>CM024753.1:110759426-111959426 GCA_014218235.1 Colocasia esculenta
GAAACTTATGCACCTGTAGCTAGACTTGAGGCCATTGGATTTACTTGCTTATGCATCTGCACTTGATTTAAAACTTTTTCAAATGGATGTCAAATCAGCTTTTAAATGGTTCATCAAGGAGGAAGTTTATGTGAACAACCTCCAGGTTTTGACGACACTGAATTTCCAAATCGTATTTTTAAACTACATAAGGCTTTATATGTTTAAAGCAAGCTCCTAGAGCCTGGTATGAAAGGCTCAGTACTTTCTTATTAAATCATGGTTTCACTAGAGGTAAAGTAGATAGTACATATTTATAAAATCTAAGGTAAACATATACTTCTTGTACAAATCTATTAGATGATATTATTTTTGGATTCTACTGATGAATCTCTTTGCAAGTACTTTGAAAAGCTTATGCAGGGAGAATTCGAAATGAGCTTGAGGGGGAGTTAAGCTACTTCCTTGGATTGCAATCAAGCAAGGGAAGGATGGCACTCATATCTGTCAAGCAAAGTACACCAAAGAGCGTGTGAAGAAATTTGGATTTGAAGATGCAAAGCCATTATCAACTCCAATGAGCACATCAACCAGAATGGACAGTGATCAAAAGGTAAAAGGGTAGATCAAAAGAATTATCGAGGTATGATAGGATCATTACTTTACTTAACTGCCAGTAGACCAGACATTTTGTTCAGTGTATGCATGGTGCTAGATATCAGGCAGACCCTAGAGAGTCTCACTTATTTCTGTAAAAGAATATTTAGATATTTAGCTAGAACTCATGACTTAGGTCTCTGGTATCCTAGATCTTGTGAGATAAATCTAATAGGATATTCAGATGCTGATTATGCTGGTTGCAAAGTAGATAGAAGAGCACAGTGGATGTTGTCAGTTCTTGCAGGATGCCTAATATCATGGACATCCAAGAAACAAATTCAGTAGCTCTATCAACAGCTGAGGCGGAATATGTTGCTGCTGGAAGTTGCTGTACAAACTTCTTGGATAAAGCAACAACTTGAAGATTTCGGCATTCACATCAAATCAATTCCTCTATTGTGTGATAATACAAGTGCCATCAACCTCACCAAAAATCCAGTTACACTCAAGGACGAAGCACATTGAGGTAAGATATCATTTATTCGAGACCATGTAGCTAGTGGTAATTTAGAAATTTCGTTTATAGATACAAATGGTCAATTGGCAGATATCTTCACAAAAGCCCTACCTGAAGAGAGATTTACATCTCTTAGAAGGGAAATAGGGATGTGCAATTGTGAAAGAATTTCTGTGATTTTATGACATATAAAATTTTCAGATTAAATGAAAGTTCTCTCTCCGTTAAAGTTAAGCAAAACTCAGTTATCTATATGCTTTGACCGCTTTCTGTGTGGAAGTTGTTTGACTTGTCAAATCTTTTGTCGCTTTCTATCTTTACCGCCTTTGGCGCTCCTCCGTTCAAAAAGTAATATTATTTTATCCAAATCGCTTTGAGATCGACTCGTTTCTACCTTTACCCTTTATCCTCTATCTGTTCACCCAAAGCCGATGCCCTAACGATTTTGGATCGACTCTCTGCAACTTTCGAAGCCTCTTCTCTTCCGCGAAGAATTCCTTCGAGAACTTCCGTCCCTTCCATCATCCTCCCTTCCAGAATCTTTTTTCTCTGCACCCATGGCCGCTCCGTTGATCTCGGAAGTGTTGGGGGCTACAGTGCTGAGTATTTATCCCCAAGGGAGCAAGAAAGATTTACGTTTGTGAAGACGAAGATTTGCGGAAATAAGGCAGTGGATGTTCAGAATCTTGAGAAGAATGGCATGGCCAGGCTAGTTGATACTCTAAGAAGATTGCAGTGGATGGATGTGGTCACCTTCAGTGAGGTAAGCTACCCGGACTTGGTAAAAGCTTTACATTTGTCTGAAGTCAGAAGCAGATGGGTCCCTTGTTTCCTCTGTCAAGGGCATCCAAATCAGAATAACCCATGAGCTTTTGCGTGATTTGTTTGGAGTGAAGACCTCTGGATTTAGTGGCATTCACTCTGTGAATGATGAAGTCAAAGGTCTCGGATTATCGGTCCAGGATTTAAGTTAAAGGATGGGAAGCTTGATATTAATCAGATGTCCGCATCAATAGATTGCTTCACTTTATAGTCTGCCAAATCTTAGTACCTCGTAGTGCTACCTTTTCTTCATGCACTAGGGCAGATTCGGACATAATGTTCTGGGCAATCCAGAACAAAGAGATAAACCTGCCGCAGTGATGATTGAGCGAATGATGTTTGCACATGCTCAGTTATGGGAAACAAAGAGCAAGTTGAATGTTTCCCTTCCGTATGCTCATCTACTGACCAAGATTTTCAAGCACTTTGGAGTAGATTTGTCAGGTGCAGTAGCTGAAAAGATGGGCCAGTCTATAAGGTCCAGAAATCTGAAGAAAAGTGGATTCCAGTGTAGATGGAATGTGGTCAAAGATTCTGGCGGGCTGAGGGAGAGGCAATCATTGCAGATCAAGCAGGAGCAAGCAGCAGCAAATCAAGCAGAGCAGAGAACCAGTAGAGTCAGCGTGGGATGCCAATCCGAAGCTCAATTGGAAGAGGGTGCAGCTGGTGTGGCAGATTCCTTGCCCACCACCTTAGTCGCCTCTATTTTAAGAGAGGTATTGGATTCCATTCCTCCATCTCAGTCTCTTCTAAGGCAGGTGGACCTGATGAAGAAGTTATGGCAGCAGGCATACTGAAGTTCAGTCTGAATCGGTTGCAGATGTTGAGGTACAAGCAGGGTACTCAACAAGATGTGGTCGGGAAGAAGCTCCTAACCAAGGGGAGCAAAGTAGAGTGATCCTGAAGTATCTGAATCAGTGGCAGAAGGCCACTTGGAGAAAGTTGTCGGGAAGAAGCTCCTGCTCAGGGGGAGCAAGAAAGTATTGAAGTCCCTGCTCCCATTCAGGGGGAGCAAGCTGAGATTGAAAAGCCAGAGAATGAAGCTTTCCTGAGAAAGCTGCACCTACTCAGGAAATTCCAGCTCCAGCCATGGTTGATGTTAGTGAAGGCCCAAGTACAACTATAAATCTTGAGGAGCCGTCACTCATCAAGGTAAGCAGAGAGAATTGTTCACAGAAGGTCAAGGAAGGGCCCTAGAAAAGTGAACTTGAAGCCTGTTATGGCTATGTTAAAGGCCCAAGGAGTGATCTTGGCATCAGTCCAGTCTAGCATACAAGGCATTGTTTAATCAAGCTTCAACTTCCTCAGACGTATCTTCAATAAGAAATGCAATGAGTATTTCAATAAAGAGATGTCTGATATGAAGAATTTGCTGGCTAATCTTTCAAGGTCTAGTGGTGTCCCTCCTGCACCCACTCAGAGCAGTCCAGCTGAAGTTCCTAGGCCACCAGGGCCTCCAGCAGAAGTCTCTCGGCCAACAGGGCCACCAGTTCAAGGGTCAGGGCCATCAGGGCCATCAGTCGTGAGGGTACCCGGACCAGTGGCAGCCTCAGGGTCTTCAGGACCCTCTCCAGCAGTCAGAGAAAGTCAGGCCAAAGGGAAAGAGCCAGTGTCAGTCTCAAGGCCCCTGATACTTCATCTCTTGCCACTCCAACCTCTCCACACCTTCATCTCCTTCTACTGCACCTCCTGCTCCACCAACCATAAAACATCCCATGCCTCGCACCCAACTTCCTCATCCTCTACTTCATCTCAACCCTCCTTCTCTCCTACTCCAGCCACATCTCAGCTCCATCCTCATTAACTCCTAAACCTTCACCTATAAAATTCAAACATTCCTCTTCAACCAACCTCTTCCTTTAATCCTAAACATTTTTTCTATCCTCCTACTCCTCCTAATTCTGTTATCTTTCCTCCAGATAAACCTCTGCCTCTTGGTGTCTTTGACACCAATGTTCCAGACAATTTTGAAAGGAAACACCCTCCTCACCATTCTTTCCACAGCCTCTCACATTCACAGGACTGACCTCCCAGTCCTGCCTTGAAAAGAGAAAAACCTCCTCATCTCTAAGCACTCCTTCTGTCCTCTATACCCTCCTTTATGGTACTCTCTTACCCTTGATCCTAAGAGAAGACCTATCTACAAAGAATACCTCCAGAAATGCATTCTTTCTACCATTTATGGTATTCCTTTTCTCAACCTATCCGAACACCTGGACATTGTTCTTCCTTTTACTCAGATATCTCAAGCTTTCAAATCCAAAATCCTTGAGGGCACTGAGTTCAAGACTGAAGATCAGTGGGCAGCTATCAAAGGAAATAAGGCTCAGTATGCAAAATACCTGACTGCAAGGCCGAATCCCTCACTCACAGAGTCACACCACTCACCTTCTCTGAGTGGTTTATCCAGCACAAAAAACTCTGGGGATCCTTCATTTTGAAGGAAATTCGCATTGCCAGAGCCTTTCAGCTGTACAGTGACTTCTGTTACTTGAACAAAATTCCAGAAGTTCAGTTTTGCCAGTTCCATTCGCAGATTACTGTGCTGAAATCAGAAACCCCTCTCAACCTTCCTCTTAAAGTAGACTTTGTCTCTTTCAAGGTTGATTTTCCAGTTCTTCTGCCGAAGCTGCACTCTTTAGTGTTTGATTCAGATGCTGGGTCTCATGCTCTAGATATGTTTGCAAGACAGATGGGCAGGATGTCAGCCAAGCAGGGCAGATCTCCTTCCTTTTTGCGGTTCATCTTCAGAGAATATCACTCTGGCCGCATGTCTTCTCAGACCTTAGCTCCACTCATTTCTGAGTGTGAAAGACTCACCTCATCAGAATGGAAGCTTCTCTATCAGGCCTCTTATCAGCAATTGGAAGCCTCAATCAAGATCTTGTTAGTCAGAGGAAGCCTGCTCTTTCTGCAGAAGCTTTTATGGATCTAAACTCCATCGCACCCATACCAGAGATCTATGCTGTATGGGCATCTAGATATTCTGCTTCTATGCCTTAAAGCAGGATTGTTAAATCAACAAATTCACTATCCAATTTCCTTGGACAGATTTCTCCATAGGGCCAGTTTGGTAAGAGTACTTACTTCAGATTCATTTTGGACAAAACTCAGTATGGAGAATTCTTAGAGCAGCAAAGGCAACTCTACATTCAGAGGAACATCCCTTCCATGGGACCTCCTTCTCAGTTGCCTCTGGCGTTTTTCTGCAAATTTTTGAGGATCTTGAGATCAAGGCATGGGCTGTTGTCTCACAGCATGCCTCCTTGTTATCTCCTCTGTATTATCTTTCTCCATCCTAATATAAATCTTTCTCTCTTCTTTGTCTCACCGCTTATCTTTTGCTTAATGACAAAATGGGGGAGACAACTAACGTAAATCTGAAAAACATTTCATTTTTTGTATGATGTTTAGTATATTTTGTCATCATCAAAAAGGGGGAGATTGATGACCAAACTGTCCCATAATAAATATTTCCATTTATTTATATATTAATTTTGATGATTAACAAAATAACACTAATGGATTACTTGAGCCTAAGAACAGGAAATAAAGAAAAATGAAAGTTCAAGACAATCTGGTAAGTCTCATCACTTCTATCCAAGTCTTTGTATCGACTTCTTTGATAAGCAGAACGATTTCCCTTTGACCGGAAAACTCAAAACAAATCGATATCGTAACGATTTCTTTAGAAACTCGCAACGAACTCGCAACGACTCTAGAACTAACGATTTCTTTAGACCTCGTAACGATTTCTTTAGAATTCGCAACGACTCTATAGTCATAACGATTTCTTTAGACCTCGTAACGATTTCTTTAGAATTCGCAACGACTCTATAGTCATAACGATTTCTTTAGACTTCATAACGATTTCTTTAGAGTTCATAACGATTTCTTCACTGATCATAACGCCTTGCTTTGTATACGATTTCGTATAACGATTTCCTTACAACTTGACAGTCATAACGATTTCGTGTAACGATTTCCTTACAACTCGATAGTCATAACGATTTCTTGTAACGATTTCTTCAGAACTCACAACGACCTGCTTGTTGTAACGACTCATAAGTTATCACATCGATTTCCTTACAGTTCATAACAACTTGCTATTCATAACGATTTCATAAGTCAGCAAGATTCTTTTTATCGAATTTCTTGATGCATCAGTATAATGCCTGTTAATAGCGTTGAAAAGTCAAAGTCATATCTTGTCCGTTGACTGCTATGCATTAAATGCTCTCTGATCGTATCTCCCATGCATGCAGACAATATCTTCCATTCTATGCTACTCTGTCTACGTACTTTTTTAGACAGAAAGGAGCTTTGCTATATACTGCAATATCTGTTCCATCTCAACTAACAATAGACAGCAGTCTTAGCTGTCTTCTATTTATTGATGATATGCTTACAGATATCTGACAAGACTCATCTGGACAACATTGGACACAAGATACAAAGTTCTATGACATCTCTTTGGCGTGTACACAAGGATAAAAGGCTGACGATCAGAAGCTTCCTTGGTGACCAGTCTAACGTACACAAGGATAAGAGACAACGGACACTTCAACGTTTGAATTTAAATCAGCAATTTAATAGAAGACTGAAGATGAAAAAGAGCGTGCAACAACGCTTGATTTTAGAAGAAGAAAGAAATCCATCTCTTAGAGTTCTTTAGAACTTTGAAGAAGAGCGAAGCTTCCACTCCAACTTGTTCTAAGCTCTTAGCTCTCTGTGCTCAAAAGGAATCTTCTCATTTGTAAGAGCCTGTGTGGTCCTTGAGAGAAAAACCTTGTTAAATCCTTTCTCTCTCGGGGGCTTAGGAGCTTCAGTGTGTAGCTGGTCAAGCTAGAGTCTGAAGCCTGTTTTCACACCCTTTTTCTTATAGGTTGTGTTCCCTTCTGGACGAAGGAAGACCTGGTGGTATCCAGGGTGGTTGTTGTTCCCTTCAGCTGAAGGAAGACCAGTTGAGGCTGGGTGTAAGGATCCTTAAGGGATTGTACCCTTGGTAGTAAAATCCTAGGTATTGCTCAGGGACTGGACGTAGGTCTCCTGTGGAGAGAGTTCCGAACTAGGATAAAATCCTTGTGTCTTGTGGATGTGTTTTGTGTGATTGTTGTCTGTTTGCTCTAACTCTAACCTTGTTATTAAGTTGTGCAATCCTTTCAGTAAACAGGTTTAATCAGAGATCGAAGTTTTAATAACCCATTCACCCCCCTCTGGCTAGCTAGCTGGGCAACAGAGCAGGGGGAATCTTAGCCAGGAATGGCTCAATAAGGTTCCAAAGCTTCAGCTCATTGGAGGGAAGATGTGGTCAAACTTTGAAGAGTCCACATTGTAGGTTGGACTGGTGAAAGGCAATTTCTTCAGAGACGATGTGGCGCCTTCTGTAAAAAGCGCACTTGAGGCTAGCCTTGTCTGGATCCATGACATATTTGATTGAAGGGGAGTGAACTTCTTAGTAACTGCCAGGGAGAGGAACTCATGGAGAGTGATGTTCCAGTGGAGACCAATTGAGAGAGCTGCATCCTTGGCCTGATAGTAGTACAAATATCTGTGTGCCCATTTGAGGCCTATGTGCTTTCTCAGGTCGAGGAGGCTCTTGGAGTGATATTCATTGAGAGTGAGTTTCATTCTCTGGCACTGAGCATGATGATCTGGATAAGCTTTCTCCCATTGATCAGGAGTGAACCGTTCAGACTCAGCAAAGCTTAATTGGAGATCAAGAAGGTTCTTCTGAAATTTGGGTATGTGAAGAAGATGAACCTCTGAAAACTGAGCTTGGACTTGTACTTGATCTTGAACCTTGTAGAGATCCGAAGGAATCTGTTGTAGAGGGTATCACAAAGGGGCCTCTATAGAGAACAGCTCCTACAAGGGGTGGATGGAGATCAGTAACAAGGCTGCTGTCATTGAAGGAACCACTGGCCTTTGACCTCTGATGAGCATATCATATTGGCCTCTTGAGACATCATGCAGACCAAGTTTGAACCTTTCAAAATTGAAGGCTTTCATTGCAGTATATTTGGCCTGAGAATCTCTAAGAAGAGTGGCAAAGAGGTCATGAAACTGGAGGGAGATATGTGTATAGATTTTCAAGTGGTGGTTCCGGGATTGGGCTTCTGAAATCTCATGGCTTCCTCAGGGTAGAGATCAACAAACTCTTGAGGAGTCAGACAGTGACTCTTCTGAGAAACAAATTGAAGTTCAGGGATTGAAACCTGGGAAGTTTTGATTAAGGTTGGAAGCCAGTGTTCAAAAGTGAAACCTGGCATGTTATGGATTTCAAGAAAGGCTCTAATTTGAAGGTATTCTCTGAATAGAGCCATGAACTGAGGAGAATGATAGACAAAGGCATACCAAAATGGAGGAAGAAGTAAAGCTGCTTTGTCTCCCAATTTGGGACCACGGGAAGCCGGTAGTTGGAGGCTAGGAATCATGTCAATTATTTGCAAATGGGTTTTCTGAGAACCCGGTTTGGGAACAGTTGGTAGAGATCAATAAAACTATGGAGGTTGGGTGGACAAGGTTATTGCTACCTCCTTGAGTGGCTTGGGTTGGTATTGCAAGGGGTAGATGGAGAAGTGGATGTCCTTCAAAGATGGATCTACTGGGATGCTTGAAGAAGGTATATCTGGAGAAGATACCTCAGGAACTGAGGTAGAAGGAGCAGTGGATGAGGGTGCTGCAGGAGTAATTTCTGGAGGGGCAGGTGAGCTAGGCTTGGAAGATGGAGAAGGACGGATAGGATTGCCATTCTTGATCAGCCTTCTCTTAACTTTTCTCTTGAAGGTGTGGACCTCAAGAGAGGCTTCAAGGGGTCTCTTGCCTAGGGACACCTCTTCTTCTGCTGCTGCTGCTGCTGGCTGCTGATCAGCCACAGACTCTTGCTGCTGCTGCTGCTGCTCTTCAGGGGGTTGATAAACCACCACTGCTAACTGAGGCTCAGAAACTTGCTGTTGCTGGTGGATTTCATCAGATATGTGCTGCTGGTCAGCCTGGATCTCTTGATCCTTTTCTTCTGTTCGCTCAAGCTCTTGATTTTCAGGAGGTTTTTCTTGGGTTTGGTCTTGATGCTGCGGCTCTTGAGCAGAGGAACTTCTTCTTGCTGCTGAGAGGGAGCTGGCCCTGCTGGCCTGGGAGTGCTTTGCTGGCACACAAACTGAAGCATAAGATCTTTAATCTGCTTCACCTCATCAGCCAAACTGTCAAACTTGACATCTATTACTTCAACTTGCATATGGAGGACTGAAAGATTCTCTTGCTGGGTTCTGACAAGCTCTAAAATGGTGCTAAGACTGTTGCTACTCTCCCCCTGAGACCTTGGCCGGTCTCAAACTGAGATGGGGAGTAGGAGGGCTCTCTCTCTTCAAAGATATGTTCCATTGGAGAAACAGGAACATCTTCAGATAAAATCCCTTTACCTCTGAGATCTCTTAAGACATCATGTACCGTCTCAGAGGGAGCATCTTGCTCAGGAAGAGAGGAGGAGGCAGGAAGCTGAGCATCTGCAGATGGTACTTCAGGAGGGATAACTGGTTGGGCAACTTGCTCTACAATGGGTTCAGGAGGCTGAACAAACACATCTGAAATTGCTGGAACTGCTGGGGTTTTAATTTGAACACTAGAAGCAGGAATATCTTGGGTGAGCAAAGAGACTAGGGGCTCATCTGGATAAATTTCATGCTCACACTCTGGGACTGAGTCCTTATACCATAAGTTCTGCTTCTTTCCAACCAGGGAGTAGTGACTCCTTCTGAGAGTAATGAGCCCAATCTTCTCCTTGGTGCTCACAGGCACATCTCCAGACAGATCCACAGAGAGCTTCTTAAAAATCATGGTAAGCAAGGATCCATAAGGGAGAGATTCTTGTAAGTCTTTTGCTGCTATCATTCTCTCCAAGATAACTGCTGGGAGGTTGACTCTATGCCTCTGAATGGCCCAAAAGAGAAGGTTCCCATCTCTAGCTGTGATTGAGGAATGGGTTCCTGCTCTAGGGGTAATGATATTTGAGATGATGGAGTGGATTAGCCTCTTTTCTGCTGATAGTTCATTTACTTGCAGACCTCTTTTGCACAAAGTCCCCAGACTTCCAATAATCCCCAACTTTTGCTTCTCTAAGGGGATAAACTCACTAAGGCAGTGGCCGGAGTTGGGACAATCCAAAAGCTCCACTAGATATTCTTCAGAGATAGTGATTTCGGTTCCTTTAACATACCCCACTACAGTGTTACCGGTCGAAACTTTCAGGGAAGCATAAAATGACCTGACTGCACTGGCCACAAAAGGTTCAGAAATCTGACAAAGCTTGGTCCATCCCATTGCAGTGAGGGTCTCTTCTACCCAGGCTAGGTTTCCACTCAGGTGGGAGAACTCAACGGACTTTCCAGAACAGATGGGGATCTTGGCTAATCTTTGGAGTTGGTCAGAAGTGAGTTGGACGGAAACTTGAGCCCTAGGAGATGCCATCTAGACAATAGAAGAAAGGGAGACTTAGAAAACCTTCAAAGGAGGAGAAGATATACTCGAAATGAGGTAAGGAACCTACCTTCTTCTCGAGAGGATGAGGTTTTGCAGAGGGCTTCTGGAGGTTCTTCGCCGGAGAGCAGGAAGGCGCGAAGAACGGATGAGAACAGAGGAGTCGAAGAGAGATTTCAAACGGGTGCTTTCTAAAGGGGTGAAAGAGTTGTTTATATAAAAGTTGGAGGAAAATCGTCCCTTCATCTGAGGCTGAACGGATGTGATGGAAGGATGTGAACGTTACGTCATGAAGAGATGCGCCTTAATTAGTTGTCAGTTACGGAATTTAAATATTAAGCGACGTTTCATGGAAACTTAAGTGAATCGATTGCCTTAACTTTATATGAGTCGAATGCCTTGATTCTTCATGAGTCGACTGCACAAGTCGAAGGACTGGGACTTAGAAAAATTTTTAGGATACTTTTTCACAAACAATTCACACAAGTATTTTTCAAGCATGATAATTTAGACAAATTTAATCAGGACTGCACATACCTATTTCTCTTCTAATAGATGTAAATCTATCTTCAGGTAGGGGCTTAGTAAAAATATCTGCTAATTGATTTTCTGTGGAAATAAATTCAAGAGAGATATTGCCATTACTTACATGGTCCCTGATGAAGTGATGTCTAACCTCAATGTGCTTTGTTCTTGAGTGCTGGATTGGATTCTTGGTCAAATTGATTGCACTTGTATTATCACAAAGCATTGGGATTTCTTGAAGCTGATGACCATAGTCTTCCAATTGATGCTTGATCCATAACAGTTGAGTACAGCAACTTCCAGCTGCAATGTATTCAGCTTCTGTAGTGGATAAAGCTACTGAATTTTGTTTTTGGAAGACCAAGATATTAAACATCCTGCAAGAAGTTGACAAGTGCCACTGGTGCTTTTTCTATCTAATTTGCATCCAGCATAGTCAGCATCACTATATCCAATTAACTTGAATTCTGAGCATCTGGGATACCATAGACCTAGCTTACTTGAATTTATAAGATATCTAAAAATTCTTTTAACAGCATGAACATGAGATTCTCTAGGATCAGCTTGGAATCTTGCACATAAACAAACACTGAACATTATGTCTGGTCTACTTGCAGTAAGATAGAGCAGTGATCCTATCATTCCTCTATAGATCTTTTGATCTACCTTTTTACCAAGAGGATCACTATCTAGCTTAATGCCTGAGCTCATAGGTGTACCTAAAGGCTTACATTTGTCAAAGCCATATTTGATAAGCAAATCTGATATGTATTTGTTTGACAGATGTGAGTCCCTTCTTTGGTTTGCTAATTTGCAAGCCAAGGAAGTAATTCAGTTCACCCATCATGCTCATTTCAAATTCACTTTGCATTAGATTTTCAAAGAATTTGCAGAGTGATTCATTAGTAGAGCCAAAGATAATATCATCAACATAAATTTGTACAATCAGGATTCCATTTGAAAATTTCTTTATGAATAAAGTACTATCTACTTTTCCTCTTGCAAAATCATGTGATATAAGATAAGCACTTAGTCTTTCATACCAAGCTCTATGAGCTTGCTTCAAGCCATATAGTGCTTTCTTTAAACGGAAAACATGATTAGGATTTTTAGTATCTTCAAATCCAGGTGGTTGCTCAACATACACTTCTTCTTTTATAAAACCATTCATAAAAGTACTTTTAACATCCATCTGAAATAAGTTAATATTAAGAGAGCAAGCATATGCTAATAAAATTCTGATTGCCTCTAATCTAGCAACTGGAGCATAGGTTTCATCAAAGTCTATGCCTTCCTCTTGGGAGTATCCTTGAGCAACATGTCTAGCCTTGTTTTTGGTAATTACCCCTGATTCATCCATTTTGTTTCTGAAAACCCATATGGTTCCAATAACTGGATGGTCAGTAGGTCTAGGTACAAGAGTCCAAACTTCACTGCATTGGAACTAATTAAGTTCCTCTTGCATAGCAAGGATCCAAGATTCATCACCCAGTGCATCATTGATTGTCTTAGGCTCAATCTGTGAAACTAATGCAGAGAAATCACTTGGAATTTGCATACCTCTTGTTCTTACCCTGTCTTGAGGATTACCTATGATATTTTCTCTAGGATGATTCTGTGGTACCTTAATTCTGTAGGTAGTCCTTCTTGTGTTTCTTCTTGTTGTTGGAGATCTTCTAGTGGGGGATCTTCCGATTCTTCATCTTTGTTTTGTTCTCCTTCAAGAGAAGTCTTTTCAAGATCCCTGCAAAGATCATCAACACCATCTTCCTCTTCTTCTATCCTTTTGATAGAGGGGTTAGTTTCATCAAATAAAACATGCACAGTTTGTTCTATATTTAGTGTTCTTCTATTAAACACTTTATATCCTCTAGGTTTTGAGATATACCCTAACAGAAAACCTTCATCACTTTTAGCATCTAATTTTCCTAAGTTGTCTTTACCATTATTTAAGATAAAACACTTACAGCCAAAAGGTCGAAGATGACTGATGTTGGGCTTCTTATCCTTGTATAATTCATAAGGAGTCTTCTTCAGGATGGGTCTGATCATACATCTGTTGATAATGTAGCAAGCTGTATTTACTGCTTTGCCCAGAAGTACTTTGGTAGATTATACTCATTTAGCATAGTTCTGGCCATATCTAGCAATGTTCTGTTCTTCCTTTCTGCTACACCATTTTGTTGAGGTGTTCTGGGAGCTGAGAAATTGTGTTCAATTCCATTTTCTTCACAAAATTCCAGAAACTCTTCATTTTTGAATTCTCCTCCATGATCAGACCTGATACTGGTAATCTGAAAATTTTGATTCTTTTGAACAATTTTGCTGAATTTCAAAAAGGCTTGAAAAGCTTCAGATTTGGCTTCTAGAAAAGACACCCAAGTATATCTTGAGTAATCATCAACTAATACATAGCCATAGATCTTTCCTCCAAGACTGACTGTCCTCATAGGTCCAAATAAATCCATGTGAATCAATTCCAGGGGTTTGGAAGTTGTAACAATTGTCTTGGACTGAAATGAGGTTTTTGTCTGTTTTCCTTTTGCACATGCTGAGCAAATTCCAGACTTTTTGATTTTCATCTTGGGAAGACCCTCAACCAGATCATGCTTTAATAATTTCTTGATCACTGAAGTGCTTGCATGACCAAGTCTTCTGTGCCACAAATCAGATTCTTCACTTTTGGTAGTTGCCAAGCAAAGGTTTACTTCTTTTAATTCTGCCAGTTGCAATGTGTATAAATTCTTTATTCTTTGTGCTTCAAAGACCTTTTTGTTGTTCTTCAGAATTACACACTTATCATTCTGAAAACTTATTAGATGACCCTTATCACATAACTGACTAATACTGATCAGGTTGTGCTTGAGACCTTCTACATACATGACATCTTCAATTAAGTCCTTTTCTTTAGTACCAATAGTTCCACACCCTAGCACTTTTCCTTTTCCATTGTCACCATAAGTAACTTGACCAGATTCTTCTCTAAAGCTTGTAAATAGCTTCCTATCACCTGTCATATGTCTTGATCATCCACTATCCAAATACCATTTGGATGCCCTCAGCCGACCCTGCAAACAAAGCTAAGTTTTAACTTTTGGTACCCAAATTTTCTTGGGTCCTTGATGGTTAGTTTTAGGAATCCATCTGAAGTTTCTAGTAGTGCATGTGCTAATTGTGTGATCTAGTTGGTTGCAATGTGTACAGCATAAATCAAAAGGATTGTTCTTATGTATATTTCTACTATGTTTCTGTTTTCGTTTATAAGCATGTTGATTTACCCTTTTGATATTCTTTATATCATCCTCTGTTACAAAGTTAGGAGTTGGATATACTTTAGGATGAATGATATGTTCTTCATTTTGTGGGGGTGTGTATCCTACTCCATATTTCCTTTTTCCTTTTCTGGCACCTTTCAGATCTACAAATAATGAAGTTTTGCAAGTAGTTATTTTATCTAAAGTGGATTTTAGATAACTATTTACTTCTTGCAATTTCTCGTCATTCTTCAGTTCTCTTAGATTTGATTCTAATTCTAATATTTTGTTATTCTTATTTTTCAAATCTTCACATAAAAGTTCATTAGCTCTTTTAGTTTAGTTGAATTTTTCTTTAACCTTTCAGCCTCATTTTAAGAAAGGTATTGTTCTTTTCTTGATTTAACAAATTTAGCTTGATTATTTTTATTTGCTTTACAACAGACTTATATTTTTCATAAAGTTCATTGAAGGCATCCTCTAGACTATCTGAATTAGATTCTGAGCAGGAAGTAAAAGATGTTTCAGAATTTACCTGTTCTAGTCCTGCCATGAGGGCTAGATTTGCCTTTTCTTCTTCTCCAGATTTTGAGCTGGAGGAGTCTGAGCTGATAGCATCTTCATTATCCCATGTTGTTGCCATAGCTTTCTTCTTGAACTTTTTGAATCTTTTTTCTTTGCCCTTCTTCTTTTCTGTCTTTTCTGCTTGGTCCTTCTTTTTGAGTCTGGGACACTCAGATTTGTAATGTCCCGGCTGATTGCACTCATAACAGGTTGGCTCTTTCTTTTTATCTTTCTTGAAGAACTTTCTTGAGCCAAACTTCTTTTTCTTAGCCAATATTCTTTGTAATTTCCTTGAGAGTATAGCCTCATCATCACTGTCATCTGATTTTTCTTTGGAGTCCTCAGATGAAGAAGAATCTGCAATCTTTAGAGCATTTGAAATTTTCTTCTTTGAAGAGCTTTCAGAAAATCTTTCCATATTTATTTCATGTGCCATGAGAGAGCCTATTAATTTATCAATGGACAATTCAGTGAGATCATGGGCTTCCTCTATGGCAGTGACTTTAGAGGTCCATACATTTGTTAGAGATCTTAATATCTTTCTAACTGTTTCTTCATTGCTTAGATTTTTCCCTAAGGCACTTAATCCTACAATTATATTTGAGAATCTATTGTACATTTGTGTTATATTTTCACTTGGAAGCATTTTGAATTGCTCATATTGAGATACTAGTATATCTATTCTAGTTTGCTTTACTCTATCAGTTCCTTCATAGGTTACCTGTAATTTGTCCCACATTTCTTTTGCTGTCTTACAAGCCGAAAGTCTATTGAATTCTCTTTTAGATAAGGCACAACAAAGATAATTTTTTGCTTTATAATTTAGGGACATATTTCTCTTATCAGCAATAGATAAACCATCAGAGGTGGAAGTTGCTCCAACTATTTCATAATCACCTTGTTCAATTACCTGCCAAAGGTCGTAGTCTGTACCTCTGATGAAGCATTCCATCCTCATCTTCCAATATTGATAATCTTCACCATCAAAGAATGGTGGCCTTGAAACCGATTGGCGTTCATAGTTGTGAGCTTCAGATGCCATTTCTTCTCAAATCTTTTTGGGATTCTTCTGAGAAGACCTCAGCTCTGATACCACTTGTTGGATCGAAATGGCAGATTCACAGTCCTAGAGGGGGGGTGAATAGGACTTTCTCACTTTTCAAAATTCTTCTGAAAATCACAACACTAAGTAGATGTGTTAGTACTTGGTGTGGTGTGTGTGATTCAAGTGTGAACTTGGAGGAAAACAATCACACAATAAATTGCACAAGAGATTTATCCTGGTTCGGCCCTTCCCACATGGAAGTCCTACATCCAGTCCTCAAGACAACCACTTGAGATTTCACTAAACTGCCAATCAACTTGTCCTTCTCTCACCCTTGAGAGGAAATTACAACACCCACTTGCTCCAAAGCAAGTCTTCCCTAAAACAGGGGGTAAACAAGACTGCCTTTTACCAAAGGCCTTCCCTTCACAAGAGGGGCAATGTAGAATCAAACTTCTGCAGAAAATACAATAGAAATGAAGGAAGAAACTCTTGTGTGATTGCCTCAAGAATGAGCACAGAACACACACTTTCCAGCAGGATTGAAAGATAAGGAGTTTAATCTAAATCCTAGCTGAAGCAACTTGGGTGGACTTTGAAGTAAAAGCAGATTCTCTCAAATAGGAACTTGAGCAGGAAGGCTTTGAGAGAGCTTTGAAGAACGCAAGATGAGCTTTCAAGGAATTGTCTTGAACACTATGCCTTGTTCTTTTTTTTTGCTTTCAAGAGCTTTCTTCATCTTTTTATAGTCTTCAAAAACTAGCCGTTTGGAGAAGATAACCGTTGGAGTAAGATGGCTGTTGTGTTCTTAGCCGTTTGGAGATAGTCTTGGGGATCCTTTGGATCTTGGAAGTTTTATCCGAAGGGTCATGAAAATTGTTTCTTCCCAAGGTCTTCAGAAATAGGAGCAGTTGCCATAGCTAGAAGATAGGCTATTTAAAGTCTTGAGCTGAGCAACCCATGCCAAACATGTGCTCCAATAAATGCCTGTTTAGAAAGGACAAGACAAAGACAAAAGCATCTCCATACCTTTGTGGTAGGTGGGTCAGTGGAGTACAACAAACAGTATAGAACCTAGTATTCTTAGTCATTTCAGAAAATAAAGCAGACAGACAGAAAGGTAAAGTATGGGTCTGTCAGTGGTAGGTGAGATGGTCAGAAGCCATGCGTCTGAAACTTACATAAATGCTTTGTGTCTCTTAGAAGATATATAGACTGAGGCAAAGGACACTAAGATTGTAAGACTAGAAATAAAATGCAAAGAATGTTTTGCATAATTTGAATTTACTGAATTTCGTCAGAAGAAATATATTAAAATAATGATCATGAAATTTGTCACTGATTTTATACTTAAGTTTCAACAAAGAACTAATAGAAATATTTCCTGACAGGTAGAACTACCAATAAGTACGAGTACACAACTAACAGTGTAGTGGAATGCAGTAGAATAGGTAATTCGTTTTTAAGAAGTAAGCATGATTTGACTATAGTGGGAACTATGTAAATCGACTATAATAGAGCAACCATTAGTCGAATGAAGTGTAAGACTATGAGTCGAGGTGGTGAGTCGAATGATCTTTAATTGTGAGTTGTAGTCTTGAATCGAATACAGTCTAAAAGAATGAATCGTAGACATGAGTCGAATACAGTGTAAAAGATATTCGACTGTATGAGTCGAAGTCACAAGTCGAATACAGTTTAACGTTGTAGACTTAGAAAGATTTTCAAGACTTGTGACTGAACTTCTGAATGAGTCGAATACAGTGTAAAAGACATTCGACTGTATGAGTCGAAGTCATGAGTCGAATACAGTGTAACATTGTGGACAATTTCCAGACTTGTGACTGAACTTCTGAATGAGTCGAATACAGTGTAAAAGACATTCGACTGTATGAGTCGAAGTCATGAGTCGAATACAGTGTAACGTTGTGGACAGATTTTCAAGACGTGACTGAACTTCTAAATGAGTCGAATACAGTGTAAAAGACATTCGACTGTATGAGTCGAAGTCATGAGTCGAATACAGTGTAACGTTGTGGACTTACAAAGATTTTGGGTATTGCATCTGTCTAGAAATTTTTTGTGATATATCTATATTATGGAAAATACATATTTAGGGATTTTTCATGGTAGAAGCAAAATATGTATTTAAAGATTTGTCATAGCAAAATTATTATTAAAGACTTAGGGGTAGTTGCTCAACACTAATTGTGCTCAAAATAAAACTCAAACTCTTTATTTCATTTCAAAATAAGAACTAGTACATATTTCAACTCAAATCGAGCTACAAACTAAGACTCAATAAAAGAGAAAATTACATATTATTCTCACTATTCTCACACCTACTACATTATTCTATTTCTCTCAAACTATCATACTATGATAACAAGACTTCAATACTAAGGCTGGAGAGCACTCTTCACTTTTGTTCATCCCCAATATAGTCTTGGTTCTCTACGTCATCAACATCTTGTTCACCTGAAAGGTTGGAAAGTAGGTAATGAGCGCACTTGCCCAGTAGAATTTACATCTTCCAGCAATGATATAAGTATTTACAGTTTAAAAGCTAGAATGTATGAATCATGATATGTACAATGCAATTAAAACAATAGTAGTAACACTCCAGCAGTGTATCATACAAGATTATATGATCAAGAGATGTAAAGATCAGTCTAGCAAGAATGTTGTATTCAATATCTTGAGACATAATGAACGATGATCTAGCAAGATAGTAACGAGCAAGAAGAAGATAGCATGTAACAAGATTGGCCATTTCACTAGCAAGCAACAAAGCAAGCACGCACACACGAACAAGAACTTTTAACATGTAATAGTAATCAGACACGAAGCCACTAATGGGCACCAAGGAAAGATCCACCTTGAAATGCACAATAGGACACATGTATGTGGTTTATTGTATCTAGCATTCAACACGCAAGTACTCCCAACGCAGATACAACGCCAGTAATCATTATACCTCATGGTTAATAGTATATTTATGACTCTCTGTCATTTGGGCTAGATTGGAGCCTTTGGACACTCGCCGTGCTCGATCAACATCTCACTTAATTTCAAATGTAGATACCCACAGTCATTCATGGCCAGTAACAAGAGTTCAATAATGTCATGATATTTGAGGTGATAATTCAAGAGTTCAATCCGGCAACATAACGCCGTATTTTCAATTTAGTTCAAACACTTAATAATAATTTTGTCTTATGTTCAATAGACGTGTACCCCAGACTTCAGATGAGAAGAAAAAAATCTCGTTATGAATGTCAAGAGAAGAGATATACGTGCACACTAACTTTCGGGTACTTTAATGGTACAACCTGCTCGTCGGACATGTGGGAATTCATGGTCAGAGGAGACTTACGGAGGCCTTGGTCAAGGGGTCACTAGTCCAGCAGAAGGAATATCTGATGGAGAGTTCACCACAAGCCAAGAAGGGGCTTTCCTATCGTGCTAGAGTGTATGCGCATGCCGCGAGTGAGAATCACTCAAGTGTGTGTGTGAATCCGATTATGGAAACTCTAATTATAGAAACTCCGTTTATGGAAACTTCATGCTTGGAAAGGATCATGAGTGCTAAATCAGGAAACACTAATCATGCATGACCAATTTTAGCAAGTATTGTTGTATGTTTAGCAAGTTTGGTAATAAGGCAAGAATGTGAATAATCGGCAGGTAGAGAACATGGTCATTAACTTTAGATCAATTAAACATCATGTGAACATATTTTACACTTAGATGGGTTGATAAATGCATGTAAACAGTAACTATCTTCACACAGGAAAAGACGGGGCACGAAAATGACGTCAAACGGGCCAAACAAGGTTGATCTGCCCTCTGTGTTCAGAAGGTGACAAACACACTGTCGCCTTCTAATCCCTGAAGGTGACAGCCTTCCTGTCACCTTCTTAAGGCGATAGGTCGACTAGTCATCTTCCTGATTCTAGTGCATGGGTGCTTTATATGGGGTTTTCCTAGTCCGATTCAAACTAGGTTTGACACCTTTGGGTTTGAAAAATCAAAACAAATTGTAGGATGATCGAAATTAGGTGAAAACACATTCGTTACTTAGATACTTCCACTACTTTGTACAGTAGTAAATAATCAAGAAACAAAGGTCGTTTGACTGGGTAATAAAATGTATTGTGTCTGACTACGTGAATTTGATATAGTGTTCATGTTCAGACTAATACTCTCAGTACGATCAATGAAAATTGGGGAACCAGTACCAAATGAAAGTAGACTCATAGTGTAACAAGTTCTATGTTGAACGCCCGGTCTAAAATGACCCCACAAAGAGTTATGGAACTCGTAAAATGAGTCAAGGTTAAATCGCGATAGTATAGCGTCAAGATCATGCAAGATTTAATTCATGAAGCTCCCAAGATAAAAATTGGGGAAAACAGTAAGAACATGATCTATACATATGGATGCAAGCATGGATGAGTTTAATTAGAGTTTGGCATGGAGATGACCTACCTTTGGAGTTGAATAAAATTCGCTCTCCAGAAAGCCCTAGTTCTGACCGCCTGGAGGAAAACGCCTAATACTCACATCCTACTAGATAGAAATTGGGCAAAATGGTGCCATTAAAAACTAGACTCAACCCTCTTTCCAGGTGTATATGCCTTGCATGGTTTGGTCGAGGTTTGACTAACCTTTGGTGATGATCTTGAAGGGGCTCAAGTGCAGGTCGCAGATGAAGAAGAGCATGAGTTACTTCTTCTCAAGCCTTCCTCCTTGCATCTCCCAGCCTCCAAGCACGCCCTCAGCAACCCTAGAGGTCATCCCATGGGAGAGAGGGGGCTTATTTAAAGGAGTATGGCCCTTTACTTGCCTAATTTGAATTAGGAAACCCTTGGGTGCGAATTTGGGTGTGTCTTTCCTTCCATGGAGGATTTCTCTCCCCAATTCATGGTAGGAGTCCTATGGATACCTCCCTTAGGTGGTAACCACGAGTTTGGGCTTGATTTGAAGTCCAATGATGGTCTATTGGGTGAGAATTTACCCTAACATGGTCCATTAGTGAGTATTTCTGAATTTCAGGTTATTTTCTTAGCATGAATTATTTTGTGGCCCAAAACACTTCTTTTGGTCCAATTTTTCCATTGGGTTATCAATACCCATTTTTTGAAGTCCATTTATGATTTTTATTTTATTTTTGGACTCACATTAGTACTAGTAATAGTAATTATCCGACTTATTCCCTAATTACGATAATAAGTCGAAAAATGCTTTAAACTCGGCTAATTCGATTTTTCTTTGCACGAACTCTTTCGTGGGTCATTAGGGAGTATTGTTTAGAGTTGAACTATGATTTTTATGGAATTTCCGATGTGATTTCGTCACCGCTATGTTGGTACGTATGTTTTTACTAATTTGGGAATATTAAATTATTATTTTCAAATTATTTCTAAATTTTCAATTAATAAAATTTCTGGGGTGCTACAAGAAAAGAACCATAAGGAGAATGTCCCAGAAGTATGTTGCCCAGATAGCAAGCCTACAGGGGGGGGGGGGCTGAATGGATTGCTACAATTCTTCTTTTAATAATTCCTGTAAATAAATACACTTGACAGACAACACTAAGATTGATGGTTAGAGTTAGTGTTAATCAAAACAAAGAGAACAATCATACAGACAACAAGAAAATTTTATCCTGGTTCGGATATCCTATCCCAAGGAGTCCTACGTCCAGTCCCCAAGCAACCACTTGGGATTCCACTAACCAAGGGTACAGTCCCCCTTAAGGACACTTACACAACCAGCAACAACTGGCCTTCTCTTCTCTACCAGAAGAGGGATCGCTCCACCTGATGCAACAGGTCTTCTCTTCACACCCGAAGAGGAATACTCACAGAAAAATAAGTTGAAAGAGAAAGGCCCCAAGACCAAGCTTATAGCCACTGCTTGATTTGAGGCGAGGTCTGAGAGACACAGAGGTATCACAAATGGATTCTCTCTCAGATCAACGCAAGCTCTTAAAGGCAATGCAATATTCTACAGAGAGCAAGGAGCTACAGAAAGTTGGAATGGACGAGCTAGCTCTTTTTCTTCTACAGGTGACTAAGATGTTCAAGCTTCTCAAAGGTTGAAAGAGTTGGTTCGTGCTTGGAGTCACTAGTCTTCTTTTATCTTCTTTGAAATAATTTGACCGTTGAAGTATCTGTTGAAATGTCTGTTGTCTCACATCTTCATGCACGTTGGAGTGTCTGGTTCGAAGGAAAGAGAAAGTGAGCCTGCAACCATTAATGCTTGGATAGACACACATACTCAAGGAAAGATTGTCTGAATCTTCTATCCTCTTGTCAGGTTGATAGGTCCATCTTTGAGACGTGCATTTCCACCGGAAACCCTACACACAATAAATGCTGACACCTAGACAACTTATCTTTGTCTAAACTGTCAGTCAATATTAGTAGTTGTGCTGTATGAAGATACACCAGAAGGGAAATGCCATTATGTCATTGTGACTTTGTGTGTTATAGGCAAGATAGGTAAAAGATATATCGTGTAGAGGTTTGTACGGTCACAATAAATGTTAGAGAACATGAGATACAACATGCTTTTGCAAGAAAACTTGAAATCCACAAAGATTTGAAATACATTTGAATATCATGTGGACTAAAGAATGTTTAAAGAAGATTTAAATGAGAATGTTTGACAGCTGTCTAAGATATAGACATTAATAGAGGGTTGATGTAATTAGACAGGCTGTACCCAGAGAGAGTCGATGTTGATATTAAATCAATGATATAATCATAAGTCAAGTGAGACTATAATCTATGTTGAAATCAAGTTGATGTGAGCATAATCCATGTATTAATGAAATCAATGTTCTGTACAAAGTCGTTGTTTAACTGAAGTCGATATGTAGATGAAATTGTTGTTTGAAACGAAGTCGATATAAACATGAAGTCGTTTCATATGAAGTCGTTGTTTTAATGAAGTCGTTGTTTGAGTGAAGTCATTGTAGAGATGAAATCGTTATTTTAATGAAGTCATTGTTTGAGTGAAATCGTTGTAGAGAAGAAATCGTTGTTTCATATGAAGTCGATGTTTGAGTGAAGTCGTTGTACAGATGAAGTCGTTGTTCTACCGAAATCGATGTTTAAGTAAAGCAAAGTCGATGAAACAACCAAATCATTGTTTAAGTGAGATGAAATCATTGAAGCAACCAAATCGTTGTTTAAGTGAGACGAAATCATTGTTGTAATGAAATCGATGTTGTGAAGTCGTTGTAACAACCAAGTCGTTGTTTAAGTGAAACGAAATCGATGTTTCTATGAAGTCGTTGTAGCGATGAAGTCAATGTTTAAGTGAAACAGAATCGATGTTTCTATGAAGTCGTTGTAAGACCGAAATCGTCATTTTTCTCATGAAATCGATGTTAAGATGAAATCGATGTGTACTCAGGAAGTTGTTGTTTAAGTGAAACCGATGTAGGGATGAAATCAATGTTCTTCAAAGGAAATCGTTGTTCTATTAAAGAAGTCGATGTGTACTTAGACAAAACATATGCATTGAACTTCAAATAGTAGTGTGTGTAGACAACTTATAGATTTTTCTTGAATTATTGTCTGTGGATAAACTTCAGAAAATGTTGTTAGAAAATACTTTTCATGGTTTTGTTGATCACCAAAAATACATATAATTAATAATAAATTACATGGAGATGGACTGATCATCAATCTCCCTCTTTTTGGTGATGACAAAACATAGAGAGTTGCATATATAAAAGACTGAAATTAATTTACACAAATTTTTTTTAAGGTATGTATTTCAGAATATTTTTCTCCCCCTTTTTTTCATTAAACAAAAAGAATTAGATAGAAAGAAGATAAAATGGGAGATAGACAAAGATAAATGGAGCCAAGAAATGAAATTTCATTCATTAGAGGGGGTTGGCATGTAGAAGGCAGGAGACAATCTAGAAGCATGGCGAGTTATGATCTGCCATGCTCTAACTTCCTGCTCTTCAAAAAGATTTCTAAAGACACCCCAACTAATATTATAAGATGGCCCCATCTCTGGACTAAGTCTCTTGATGTAGAGTAGTCTCTGGTCTTCAAGGAAAGAGGTGTACTCCTGATTGCTAAGGGATGACTTGTAGGGTCCAGCAGTTCCAAAGTTGGCATGCTGAAGAAATTTGTCAATAGAAAGCAGGTAGTGGAGCTTGTGATCAAGCAAATCCTTCTTCAAAGCTATAAAGATCTTATACCTCTCAATCTAGATAGAGTAGTGATCTGAAACCAGATTTATGGAGTTGAGGTCCATAAATTTCTCTGGAGAGAGAATCAACTGATTTGACTTGTGCAGGGATGAATTCAGTTGCTCAAGCTGGAGGGCTGCCTCAAGATAAGCTTTGCACCATTCAGAGTTGTCAAATCTTTCAGACTCTGAGAGGATAGGTGCAAGGACAACTGACTTGATGAATCCTCTTTAATATTCTCTGAAGATGAATCTATGGAAGGCAAGAGGAGTTCCCTTCTGAACAAATATCCTGGCCATGACTCTAGCAAATCTTTCAAAAATAATAGGACCCACCTCAGATTCCATGAAGAGAAAATGAAGCTTGGGGAGAAAGGCAATTTCTGGTATCTTCAAGGTTGCAAAATCAACCTGAAGAGGGGTATTGGCAGGATTCTCTGTGTGGAGCAGAGCTATTGCTCCTCTGAACTGACCAAGTTGGACCTCTGGTAGGCGGTTGACAAAGCAGTAGTCTTGGTACATTTGGAATTTCCTGATGAATTTGATCTCCTTCTGAATGAAGGGACCCCAAGAGTCTCTATGCTGACAGACAAACCACTCAGACAAGGTGAGAGGGTGATCTTTGGGTGGAAAGATATTTATTCTGGCAACCTCAAATTTTCTGTAGAGAGCTTTGTTGGCCCTGGCCCATTGATCTTCAGTCTTGGACTCAGCAGTGGATAAGATTTTGGCTTGTTCAGCCTTAGGAAGACCTGAAGTAGGAAGAATGATGTTTAGATGTTCAGAAAGGTTAAGGTAAGGAAGACCAAAAGTGGTTGCAAAAGTGCACTTTTGGAGATATTCAGCATATCGGGTTCTTCTTTTGTTGACAACGGAAAGAGAATACCATAGAGGAGGAAAGAGAGTTTGATTGGAGGGAAAAACAAGAGCTGAAGAGGTCTTTCTTTTCTTAGAGGCAAGATTGGAGGAAGGTTGGGAATCAGTCTTGTGAATATGAGTAGAGACAGCAAGAACTGTGCAGAGGATGGCTTCTTCAAACTCATCCTTGATGTCATGGACAGAATGAGGAATGACACTGGCTGCTTCAAGAATGATGGTAATAAAGGAGGGTGGAGTAGGTAGATGAAAGGAAGCAAAAGTTAAAGTAGGAGGTTGAGTGGATGGTCCAGCAGATGAGGGACCTGCTGAGGAAGGACCAGCAGAAGAGGATGAGGCTGGAGGTGCCTCAGAGGTGGAATGAGGAATGGAAGAGGAAGGAGAAGGTGATGAAGAGGTGGCAGTAGTGAAAGGGGTAGGAGAAGATATGTGTTTAGGAAGTGGTTTCTTGAAGTTTTCAGGTGCAGGAGGTGCAGTGAAAGATGTGGGTGGAGAGGAAGGGGCTGGAGTCTGAAGATTTGGAGATTCAGAAGGCCCTGGAGGCACAACAACTTCCTCTACAGATACTTGAGGCCCGGTTGGCCCTACCACTGACTCCATTTGCACAGATGTCCCTGACTCTTCTAAGGATGGCCCTGGTGGCTCGGATTCAGTAACTAATGGCCCTGATGGCCCAACTACCTCTGCATATGGCCCTGGTGGCCCTGCTTCTTCAACAAATGACCCTGATGGCCTTGTACTAACCTCTGGTACAGACTGAGTGGGAGCAGGAGGGACAGGAGCTGACAGATGTACCCTCACAAAATCTGATAAATCTGTTACTAGCTTCTTTAGGCTACCCAACTCACTTCTCATCTCCTGAAGCTCATTTTTGACTGCTCCAATCTCCTTGGCTCCAGTGCTCTGACTAATGAAAATAGATGATATATCTGATTGTAATGAGCACAAGATTTCCCCATGAGCATTCAGTCTAGCAATGACTGGCTTTATGTGCACATGAATCTTCTTCTTCCTGGATCTGTGGTGTGCTTTCCTGGTGAGCAGGGGAACTTTAGAAGCAACACCTTTACTTCTACTTCCTGAGCCAACAACTGGCTCCACATTATCATCTGAAGTATCCTCAACCAATCCTTCTTGGAACTGGTCAGCAGGGGCACTGACATTTGTCTCCCCATAAATCTCTGGCTCCACTTGGACTTCTGGCTCCCCTTGAGCTGGAGCATCTACCATATGAACATCTTTAGTGTGGCCTGGTGCCACAACCTCTGCAACTGTATCTTCATGGCTCTCTTTTAGAGCAGCTTCTACTACAGAAACATTGGGGGTTTCTTCTATGTGAGTATGTTCAACCTTCCCCTCAAAAAGAGCAGCACCTTCGGCAATTACTTCTTTAATAAAGGCAGGTGAAGTGTAACGACCCCCTTTATACCGGTACGATTATACCAATCACCATCGGTACAAAGAGCATCGTCACAGTGGGATAGTAACCCAACACTAAACGATAAGGTTGATATGTCCATGAATAATAAAAGAGTACAGCGGAATTAAAAGAAATATTATATTTCATTCCATCATCACCACACATTCCACAGTCTATATAGTAAAAGAAAGTACTAGAGTCTACATTATTACAACTTGAAAAGAACTACATTGTCCGTACATTGTCCATATGAATAACATTATTCAACTATAAATTTAAGCAACTACTAAAAATAAAATCTCCTCAAGTGCTATTCCTTGTATGCGGTATCAGTCTTCACTATTCTCTCCTCAACTACTGGATAACCTGTCACACCTGTACGCCGAAGCAAGTATGAGTCTTACAAGACTCAGCAAGTAATCTAAAACATCAAACTTATACATATCACATACACATTAAGCTACCAACAATAATGAAACACATGCTATCATACTAATCACGTTAATTCACATAGCACAAGCTTTTTATTATTAACAACACCTATGTTTCCCAAACACATTCCAGATTAACACATGCTCATATTAAATCATAAAAATAACATACATCTACACAAGTTCTCTACACATTTTATATATTCTATGATACATGGTTCAAATCTTTATCATATCATTGCATAATTTAATCAAATTTAAATACAAGGTTATGTACAAGATGATGAATACTTTTAGCATAGTTCATACAACTAACTTGCTGTTTTAATGTACAATTTATCATACACTCATGACACTTGCACATGTTTTCTAGTAAACTACATAATATGATATTAATCTTTCTATCATAGTTAAGCATAATCGAATTAATACATACATGACATGAACATATGCACTCTTAAACACCTATCATGTAACATGATATATTAATCTAAATATTTTTCCTTATTGTGTAACAGCTCTACCAATTAGAACATGCAATTATACATAACGTAGATAACAACCTAACAGGATCTCTATTTATTTTTCACATGCACTTTTCTCATTTATTTACACATTTCATTTGCTGTTTTAATATGAATAATTCACCATGATATCACCTTTATTAAACATGGAATGAAGATTTAATACACATTCAAATCGGATGGCAATCATCTACAAATTAAGCATGAAACTACATACTAAATGAGTAGCAATTCTATCATGGAACTTAGACATTATTTTGTGTGTTTATCAAAAACAAAATCTCATTTAGCTTGCTGTTTTGACATGAATTAAACTTAATTACATGGATTTACACTTATTTTCATGCCATCTTATTCATTTGTCAATTCTACATACTCAATTGTCTACATTGCGTTTCTTTACATATTTACATGCACATATTCATACACACCACCATATGGATATTATTAAACCTCATCACATGATATTAACATAATTCTACAATTATGATGTTAATGCACGAACAACAAAAAAAAAATGCATGTATTAATACATTGGTTTTCACATGTGATTACACTCTCATTATCTTTTACTCTTCCTTACCGATAATTTACACTTCTTTCATTTCATTTACTCATGCATTCATGTTTATCACTTATCACAACAATTGCACTTATCATGTGCCACATTCACTTATCACTTTGCACTTCTAATCACCTTTAATCTCTTAAATTGCCGTAACACATAGTCCTAACTACCAAGTAGAGGAAAACACTCACTTTAGCACTTAATGCTTAACACTTAGCACTTAGCACTCACTTTCACATATTTGTCACCTAGGCAATGCGGTGGCAAATCTAGGTAACTGCGCAGAACCGGGAGAAGCCCTCTCCACCCTAACTAGCGGTACTTGTCCACCTCCAGGATTTTATCCTAATGCCCTTAGGATTTATCTCATAACGTTGAGCCTTCCATAGGGACTTTTCTATGGTACAACTCTCAGACCCTTATGGTAGCAATGTCATACATGCCTAAATATTTCATTAATCACTTTATCATTCTTATCACCTTTTACTCATGCTCATACACATATTTTTCATCCCATTTCACATACACTTTACATAATATTCACATTTCCATTTATAGAAAATTCACCTTACTGTTAAACAGTGATAAATTACTTAAGATAAGATATTACATGCTGTTAACTCTTAAATTATACAAAATTAACTCTAACATGCACAACATGGCTGTTTTCACATTTAAAACCATAAAAATACCTACTATCATCAAAACTTCATGAAATTTTTATCAGAGGTTAAGAACAGCAATCATAACATGTACTCAATTTTTCAGATTTTTTTGAATAGAAAATATAATTATAACAGTTAAACCAAATCACAGGTGCATTTCTCACTAATTTCTCTAAAGCAGAAATTCTAGTAAGATAGTCTAAGATGCCAGTGTCAATGCGTATATACGATAAACATATCATTACAGAAAATTCATCAAACTCTAACTCACAACTGTCCTTTTTTACACAAATTAAACATGGTTATTTTATTATCATAATTCAATTTCTAGAGTTTTAATAATTAACATAAATCATGAAAATTCATGAAAACCTCATGACATGACCTACTGATCACCCTTGACCCCACATAAAAGTTACAGCATGAACACATACCCAAAAATCATTTAAATATATTAAAGAAGATCAAATAGCATTTTTCAAAACACTGAAGAACTTAACTGCACAGTCTTGGCCGCCAACTGGGTTAACTACAACATCTCTTTCCATCAACTGATGAACTTGACGGCAGGGGATGTTGTCGTCAACTTCCAGATAGCAATCTGCACAGTCACACTCACATGTACGGGGAAATTGGAGGGTCCAAGACTCGAGGAAAAATCCGTAAAAATTCTAGGACCTAGGGGACATGTACATGGATGATATACATAGGTTACTTGCCTCTAATAAAATCCTAGAAGATCAAATCTTGTTGTTGATGCCCTCCTCGGACAAAGCAAAAGGGTGTTCAGAACCTCCTTTGATTTGGTTCTCCAGTCGTTGTAGGTCATTCCTCGGGGTTGGGGATGCCTCCTTGATGGTTGGACTACGCTCCAGTCATTGTAGATCTCCTAGAAAATCCTCCCATCGTCAGATCAGAGCTTGGGAAGTCTAGCTTTTCTCACAGAAAATACTAGGGTTTCACAATGACCAAAAGGGCTTTGTGCGGCCAGAAAATCGGTTTTTATAAAGTTGGATAGGTTGGGTACGCACTGGGGTAGGTTACCTAAGGTTTAGGAAGGGTTTCCTAAACTGGAACCAGCCATAATGCGAGCATTAACAAATATGGAACCGTTAAGCAGGAGGATATTGACGTCAACGTCGGTTGTAGTCAACTGCGCAGTTGACGTCAATGGTCTGGCCGCCAACAGGGGGTTGGTGTCCAGGGGGTGGCCACCCACTGTGGGTTGGCGTCCAGGTCTTGACCGCCATCTGCACAGTGCAGTCAAGACCCTGCCCAACCACAAAATAAATGCGTAAATATATCTAAACAATTTAGTATATGTAAAAATAATTACATATATCCTTACCACATAAAATACATGCATTACATGATATTTAATTAAATACAACTTACACTAATCATGATTAAGGATAATATGCATCAATAACATGCATATATGCACATACACATTCACATTACATAATCACATACATTGTGCAGGAATTTATAATGAAGTGTGTTCATTATTAGTGGAATTCTATCTGTACATTATCATTCAAGCACCTTACATATCATAATAATTTAACATGCTTAAAGTAGATAAATATCATTTAAACAAGATTGGCTTATATATATATATATATTCCTATACACACCAAGGTTGCTTATAACATGCATAAAATAATTAAATGCAATAGGCACATCAATAATTAAATAATTGCATGCCCATTTAAATATGTATATTGCATGTACAGAAATAAACTCATAATTATTTACAAAATATATGACAATAATTTCTTACTATGAGCACATATAATATGCATGAGGTTTATAGATTTATTACATACTTTGATAGCTAAATAATGCATGCACACTTATATTTATATTTATACTCGTACGAAAATAGCTCTCATGCACTTACATGGACTATAGCATTACTTACCTATCACATGCACAATATTACTTAACTATTTTATGCCTCAGATTTTTTTTTGTATGCACATTATACATAAATTTAACTAATTGCCTATTCTTACCTAACTATCCTATATATATATGCATGAATTAATGAGAAGTATAGAAATGATAATATGCACAACTGAATACACACGCTACTCATGCGACAAGTAAAGACATATGCACTATATAAAAGAAAGAAAATTTCGGGGTATCACATGAAGGGACTGTAGGAGGGACAATTTCTTCAATAGATTGTCCAATGGGCTCAATGTGTTCAAGTGCAATGTCCTCAATCCTCCTTTCAGGAGCAGGAGGCTTCTCTTCTCTGACTGCTGCTTCTTCTTCTTGAACTGGAGGGTCTTCAAGGACTTCTCCAATGATAGCTTCACTCTCTGCTACTGAAGTCTTGGTCCATACATTTCCGATGAGGGAAAATCCACTCTTCTTTAGGTTCCTTGATTTGATTGGCTGACCCATCTTTTCCATTAATTCTCCTTTCAAATCTATATCCAGGTGATTAAAAATTCTTGTTAATAGATGAGCATAGGGAAGGGACACTGCTAGTTTGTTCTTTCTGTCCCAAATGGCTTCTGTAGCAGACTTCATTCTCTCTATAATCACCTGAGCCATGTTTATTTCTTGCTTTTGAATGGCCCAGAACATCACATCTGCATCTCCCTTGGTACATGACGAAAAAGTTGCAGTTCTTGGTACTAAAATCTGACAGACTATGAAATGAAGAATCCTGTTGAATGCATTGAACTGATTGATATCTATCTTCCCATCCCTCAATTTGTATTCAGTTTCTATAATCCCTAGCCCCTTTGCATGAATGCCCATGGATTCAACCAAACTGTGCCCGACTATGGACATACCAAAGAGCCTCTCCAACAAATCGTAAGTGATGTGAATGGATGTACCTTTGACTGTGGAGGCGAGAGAACCATCTTCCTCTGTCTTCAAGCATATGTAGAAAGCCTTCACCAGATGCAGATAACTAGGTTCTGAGACTGTACACATCCCTGTCAGCTTCAACCTCTGAAGGGCTTAGACCACACTATGCATCCCATGCTTCTCCAGGTCTACTAGATCCCCTGCCTTGTTTCCACAGAGCTTGGTCTTCACAGCTGAAAATCTCTCCTGTTGATCGGCCGTAAGAAAGGCAACACTGTAACCACCTACGTTGTCGGAGCTCGCAGAAGCAGCCATGGAATCGAGTAAGGTAGGATTCTAGAGGATCGTGGGAGAAGGAGAAACAGAATCCCTCAAGAAATTTGATCGGGAAGGAATGGTTTCTTCAAAAGCACAGAGAGGTTTGCCGAAGTCGATGAGGGTTTCACAGGCTTTCAAGTCGAACGAGATAAGAGAGAGAGAAAGCGAATCGGTGAGGGAAGGATTATGGTCGTAACGGAGGGACATAAAGTCGCTTTTTGAAACGACAGAGCAATAAATGCGGATAACGACAAAATAGAAGAAGATAATGCAAGTAGAATGGATTTACTTAAATGTACCGAGGAAAATAAGTCTTATCCTGAAATTTATTATTTTATTTCAGTTACTTACAGATATATTTGTTACAAATTGCACATGCCTTGCTCCCTTCTAAGAGATGTAAATCTCTCTTCAGGTAAGGCGTTTGTAAAGATATCTGCTAACTGATTTTGAGTATCTATAATTGAAATATTAATATTACCATTAGCTATATGATCTCTAATAAAATGATATCTGACCTATATATGTTTCGTCCTAGAGTGCTGTACTTGATTTTTCGTCAAATTTATTTCACTTGTGTTGTCACACAACAACGGGATGGTCTTGATGTGCAGTCCATAGTCCTCAAGCTGTTGTTTGATCCATAAGAGTTGAGTGCAACAGCTCCTAGCAGCTACATATTCAGCTTCAGCTGTTGATAGTGCTACTGAATTTTGCTTCTTTGAAGACCAGAAAATCAAGCATCCTGCAAGAAATTGACAACCACCACTGATGCTTTTTCTATCTACTTTGCATCCAGCATAGTCATCATCCGAATATCCAATTAAACTAGTTTCACAAGATTTAGGATACCATAGTCCTAAGTTATGAGTTTTAGATAAATATCTAAAAATCCTTTTAATAGATATTAAATGAGATTCCTTAGGATCAGATTGATATCTTGCACACATGCATACACTAAATAAGATGTCAGGTCTACTAGCTGTTAAATAAAGCAATGACCCTATCATACCTCTATAAAGTTTATAATCAACTTTCTTACCTTCCTGATCACTATCTAACCTAGTGGATGTACTCATTGGAGTGGACAGTGGTTTCGCATTATTAAACCCAAATTTCTTCAACAGTTCCTTGGTGTATTTTGCTTGGCAAATGTGTGTACCTTCATTGCTTTGCTTGATTTGTAATCCAAGGAAGTAGTTGAGTTCTCTCATCATGCTCATTTCAAATTCTCCCTTCAAGAGCTTCTCAAAATACTTGCACAAGGATTCATTAGTAGATCCGAATATAATATCATCTACATAAATTTGCACAAGTAATATATTTTTGACAATTGATTTAATAAACAATGTGCTATCTACCTATCCTCTAATAAAACCATGATTTAGTAAGAATGCACTAAGTCTTTCATACCATGCTCTAGGTGCTTGTTTTAAACCATATAATGCTTTATGCAATTTAAAAACATGATTTGAAAAATCTAAGTCATCAAAACCAGGAGGCTGTTCCACATAGACTTCCTCCTTTATATAACCATTCAAAAATGCTGATTTCACATCCATTTGAAAAAGTTTTAAATCTAATACAATGCATATGCAAGTAATATTCGAATAGCCTCTAGTCTAGCCATTGGTGCATAGGTTTCATCAAAGCCTATGCCTTCCTCTTGGGAATAGTCTTGAGCAACTAGTCTGGCCTTGTTTCTAGTGATAACACTAGCTTCATCCAATTTGTTCATGAACACCCATTTGGTGCCAATCACAGGATGATCTGATGGTCTCGGAACAAGGGACCAAACTTGATTTCTCCTGAGCTGATTAAGGTTATCTTGCATGGCTAGAATCCAAGATTCATCAGACAGTGCTTCATTGACTATCTTCGGCTCTATTTGAAATACAAATGCTAAATAATCACAGGGAATGATATTACCTCTTGTTCTTAACCCAACTGATGGATCTCCAATGATGTAATCAATAGGGTGATCCTTTTTGCACCTCCATTCCTTTGGAAGATCATCATGGATAATGTCCTTCTGTTGTAATTCTTCCAAGAGTGGATCTTCATTATCCTTGATGGTAGATTCTTTCAGCTTCTGGGTAAGTTTATCTGTATCTTGATCATCACTTTCAGATTCCTTTCTTAAGGAAGGGTTAGATTCATAAAAAATAACATGCACGGTTTGTTCAATCAATAAACTTCTTTTATTAAAAACTCTATAGCATTTAGGTTTAGAAGTATACTCCATAAAGATCCCTTCATCGGATTTAGGATTCAGCTTACCTATGTCTCTCTTACCATTGTTGTGAATGAAGCATGGACATCCAAAAGTTCTGAGATGGCTGATCTTGGGCTTCCTTTCTTTGTACAGTTAATATGCATTCTTCTTCAGGATTGGCCTGATCATTACTCTATTTATAATGTAACACGCTGTATTGATAGCTTCTGCCGAGAAGTATCTTGGAAGGTTATATTTAGATAACATGGTCCTGACCATATTCAACAAGGTTCTATTCTTCCTCTCAGCTACTCCATTTTGCTGTGGTGTTCTAGGTGCTGAGAAATTGTGTTCTATACCCTGATCATTACAAAACTCTACAAATCTGTCATTTTGGAATTCTCCTTCATGATCTGAATGGATACTGATGATGCTGAACTTCTCATCTTTTTGAACAAGTTTGTTGGACTTCAAAAAACTCTCAAATGTGTCATCTTTATGCTCAAGAAATGATACCCACGTAAATCTTGAATAATCATCGATTATGACAAATCCAAAGTTCTTCCCTCCCAGGATAGTAGTTCTCATTGGTCCAAACAAATCCATATGTAGCAGTTCTAGTGGTTTGGAGGTAGTGACTACTGTCTTGGATTTGAAGGAGGATTTTGCATGCTTTCCTTTTGCACATGGCTCACAAATACTGTCCAGTCTTGAGTTTATCTTCGGTAGAACTTCTACTAGATCATGTTTGATGAGTTTTCTTATTCCATCCAAGCTGTAGTGACCTAACCTTCTATGCCACAGTTCAGCATTTTGCTCTTTACTTGCAACTAGACAGATGTCTTGATCCTTTAATTCTTCTAGATGTAGTACATATAAATTCTTTTCTTTGTTGGCTTCGAAGATAGTTGCACCATCCTTGATGATCAAATACTTAGATTCCTGAAACTTGATCTGGTGAACCTTGTCGCACAGCTGACTAATGCTGATTGGATTGTGCTTGAGTCCTTTGACGCATAGAACATCTTCTATCAGGATTCTATCTTGGCTTCTAATGGATACGCAACCAATTACTGACCCTTTTCCATTAACACCATAGGTTATTGTGCCTTCTTTATTTTTGATGTGCGAGAACAGTCTTTTGTTTCCTGTCATATGCCTTGAGCACCCGCTGTCCAGGTACCACTTTGATGCTCTAAGGCTTCCCTATAATCAATGAATGAGATTTAGGTACCCAAGTTCTTTTAGGTCCTGATTAGTTAGCTTCTTTACAGTTTCTTTTGGGAATCCATTTTAGGTGTTTGGTAGTACAGGTTGTTTTAGTGTGACCTAATTTGTTATAGTGAGTGCAACAAGAAATATTATTTATTATTCTGTTTGGCTTAAGGTTCTTACTGTTATTTATTTTATAGTTGAGGTTTTGTTCAGCTATGAATTTTAGTGTTGGATAGATTTTAGGATGAATTACAGTTTCTTCATTATCTGGTGGGATATATCCTAAGCCATACTTTTTCCTACCTGATCTTCTTACTCCTTTTAATATTAAGGAAGATTTTCCATTTGTGAATTTTTCAATTGTGGCTGATAAATATTCATTATCTTTTGTTAGTGTGTTAATTTCATTTTTAAGTTTGCTTATGGTTTCCTGATTTTCCAAGTTTGATGTCTTTTCATTTTTACTCTTTATATCTTCGCTTAACAGTTTATTTATTCTTTTTAATTCAGAGATTTATTTTTCTAACTGTTCAGTTTCAGATTTTAGATCTGAGTTTGTTATCTCGAGACAAGCATAATTTTTCTTAGTTGTTTTTCACAGTTTATAGACATCTTTATATTTACTATATAATTCATTAATAGCATCTTCTAAACTATCCGAATCTGATTCATTGCAAGAAGTGAAGGATGAGTCAGAAGTTACCTTATCATCAACATTTGCCATGAAGCCCAGGTTGGCCTTTTCTTCTTCTTCTTCGCTAGAGCTTGACTCACTGTCTGAGTCACTTTCGTTGTTCCATGTAGAAGTCATGGCTTTCTTTTTATACTTCTTGAATTTCTTCATGTTGTCCTTCTTCTTGAATTCTATTTTCTTTAGTGTTGGACACTCAGCCTTGATGTGTCCAGGCTTCTTGCACTCATAGCATATCGGTTCAGATCTCTTGACTTCTTTGCCTTCAGATCTTTTGAAGTCTCTACCATTCTTGACATATCTTCTTCCTGACTGGTATTTCTTTTTAGCTAGAATGCGCTGCAGTCTTTTGGAGAGAAAAGCTTCTTCATCTTCACTGCTCTCATTGCTTTTGTCACTTTCTGATTCACCATCAGATGTGTCTTTTGTGGCCTTGAGTGCATTGTTGTGCTTCTTCTTGCTGGAGGATTCTCCCAGCCTTTCCATGTTTATCTCATGAGCCATCAAAGACCCAATGAGTTTTTGAAGTGACATTCTCCTAACATCGTTGGCTTCTTCTATGGCTGTTACTTTTGGAGTCCATGAGGTTGGTAGGGATCTTAGTATTTTCCTTACCATGTCTCCAATTTCATACGTTTTTCCAAGCCCAACCAAACCATTGGTGATGTCTGTGAATCTACTATACATTTGAGAGATGGACTCTCTAGACTGCATTTGAAATCTTTTATATTGAACTACCATAATATCTATTCTTGTTACCTTTACCTTGTCAATTCCTTCATATGTGAGTCTCAACTTTTCCCACATTTCCATAGCTGACTTGCAGGCTGAGATCCTGTTGAATTCTTTCATACTGAGCGCACAACACAATATACTTTTAGCTTTGCTATTTTGAGATATTTTCTTCTTATCTTCGTCTGTCCATTTGTCTTTACTGTTGGTTACAAAGAGGTCTCCTTCTTCAACAATTGACCAAAGTTGGAAATCAAGACCTTGAAGGAAGAACTCCATCCGTGTCTTCCAGTAGTTGTAATCTTCACCGTCGAATAGAGGAGGTCTATTAACGAACTAACCTTCTGCATGACCTTGAGCTGCCATTTATTTTTGCTCTTCAGATCGTGAGATCTACCAACTTGAAGAGACTTGGCTCTGATACCACTTGTTTCCCAGATAGCAAGCCCCGGGGGGGGGGGTGAATGAATTGCTAAAATTCTTCTTTTAAAAATTCTTGTAAATAAACACACTTGAAAGACAACACTAAAAACGATGGTTAGAGTTAGTGTTAATCAAAACAAAGAGAACAATCACACAGACAATAGGAAAATTTTTATCCTGGTTTGGACCTCCTATCCCAAGGAGTCCTACGTCCAGTCCCCAAGCAACCACTTGGGATTCCACTAACCAAGGGTACAGTCCCCCTTAAGGACAATTACACATCCAGCAACAGCTGGCCTTCTCTTCTCTACCAGAAGAGGGGTCGCTCCACCTGATACAACAGGTCTTCTCTTCACACCCGAAGAGGAATGCTCACAGAAAAATGAGTTGAAAAAGAAAGGCCCCATGACCAAGCTTATAGCCACTGCTTGATCTGAGGCGAGGTCTAAGAGACACAGAATTATCACAAATGGATTCTCTCTCAGATCAACGCAAGCTCTCAAAGGCAATATAATATTCTATAGAGAGCAAGGAGCTACACAAAGTTGGAATGGACAAGCTAGCTCTTTTTCTTCTACCGGTGACTAAGATGTTCAAGCTTCTCAAAGGTTGAAAGAGTTGGTTCGTGCTTGGAGTCACCAGTCTTCTTTTATCTTCTTTGAAATAATTTGACCATTGAAGTATCCGTTGAAATGTCCATTGTCTCACATCTTCATGCACATTGGAGTGTCTGGTTCTAAGGAAAGAGCAAGTGAGCCTGCAGCCATTAATGCTCGGATAGACACACATACTCAAGGAAAGATTGTCTGAATCTTCTATCCTGTTGTTAGGTTGATAGGTCCATCTTTGAGACATGCGTTTCCACCGGAAACCCTGCACACAATAAATGCTGACACCTAGACAACTTATCTTTGTCTAAACGGTCAGTCAACATTAGTAGTTGTGATGTATGAAGATACACCAGAAGGGAAATGCCATTATGTCATTGTGACTTTGTGTGTTATAGGCAAGATAGGTAAAAGATATATTGTGCAGAGGTTTGTACGGTCACAATAAATGTTAGAGAACATGGGATACAACATGCTTTCGCGGGAAAGCTTGAAATCCACAGATTTGAAATACATTTGAATATCATGTGGAATGGAACTAAAGAATGTTTAAAGAAGATTTAAACGAGAATGTTTGACAGCTGTCTAAGATATAGTCATTAATAGAGGGTTGATGTAATTAGATAGGCTGTACCCAGAGAGAGTTGATGTTGATATTAAATCAATGATATAATCATAAGTCAAGTGAGACTGTAATCCATGTTAAAATCAAGTTGATGTGAGCATGATCCATGTATTAATGAAATCAATGTTCTGTACAAAGTCGTTGTTTAACTGAAGTCGATATGCAGATGAAATTGTTGTTTGAAACGAAGTCAATATAAACATGAAGTCGTTGTTTCAAAGGAAGTCGTTGTTTTAATGAAGTCGTTGTTTGTGTGAAGTCGTTGTAGAGATGAAATCGTTGTTTCATATGAAGTCGTCATTTTAATGAAGTCGTTGTTTGAGTGAAGTCATTGTAGACATGAAGTCGTTGTTCTACCGAAATCGATGTTTAAGTAAAGTGAAGTCGATGAAACAACCAAATCTTTGTTTAAGTGAGACGAAACCATTGTAGCAACCAAATCATTGTTTAAGTGAGATGAAATCGTTGTTGTAATGAAATCGATGTTGTGAAGTCGTTGTATCAACCAAGTCGTTTAAGTGAAACAAAATCGATGTTTCTATGAAGTTGTTGTAGCGACGAAGTTGATGTTTAAGTGAAACAAAATAGATATTTCTATGAAGTCGTTGTAGCGACGAAGTTGATGTTTAAGTGAACTAAATCAATGTTTCTATGAAGTCGTTGTAAGACCGAAATCATTGTTTTTCTCAGGAAATCGATGTTAAGATGAAATCGATGTGTACTCAGGAAGTTGTTGTTTAAGTGAAACCAATGTAGGGATGAAATCGATGTTCTTCTAAGGAAATCGTTGTTCTATCAAAGAAGTCGATGTGTACTTAGACAAAACATATGCATTGAACTTCAAATAGCAGTGTGTGTAGACAACTTACAGATTTTGCTTGAATTATTGCCTGTGGATAAACTTCAGAAAATGTTGTTAGAAAATACTTTTCATGGTTTTGTTGATCACCAAAAAAATATATAATTAATGTTAAATTACATGGAGATGGACTGATCATCAAAGTATACCATGGTTGGCAACGTATTGTATAGAAGAGGTCTCACTGGAGTTTCACTAAGATGTATGGATGATGATGAGATTTGGAAAGTTGTTGAGGAAGCTCATTCAAGTGTGTGTGGGGGCCATGGAAATAGCCAAATGCTGGCCAATAAAATCCTTAGGCAAGGTTTTTACTAGCCCACTTTAGAGGAGGATTGTTCTATCTATGTCTGTCGGTCTGTTAAGTGCCAATTGCATGCCGACAAAATCCATTCTCCACCCCCTTCACTCCACCCTATGTTCTCCCCATGGCTTTTCTCTATGTGGGCCTTCGACATCATTGGTCCCCATGGTGATCCGAACTCCCAAAGTAAGCCAAAATTATTCATAGTCACTACAATGGAGTACATCACCAAGTGGGCGGAAGCTGAAGCTTTTGCAGAAGTTAAGGCAATGACCCTATGGAAGTTTATCATCAAGAACATCATCACCAGATTCGGCATCCCCAGTACCATCATCACTGACAATGGGCCTTAATTTATCTCTCAGGAGTGCTTTAGGACCTCTGCAATAGGTATAAAATTGCATTGCATCATTCCTCTTCCTATTATCCGCAAGGCAATGGCCAAGCAGAGGCCATGAATAAAACTTTAATCAAGATCATAAAGAAAACATGTGAGGCTAATAAGTTCTCAGACTGGCCAGACAAGCTTGTAGAAGCTCTATGGGCCTACCGCACTTCAATTCATACTCCTATAGGGCAAACACCATTCTCCCTCACTTATGGAATGGAGGCTATAGTAACATATGAGATTCTCATCCCCTCACTAAGAGTCCAACTTGGCAAGGACTTGTTAATCGATAAGCGTCGTGAGTCACTCCTTGCACAATTGGAGCCCTTAGATGATAATCGTTTGGTCACCGTAGAAAACACTAAAGCATATCAGAATAGACTCACACATTTTTACCAAAAGAAAGTGATTGAGAAAAAAATCAAAGTCGATGAAATGTTCATTAAAAGAATCTTTGTAAAACCCGGTGGTCCCCATTCAAAACTCCAACCAAATTGGGAAGGCTTGTACGTAATCAAAGAAGCATATCCAAGCAATGTGTACATGCTAGTGAACGTTGAGGGTGAGGAGCTTCCTCACCCTTGGAATGGGATATACCTTAAAAAGTACTACCCCTAGATAGGAGTTCGGAGTTATGTGTACACGGACCCCTAAAATGAAAATATCATCATTTGTAATTCATTCTTCATTCTTGGTGAGGTAAGCAGAGATGTCAACACTCACACACACTTACACACCCCACCGTTGGGATCTAGAAGCATGAAATCTGAAGAAAGTGAATGCTTAGCCAAAAGTCTAGGACATCACCATTTCTTTTCCTCTCGGTCCGCCAATTGGGATGGGAACTTGTGAGATTGACCTTTGAATTTGTCTGACACTTTAGTGGGTAGAGGTCATGGACCAATAAGGGGAAAAGAAAAGAAAAGAAGACAAATCAAAGTCAGAAAAGCAAAAACAAGGCAAATCATAAGTAAAAAACACGTCAAGAGTGGCAAAGTCCCCGTAGAGATTCAAATGAACCTGGCCATAAGCGTGCGATAAAAAACCCCACAAGCCAAAGACTAAACCCCATTAAGTATAGGGCAGAGGAATGAGTGCCTCCCCGGTCATCCAAACCATTGGCAGACTTTCTAAAAAATCACACTTCCCTTCTCCCTTAGCGGTATGTCCCAGGTTCGAGGCAAGACAACGATCTGTTGAACCACTCTTATATTTTACCCTTATATTTTGGTGATAACAAAACTCATGATTAATTAAATATTATAAATATATTTAATATCATGTTTTCCTAATAAATATAAATTTATGGCACTATCGCTTCTTGATTTGCACTGAAAAGCCAAATCGATGGTTGTTCAATACACATCGATTACTGACTAAGTGCCACAACAATTTCCATACAAATATATCGACTTCTGTTCAACACCAACTTCACTTAAACATTGACTCCATGTAAACATCGATTTTGTTCAAACAACGATTTTAGTTTAAATATTGACTCTGTTCAACATTGATTTCATTTAAACATTGACTCTGTTGAACATCGATTTCATTCAAACAACGACTTCAGTTTAAACATCGACTCTGTTCAACACTAACTTCACTTAAACATCGACTTCTGTTGAACATCGACTTCTCAAGAACATCGACTCCATTGAAACATCGATTACGTTTCACTTGAACATCGATTATGTTAAAACATCGACTTCATACATGAATTACATTGAAACATCGATTCCATTATACTTAAACATCGATTTCCTTTATATTTCAAATGGTTCAAATTATCTTTGGCACCCAATGAATGTTCAAATATATTTCATATGATTAACTTATCATTTCTTTGGCTGAAGATCTTTTTGCTTGTCTGATAGGATCTCTCTTCTCTTGCAACAAAAGAAAAGTATCTCCATTCCATTTCTGACTATCTGCAGGACATACTTACAGAAAGCAAAAAGCTGTATGAGCCATCTGACAAAGGACTTCACGAGTCTAACATCTATCTTACATTTAATGTCTGCAGGTCCACCTCTACACAGAGTCAACATCTTGGACCTGCTGTTGCCAATCTTGGAAGTGCACACCAGTTGGAACATCCTCCTCCACTCCAAGTAGCTAGTAGATAGAAGAAGGAAGCCGTTAGACTCAAAGAAGAGCAACGGTTCAAAAAGCTCCAATGGCTATTAGTCTAAGGATCTGTTCTAAATTGCTCCATATAAAGGGAGAAGAAGAAGAAGAACAGACACATAGATGAAGTGAGCAAAACCTGAAAATCATTCAAGGAGTGTACATCTAGTGAGAAGCTCAAACTCCATACACACTCAAGCAAGTAGAGAGGAAGAGCTCGAGCCCATTCAAGTTGCACCTTTCAAGCAATCTTCTCTCTTCCTTCCTCATTCTCTCTCTGTGCGTCTTTGTGTAATTGAGAGAGAGAGCTGAGGGTTAGCCTAAGGAGAGTCCGTCATTGTAAACTCTTTCCTTCTTAGGCTCAGTCTTAGATCAAGCATCTCACTGATTATCTTGAGCTTGATCTAGGGGCTTCAGCTCCTTGCTTCTGTGTTCAGAAGTGTTCCTCTTCTGTTGAGAAGAGAAGACCAACGTTGCTGGGTGGTGTGTTCTGCTGTGGGACTGTACACAGTGTTCCCCTTGGTAAGAAGGGAAGACCTGCTGGGGTGTGTTCCAGTGAGTTGCTTCTTAGCTCGTAAAAGAAGCACCTGGCTGAGGTGAAACAGTGGGTTGCCTTCTTGCTCGGGAAAGAGAAGAAGACCAACAGAGGCTGGGTGTTGTATGTCCTTAAGGGGGACTGTACCCTTGGTTAGTGAAATCCCAAGAGTTTGCTTGGGGATTGGACGTAGAACTTCCATGTGGGAAGGGCCGAACGAGGATAAATTCTTGTGTCCATTTGTGTGATTATTTATTTGCTTCTACACTGCTACTCTTTATCTCCTCACATAACTACATTCACTAACCAAATTTTTCATGTGGTGACTTCTGTGTTTAAGTTTGTATTTCTGCAACGAATCTATTCACCCCTCTCTTGATAGCTTGCTGCCACCATACCAAGTGGGCAAACAAGTGATATCAGAGCCTTGCTCTCTGAATATTTAAGAAGAACCAATGATGTTAGAGTAAAAATCCATGGCAGCTCAGGGATTTGCAGAAGGTCAATCCATCTTTCGGCCTCCACTGTTTAATGGAGAAGATTATCAATACTGGAAGACTAGGATGGAGTTCTTCCATCAAGGCTACGACTATCAAATTTGGAGCATCATAGAAGACGGTGTTCTCCAAATATCCAAACCAAAAGAAGAATGGACAGCTGAAGATAAACATAAGATATCTTTGAACAGCAAGGCCAAAAGCTTCATATGCTGTGCACTAACAAAGCAAGAGTTCAACAGAATTTCTGCATGTAAAATAGCCAAGGATATGTGGGAAACATTGAAGCTTACATATGAAGGAACTGACAAAGTCAAAGAAACCAGGATTGATATCTTGGTAACAAAATATGAGTTGTTCCAAATGAAGCAAGGTGAGTCCATATCTCAGATGTACAATGACTTCACTGAAATCATCAATGGACTTGCAGGTTTGGGAAATAAATATAGTAAAGGAGATATGGTCAGGAAGATCCTAAGATCTCTCCCAAAGTAGTGGACTCCAAAGGTCACTGCTATAGAAGAAGCTAATGACCTCTCCACCATGACATTGGAGAAGTTTATTGGATCTCTCATGGCCCATGAGATCAATATGAAGAGATTAGAAGAAAACATTTAAAAAGGAAGATCAATCAACACATTCAAAGCTGAAGAGAAAACATCGGATGAAAGCACTATCAGTGATGATAGTGATAATGAAAAAGAAGAAATCATTCGAAAAATTCTAGCCAAGAGCAAGGAGAAGAAGAAGAAAAGAAAGGAGGAGAAATAGAAGAAGTACAAAAGGAAGACCTTCACGGCTACTTGGGATGACTCCTTAGGCAGTTCAAGCACAGAAGAAGATATAGAGAATGCCAATCTACTCCTGATGAGTAAAACTGCAAAAAAGCACTCAAATGGGTATGGTTAGAGGATGCTCAAAGGAATCCAATTAGTGACTACCTACTCTTCATTTCATTCCTATCTGAAGAGGAAGTAGTCATTCTTATTTTTGTTATTTCATTTATTTTTGTTATATTTTTTTACTACAATGCTACTAATGCCCATGCAAAGTATTTGCATCTTCTTTACATCTCTGCGCAGGGAATCTTCAAGAAGACCAACAAGCCTCACATTCAGGGGGAGCCTCATGCTTAGGGGGAGCATACACAAAGGGGGAGAAGTAATCAATGACGCAGTAACATATTGTTGAACCCCTCTCCTTCAACTTGGTAAGAATATTCTTTAAGAGAAGAACATGCAATGGTAAGATCCTTTTTGGTTATTGACAAAAGGGGGAGAGTAAGTTTAAACTCAGAAATTTCTGTTTATTTCATGCTTTTGAATAATCTTTGTCAGAAATTCTCATAAGTTTTGTCATCACCAAAAAGAGGGACATTGTTAAACCACTCTTATATTTTACCCTTTTATTTTGGTGATAACAAAACTCATGATTAATTAAATATTATAAATATATTTAATATCATGTTTTCCTAATAAATATAAATTTATGGCACTATCGCTTCTTGATTTGCAATGAAAAGCCAAATCGATAGTTGTTCAATACACATCGATTACTGACTAAGTGCCACAACGATTTCCATACAAATACATCGACTTCTGTTCAACACCGATTTCACTTAAACATCGACTCCATGTAAACATCAATTTTGTTCAAACAACGATTTCAGTTTAAATATCGACTCCGTTCAACATCGATTTCATTTAAACATCGACTCTGTTGAACATCAATTTCATCAGAACATCGATTTCATTCAAACAACGATTTCAGTTTAAACATCGACTCTGTTCAACACCGACTTCACTTAAACATCGACTTCTGTTGAACATCGACTTCTCAAGAACATCGACTCCTTTGAAACATCGATTACGTTTCACTTGAACATCGATTATGTCCAAACATCGACTTCATACATGAATTACATTGAAGCATCGATTGTCATTCACATCAACTCCATTATACTTAAACATCGATTTCCTTTATATTTCAAATAGTTCAAATTGTCTTTGGCGCCCAATGAAAGTTCAAATATATTTCATATAATTAACTTATCATTTCTTTGACTGAAGATCTTTTTGCTTATCTGATAGGATCTCTCTCCTCCTGCAACAAAAGAAAAGCATCTCCATTCCATTTCTGACTATTTGCAGGACATACAGACAGAAAGCAAAAAGAGGTATGAGCCATCTAACAAAGGACTTCACGAGTCTAACATCTGTCTTACATTTAATGTCTGCAGGTCCACCTCTACACAGAGTCAACATCTTGGACCTGCTGCTGGCAATCTTGGAAGTGCACACCAACTGGAACATCCTCCACTCCAAGTAGCCAGTAGACAGAAGAAGGAAGGTGTTAGAGTCAAAGAAGAAGAAGAAGACCAACTATTCAAAAAGCTCCAACGGCTATCAGTCTAAGGATCTGTTCTAAACTACTTCATATAAAGGGAGAAGAAGAAGAAGAATAGACAGATAGATGAAGTGAGCAAAACCTGAAAATCATTCAAGGAGTGTATATCCAGTGAAAAACTCATACTCCATACACACTCAAGCAAGTAGAGAGGAAGAGCTCGAGCCCATTCAAGTTGCACCTTTGAAGCAATCTTCTCTCTTCCTTCCTCATTCTCTCTTTGTGTGTCTCTGTGTAATTGAGAGAGAGAGCTGAGGGTTAGCCTAAGGAGAGTTCGTCATTGTAAACTCTTTCCTTCTCAGGCTCAGTCTCAGATCAAGCATCTCACTGATTATCTTGAGCTTGATCTAGAGGCTTCAGGTCCTTGCTTCTGTGTTCAGAAGTGTTCCTCATCTGTTGAGAAGAGAAGACCAACATTGTTGGGTGGTGTGTCTGGCTGTGGGATTGTACACAATGTTCCCCTTGGTTAGAAGGGAAGACCTACTGGGGTGTGTACCAGTGAGTTACTTCTGAGCTCGTAAAAGAAGCACCTGGCTGAGGTGAAACAGTGGGCTGCCATCTGGCCCGGGAAAGAGAAGAAGACCAGTAGGGGCTGGGTGTTGTATGTCCCTAAGGGGGACTGTACCCTTGGTTAGTGAAATCCCAAGAGTTTGCTTGGGGACTGAACGTAGGACTTCCATGTGGGAAGAGCCGAACCAGGATAAATTCTTGTGTCTATTTGTGTGATTGTTTATTTGCTTCCGCACTGCTACTCTTTATCTCCTCACATAACTACATTCACTAACCGAAGTTTTCAAGCAGTGACTTTTGTGTTTAAGTTTCTATTTCTACAACGAATCTATTCACCCCCCCTCTAGATAGCTTGTTGCCACCGTACCAAGTGGGCCAACATGATCGACTAAGGAGGACGTTGCCAAAAGCTACCTTGGGTGAAGGCACCGCTGAAGCACGTCCAACTCATGTTTAACACACCTAAGAATCATTAATGAATTTTAAATGATGATTGAGTAATTGAAGGGTCCGAGTACCACATGTTTCCACTTAGAGTGGATCTCCTTCATTCTGCACGTCTTTTGAAGAAGGGACTATGCCGGGGTGCGGCCTACTTTCAAAATCTAAAAACTTGAATATTTTTAAAATCCAAAAAATTAAATACTTTCGAAAGTCAAAGACATCGAATATTTTAAAATTTAAATTTTTTTGGATATTTTCAAAAGCAAAAAACATTGAATATTTCAAAATAAAAAAAAATGAATATGCCAAAAGCCCAAAAAGAATGATGAGCTAATCCCCTTCTCGTTTGCATGAATGCATTGATTGCTTGCCCATCTTTTAATTTCCTGCAAGCATTTGCCTGCCTGCTTATTGTATTTTAATTTATGTCATTTCTTTTATTTATGCCTTATTTTATTAAAGGCTCAGTCCCTTAACAAATCACGAAGTTTGGCTCACTTAGTAAGTAAGGAGCTGAGTCAGAACAATTAACTAATTTGTTTGTCAAGTGACTCTCAGGCACAGGTAGAAGAAAGGCAATGGATTCCACTATATATATCATGGCCAAAAGGGGGCTAGTCAAAAGTACATCATAAAGGGTACCTCACTGGGTATACATCATCATAAACAAAAAAAGGTACAAGTCATATGATAGTGGCCTAGCTCTCACCACCACTCTTTGTCAATCGGTGTGTTTGCTGCTCTCGGCCTCTCCTGGGTCAGCTATTGTGCGAGGAGGCGGTGGCCTCATGGAAGCATGGAAGTCCGCCGATTGCTGGGCACCACATCCCTCCTAGACATTCCTCTGGTACTTAGAGGAAGTCATGGTGAAGTTGGCGAAGTACGCACTAGCTCGCCCCTCCCTCACGGCGCACTCCCTGTCACTCCGGTACCAGTCCTCAGCTTACTGGAGTAGCCACTCGGAGATACCCAGGCTCGTGTGCGCGTCCACCACCTGCTGGGAGAGGTGCTCCTACTTTTGCTCCCACCGGTTGCACTCACGCTCCCACTCGGTGTAGCTGCGCTCATGGTCCCTCAGAACTCGTTGCTCTGCCACCTCATGCGCAAGGTCGGAGTCGTGCTGGGAGGCCTAGGTCCGCAGCTCGGATAGCTGCTCCATCAGGTCTGCCACCTCTGCTCTCGCTAGGGTCACCTCGGTGATGGCACCCTGGAGCTTGGCAGTTTGCATAGAATTGAATGTGTAAGTTATAAGAAATTCAATGTCATATGTATATTATTGTTGGAATTTACCCGTGTAGTGAGGTTGCACTCTGCAACCTCCATAAGAGCCACTGCCGATGCCAACTGCTCCTAGAGAAAAGCCACCTAAGGATCGGGCACGCTCTTACTCACGGAGGCACGCGCAGGGTCAGTACGCTCCACAGTCCCCACTCAGCACACTGCACATGAATGGTCAGAACATCACATGCAAAGGTAAAGAATGCTATAAGCTAAATTATTCATACTTACTAGAATCTCCAGGGCCTCACATGCCTCGGCCAGCTGTGCCTTCATGCTCTCCCACTAGGCATGGAGGGTCCCGATCATGACATTCCGAGCATCCTGCACATGCACACATTCATGAGTCAATCATACATATCAATATGAACAAGGCAAGGTTAGAAGTGCATACCCTGGCTGGCCTCATGAAGTCCTTGTTGCCATACACCTCCTGGTAGCGCTGGAGGTATGTGTGGCCGTCCTCGGCATCAGACTCTAACATGGTACCCCCTTGCCGCCAGTTGGCATACTGGTCAGGGAAGCGAAGGCGCCAGTCCACCCTCTTCGCCTTCCCCAAGCCTTTCTGCTGACTCCTATTGGCTCCACCTCCTCGGACCATACCTGGTGCAGCCTGAGGGTCCTCATGGCCAGCCTCAGGTGGAGAGGCTCAATCATGTTTAGGCAATGGACCCAAAGGTCCCACCCGAAACGAGGATGATCGCTGTCCACCCAAGGCTACCCATGGTCGGGCATGCTGCCACACCACCTGCATCCATGCACACATGAGGTCATATGTCATACCATAAAGAAATGCATGGGAGAAATAAGGCAGAGTATGTGTTGAGTTATGCTTGCATGACATTCATGATAATTGTATGTTTTTGATGATGACACAATGTGATAAAATGACACAATGACACAATGTGATAAAATAACACAATGACACAATGTCATAAAATGACACAATGACACAATGATAAAATGACATGCCATAATGACAAAATGACATAGACAATGCCTACATGATATTTAATTTGAAGTTTTTTTTTGTAGGAAATTACATGGAAAAGGTAGTGCACAACTTGAAGAAACTTTAAGCAAAAAAGGTTCTGAATAGAAGATTTCAAGCAACAGTTGTCGATAGCCTCCCTGCATCTGTCGACAACCACTGAAGACCTTCCAACAAGAAGGTTCTAGAAAACCAAAGAAAATAGCAGTTGTCGACAGACCAGGACTCATCTGTCGACAGCCACTGAAGAATTTCACTTCAAGGTTTCTAGAAAATCAAGACAAGCAGTAGCTGTCGACAGCCAGGTTGCACCTATCGACAGCCCAGCCTATGGTTCAGAAATCCAGTTTTGGAAGGCATATGTGCTGCAGTATTTGTCGACAACCGATGGGCATCTGTCGACAGCCGCCGGTTAAGTCACAACATGTGAGAAACATGTGATCTTTATTAGGGCTTCCTTCTTCCTCGTACACAAGAGTTGTATGAGACTAGGACACTCCTATATATAGACCTTTTAGCCTCCTTTTCGAAGTAAGCAGCCTCCACATCAATTCCCAAGCCTAGAAGAACAAGAAGGAACCCCTGTTCTCTACTCCAAGTCTCAAGCATCAACAACAAGGAGATCCATCTCAGAAGACAAGGTTGGAGCAGATTTGTCTATAAGGCATAAGCATCAACATCAGATCTTCTACAACTTGAAGTCTAAAGATCATCTGGACGAAGGTTTTAAAGAGTTCATCCATTCAATCTATTTCTTTCACTCTAAACTCTTCCTGAACATTAACTTTTCATTTCGTGTGTGTGTTGTTGGTTTGAGCAATCCTTGTGCTCATTCCAAATGTGTGTGGGTTGATCTGAGATCTTGTTCATCTCAAATCTAGTGTGTGGTTGTTTGTGTTGAACTTGCTTGATAAGTAGTTTGGCGCATGTGTGTGTGGACGGTGGACGTAGGATACACAAATTATGTAATCCGAACCACCTTAAATCATCGTGTCCTGTGGTTTGCCTTGATCTACAGCTAGATGTTTGATAGGCACGATAACTTGTTCTCACATCCTCCATACTGCTAATCTTCTAAACACATTCTATACACACGTTTAGACTAAAACTTGATCTACATCCTTACAACTTTTTCACAATCTATCTTAATCTCAAAAGTGAGGTCTGTTCGCTAATAATTTGTGGTAATCTATTCAACCCCCCCTTCTGGATTCCCATTATAACTAATTCCGCATACTCTACAGTATGTACCAGAAGGGCCAAAAAGTCCCGGATGTCACGTTGTAGTGTCAAGCTGCAGGGAGAAGGAGGTGGCTGTCACCACCGGAAGCCACCGCCTACTAAGGGGAAGTGCGTCGGGTCGCACCTCCGTGGCCCTCCCCACGGGGAAGTAGTAGTAATTCCACACCTGCATACATGAGTATATTGATTATTTGACTAATAAGTGTATTGCAGACAAAAATAAGAAAGCTCTAAGGAAAAGAGTGTACCTGGAGGAAAGAGGCAAACCCGCCCACAGTGGTCTCGCAGCTTGTGGCACTAGCGAGGTCGGCAAACATGTGGGCCAAGAAGGCTACTCCCCAAGCATAATGGACAACCCTCTCCAAGTCTGCTAGGATCTCCAAGAATTGGAAATGGATGTCGTCCCCCTTCGTCCCCAATAGTAGCTTCCCCAGGAATAAAACTAGGAACCTCCTAAGGTCCCGATCCATCCTCTCCTCATCCTGGGGGTCCTAGCCGTACACCGCCCTGGCCAGCCGCACTGCACCCTACACAAACTCCTACAGTGATTCCTCGCCTGACTACCTCACCCCTCGCAGTCCCAGACTCTCCAACAGCTCCACTCGGTCGACCATCCTACAGTCGCCGAGGTCATCCTCTCCCCTGGCTCCAAGCTCAACAGCTCTTGGGTCATCTCTATGTAGTCGGTGTATGTAACTCCCGTCACCACCTCCTCATCCACCCGAAGGTCGATGATCCTCACCACATCCTCTAAACTAGGCACCATATGCCCCAGGGCATCAGGAATGCCCTGCAAGTCCGATCCCGGCGCTCCCTCAGAGCCTGGACGAGGGGGTTGTCCACATAGAGGGCTCGATATCCAATATCGGCCCGAATCCCATGCCCCTCACTCTCTCCCTCTGAAAGTCCAGCAGCCCTGGTATGCCACGATCACTAGCGGCCAGTGGATCTAGAGCCTCATGATCCCCTGCATGTAAGAAAATTAAAAGCATAAGTTAGCACAAGTCCAATACAGTTAAAACAGCTAAAACAAGGCAAAACATGGTCAAAATCCAACCCTGGAGTGGCCGATTTGAATAGCGACCATTTCAAAGGTCGTGATTCATCTTTGAATCATGACAGTTTCTGTCGTCGTGATTCATAAGGTGAATCGTGGCGACAGAACTCGTCGCGATTCATTCCCTCTCTTCTCCAGCCCTGACGGCCATCCCCTCCTCCTTCCCCCTTGTGAACAATAGTGTAGGGCGGAAGAGACTTACCATATAGCCACGTGGGGGCACCTCTACACCCCGTCGCCCTCGCCAGAGTCTCCCCGTCGGCATCTTCGCCATTGTGTCTTCCTCTTCTTCCATCATTTCTATAGCCCCTTCCTCCTCCATCACTGTCAATGTTTTCTCCTCCATTTCCATCATCTCCTCCACCATTCCCCTCGCCACCGTGGTCGGTGTCTCACCTTTCTCCACCCCCATTGTCACCAGTGATGCTTCTTCCAATGCTGAGGTCCCCTCTCCTCACCGATGCTTGGTGGCGGCCTGCTTGGTCATCACCAGGGCAAGGAGACGAGAAGACCAAAGAAAGCATGAGAGTTTGGGAGAGAGAGTTGAGAGGGTGAGAGCTCGGAGAAGCAAGTGCTGAAAGAGCATATAGGAGGAGCTCTTGGGCGATTTGCAACCTTTCATATTTGAGTGAAATGCGACAGACATAGTCATCACGCATTTAGATGGCTTATTTGATATGCGACGGAGAAGGTGGTCGTGATTCAGAGATGTCATCATTACCCTAGCGCTGAATTTGAGGCGCAAATTTTGAATTTTTGAGGTACAATTTAAAGCACGAGAGGATAAGTGGTCGCCATTTTTGAAGCGCGACTCCTGTGTCCATCGCATTTTCAGAAGCACACCCGAGGGCCATATTTTGAGGCTAAATCACAATATTTTGGAGGACGTGATCATTGCACAGAGAACTTTGGACGAATAAAGGATGATATATATTTCTTATTAAGAGAATAATCATTGCGTTTACAAACGGCCACCTTGGGCCATAGTTTTTTTAGTCCTCTTACATAGTTCTTCCAATCACTCTCAACCTCCTCGACGTTTGGGACCGGTGGCCTGAAAGTGTAGATCTTCCATAACACTTTGATTGTGTCCGCCTCCTCCACGTCGCCATGGGTTCTGAGCTCCCTTATCTTTATCGGCAGGAGATGTGACGACCCCTCAAAATTGCGCCTTGGGAGTCCAAGTTGAGAGAGGCAGAGGTGTGCATTGTAAAGCACGAACTCGGTTGCCCCAATGAGCCGGTGTTCTACACTGAGTACTAGTCTTTCCCACAAGTCCTTGGCTAGAAGAGGCTTTAAAACACATGTAAAGGCATTTCTTGACATGCTTCAGAGATGATCACGTCAGTCCGCCCATGTCTTGAGCTGAGGCACGCGATTAGCAACTCACCCTTCTAGGCCGACCAAACTGTCCATGTGCTAGAGCGGGCTCTTGAAGAAGATCCGGGACGAGCTTGTCACCTCATTGTTCAAATCAAACTTGAAGTGTAGATCAATCCAACAAATGAATAACAACATAGTGTCATAAGGAGTCTTACCCAAGCTCTCCGCCATGAGTCCACTGTAGAGGAAGGCTAGCACTACTGGTCCCAACCTCTTGCCTTCCCATATGCTGCATATCGCACTCAATTATTCCTCTTCAAGCACATTATCCACGGATGGAAAGAGGAACGCTCCTGCTAGGTATATGGCAAACCCCTTCATCACCCTCTCGAGCTTCTCATCATTCTCTACCTTTGGCAATTTCTTGATTGTCCAAGCTGCCAATTTTTGTAGATTGATTCCTTTCACGACTTGGACATCTTGGGCCACTCTTCCACTCCCCATGAAGCTTTTAAGTACCTCTTGCTCGTAACTCCCCTCGGAATGATCGCTATATCATCTTTATCACCTATCTTTATCCGCTTAAAACCTAATAAAAGTTCAACTTCTTCCAATAGGATAGTGGCTTCAAAGGTCATCAAGAGGAAGGATTTTTGGATGCCAAATTTCAACTAGAGCCTCCATAGCCACCCAATCCATATGGATTTCATGGTAGCATTTGGCATGGATGGCTAGATTTTGAATACCCCACTTGGAGAGGATGATTTTCATGTCGAGGCTTATGTAAGAGGTCAATTTCTATGAGCGCAAGTCTAGATACATGTCTCTCACCGTACACTTCACTCTTATCTTCAGCAGTCTATGGTACCATTGCTAGTTATAGGTGCCCTGCAAGTCAATTCACGTGAGTGATGGCACTTGTAATTATGTACAATCTCTTTTGGTAATATTATAATGGTATTTTCTCACTGTATATTCGATGCGTATGTATACTGTGATGTCCATGGGTCTGTGCAATGGTAATTGGATCATGATGAGATCATGATAATGAGATCGATTCTCTTTAAACACAGATCCTAAATATTCCTAGTCATAGGTTACTCAATAAAGACATTGAGATGACTGGACAGACTGGTGTGCCATATATCCTTCCATGTGATGGAGGCAGCTAGTCTCATAGCGGCTTGTGTGGAGACACTAGGGATATGGTGCAGGTGATCATTGGAGAATGAGTTCATTGAATGATCCTTTCTTAGAATGTTGTACGGTTAATGATACCTGATTGTCAGATACTGATTCTGTAGTCTCAGTTGTGTAACTGGTCCTTAGACTTGAGACACCAAAGATGTCTTGTTTGAGTACTCGATTCTTTGATACTAGATTTATAGGTCTGGATGTTCCAGGTCTAGTATAGCTAGTCATTAGGAATAGTAATCAACCTTATGAAGACAATTGTGTGTCAATAGAGGATCATCCACTCTCGGTATTGTGAGAGGAATATCCCATATTGTCTTACTCAGGAAAATCCCTCATCAAGGTTGATCAGATTTAGAGAGAAGGAGTTCTCTGGAAGAATCTGATAAGAGTTTGACTTTAACAGATTCGATATAGGCCTGACAATACCATGCCTAATATACGGTCTTTAGGTTAATAGATGGATGAGGGACTACAGGTACACGGTAACTATGGGGAGACAGGTCCAATGGATTTGATCACTCGTACCATCTGGGGATTATGACATAGTGACTTAGTATGTTAATAATCAATGAGTTGAGTGAATTATTATGGAGATAATAATTCACTAAATCAGAAGGAGTTCTGACGAGTGCAACTCACGACTCGCTCGATATTGGGCCTAGAGGGTCACACACATAAGGTGGATAACTCGATGAATAGAGGATTGGATAAAAGTTAACCAATAAGCTTTATTTAACCCATTATGGATCTATTGGGTGAGACCCAATAAGCCTTGACAAGGATCCATTAAGGGGGCATACCAGGATCATGCCACCCCTCCCCCTTCTAGAAAGAGGACACCTCATCATCTTATATGATGACAAGTGTCACCCCTTCTAGAAGGACACCTCATTGTCCTTGTAATCATGACATGATGAGGTGTCCCCGATGAGGTGTCTCGGTAATCATGACATGACGAGGTGTCCTTGTAATCATGACAAGATGAGGTGTCCCTGATGAGGTATCCCTATAATCAGGACATGATGAGATGTCCTTGTAATCAAGACATGGCGAGATGTCCCTGGTGAGGTGTCCGTTAGGCTCTCTATAAATAGAAGGGATTCTCCTTAAACTTCATAGGGTAGATCTTGAGAGGAGAAGCCACCTTCTTCATCCTCCTTCCCATCTCTCCCTCCAGTGCTCTCCCTAGGTAAGAGGACAATTAGGATCTGCCCCCTCTTGTTGTTGCTGCTACTTGCTGTTATTAGCCACTGTGTGGCATTGCACGACGTGGAGGAGTGGCACCACCGATGATGAAGGAGTCATCGTCATCGCCGATCATCCATTATGTGGATACCGCTAGAGGGAGCCTCGTGAGAGCTCCTTCAAACTAAGGACTAGTTCTGCGTTTCAAGCGATATACGATCTCCCCTAGGTGAGATGATCTCATGCCTTATTTGTATGTATATTTACATGCACCGTACATCATAGCCCGATCAAGTACTTGGATGGAAATCGATTTTTATTTTTTTGTACTTCCGCTGCCCATGTGATGCCCCAAGTCGATTTCCAACAGTGGTATCAGAGCAATGGTTAGGCTATGATGTCTGGTTTTGATATTTTGATCAATTTATATCGATTAAGAGTTAATCCATGTATTAGATTAAGAGTTAGTCTAATAGTTTTATTAGTTAAAGTGTTTAATTAATTTCTAGTAGCTTATATATATGCATGCGATGTGTATGTTGTGGGCGGATGATCATGGACCTATGTGTGATGCTTATGTGTGTGGATGGTGATTCATTGGGGTCTGTGACCTTCTCTTTCTCATTAAAATCATTGTGTTTTTCTATCTCTCCCAATGGTGTAATTCCCCTTGATATGATCAAGGTTTCTTAATTGATTAAATGTACATTTTTGGGCTTGTGTGCCTATAGTCATTTGTAATTATTGTAAATATTTTAAATCACTCTCGAAGGCACGGAGGAAGCGTGGAATTACCGACGGAGCTAATAATGAAGAGGAGGTTGAACACTATGCATGGGATGCGTTGAGAATGCACATAGGGTTTAGTGATCAAATCTTTTGGCTTAGGCTTGATCACGCTAGAATTTGGTCCATGATCATCCGGTGTGGCTATTTATATATATGATTTATATTCATTTTTGCACCTAGAAGGTACATATTTGCATGCGATGTAAGTATATTGTAACGACCTGACCTCCCAGACCCTCGCCAGGGGTCCCGATGGTCACACTGCCACCCACAGATCTAAAGATCCAGAAGGGTTAGAAGAAATAGTCTAGTAAGATATGTACTGAATCTAAATAACTATAACAATATGTACAATATACAAAAGGTTTGTACAATGGGTCCCGAGTAAAAGCACAGGTACAAGAAGAAAGGTGCAGTTCTTAAGGGGCATACCATGAGGACTTGCAAAGCACAACTCTCAGCTCACTCGGCTACAAGAGCTCACAACTCTCGCTCCCACTGCTGCTGACAACACGTGGTGCCACAGCTGCCTCCGCAACCCATCCGACACCGAGCTCCCACGATGACGAGCCCCTAGGTGAAAGAAGTAGGGGGGTGAGCCTCGCGAACAAGGCCTAGTAGGGATTACCAGTCCCTCACCGGCCGGAGCAGCAGGAACTCCGAAAATAAAAAACTACACTAGAAAGCTGTAAAGCGAGTAACACCTACAACAGGGTACTACTAACCAGTGGAAGAGAATAGTGCAATGCCACAACCACCAACCGAGGTCGGGCCACGCACACGACTCCCGCAGAAATCAACGAAGTCGGGCACGCACAGTGGAAACAACCCTCGGCACACCTGTCAAGATCAAGGAACAACCAAGTGAGAATGACGTCTCACCTCAAGCACGGACACCTCAGACCTCCACAGGGTCGAGGGCCCACAAGAAGAACCACCCCGGACCGTGGACATGCCACAAGGTCGGGAAGCCACACACGCCGGTGCCATCACGGACTGGCACCCAAGAATGGGATTACGGAACCGAGAGGACACCAAGCGAAAACCACCAGAAGCACGGGTCTGCACAAGGCCAGACCAATGACACCCACGAAAACTAGGCACAACTAGGCTATAACCACCGTGCAGCTCGGGCAATGAGGAAAACTCGGAGACGTCGTGAGGAAACGCCATCACAACAACAGCAACCAAGCCACCGCCGCTAGCAGCCAAGAGGGGGACCCGTAGTCCGCACGCTCTGCTCGCTAGCCTAGCTCCTGCCTCCGCGCCCGCGTAAGGGCGAGACAGAGCCGTCACAGAAACACACAACACATGCAACACCGTAGCTTGGCCAAGCTGCGGCCTCACGCCTGACACCACTACGTTGCTCCAAAACCAACGCAGAGAGAGGCAGTGAGACAAGGGACTGACTAGCCTGTACCGGGTAGAACTCCGGCTGTCCTCGGTGTCCCAGGCCTAGTCAAGAGAGCTCTACAAATGACTCAGCGCCGCTGTCCAAACCACCGTTTTCCCCTCAGCTCTAGAGTCCGCCCTGTTGCCTGTCAACTGAGTACGCTCGTAGCCCAGAGCAGTCCCTCAACAGGCTCTTGAGGATGGGGGTCCCAGGTAACAGTAACAATCTCTCAGATCGAGGACAAGCCCTCAAGTGCCTAGCACTAGGCGAACAGGCGGGGAAGCACAACAGAACCACGCCGATCTACTGGCTTGTAACACACGACAAGCCCAGCGAGCGAGAAGCACGCACAAACCCTCAACAGGGTTGTTGGCCAACCAAACATGCACAGAAAAGCCGGAGCCTCAGAACACTACTAGCAACACGGAAACTCATCGCTCTGCTAATAATCGATTGACCGCCAGTCAATCGATCATTAGACAGACATGACCCTCCTAGCACCACTGCCAAGACACGGCCACGAAGGTGTCACCTTTGGTCGCTGAACACAGGGAGGCAACCTGCCGCATTCCCTACCAAAAGGTCCTAAGGGCAAAGCCTGCCCTGGGGCACACGCCGAAACACAACTGGGCCAACGGAAGCACCCAAGGCAACACAGGTAATGTCACGTACCCACCGGCCATAGCGATCTCATTGCGACTGGGAAGGGTGCCACGACACCAACCTTATCGCGACAGGGAGGTGCGTCGTGACAGGGAACCCTGTCTCGACCGGAAAGCACGCCGTGACAGCGACCCTTATCGCGACCGCCAACCATGTCGCGATAAGGTCATGCCCGACCGAGCCGACGCCTCTATTGGTGTCGCGACACGCATCGCGGTTGCGACATCAGTCGAGAGGCAGACTGTCGGGATCCTCAATCCCGGGGCCGCCCACGAGCTACAAACATGCACACATGGGGGAGGGAGCATGGGGAAAGCTGAAAAGCTATTCTACAAACAACGAGGGCTCCAATCCACCCAGATTAGAGAGGGCACAAGAAATTCCTACCTCTCACGAAGAACTGAACCCCATAGGGGGCCTTCACGATGCCCGGCCGCCTCCTCCTCACTCCACGCGTGCTCCGCCGCTCCGTCACGAGCCTGCCGACGCCACCATGCCCCGATCATCGGAGGGGAGCCTCCCCCATCGCCGGAGAAGAGGGGAAAGGGAAGAAGAGGAAAGAGAGAGGGAAAGGGGTAGCCAGCCAAGGCCTTAAGCCTTCGGCACCCAAGACGCGACGGACCACCACGTTGCGTTAAGGACCTTAACGCGACGGGTCACCAGACCGCGACAAGAATGCATCCCTCAAGGGCGCCGTGACAACGCAACAGGTCGTAATGACACACCTGCTACTCTGACCGGCATCAGATGACCGCACAACAGAACATGACAAACACTATCGCTACCCGTTGACTGGTCAAGATAAGAACGCGACAGGCTACTCAGGTGCGATAAGAACGCGGCGCACACCTACGTCGCAACAGTGATAACTATCGCATCAGGCACCCCCGACGTGACACTAACGCGTCGCCCAGCCTAGAGGCGTTAGTGGCCAGTCATCCCTGACACCGGACGGAAAGCTAGGAAGCCGGGTCTTACATTCTACCCCCCTTAAAACAATTTCGTCCTCAAAATTAGGGCAAACCCAAATGATCCCGAGGCATGAAACGAAACACAGGGAGCAAATGTAAGACCAATGTGATCAAGCCACTAAGTCTCAACACGACTTCCTCGTGGCAACAATCGCATAGCCAAACATGCACGGAGCACACAAAGCCGGAAAACCAACGGCTCATACAACGGGCTCCCAACACATGGGGGCACACAACTAAAAACTGAACGGCTCACCACATGCTCCAACCACGAGTGGAGCACCAAGCCGAGAAATGGACGGCTCACTCTAGCCATACGTGGGGCGCCCAAACGGGATGACAACCCCACAGGTGCCAAGCGACGCCAAATTTGGCCCGAACAATGGAAAACACCAGCTGAAAACTACACGGCTATAGCCACCAACAGACCTCACTATTGGGACCAACCAATCAGCAGCCCACTCTGTCGCCTGCAAAACCCGATAGAGGATGCGGTTGCCGACAGCAACACGAGAAACACCTGAGAACTAACCACAAGTCTCAAGGGATTGATCTCCCACTACTAGCAGTAGCTAGCTTCGGTCACCAGCCCAACCGAGAAGCCACGCGAGCGACAAGAACCAGAGCACATCACGCTCGCGGAGGATCCGCAACACACGAAACGACGTCCACTGTCACCACTAGGTCACATCTAGACCTTCCTCGCGGTCCAACAGGGACAGCAAACGCACGCAGAGAAACCTCAACACGTGAAAACGGTATCCACTGTCACCACTAGGTCTCACCCAGACTGTCCTCGTGGTCCAGCAAGGACACAAACGCACGCAGAGCCACAAAAACTAGGAGTTACATGCTCCATAATGTGGCACACCGTGACGGAAACACGGAAGACGTCTGAGGTCAAGCTAGAGCCAGACACCTCCCAAACCACGTGGTCGAGTACTAGCAAGCCAATAGGCCTCACTGTCACCGAACAAACCGATAGGAGACTCCGCCATTGGCTTCCAGACTCACCAACGCCACGCACAATGGAGAATCAACGAGGAGTTGGCAGCACACCCGCCACGCGCACACAGGGCTCAGTGCGGGTACCAACATGCCAACCACTAGAAAGACGCACAACCACACAGTAAACGAAACAACTACAGAGGTCGAGGATAGCACGTCGACCTCAGAGGGACCCTGACCGAAGCAGGGTACCACAGCCAAACACACTTGCTCCCAAAGCGAGAAGGAAATCCGGACACATGCTACGACCACAGCCTGGTGTACCACCGATAGGGCCACCTAGACAAGGCAAAGTAGCCACCCCACAGCGGTAACGGTATGACCACGAGGCATAGGCCAGCACAAAGTGTCTCAGAGGCGGAAAGCTCAACACCTCCAACACCGAGCGAAGTTTTGAGACGACACACAAATCTCATGGATAGGCACCCGGCACAACACATGGTGCTATCACCAGCACCGGGAGCCACCCAAGGTACAATGCAAGGCTCCAAACGGCATAAAACCAAAATGCTCGAGCATGAGCACACAGTGCTACCACAAGCACCAAAACTAAGCAAAGTGCAACACAGGTGCACCAGTGGCCGAAACAACAACACGGACTGACAGGAAGGACTCTCCACTAGAGGCCTGCCCAAGCCACTCGCAAAGGACCGCAAGCTTGAGAGGGCACAACAAGCCACGCCGGCCCTAGCCCTTGAGGCACAAAAACACGAAGCATCGACTCTTCCGCATGGGGAGCGAAAACCACGGCGACTCCCTGGCGTGCAAGAGCAAGAAGCACCACCTCTATCGCGATCGATAGAGAGGCCAAACTCCAAAATGATGACACGAAAAGCCTCCAAGGCCCAAGCCGAGGCACAATCGAGCACACACACTGGAAAAACACTCGCACAAGCAAGCTAAGCAAAAAGACCGGTGCACAGTAGAGCAACGCTCACGCCTGCAGCTCAACAAAAAATAGTACTACCTCGCACTAAACCAATAGGGACCCAGTGCCCCAAATTGTTTAGGCAGGTAGCAAAAAACAATTACAACGACAAATGGCACGAATAGGTCCACCGACCCACGGTGCCACAAGGAAACGTCGGCACGAGGGGAGCAACCAGCTTAACCCAAAAACAACTAAAGGGAAGATGACTCCACCATAAGGTCGCAACGATGTGCAACCCGGAAACATAATACCACAGTGGAGCATCGCCACCCCGAGCAACCAATGGAAAGCAGAGGAAGGAGACACACACAACAAGTCTCTTCCACACACAAGAGGGAAAACCCCAACGCAAGACTGACGCTTCCACATGAAGCACAACCAGTCAAACACCCACTGCACTCACCAGACCACCATCTGGGAGAGCAAGCAGGGCGCGAGAAATGAAGTAAACCATCCGGGCCACGGGGACACGTAGTCCCACCAGCGCAGCCGAGAAACTCAAAAACGAGCTACAAGGTGAGCTGACCAACACAACAGCTAGACGTACGGCCAAGCGCACAACGCCTTGACCGACAACGCCCAAGCAGACTGTAACACAGACAGTCCAACCGGCAACAACGAGAGCTCATCTCCACAGAGAGAGAGAGAGCAACGACAACCAAAATAAACACAGGGCAGCTTTGGGGAGAACCTCCACCAAAAGCGACAAAGGGCGATCCTGGGAAGAACCTTCACCAGAATGCACAACCCAACGACCAAACAACAGAGAACACTGCAGCAAACAGAACTACAGAAGCAACGCAAGCAGGTCCTGGGAGAACCTCCACCAGAACCACCAAGGCACCACTCTGGGAAAACTCGCCAGAACGCACCAGCCAAACCAACAGCACACCTCAGACTCTGAGGTAGCAGGACAACAGCAGAAACGAGCGCGAAACAGTCCTGAGAGAAACCCTCACCAGGACAACAACAAACTGTTCTAGGAAACCTCACCAGAACACAGGGCAACCAAGCGATGCACCTCAGCCTCGAGGGCAGCACAATAGCAACCAGAAACGAGCACAACACAGTTCTGGGGAAACCTCACTTCTGCGAAAACCAACAGAGAAGAACTCTGGGAGCACCTCACCAGAGCTTACAACCAGCCAGCACCAGGCCGACAACAACCACAGGCAAGTGTCACAGCACTCAACAAGCGATGCAACACGGCACGCAGAACACTTGCTTAGCCCAAGCAACAACGCCGACCAAGCAGTGCACAACACACAACAGCGCACAAACAGAAGACCACACAGACGACAAACACAGCACACACCCCAACAATAGAGGGGCAGCCAACAAGGCAGAGACACCTCGACCGGATCCACAGACAACAACCCTGCACCGGTGAAGGCCACGCTACACACAGGCTCTCTCAGCCTTTGCGACGCACACACGCTCAAATGCGCCGAAGACAACTAGGAACACCGCACCTGGACTTGCTTGCAAGCATCCTCCACACAAGGAAGACCACTGCCAGCGCATCCAGTGCCAACCGCGCCGCTACGGCACGAACACGCCGAGCGACCACATTCGCCACGCATGTGGCACCGCAACAACTACAACCTGCGGCACGCGCATGAACCTTGCAGGGAAGCCGCACACCTGTAAAACATTTGAAAACACCAGCCTAACACTAGTCGGACGGTGTCAGCAGCGCACTAGTACCTTCCTTTGGGACAACTATAGTTATTAACTCTTTATAAATCTCAGTAGACTCCTCACTCTGATACCAACTGTAACGACCCGACCTCCCAGACCCTCGCCAGGGGTCTCGAGGGTCGTGCCGCCACCCACGGATCCGAAGATCCAGAAGGGTTAGAAGAAATAGTCTAGTGAGATATGTATTGAATCTAAATAACTATAACAATATGTACAATATACAAAAGGTTTGTACAACGGGTCCCGAGTAAAAGCATAGGTACAAGAAGAAAGGTGCAGTCCTTAAGGGGCATACCCCGAGGACTTGCAAAGCACAACTCTCAGCTCACTCGGCTACAAGAGCTCACAACGCTCGCTCTCACTGCGGCTGACAACACGCGGCGCCACAGCCGCCTCCGCAACCCGTCCGACATCGAGCTCCCGCGACGACGAGCCCCTAGCTAAAGGAAGTAGGGGGGTGAGCCTTGCGAACAAGGCCCAGCAGGGATTACCAGTCCCTCACCAGTCGGAGCAGCAGGAACTCCGAAAATAGGAAAACTACAGTAGAAGGCTGTAAAGCGAGTAACACCTACAATAGGGTATTACTAAGCAGTGGAAGAGAACAACGCAATGCCACGACCACCAACCGAGGTCGGGCCACACACACGACTCCCACAGAAATCAACGGAGTCGGGCACACACAGTGGAAGCAACCCTCGGCACACCTGCCGAGACCACGGAACAACCAAGTGAGAACAACGTCTCACCTTAAACACGTGTTGGCCCTTTTGGAACAGCAGCAACCTAACCTAGAGGGGGGGGGGTGAATAGGTTTTTCTGTTTTTCTGAAATCTGAAATAGAAACTTAAACACAGAAAATTAACACTTCAAAGTTTGGTTAGTTTAGTGTGATAAAGAGTAGCAGTGCGGAAGCAAGTAAACAATCACACAAATAACACAAGGGATTTATCCTGGTTTGGCCCTTCCCACATGGAAGTCCTACATCCAGTCCCCAAGCAACCTCTTGGGATTTTACTAACCAAGGGTACAGTCCCCCTCAAGGACAATACAACACCTAGCACCCCAGCTGGTCTTCTTCTCTTTCCCGGGCAAGAAGGCAGCCCAGTTCTCTTACAGGTGAAGAAGCCAACCTCCTGGTACAAACCCCAGTGCGGTTCTGCTAGACACAAACCCCTAGCTAGGTTCTACACTGTATACAGTCCTACAGCTGGACAGAAATCTTCCTTAGAAAAGAAAGATCAGACCGAGAGCTATTACAAGATGAACACTAAGAACTAGCTCACAGTCAAGGACTCTCCCCCAAATTTACAATGAGCTCAGAGAGAGAATGAAGAGAGAAAAGAAAGCTTGAAGGCTTGAATGCTTCAGATGCTTGAACACTTCTTCTGGGCTCAGGCTCTTTCTCTCTTTTCCTTTGAGTGTATGTGGCGATGAGGTTCCTCACTGGTTGTACACTCCTTCAACGATTTTCAGGAAAGCTCTCACTTTTTCTTCAGCCATACTTCATCTTTTATATGAATAGCTTTTGAATGGATACGTTGAAGAGATCCGTTGGAGTTTTGGCCGTTGCTTTTCATTTGTCTTAATCAACCTTTGGTGGTCTTCGAGGTCTGTAGGCATAGAAGAGAGTGTTAGCACAGAAGAGTATTTATAAGATAACAGTGCATGCTACTGTGTTTCTGCTATCATGATAAAAATAGCAGTTCATATCTTTTTCTGACATGACTCTGAGATATGCATGCAGCCTTTTTGTCAGAAGATATTTGACTTTTCATTTAGCACCAAACATATTTGAAACATCTGAATATAAAGGAAATCGATGTTTACAAATCGATGTTTACATGAAGTCGATGTTTAGACCAAATCATTCTTTAAGTGAAGGAAAATCGATGTTTCACTTATCAAATCGTTACCATCGAATCGTTGTTTTCTCTTATCGAATCGTTATATTGACCAAATCGCTATTGTGACTTATAGAATCGTTATGATGATCGAATCGTTATATTGACCACATCGCTATTGTGACTTATCGAATCGTTATGATGAATCGTTATAGAGACCAAATCGATGTGACACTTATGAAATCGTTGTGAGACCAAATCGTTGTTCTCACTTAAAAAATCGATGTGAGACCAAATCGATGTTCTCACTTATGAAATCGTTATGAGAACAAATCGAATCGATGTGAGAAGCAAATCGATGTGAGGGCAAATCGTTGCACTCACTTATGAAATCGTTGCACGATAAAATCGATGTTTTACTTAATGAATCATTACACGATCAAACCATTGTGTAACTTATGAAATCGTTGTTAGTGAAATCGTTGTGGCACTTTTGAATAGAAATCGATGTATATTGAATGAACATCAATTTAACATTTTAGTGCGCCAAAAAATAATTATAAATATTGATGAAACAATCAAATCATAAATTTTGTTAGCACCAAAATATAAAGGTAATAAAGAGTGGTTCAACAGCACGGCCACCTCAGACCTCCGCAGGGTCGAGGGCCCACAAGCAGAACCACCCCGGACCGTGGACATGCCACAAGGTCGTGAAGCCATACACGCCGGTGTCATCACGGACTGGCACCCAAGAACGAGACTACGGAACCGAGAGGACACCGAGCGAAAACCACTAGAAGCACGGGTCTGCACAAGGCCAGACCAACGACGCCCACGGAAACTAGGCACAGCCAGGCTATAACCGCTATGCACCTCTGGCAACAAGGAACACTCGGAGACGTCGTGAGGAAACGCCGTCACAACAATAGCAACCAAGCCACCGCCGCTAGCAGCCAGGAGGGGGTCCCGTAGTCCACACGCTCTGCTAGCTAGCCTAGCTCCTGCCTCTGCCCCCGCGGAAGGGCGAGACAGAGCCGCCATAGAAACACACAGCACATGCAACACCACAGCTTAGCCAAGCTGCGGCCTCACACCTGACACCACTACGTGGCTCCGGAACCAACGGAGAGAGAGGCAGTGAGACAAGGGACTGACTAGCCTGCACCTGGTAGAACTCCGGACGTCCTCAATGTCCCAGGCCTAGTCAAGAGAGCTCTACAAATGACTCAGCGCCGCTGTCCAAACCACCATTTTCCCCTCAGTTCTAGAGTCCGCCCTGTCGACTGTCAACTCAAGTACGCTCGTAGCCCGAAGCACTCCCTCAACAGGCTTCCGAGGATGGGGGTCCCAGGTAATGATAACAACCTCTCAGATCGGGGACAAGCACTCAAGTGCCTAGCACCGAGCGAACAGGCGGGGCAGCACAACAGAACCACGCCGAACTGCTGGCTTGTAACACACGACAAGCCCAGCGAGCGAGAAGCATGCACAAACCCTCAACAGTGTCGTCGGCCAACCAAACATGCATGAAAAAGATGAAGCCTCAGAACACTACCAGCAACATGGAAACTCGTCTCTCTGCTAATAATCGATTGACCGCTAGTCAATCGATCATTAGACAGACGCGACCCTCCTAGCACCACTGCTAGGACACAACCACAAAGGTGTCACCTTCGGTCACTGAACATAGGGATGCAACCTGCCCTGTTCCCTACCAAAAGGTCGTAAGGGCAAAGCCTGCCCTGGGGCACACGCCAATGCACAACTGGGCCAACGGAAGCACCCGAAGCAACACAGGTAATGTTGTGCCTCCACCGGCCATCGCGATCTCATCGCGACGGGGAAGGGCGCCGTGACACCAACCTTATCGCAACGGGGAGGCGTGTCATGACAGGTAACCCTATCGTGATCGGAAAGCGTGCCGCGACAGCGACGGTCGCGACATTAGTCGAGAGGCTGGCCACCGGTATCCTCATTCCCGGGGCTGCCCACGAGTTACAAACATGCACACACGGTGGAGGGAGCATGAGAAAAGCTGAAATGCTATTCTACAAACCACGAGGGCTCCAATCCACCCGGATTAGAGAGGGCACAAGAAATTCCTACCTCTCACGAAGAACCGAACCCCATAGTGGGCCTTCACGACGCACAACCACCTCCTCCTCGCTCGACGCATGCTCTGCCGCTCCGCCATGAGCCCATCGGCGCCACCACACCCCGATAACCGAAGGGGAGCCTCCCCCATCGCCGGAGAAGAGGGGAAAGGGGAGAAGAGGAAAGAGAGAGGGAAAGGGGTAGCCGGCCAAGGCCTTAAGCCTTCGGCACCCAAGACGCGACGGACCGCCACGTCACGTTAAGGACCTTAACGCGACGAGTCACCAGACCATGATGAGAACGCATCCCCCAAGGGCACTGCGACAATGCGACAGGCCATACTGACACACCTGCCACTCTGACAGGCGTCAGACGACCGCACAACGGAACACGACAAACACTGTCGCGGCCCGTTGACCGGTCGTGATAAGAACGCGATAGGCTACCCGGGTGCGAGAAGATAATTATCGCGTCAGGCACCCCCGACGCGACACTAACGTGTCGCCCAGCCTGGAGGTGTTAGTGGCTAGTCATCCTAGACACCGGATGGAAAGCTGGGAAGCCGGTCTTACATATATGCTATGAGACATGTATTATTTAGCTATGACACCACTCAAATAAAAATAAAAAACTCCCTCTATTACTAATATATTAAGTCGGTAGGCATGAGGCAATAAGATTTACTCACGTGGCCTTCCATCATTATAGAACATACGTCTTTTCTTGATATAGAATGGGCTCGTGGAGTCACTCTACGCTCACCTATATTGGGATTTGATATCTGGCCTACGACATGGAGATGTCACCAGTGACTTGAGGACATGGTATGCTTGCCCGAGTCCCTTGGGAGCATATCACCGAATCAAACGTATCTTATAATGGTGGTGTTGACTTAACCAAACATCATGGTTGGTGGAGTCCCTCTGAGCCATAGTGATTTGGAGGCCAAATTAAGACGGGAATCACAGGAGTTGTGATTGAGAAGAGTTGCCTACCATTTGAGCATATCACCGAATCATTATGAATTTCACTATGAACAAGATAGTTCTCCTTAATATGTTGAGGGAAACTGAGGGTTCCATTAAGAAGGAGAAGTCAGTTCTCCATGTTGATTAGATCAACAAGAAGAGGAAGGCATGGAGGACCCTTAAGAAGGGCAAAAGCAAAGGAAACAAAGCGGGCAAGACAATGGTTTCCAAGAAAGACCCGATCAAGGACAAAGGAAAGTGCTTCCACTGCGGCAAGGATGGGCATTGGAAGAGGAACTGCAAGGAATACCTTGTAGAAAAATCAAAGCAGAAGCTTGGAGAAGCTTCAAATATATTCAAGATTGATCTCTATTTGTCAGAAAATTATGATAATGCATGGGTATTAGATACCACATGTGCATCTCATATTTGCAATTTGTTGCAGGTTCTAACAAAGTGTAGGAGACTGGCAAAGGGTGAAGTTGACTTAAGAATGGGGAATGGGGCAAAAGTTGATGTTGTTGCTGTCGGAGAAGTCAACCTGCTACTACCTCGTGAAGCCGCACTTGTATTGGATACATGTTACTTTGTTCCTACTATCATCAAAAACATCATTTCCATTTCATGTTTGACTAAAAATGGATATAAGTTTGTTTTTTAGAACAATGGTTGTTCACTGATTTTGGATGATCAGATCATTAGTAAAGGAACATTGATCAATGATTTGTTTACATTAGATGTTGCTTCGCATGTCATGAATGTTGGTATGTCTAAAAGAAAGAGAGATGAGGTGAACGAGGCTTAGCTATGGCACTGTAGGCTAGGTCATATCCATGAATGTAGAATTCAAAGGTTACTAAAGGATGGATACTTAGACCCATTTGATTATGAATCATATGCAACCTGTGAATCTTGTGTTCAAAGGAAAATTGACCAACGTTTTATTAGAGATAGAGCTTCTAAGTTACTAGAACTCATACATACTGATATATGTGGACCTATGTCCATACAAGCCAAAAGTGGATATTCTTACTTCATTACATTCACTGATGACTTCTCAAGGTATGGACATGTGTACTTAATGAAGTGCAAGTCTAAAGCCTTTGAAAAATTTGAAGAATATAAGAATGAAGTAGAAAATCAAATTGGAAAGAATATCAAGATTCTTCATTTAGATTGAGGAGGAGAGTACTTGAGTACAAAGTTCATCCAATTTTTGGAGGACCATGGGATTCTATCCCAATGGACTCCTCCTCATACACCTCAGCTCAATGGTGTATCGGAAAGGAGGAATCACACATTGTTGGATATGATGCGATCCATGATGAGTTTTGCCAACCGACCCATGCCATTCTGAGGATATGCCCTAAAGATTGCAACTTAGCTTCTAAACAGAGTTCCAACTAAGACGGTAGTGTTTACTCCATATGAGATATGGAAAGGGAAGAAGCCTGATTTTAAAGTTATTAAGATTTGGGGCTGCCTTGCCCACGTTAAGAGACACAATCCCGATAAGTTGGAATCAAGGTCGGAATGGTGCATATTCGTGGGATACCCGAAAGAAACTTGTGGGTATTACTTCTATCACCCCGAGGACCAAAAGGTCTTTGTTGCAAAGAGAGCAGTGTTTCTTGAGAAAGAACACATTCTTGGAGGAAACAGTGGGAGCGTGATAGAATTGAGCGAGGTTGGAGAACCTAGGTCAAGCACCATTTTGCCTGAAGAGTCTGTTCAGGTACCTATCACACAAAATCCAATTTTGAGAAGGTCATGTAGAGTTCCTATCCCTCTTGAAAGATATGCGGTACATATCAAGGGATAGGACTCCGAGGATATTGATCCTCAAACCTACGAGGAGGCTATTACAACCTACGAGGAGGCTATTACGAGCATAGACTCTAGAAAATGGCAAAAGGCCATGAATTCTGAGATGGATTCTATGTACTCCAACCAGGTTGGGAACCTAGTTGATGCACTTGAGGGTATTGTACCCATTGGGTGCAAATGGATCTTTAAGAAGAAGATTGGAGTAGATGGAAAGGTAGAGACCTTTAAGGCAAGGCTTGTGGCAAAAGGATATCGTCAAAGGCAAGTTATTGACTATGACGAAACCTTCTCGCCCATCACCATGCTAAAATCTATCAGAATTTTATTGGCCATTGCAGCATACCATGACTATGAGATCTGGCAGATGAATGTAAAACCGCATTCCTCAATGGCAACCTCGAGGAAGAGGTGTATATGATACAGCCTAAGGGATTTGTTTCTGAGAAAAATGCAGATAAGGTGTGTAGGTTGCTTAAGTCCATTTATGGACTAAAGCAAGCTTCCCGAAGTTGGAACATAAGGTTTGATGAGGTAATCAAATCTTATGACTTCATTAAGAATGAAGATGAGCCTTGTGTATACAAGAAGGTAAGTGGGAGTGTTATCATTTTCTTAGTGTTGTATGTGGATGACATCCTCATCATTGGGAATGATGTTGGAATGCTATCCACATTTAAGACTTAGTTATCAAAGAACTTCGCCATGAAGAACTTAGGGAAAGCATCATTCATTTTGGGGATTCAGATCTATAGAAATTGTTATTACTGGTGCAATGGGGTCGGCTCAAGCCGAGTAGACCCAAGAGAGGATGGTGTGTTGACGAGGTAGACGTTGCCGAGCTCCTGACCTGCAGAACCACCGAGGCTCCTCGGTGGGTAAACACTCCGACGATCAAGTCAGCTCGGAAGCTAAGAGACAAGAGTTTGGTGTTTTTCTTGAGATTGCATACCTCCGGATGAAGGAGATTAACCCATTTTTATAGGGGTTACTTGGAAGAGGTTTCTATGGGGTGATTATGGAAATCTTGCTAAAGAAGTCCCCTTGATTGCCCCGGGCCGGGGTAACAGGCGACAAGCCAGCTAGACAGACCCTAGCTATAAATGGCATGTTAGCTCGTGCTGACTGTGTCTTTACTGGGAGCGTGATCTTTGGATCTCTTTCCCCGTGAATGGCTCGTCTAGCTGCCACATGGGTCACTTTTTAGAAGGACTTTATGAAGATGTTATTACCACGATCGAGGTCGTGGTGGAGATTTCCTTCATTAATTACGAGGACGAGCAGCTTGGGTTTGCATGTGACCTTGTCTTCCTCGAGTTGTGCCAGGCATAGTCTGACCTGGTCCTCGGTCTTGAGTCTGCTCGGTGAACGAGGTGGTGGAGCCGAACTGCCGAGGAGCTACTTGTATCAGAAATAGATCTAAGAGGATGCTTGGCTTGTCCCAGTCCATGTACATAGACACTATAGTCAAAAGATTAAGCATGGAAAATTCCCAAAGAGGTCTCATACCACTGAGACATGGAATTTCTCTTTCTAAGAGTATGTCTCCAAAAACTCTAGAAGAAAGGACATACATGGATAGAATACCCTATGCGTCTACTATAGGATCTATCATGTATGTAATGTTATGTACTAGACCTGATATAGCATATGCTCTAAGTGTTATGAGTAGGTATCAGGCATATCTAGGTTTGGAACATTGGAAGGCAGTAAAGTCTTTCCTTAAGTACTTAAGAAGGACTAAGGATCTTTTACTAGTATATAGAGGAAGTAGCCTCAAGGTTGAAGGCTACACGGACTCAAGTTTCCAGTCTGATATCTATGATAGCAAGTCTAACTCAGGGTATCTTTTTACCTTGATTGGAGCAGCAGTAAGCTGGAAGAGTTCGAAGCAAGAGACTACTACTGACTCGACTACTGATGTAAGATCCTGCTCTCTTGGGCCTTGGCCCCATCCTCAAGGTCGCGATGGACCTACTGGTCACGACAGTAGAGTCAGTCGTGACATGCTTCTTGTCGTGTCCCCCTTGGGCGTCGCGTTCCTGATGCGGCATCTAGAGGCATCACGTTCTTGTCGCGCCGTATGGAGAAGATGTGACTCTAGTTTCTGACTGTTGTGTCACTTTCTTCTTCTTGTCAGAACGGTCTTTTCGGGTATCAGTGGGCATACGGCCGTTGACGGGACCAGATCAGTCGTTGTGTTTTGGTTGCTTGGTCTTCGAGATTTGACCCGCTTTTGGTGTCGCATCGAGGTAGGCGGACGCGACATTCTGTCGCAACTAGGAGGGCCATTGCAATGGAACATGTTAGATATATCACACATGTTATAACAATATTCAAAAAGCATGTTTCCAAACACATTTTGTCATATATATTCATGATAATACATTGGACTAATGATTTATGTGTTTATTTCTTAGGGACATACATTTATTGCAAGGGTAGTGTCGACACACCCACTACTGGTGTCGACACAGGGTATCAAACCCTAAGGCAAAGTCATGGAGAAATGGTCAAGTGTGTCGACACAGTCCCAAGTGGTGTCGACACTAGACCCAGCTCCCAGAGAACCCAGTTGACAAGTTGGGACAGTGTGTCGACACAGTCCCAGGCAGTGTCGACACTATTGACCTCTCCTAGAGGGCCGGTTTTGCAGAAATGGGACAGTGTGTCGACACACTCCACGGTCAGGTCGACACACTCCGGAAACTTTTTCACTTTAAGTCCCACCTGGACACATGGCACTCTAGGGATCTTGTGGATCGGCCTTGGATCATGTGCCCACGCACCCCAAGGATACTTTTGGACACATTGGGCTATAAATACCCTCCTATTGGCCATCCAACCAGTAGAACACCTCAGAGCCTTCCAGAAAAGTTTCACTGGTGGCAAGACAGAGGTCTCCTCCCCGTTCTTGCTCTCCTTGTGCTGCTTCAAGCCAATTCCCATCCTTGTAAGCACAAGAAGTGAAGATTGATCCATGAAGATGAAGTGAGATCACTTTCAAGGGAGCAGATCGAGTAGAAGCAGCCAATGAGAAGAGTTCAAGGAAGATCCAGAGGCACAGATTGCAGAGCATCACCTAGGGACTTCAAGAGTTCAAGCATCTTCTCAATTCAGTCTTCTACGAGGGAGTTCATCTGAAGAACAAGGATTTTATATAAAACTCCTCAATTCCCCTTAGTTCTTCTGAGTCATTCTTGAGATTGTGCATGATTTGTTGCACTAGTCTCCTTGAATGAACTCTTTATGGATCAGATCATTGCTAGAGGATCTGGATCTTGTTGTTTTGATCTAGCAAGTTGGTTGTGAGCCTTTGTGCTCAATTGTGTTGAGTCGTCGCACTCAGGTTGTGGTTGAGCAATTGTGCTCATGTTTCTACAGTAGTCTTGCTCTAGAGGTTGTGTGTGAGTTTGTGAACTCAGTGTGTTAGAGTTGTCGAGCTCCAGTGTGTGGTGTATTCAAGTTGAATAGTGGAGCCTCACTGTGTGAGGGGTAGATGTAGGAATCACATGGTGTGATTTTCGAACCACCTAAAAATCTCTGTGCAGTGGTTTGATCTGTGATTTAACTTTATTTTGCGTTAGATGTATGCATCGGATTTTTGATTTCACTTCTAATCAACTTGATCACACACTTTAATCACTTAATTCACACAATCACTCATCAGATCTGTGAATTGCTTTTCTAAATTGTCTCTGATTCAAAGCATCTATAAAATTGGCTAAGCTTCCGCAGTATTTGGCCTAGATCTATTCAACCCCCAGCCGTCTACGAATCCTCTTCCCCCAGTAGTGAGAGTAAACTCTAAAAGCTCTTGAAATTTCAGAATAGCCAAGAAAAATGGCTTCATGACTTTTAGCATCAAACTTGTCAAGGCTTTCTTTATTGTTGTTATGCACAAAACATTTACACCCAAAGACTTTGAAATAAGACAAGATTGGCTTTTTGTTTTTCAATAACTCATAAGGGGTTTTCCTGATTTTTGGTCTGACCAATGCTCTATTGAGAATATGATTTGCTGTATTTACTACTGGGGGGTTGAATAGATCTAGGCTAAACTTTTGTAGACGGCTTTACAACCGTCTAGACAGCCGTCAACGAATATTCCGTCTACATATCATACGTAGACGGTTTTTTTAAGCCGTCTACTAAAGAGTTTTTTATAGAAGGCTTAAACCGTCTACGAAGATAAATAGACGGCTTCAATAAGCCGTTAATGAATGTTATATAGACGGCTTATTAGCCGTCTACTAAAGTCTTTTTTGTAGACGGCCTAAGCCGTCTACGCGATACGTAGACGGCTTCTTGTAAGTCGTCTACGTATGCTAAGTAGACAGTTGTAAGCTGTCTATAAATTATATGTAGATGGTTTATAAGCCGTCTACAATAATTTATATAGAATTAAATATAAAGATTTGTAGACGGCTTGAGCCGTCTACATATTTCATATATTTTTTAACTTTTTTTATTTTCTTATTGTTTTATTCCTGTTAATACAAAAATCAAAATATTCATATACATTGCACATCTTTTTAATACCATGCACACACAAATTATCTAAAAACACATCATAAACATATTCAAAAGAAATACAATATCTACTATAACAATCTAATCATCATTATCTAAAAACACATTATAAACATATTCAAAAGAAATACAATATCTCACTAACTATAACAATCTAATCATCTTCATCATTATCTAAAAACACATCATAAAAATATTCAAAGAAATACAATATCTGACCAACTATAACAATCTAATCATCGTCATCATAATTATCAGGAGACTCGTCACTCTCCTCACACTCAAGCCCAGCCCCAGGACGAGACATTTTTGATGGCTGAGCAGCAAATTGCTGCATGAAGGTTCGCATCTCTGCCATCTGAGTGCGCATATTCTCCAGCTCTTGGCGATCCCTGCTCCTCTCTGCACATAAGTCCTGTAGCTCTTGGCAATCCCTACTCCTCTCTGCACATAAGTCCTGTAAGTCCTGGCGATCCCTGCTCCTCTCTACACACAGCTCCTCCATCTTTTTGTTTTCATCCTGCAACTGCTGCACCTGAGTGTGGTAACCGCCTGAGGAGCTCTCTCCCCTCCCGTACCAAGTGCGGAGCGTCTCAGCCTTACCCGCACAACGAACACGGCTAGGCCTGTCTCGTCCCATGACAGCTACGAAGGCATCCTCAGCTGAAACAGGAGTGGCATCATCACTCTGGAGGGAAGGAGTTGTCATCTATGTCATCCTCTCCTACAATTAAAAAAATATTTTATTAACAAAAATGAGAAATTATAAACTAATTTATTAAAAATAATTTATCTAAGACCGATACACTTACAAAATGATCCCTGCTTTCGTCATCAACCCACCGCTGGGTACCGTCAGGGAGGTCTTTACATCTCCCCATCCTAAACACCTCCATGCGATCGGGCTCACGCTGGTGAGTCTTCACCTGTAAAAATTAATTGTATAATCATCAAGTACGAAAAAAAAACAATAGAGATTATTAAAATTACATTGAATAAAATAAAAAACTTACAAAATCATCTTTCAATTGATAAATGCTCGTACGCCCCCGTCGATACGTCATAGACTGATGGGTACGATTCTGCCTGTTACGCTCGGCAATATCCTGTAAAGAAGAAGACAATACATATGTTTGAATATTTGATAAAATCTGAAATAAAAAATCATAAGTACTATATGTAATTAAATCATATTATTTTACTTGCTCCTCCCTCGAATTCCATTTTTGACACATTGTCCGCCAATCTGATGGATCAACACCAGATGGAACAGATGCAACAACATCCTCAGAGGTCTTGCCCTTATAGTGCTACAAAATAACAATTACAAAGTTAACAAAATATTCATTATCAAGATAAAAAACAAATAAATACTTAAAAAAAAAATACTTACTTTTGACTTCAACATCCCACGCCAGCCTTTGTGCATGGCTGTCATATGTTGTAACATTTCCTTATCCGTCTGAGGAGTCCGATCCCAACAATACGACATCTACATAAATATTATCAATCTAATTTAAATATCTCACAAATACATAATATTCACTTTAAATATTAATCTATTTACCTCGAGATCTCGAAATATTCCGTTCCTTGTCTCTTCAGGCAGTTTTGAAAAATTTTTCTGCCATATTTTGCAATGCAGTCTAATGACAATGCCCATACGACTTATAAAATTTGTTCCTTGCTCGCCTACCCCGTATCCACCAATTACTCTCACATTCCATTTATGTCCAGGCTCTAGCCTCCTCTCCGTAGCACCTCTAGAGGGACCCCGACGACCGCTCCCTCGACCCCACGATGATGTCTCTATGTAAAAACATATACATAAAGAAAATGATTAGATTTTATGAAACAGAAGTTATAAATATAAATTGTAATGCTACTGAATGTAAAAATATACCTGCTACAGAAGAAGATGCAGATGCAGCAGAAGACGCCCCCTGAGTGATAGGAACTACGGCTTGAGAAGGATGACCTGCAACAGAGTCTTCAGGTGAATGGGTTGCCACGTCATCCACAATCCGTGCTCTCCGAACACGAGATCCGTTGCGCGAACTCATATCTGAAAATATTGATATTAATAAGCAGCGTATATAATTTACAAAGAAAATTTGACGACATCTCCCCTATATTAGGAGCATATCCACATGTGTACACAACCTGTGGAAAAAAAATTCATACATTCACATCTTGAAAAATAAAGATATATCATGCAAAAAAGAGACATTTACATCCTGTAAAAAAGAAATTAAAGGGTCACATTCTAAAATAGAAAAACATAACATAATTACAACTCCACTTAAATCTCCATATATTCACCAACTCTCACATATAATAAAGAACATCAGATGATCAAATATCCACAGACTGTCCAACTTGGACAATTCAAGACTATATGCTCGATATATGCCATTCAAGTAGAAATCTAAAGGGTTCATTCCTCTTCAATAATTTTTAGGATCATACATGTCCCAAAATCTAAAGGGTTCATTCCATCTAGGTTACCAATTGTTTAAGCTAAGACCAGCCATATAGTGTTTTAGCCACATTAAATCTAAGTGTATTGAGATAATGACATTACACCAAGATCACTACTATGTATTGGCATATATTTTTATGCAGGAGACCTAGCATCTGGCCTCTGTCAACAAATGCCACCAGACCACTTTGTTATTCCCAACAAGGCCATGTGAGATTCTCTCATTTGAGTATGTGACAAAAAGAAAAAAAGAAAGCTCATGTAGGATTCTCTCATATGAGTCCAACAGCATTAGTCCTCCTAGCCTTGCAATATTCTTTTTTTTTTTACTTTAATTATTCCGCAAGAATTAGGAATAATTTAGTTTAATTTCTTTCTTGTAAAGAGAGGTATACTCTGAAACGAAATTTGCCAAAAAAAAAAAAACTGTGTCACTTAAGAGGGGTCCTTGCAAATAGGACTTTGTGTTTGGTGCAAGTTAACTCTCTTATTAGTGAGATAATTTAAGAACTATATGTATTGTGTGAAGGTGATAGAAGAAGAGATGGCACACATAGAGACATAAATGACTTGTTCTGTACAAAAACAATTACCATGTTAAATTTTCGGTCAGAAAAAAAAACCCATATGTTAATTATTAAGTTTTCATCCTTGGCAGCAATCCCATTGAGGGCTGCATTACTTAGCAAATTAACATATCGATATGTACCATCTTTTTTTTTTCGCCGTGCATGAGATAAAGGCCCACAGAAAACCTGCAGGCCAGGCGTAGTCCTTGGTGGTGGTTCTTCCTCGGACAGACATGGACGGACCCATATACTTGCTGAGGAAGCTTCAATGGTGTTTCGATGTCCCAAACCCCCATCTCCCTTTCACATACAAAGAACAAGATGCCACATTATCCATGTTTGCCTTCCTGGCGACGTTCACCTAATGTTTGAACAACTTTTCTTTTGTCTTCCTTGCCCATGATTAAGTGTGGCGTTTGAATATATATATGTAGCTTCTGCTCATTTTTAAAGTCAGGCATTTAATTTATGGCCACAGTTGATGTAGAGGCCAATAAAGATGGCCTTGGAGAAGTGAGGCAGAGCTAAGCCACAAGGAGGTGTTGACAGAATGCTGTAACCATCACAATGAGGTAATTAAAGATATATATATATATATATATATATTCTTTGTTGAACCATGCCTTTTGTGTGGAGACTTTAGAACTTGTTTGACAACACTTTAATACATAAATTGGATGAATAAATATCTGCATGAAATATATTCTTCTTTGAAAACCCTCTTAAATTTAAGTATAGGTGGGAGGCCACTTTGTATTTTTGGACAAATTCCTCTTAAATACATTATGACAGTCAAATACCAATTAATCATCTATCCAACGTATTCTTCATTACCATGTCTTATTTTATTCTAATTACTTTTCTAGTTTTAGATCTATATGTTAGATAGAATATATGTATTCCTATATCATCAAATGCCACACGGATGTGCCAAAGGGCCTTTATATAAATCCTTTTCTAGCTTTAAGGCTTCTTTTCACAGTTTAAAACATCAGTGAGCTTTTATTTGCACATGCAATCCATCTTGGACATGTACATAAAGAAGATAAAAATATGGCACCACACCTTCTGGCATCCTTTTTGCACTAATCAATTAAAAGCCTCCTTTAAAATAACCCTGTGAACTTGAGGCCCTGGTTATCCTGATATCCAATTATCTTTGACATTGTTTACATTGGTTGTGGGATGTAATGTTCATACCTAAACCATCACTTCCAGAAATGAGCCAACATATGATAATGAACATAACTTTTTATATAAAAACATGTTTTATCCCATATTTTGTCATTTGTATATAGATCAATCATATAAAAATATACTTGCCACTTCTTCACATATTCTACACATAATCATCACTTACTGTACATATAAATGCATAACAAATATTATACATATCCTAATCACTTGCAACTACGATGATGCCCATTCACTTGGTGTGCTTATCTTTTGCAAGCTTTCAATGTAGTAGAGATGTCCGATTTGCAGAGTCCTAGAAATGTGAAGAATGTTGCTAGGATTAGTTGGAGACCCTGATAGAAAGGCATGGTCAAAGTTGGGAGTATAGATATTATGAGAAAAGGGTAATGGGAAAGGGTGCTAAATGAATGAAAAAAAGTACAACATGGACCTGACATGGAATCATATGAAAAATCAACATGAGTACCTTAGAAGAATGTAAGTTGAGTGAAAGTGTGAAACAACATGATTAACAAATGACAAACATAATTGTACAGATGCCATGTACTTGGCACCATCTGTACTCTTTACGAAAGAGCACAAAGAGCTACAAAATCAACAACGAAGTTTTTGCCTGTGAACAGATATTTCAAAATATTTACAAGCACGAAACAAACAAAGAAAAGGCCAATATATAATATCATCCACTTTCCACCGAAAACACACATGGCATCTTGTCTAACTATCTTATTTACCTCAACTACTGTGAACATGTGACTTGGTGAGATATATATATAGAACCTGTGAGAGACAAGTGATTTGGGAAGGTTCACGACAGGGCAATAAAACAGGCTAGGATCGTCGTCTAGGTGCGGTGTTTCGTCCCCTTCATATTGGCGAATCCAAACTTCTCCGGACTGTCTGGGAAGAACCTGTGGGGTTAAGCTGTTGGACGGGAGGGGAGGACACCACCGGGGATCCAAAAGTGAGGGTGAGGTCACCGTGCAACACTCCACCACTGCCGGCGCTCTTGTTGCTCTTCACAGGCGTCGCCACGTTAGTTTTGTGCCCCGGCCCTAGGTACACCGTCCAAACATATGAGCATGGGTTGCCTGCCTGCCCCAAAAATCCCATGCTTCGTTGTCTTGATGCCCCCCTGCTTCCCTTCCGACGCCCCCTCCCCCCTGCTTCCCCCCACCGTGCCCCCCCTCCCCCCAACCCCACCGGGCCACCCCCCTCCCCTCCCGGCGCACAAGAGATGCAGAGAGGGTGAGAAAGAGGAAGAGAGAGAGTTGGATCGAAAGAGATAGACAAAGAGAGAGGGGGAGGACGATTACCCGGTACGGTGAGCGACGACGGAGGAGGCGGTGTCCCCGGTGGACGGCGGCGGTGGCATCTCCAGCAGGGGCGAGGGCGGCAGACGGCAGCGGCGGTGGCAGCGTCTCCAGCAGGCCAAGGCAGAGACGAGGGTGCGGGCGCGGAGAAATGGGGCGGGGGAGGGGGGAGGGGGGGAGGTAGGGCAATAAAAACATTTGTAGATGGCTAAAGCCGTCTACAAAAAACTGTCTACGTATAAACGATACCTAGACGGCTTTTTTAAAGCCATCTACACATATGTAGATGACTTACAAAAGCCGTCTACATATTCATAGACGGCTTTTGTAGCCGTCTATAAATGTTGTTTTTATAGACGGCCGCGATTTGCAGCCGTCTACATATCCTTCATTTCCTGTAGTGTCTCTAAAAAACAAAACTGTTGAAGAATCTCCACATGTTACTTTTGATGAAAATTCATTTTCAACTCACTATTCTAAATCTTGCAGGGACTGTCAAGATAATGAAGAGGATGACTTCATTGTTGATTCTTCACCAACTGTTAAGGAGAATGAAGTCATTGGTGAAAATTTGAACAATCACTCACCTACTCCAAGTGGATCAGGTAATGTTGTTCCAAATTTAAATGCACCTCAACAGGTAATTCCTGAACACAAAATTTTGAGAGATCACCCAATAGAAAATGTTGTTGGTAATGTACATGATAGGGTAAGAACTAGATCATCATTCTTGAATGCAATTCATGAAGACCCAGTAGCACTAATTTCCCAAATTGAACCAAAGTCAATTGATGAAGCTCTAATGAATTCAGACTGGATAAATGCAATGCATGATGAACTTCATCAATTTGAAAGAAATCAAGTGTGGGAATTAGTACCTAGACCTAGTGACTAATCTGTCATTGGCACTAGATGGGTATTCAGAAATAAATTAAATGAAAATGGTCAAGTCATAAGGAATAAAGCTAGACTAGTTGCCAAGGGGTACAACCAAGAATTTGGAATTGATTTTGAAGAGTCATATGCCCCTGTAGCTAGACTAGAAGCTGTAAGAATATTCCTTGCTTTTGCATCTTCATTGAAATTTAAAGTTTGTCAAATGGATGTCAAAAGTGCATTTTTGAATGGATACATAAAAGAAAATGTTTTTGTTGAACAACCTCCAGGCTTTGAAAATGAAAATATCCTAATCATGTTTTAAGCTTTATAAGGCTCTCTATGGTCTTAAGCAAGCTCCAAGAGCTTGGTATGACCGTTTGAGCTCTTTTCTGCTTGAAAAAGGATACTCTAGAGGTAATGTTGATCAAAATTTGTTCAAAAAAACTATAAATAAATAAATAATTACAGTCCAAATTTATGTTGATGACATAATTTTTGGATCCACCAATAAGAGCCTGTGCACTGAATTTGCAAATCAAATGAAAACTGAATTTGAAATGAGCTTGATGGGAGACTTACAATTTTTCTTGGGATTGCAGGTTAACCAAACCAGTGAGGGAATCTTCATAAGCCAAACCAAATATTTCAAAGAACTTCTGAAAAGGTTTGACTTCCAGAACCTCAAGCACTCAAGCACACCCATTGCAATTAATGTGAAACTAGAAGAAGATTCACTTGGTAAGTCAGTAGACCCAAAGATATACAAAGGTATGATTGGTTCTCTACTCTATCTCACTACATCTAGACCTGATATTCAATTCAGTGTATGCTTGTGTGCTAGATTTCAAGCAAACCCTAAAGAAAGTCACATGTTAGTTGTTAAAAGAATTTTCAAATATCTTGTTGGAACATGTGATCTTAGTAATTGGTATCCTGCTGGTTGTAAATTAGATTTGATTGCCTATTGTGATGTTGATTATGTTGGGTGTAAACTTGATAGAAAAAACACAAGTGGCTTGTGTTTGTACTTAGGTGGCTGCCTAATCTCTTGGGCTTCCAAAAAGCAACACTCAGTTGCTCTATCAACTGCAGAGGCTGAGTATGTTGCAGCTGGTCGATGTGGCACTCAAATTCTTTGGGTGAAACATCAACTTCTTGATTATAACCAAGAGTTAGGTTGTGTTCCCATTCTTTGTGATAACACAAGTGCCATAAATCTGTCTAAAAACCCAATTCAGCATTCTAGAACAAAACACATTGAAATTAGGCATCATTTCTTGAGAGATGAGGTAGCAAAGAAATCTTTTGAACTCCTCTTTATTGAAACTGAAAAACAAATTGCTGATATCTTCACTAAATCTCTTCCTGACAGCAGATTTTCATCCTTGAGGAGAGAGCTTGGTCTTTGCAAATGTCTATCTTCTTGATAACACTCTTTGGGTTGAGTGTTTAGGCATGTTCTGAGGGGGATTTACTGTTTCATCATTCTTATTTGCTTCCTTGATTCATGTTGTTCACATCAGTGACGGTCCTTTCCGTTCAGACCCGTTAACCTAATAACGAGCCTAACTCGAGTCCGCCTCCCACGAACGGGCCGAAGCCTCACAAGGGATATTATACCACGAGTCCGTAGAAACATAAAGGAACTGGCTCAAATATTCATAAGATCTACCAATCTCACAAATATTTACATGAAATATACATAACTGTAGTACAACTGTAACCAAACTACAACAGAACCTGGGGCATACGTTGAGGTGAACAACAGAAAAGTGAAAATTACACTGCTGGTGGTGCTGACCCTCCACTAGACGACGGGTGCGAAATCTCCTGATCTCCCTCACCTAGTAGGAGGTAGGGGTGAGCCTCTCGGGTCATTGGCTCAGTAGGGAAACTCCCTAGAAACCGAGCAAACTAGTACAAGTAGTAAAGCAAGAAATACTACGCAAGCAATTTATAATATTATCTGGCAGGATATAAAAACTGTAAGTAGCACTTACCCTTTGCTGCTTAATAGGAATCGACGTAAATAAATAAACAGCAAAACCAAACAGGTGTACGGGCTATAGTAGAGAAACGCCACACTCGAGCCACGCTAATTGGTTCGCGACACCAGTTACTGACCCGGACAAACCACAAAGGACTATCTCTCAGCCTCGCAGCCACGGACGAAAGGTCCAACTGCCGCTCCACTAATCAAGTACAAAGAACTGTGGAGTCCAACTAAACCACCACAACCTGCAAGTCACACACCTCACAGGCCCATGCCTGGCACCTTTAGGGACTTTGGCCCGAGCTCCCTAAAGTGAGGCACTGGAAAATAGGACTAGCTGGGGTCCAGTATGTCTACTGGTGTCCGTCTCCCCCAACTACGAGCGCGCTACAAGCTACAACACAACAAACTCTCTCTAGTCGTTGTCCCACTGCCGTCTTTCCCTCAGTCGGACGTACTACTCAACACAAGAGTGAGGGTGTCCAGGAAGACGACAAGACCTCGTCGGCACCTAGTACCGGGACAAGCCCCGAGCACTCATGTGCCTGGCTCACACAAAACTTGGGGCTCCCAACTGAAGAGGTATCCACGGAAGGCATCAAACTACACGCCACGTACATAGAAACCATGTGCACAACGCACAAGCCACGTAAATCCTTCACTCAAACCACGTGAACACCATATGAACCACACACCACATGCTCCCCGAGCGTTGGGAGACTGCTAATGCACCTCTTACTATCATCACATAACACAAACCATGCGAAACAAATAATCATACACTTACATGCATTCTTGGATAACTGTTTTCTGTTGCTGTCGCATCAGGGTGTAGCATCGCCGACAGAATGCGACGGCACGATAGGTCACCTTCTGAACACGATGTATCGTGGTGTCGCGACCTGGTTGCGACGCCAAGGGTCGTCGCCTTAGCAGGTGCTAACCCTAATCCTAAATCCATCTTCCGGATCACCCCAAACTCTTTAGAACCTACGATTTTCATTCCATTTTCATGCTTTAATGTGTTCCTACACATGCTATGTAAGGTTTAGAAAGCAGGAAACACATTATCCACATCACACGAACGATCCACGGATCAAAGCATGGGAAATATCCCTACCTTCGAGAAGAACGCGAAGAACGAAGCTCGTACGACGTTTCCCTCGCTCCACTAAGCGTCCTCGCGGTGGAAACTCGCCAAACCGACCACTAACAAGCCGAATCGCCCGTAATTCTCAGAGCAAAAGCTCCTTGTCCGAGCAGAGCTTCCGTGAGCTCTGTTCTGCCAGGGTTTCTTAAAAATGCAGTGAAATTAAGAACGTGACGCCCTTCTAAGTCGCGACCTAAACGCGACGCTTTAGGCTGTCGCCTTAAGCCTGCTGACGTCAGTCTGTGCGCCCAACATGCGACACGCGGAAGACATGCAAACGTTCACTTAAACTGACAGTTCCATGAACGCGGCGCCATGGGCTGTCGCGATCAAAACGCGACGCACCTCACTGTCACGTTAGGAAACGAGAAATAGTGAGCGCTTTGGGAAAAATCTCATAACCTGCGGAAATCGCCTGCCACACACACGTCATCGGCCACACACTGGCCTCTATAACCACACAAAGATGATCCGAACGGTTGGAACGTTACAACATCTCTCATAAATCAACTTCCATTTATTTTTGTCAATAAATTCTTCCACTCACATTGTGTTGAAATTCTTGGTATATCAAATAGTGACTTGAAGAAGGACAAGTTCTGCTTGTCTGGACACTTTCACTATGCGTGAGTATGTGTCTCCGCCAAGTACTAAGAATTGAATATGCAATTGTTGATGGGGAGCCTTTGTTCTTCAAAAAGAATCATTTCAATTTTTTTTAAAAAAAAATCCTTGCATATCTTCATTTTGATGATTTTTTTTTTGGAATCATCATTTCTGGGGGAGCTAATGAATTCACTACTCATTCTTTTACAAAATTCAAGATTCCTCTTGGGTTATATCAACTCCCTCTCATGATGTGCTCATTAAGTTTGGCTAGAACCTCAAAATGACTTTTTGATTGATCTACTACATTTTTGCAGTCAACTCTCAACTATACTCTTCAAGACTATAGAAATTTAAAACTCTTTCTAAGACTGAAAAATCATGTGTGCTTTGAATTTAAACACCTTCTTTGCAACTGATGTGAGATATAAATGATCTCAATTTTATAAAATTCTCCTTCCATTTATTATTCAACAGAGCAATGACACAAATGCTGAGAAACTACAAACCTTCACAATGAATGAAGTGCCATGTATGTCATGAGGTATTATTGCTATCTCTGTTCAAAGGGGTTCAAAAATATATATATATAAAAAATGATCTATACATTTTGATGATGACTGAGTAACTGAAAATATTGGCGTCTGATAAGCGTATATTTTCATGTCAAAAGATTGTCATTTACCCCTTGAAACTGGACAATAGGTAAATCTTTAGTAACCAGGGGCTATGGTGTGTAAAAAGCATTAGTTCTTGAGTGAAAAAGATTTACTACATTTGATAGTTTAAAAAAAAAATGTGTGTCCAAGGAGAATTGCTTAAAATAAACATCTTTATCTTCCATCAGTTTGCTCAAAGTTGTTTACCTTCATCACAAGTATTTTCAATCTACAAGACATTTCTATTTCTTTGGATTTGGAGAATATGGTAGTTTGTCATTGGCTATTGAATGTTCTATATCACTCAAACTATCATTTTAATGGCTCAAGTCCATTAATGAAAATATCCTGTAGGTTGTTGTGTAAAACTTGAAATTTGTTGGAGTTTTGTAAAAATATGACAAATAAATTCTTTGGCCTCTTAAAAATCCTTGTCTCGTTGATTCCATGCATATTTCATCATGTTAAAGATTTCCCAAAATTTACAAATTTTTCCTCATGCTCAAAACATCAAAACTTCTTCAGGCCAGGTCGACATCCACACTCCTATGTCGACACATTCATAGCCCAGGTCGACACACCATGTCTTGTGTCGACATAGTGGCGGTTCCTAGCGGGTCTTTCTCATGGGCGTTGGTTAAGGAATACCTGTACCCGCGGGTATCTTACCAAACCCCCTTTTCTTCTCCAGGTCGACCCATGGCCGCCATTTGCCTTTGAAAACGGCAAGAGTTTTCATTTCCTTCCCTCCTCACATCCTTCTTTGTCTCCATTCTCTTTCCCCATCTCCTCCATACCTTGTTCATCCTTCTTCTCCTGCAACCATGGCTCCCAAGCAAATGCCCCGCCGTGGTGCTCGGTCTAGGGCAACCGCCAGACCTATTGCAGTGGAAGAACAACCCACAGAAAAGAGAAGCAAGCGTCGACATGACCCTGTTGCGCAGCCAGGGGGTTCTTCTGCATCTCCTACACCATCAAAGAGAGGTAGGGCATCCTCTTCCAGTAGAGGTCCTTCCCAAAGGGGACCTGCAAACCTAGGAGGAAGATTTTGGCCTCTTCCCCTGAAGTTTCTGCGGAATCTTCCTCAACTTCATTGGGTCATCTCAGCCCTCTGAGGCAAACCCTTCAAAGTTGGCTAGTGAAGGGAAATCTATCCTAAAGCCAAGAGCTATGGATTTAGTCGACAATGACTTAGCCACTGCCTTCCCAGAAGTCTTTCAATACTTCAGTTTTCAGACTTGGCTGCCACTCATATCTGAATCAGGACCATTATCATAGACTTGTTTAAGAGTTCTACTTGAATTTGGAATGTACACCTGAGGGTTACCAATCTGAGGTCAAAGGTGTATTGATAGATTTGCCTACTGAGTTGGCTGCGACATTGTTTAGAATTCCTAATGAAGGTGCTGACGACCATGAATTTGAATTTGACCTTCATGAGGCTTATTCTTTGTTGGAAGGACTCCCAGCTGATAAGTTGACCCCAAGCAGACTTATGTCACCAGGTTTAACACCAACACCTTCCCACCTATCTTCTACTTGAATTTGGAATGTACACCTGAGGGTTACCAACTGAGGTCAAAGGTGTATTGATAGATTTGCCTACTGAGTTGGCTGCGACATTGTTGAGAATTCCTAATGAAGGTGCTGACCTACCACTGAATTTGAATTTGACCTCTCATGAGGCTTATCTTTGTTGACTGGACTCCCCCTGATAAGTCTGACCCCCAAGCAGACTTATGTCACCAGGTTTAACACCAACACCTTCCCACCTATCTGAGACTGATCCATCACATGTCACCACCATTATCAACCTCAAGGTGGTGGAAGGGACAGGCTTATAGATATCTAGAGATTCATCTATACTGCATGAAGAAAAAAGACATAAAGATCATTTGCATGTGATTATGTACCAGATAGTGTCAGAGACTACAGGAAAGATCTACCTAGATCTCTTCCTTATGCAGCTCATCTCACACCAGTTTTCAGCATTTGGAGTATCTTTTGAGGAATGAGCAGCCCAGTCAATCCCTAAGTCCAACATCTATTGCTTCAAGCTTGCAAAAGTTCATGGGATTCAGACTTGAAGGTGATCAAGTAAGAAGAGGTCCTGTAGTGTTGAAGCCCCAGTGGTTCTTGAGATGTAGAACCACCTCCTGAGGTTTCCCAATCTCACATGATCAAGAGGACCAGCCTCCAAATGAGATTGGAGCACCTATACCCTAGATGTTCCTCAACACCTCAATTTCAAGCCTCTTCACCACATCTCCCTGATGTGGAAATTCCTTCTTTCACTCCACATTACCAAGCATCTGCCTCTGCTTCCACTGGTGGACCTTCTGTTCCACCAGAGCTATATTTTTTTTGAATGACAAGTTTGATAACATCAACTCTTCCATCCTCCATATGTCAGAGAGTTTGAGCTCAGAATTCAAAGGTTGGAGAATTCAGTGAAATGCTCAGTTCATTAAGCAGAAAGAAGCAAGCAGATCTTGCCACCAAAAATTTAACAGGCTAATTGGCACTTTGGGTGATGCATCCCTTCAGTTAAAGAAACATCAGGACACGCTGGAAAAGGTCCTTGAAGGGATATTAGTAAATTCTCAAAAGAATTGATTCAACAGTCAGGAAGCAGTGTCTCAGATTTCAAAGACTAGACTTCATTGCTCACATGGTTGATGATTGGGAGGCATGAAAAACCTATCAGCTCACATAGACAATGAGATGTCTACTCTTAAGAAGGAGCTCAGAGATATCAACAGACATGGATTTGCAAGCTCTTCTTCAGGTTCACAGCCAATTTCAGCTGACTTGTCTGCCTTTCAGTCCAACATGTATGAAAACAGTCAAAGGTTGGAAGAGTTGCTACACACAAGGCTGTCAACAATGCAAACTCAACTCAGATCCAACCTTGCACCAATGGAGTCAAGACTGAAGACCATTGAGTCCATCATTCTTCCTCTTCCTCCTCCTCCTCCACCTGCTTGATGTATTTAATCTTTTGATGATGCCAAAGGGGGGAGAAGAAAAAAACACTTGTTTTGGAATGTAATTGAATATCTGTGTGAATGAGAGGAATGGAATACTTGTTTTGAATGTGATTGAAAATCCTTGGAATCAATGATTGTCTATGAATGTCAATGAATGAATGATTGTCTATGAATGTCAATGAATGGATGATTGTAAATGTCAAACCTTGTATGGTTTTTGGCCATTAATGAAAAGATTTGGTTGTCAGTAACATTGTGTATTTAATGTGCAAAATTGTCAAATGTTGCTAAAATGTGCTCAATGGCCTTTGATGAATATAAATGAAATGCTTAAAACATGTGCTCATTGTCTTTCAGTATGTATGTGATTGAATATTGTGTGAATAAATGGCTTAAAATACATTCATTGAAAATTCAAACCTTCATGTGGACTTAATGTTGCCATCATCAAAAAGGGGGAGATTGTTGGTTGAGTGTGAATTTAATACATTCCCCTCATAATTTTGATGATGACAAGTTGTGATTTTAAGCACAATGAATGGAACATGTTGATACATCACACATGTTATAACAATATTCAAAAAGCATGTTTCCAAAACATTTTGTCATATATTCATGATAATACATTGGACTAATGATTTATGTGTTTATTTCTCAGGGACATACATTTATTGCAAGGGTAGTGTTGACACACCCACTACTGGTGACGACACAGGGTATCAAACCCTAAGGCAAAGTCATGGAGAAATGGTCAAGTGTGTCGACACAGTCCCAAGTGGTGTTAACACTAGACCCAGCTCCCAGAGAACCCAGTTGATAGGTTGGGACAGTGTGTCGACATAGTCCCAGGCAGTGTCGACACTAGTGACCTCTCCCAGAGGGCCAGTTTTGCAGAAATGGGACAGTGTGTCAACACACTCCATGGTCAGGTCGACACATTCTGGAAACTTTTTCAATTTAAGTCCCACCTGGACACGTGGCACTCTAGGGATCTTGTGGATCGGCCTTGGATCATGTGCCATGCACCCCAAGGGTACTTTGGACACATTGGGCTATAAATACCCTCCTATTGGCCATCCAAATAGTAGAACACCTCAGAGCCTTCCAGAAAAAGTTTCTCTGGCGGCAAGACAGAGGTCTCTCCCCGTTCTTGCTTCTGTGTGCTTCAAGCCAATTCACATCCTTGCAAGCACAAGAAGTGAAGATTGATCCATGAAGATGAAGTGAGATCACTTCCAAGGGAGCAGATCGAGTAGAAGCAGCCAATTGAGAAGAGTTCAAGGAAGATCTAGAGGCACAAATTGTAGAGCATCGCCCAGGGACTCAAGAGTTCAAGCATCTTCTCAATTCAGTCTTCTACGAGGGAGTTCATCTGAAGAACAAGGTTTTACATACAACTCCTCAATTCCCCTAGTTCTCTGAGTCATTCTTGAGATTGTGCATGATTTGTTGCACTAGTCTCCTTGAATGACTATTATGGATCAGATCATTGCTAGAGGATCTGGATCTTGTTTTTTTTGATCTAGCAAGTTGGTTGTGAGCTTTGTGCTCAATGTGTTGAGAGCCATCGCACTTAGGTTGTGGTTGAGTAGTTGTGCTCAGGTTTCTAGAGTAGTCTTGCTCTAGAGGTTGTGTGGAGTTTGTAACTCAGTGTGTTGGAGTTTTCGAGCTCCAGTGTGTGGTGTATTCAAGTTGATAGTGGAGCCTCACTGTGTGAGGGGTGGATGTAGGAATCACATGGTATGATTTTCGAACCACCTAAAAATCTCTGTGCAGTGGTTTGATCTGTGATTTAACTTTACTTTGCGTTAGATGTATGCATAGGATTTTTGATTTCACTTCTAATCAACTTGATCACACACTTTAATCACTTAATTCACACAATCACTCATCAGATCTGTGAATTGCTTTTCTAAATTGTCTCTGATTCAAAGCATCTATAAAATTGGCTAAGCTTCTGCAGTATTTGTGTAACGACCCTTTCATACCGGTACGATTATACCAATCCCCATCGGTATAAAGTGCGTCGTCACAGTGGACATGTACCCAACACTAGTCGATAGGTTGATATACCTGGATAGCAATAGAGTACAGCGGAATAAATAAATAATCAAACCTAACCCACACCAACACACATTCAACAATCTAAATAGCGAAATAGGAAGACAATGTCCACATTAATACAAGATAAAAAGAAACTACATTGTCCAAATATTGTCCATACAATAATCCTGTTGTGTCTAGGAGAAAAAGAAAAGTACAACTAGTAACAGCTCCACAAAATAGTCTTCTAAATGACGATCCTAACAAGCTTCCTTCTAGTACATGATACTTGTCAACCTGTACGCCGAAGCAAGAGTGAGTCCAAAGAACTCAGCAGGCAAACCAAAGTCTTAAACTTAAACATGTCACACTCACATATGGCATTAACATTAAAGAGATGCACGTTATCATCAAATCACGAAGGTACCCATGGTCCTTACTCTTGAAGCAGCAACGCATATTACATTCACTGAGCATGCTTTAGGTCTATCATATTTCTTCTAAATCATGAGCAGTACATATATGCGGGTAATTTCATACACCTAACATGTAGCGTGGTTTGTCCACACCTATTTCATTCCATAGATATCTTACTACTAAAGCATAAATGAACATGAAGAAAAAGAAACAAGCTAGCAAGATGACTACTTTCTTTTCACATGACCTTTTGTATTTATTTATAGAATTTACTGCTGTTTTAACATAATAAAATAACATGCACATAGTTTCACATTTGTAGCATGACTTGAAGGTTAAAACATGGCGAAACCATTTAACAATCCATGAGTATAAGTATGAACTTTTATACTAATTGAGCCTTTCAACTAGCATGGAATCCAAATATTTTTCATGTATTTGCCATATTCATAATCAACCTTTCGCAAACATGAAAATCCTATACATGCTCAACTGCCATTTCATTCACGTGAGAGCTATATGTATATACAATTCAATCGCAACATGATAGCAATTAACGTGAGATTCTCATATGTTTAAGGGAAGTTCCTAATATGGATTCTACTCATTCTTACAACATGTGAAACGTCGTTTTGCACACATTTAGGTTGCTGTTTGGATAGCATTTAACACTTTCATGACAATATTATAAAGTTCACAATCTAACACATTTATCTCAAATGATTTGCACACTTACTCATTCACATGTTCACTTTACACATTTTCACATGTTACCCATGTTCACACTTACACATTTACACATTTCACATCATTTACTCTTCCACTTTCACTTATCACATATCACATCGATTGCAATACCACGTGCATCATGGGCACTTACCACATGCCATATTCTCATATTTCACACTTTATCATTTTTCATTGCTTAAACAATTGCCATGAACATAGTCCTAACCACCAGTAGAGGACACTAACAAATAACACAAATCATCACCTCACAACACATAGCACATAACACGACTCATAATCACATACCCACCACCTAGGCAATACAGTGGTGAATCTTGGTAATTGCGTAGGAACCGGGAGAAGCTCTCTCCACCCTATCCAGTGGTACTTGTCCACCTCCAGGATTTCCCTAATGCCTTAGGATGAACTTTTTACACATAGAGTTTCCATAGGAATTTTCTATGTACAGCTCTCGAGGCCTCTAGGGTAGCCGTGTCATTTTGGGCCATTATTACATTTACATTCACTTTATCACATTTTCCACGTTATTCGCATATTTTACTTATTTTGTTGAATCGTTTTATATGTCACATTCCTAAAACTCCACATGTCTCAGTTAACCTCACATGATTACTACTATTACAGGGTTCACACATTCAGAAATTATACTAATCATATTGGGAAACACTCAATCATCCATAGTCATGGTAAACAGCATTAAAACTCATTTTTCACATGGATTCCACAGTTTAGCTATGTTACCCAAATCACCTTAAATTTAACCCACACACTGTTTGCAGGTTTCAGACTACTCATGCAAATTTTATATTTTTTTGAATTAATAGTATTTACGGAAAATAAAACATTTTCTTCATGACACTAATAATTCAATTTAATATGGAACATAACATGCATATCAAATTTGATGGTTCCAAGCCTGAACCCACGTATACATGGTCACAGGGAAATTTTTCCCGGTTTATTGCACGACACACAATTTACTGTAATTTTGAATAACCTACACATGACTTCTATTCCTATTGCAGAAAATGCAGTAATCACATGAACACAAAGAAATCTCAAATTTGCAGGGCATGGACTGATGCATACATTACCACACACATCACATTAGCTATTTACATAACCTATAAAAATACATTATATCCTCATGCGTTAAAAGTCCGGAAATTAATTATTAAGGCATAACAGTTTACTGTTCTGCACTAAAGAACTTGGCGGCAGTGGTTGGCCGTTCACGGTTTGACGGCAAGATCGCTGGACGCCACTGGAGCTCGGCGTCAAGTCATTGACGCCAAGTTCCTGTCTGTGCAAGGCACAGACCGAGCTCAGGGATTTGGTGAATGTGGGTTCAGGACTCGAGGAAAAAACCCATAAAAAATACTAAGACCCAAGGGGACATGTTTAGGTTATGATCTAGGTTAACTTGCCTTTGAATAAATCTCCAAACGGATCTAATGGCCGGAGAAGCTCTCCTTGGGCAGTGCCAAGAAGCCTCCCAAACTCCTTTGCTCCGGTGTTCTAGGGGGTGTAGGCCGCAGTCCAGCGCTGGGGTGGTCTTCTCCTATGCTTGGACTTCCTCCTTGTCGAAGAAGATCGCCGGATCCAAGCCTCAGAACGCCGAATCTGAGCTCTCAAGTTCAGGTTTTCCTCACATTCCTGAGCTAGGGTTTCCTTTCTAGTAAAGAGCCAAGAGAGCTCTCTAGGTTGCAAGAGGGATGAGTTTTATAGATTAAGGGACAAGAGGCTCGTGCAGGGGCCGAAGGGACAAGTAAGAGCCGTTGGGGAGACATCTCCCCAATCAGAAGCAGCCGGCCCAATGAGTGCTCTCTGCGCTCTGTTGCGCACAGAAATTAGGGATATTAAAGTCCACATCCATGGACGGCTACATTAGGGTTGGCGTCAGTCGATATGGACGTTGACATATCATGGCGTCCATCCATGTTGACGCCAAGACACTCTTCTGCCACAACTTAAAATCATGCAGAACCATGCTTAATCCACACATATACGCACATGAAACCTATGTAGTATAGTGTATACACCACTACACCATGTAAACATCTATATTTACTACTAATCCTACACATACATACATAGGTACATCAAGATAATAACACGCACATGATATCTTCATACGCATACAAGTGTGTATATATATATATATATAGATATACACATATATACACAACAATGACTCAACACACAAAGAACTGTGTTTACTCTACGTATATACATACAATGTATAAGGTATAATATGTATATACTACACCGGGAATCAATAACATTTTATACCTAGGCATACACAAGCATAATAAATACACTAAGATAAGAGTACGTAGATATCTACCTATGCATACATGATGTTTTACTAATGTGACTCAACACACGGCAAAGTAAATGACAAGAATTGTGAGGGCTTCGCAAATCATTAGGAGGTGATATGAATTTCATTAGCTAGGAATAATCTATTCGATAAAATAGTCCTGCATAACACACTTGATTTGACATATATATAGTATACACACACGGGGTAGCATACTTATCTACATTATGCTTGAATAGATGGATACAACATGCGCACGGTAATTAGATTAACTTGCACAACTTTACTAACATTGCTTAAGTACTATATGCTTAGGATTCCTTAGTATGCACATATGCATATTTAGCCAATTGACTTTCTCACCTAATGATCATAAAAATACATGCATGTTATCATGAGGAGTATAGAATCCCAATATAAACTAACTAAATACACCTACCATGCTTGAACTCTTTATGTATATGCAATGTACGAAGTACAATGTACACATTAACTAACCATGTAATGAACAATGTTTACAACTAAACATACACATGCATACATAAGTACACCAAGGTGTTATGCATGTAGAATTAGGTATACAATTGTCACACGTATAAGATAAACATACATACGTACATACACATATGTACTTCATACACTCTCATACAAAATTCCATGAAATAGGTAGTATAGGATATTCTTCAATATTTAGATAGCACATGCATAGTATTATTCAAGCATCCTAAGTCAGAGATTCTTGGTATTCATAATACACCTCTAATTAGCTAATTGCTCATCTCCATATGAATTATCATATCTATATATACACTATATATAGATATACATGCATATGCTCAAGAGAAGTATGAAACTCATAGTAGGCACAATGATTACACATGCTATGCACAACAAGTGAATATCCTCTCATCATATAAAAGAATAAAATTCGGGGTGTCATAATTTGGCTAAGCTACCTTGGGTGCCGCAACCTTGTCGCGATGGGTTTTGGTGTTGTGATGGTGTCGTGACAGCCCTGGGCATCGCGACAGTGATAGACCCATAAGAGTTTGTTGCGAAGACCATTTCTCGTCGAGTCTTTGTCTGTTCTTAGTTTCTTATGTACCCGTGGCACCAGTGCTAGTTCCTAGTACGGTACTACTAGTCGTTCGCTCAGTGCTCGGCACTTGAGGGCTTCTCCCGCAAGAGGTTGTTATCGTTTACCTGGGACCCCCGTCCCCGTGCGCCCGTTGAGGGAGTGCTCCAGGCGACGGGGGTGCTCGAGTCACAGACTCTACAGTGGAGGGGAAAACGGTGGTTAGGACAGCGGCGTCGAGTCGTTTGCAGAGCTCTCTTAGTTGGTCTGGGACACTGAGGTCATTTGGTGTTCTTCCCGGCGTAGACCAGTTAGTCCATCTTCTTATTGCCTCGCTCTTTGTGGCCCCAGAACCACCTGGAGAGGCTAGGCATGGGACCGTACTCTGGCTAGACTACGACCGTTACTATTGTGGTTACCTATGTTCCTCGGCTCCACTCTGACGAGACGTGGCTGCCAGGACTATGGTCGAGGATAAAACATTAGTGGATGCTTCTGACCTATTAACTATTGGTAGTGGTTTCCATAGATAGTGTCATTTGTCCAAGAAAGGTTCCCTCTATTTGTGTTACCAGCCGTGTGGTGGTCACGACGTGCAGGTTGTATGGAGTTTTTGACCGTGTTACGTTTCCCCGTATCGTTGCTAGTTGGTTAAAATTCCTTCTGCACTTTCCTGCACTATATTAATTTATATAACTGCTCTCATTTAATTTAATTATATTTGTTTATCCTTATTGTTAGAGCTATTAGGTGATTGGTAGTCCTTACTGAGCTTATGTTATGAAGCTTATCTCTCCTTTTTATAGGTGAGACTTCCCAGCAGTGGCAGGGTGCACGTTGGGCGGAGTAGATGAGGCAGTCATCATCATCCCCGTAGCTAGTAGTGGGAATCCCTTTTCTTCTGTTGTACTTCACCCTCGGGGTATGCCTCTAAGGGCCCTATTCTTCCTTTGCTTACTTGTACTCGTTGTGTGTTGGGACTATACCTAGAGCGTTATGCAGCAGTCTTACTCTTTCCTTACTTTACTTCCGTGTGTGCTCCTAGTTCAGTAGTTGACATTTATTTTCCTTACATATTCTGTTAGACTTGTGTTATAGCCCTTTCGGGTCCCCAGATCCATGGGCGGCGATCGCGAAAATTAGATCCTCGGCTGGGGCAGAGGGTCGAGTTCTCGGGGTTGTTACAACTGAGGCAGAGTACATTGCTGCTTCAGAAGCAGCAAAGGAAGTTGTCTAGATGAAAAAGTTCATCATAGATTTAGGAGTGGTGTCTGGCCATGGAGAGCCAATTTCATTGTTTTGCGACAATAACTGGGCGATTGCTCAAGTTAGAGAACCCAGGTCTCACCAGAAATCAAAGCATGTTCTAAGGAAGTTCCAATTGATAAGAGACATCGTGACTCGTGGTGATGTAGCTGTAAAAGAATTTCATCTGACAATAACATTGTGGATCCACTGACAAAGCCACTGACTCAAATTGTTTTTGAGCGACACCGAGGTCTGATGGGGATCAAACATGTAGGTGATTGGTTTTAGGTCAAGTGGGAGATTGTTGGTTACAGGTGCCTTGCAAGACAATTCACGTGAGTGATGGCACTTTTAATTATGTACAATTTCTTTTGGTAATATTATAATGGTATTTTCTCACTGTATATTCCATGCATATGTATACTGTGATGTCCATGAGTCTGTGCAATGGGAATTGGATCATGATGAGATCATGATAGTGAGGCCGATTCTCTTTAAACACAGATCCTAAATATTCCAAGTCATAGGTTACTCATGAAGGACATTGAGATGACTAGATAGACCGGTGAGCCATATACCCATCCATGTGATGGAGACAACTAGTCTCATAGCTACTTGTATGGAGACACTAGGGATATGGTGTAGGCGCTCATTGGAGAATGAGTTCACTGAACAATCCATTCTCGGAATGTTGTATGGTTAATGATACCTGATTGTCTAATAGCGATTCCATAATCTTAGTTGTTTAACTGGTCCTTAGATTTGAGACAAAAGATAAAACGACCCTGTTGGGATCAGATATGTGACTGAATTCAAGTTAATTACGAATGTGTGTGTATGGCAGCGGAATTAAAAAGAGTAACACACACAATTCGATTAGATCCAAGAGTGGTGTGTAAATATATAGTGAAATGATGTAGCAAACCACAACCAAACCACAGTGCACAAAGAATTTTAAGGTGGTTTAGAGAACACAACTTGTATCTCCTACGTCCACCTCCCCATGAAGAAGAAAACACTAACTCGAGCAGTACAACCAGGAGCACGACGACTCCAAACACTTTGAGTGTGACTACTCAAAGAAAACCCAGATGATAGGCACGGCGACCTACTCCACAGACCACTTGTGAAGTCAGCAATTCACAAGCACTTGAGCATGACGGCTCAAGCACTAGAGCACTACGGCTCCAACCAAGAGCACTATGGCTCCAAACCTGAGTACACTGTACTCAAAACCTCTGGACCATGAAGGATCCAAGTTCTATTAGAACAAGCACAATTAGAGAGTAGATCCTCTAGCACGATCTATCTCAGTACAATGGAAAAAGTAGAACAAAACATAATTAGGTAATCTGTGTAGAACACATACACATATCACACCGAGAAAGTATTAGAAGGATGAATTACAGACTCAGCAAGATCTTCTTCTCCTTCTTCTTCTCGTTCTTCTTCAGACCAGCACTGCTCTGCTCCCCTTCTGGACACAGATGCTTCTTCTCCCTATTTTCTCTTTTCCTACTGCTTCCTGGCGACGATGCTCTGCTCCCCTAGATGCAGATTCCCTTTTTCCCACTCTCCTCCTCTTATTCTAGAATAGTCTCAGCTCCCTTTTGGAGTACGAGGATCATAGGTATATATAGTCTCATATGTCCACGTGGTGCCTTGGGGTGCGTGGGCCCAGAAATCTAGGTCAAATCCCTTGATTCCCATGCAGACACGTGTCTAGAAAAAATCAAGTTCTGAATCGTCATCCGATGTGTGTAGACACAATCAAGTTGTGTGTTGACAGAGGATTCTATTTTGCTGCTTGGCAGATAACTTGTGTCGACAAACACCTGACATGTGTCGACACAACTGGCTCCTTATTTGACTGCTACTGGATAGCAATTGTAACGACCCGACCTCCCAGACCCCCGCAAGGGACCCCCGAAGGTCGCGCCGCCACCCACGGATCCAAAGACCCGGAAGGGTTAGAATTTAGTCTAGTGAGATAAGCAATGAATTCAAATAATTATAACAAGAAAGTTCGTACATTAATAAAGAAATTATGTACAACATATCCCAAATAAAAGTAGAGGTACAGAAAGAAAGGTGCAGCCCTTAAGAGGCATACCCCGAGGACTTGCAAAAAGGCCACTCTCAACTCATGGTACAAGCGCTCACGCTCACAACTCACACTGCTGGTAACGCACGGCGAACAAGTCACCACCACGACCGTTTGGCAACGAACTCCTGCAACAGCGAGTCCCTACCTGAAGAGAGTAGGGGGGTGAGCCTTGCGAACAAGGCTCAGTAGGAATAACCAGTCCCTTACCAGCTAGAGCAGCAGGAACTCCAACAAAGCGGAAGCAAAACTACTCTACAAAGCAGTAAAGCGGGAAACATCTACTGCAGAGTACTACAAAGCAGTGGAACAGAATAACTCCACGACCCACAACCAAGGTCGGACCAAACAAGACTCCAGCAGAACCAGCGGGGTCAACACAATGAGGAAACAACACCTCGACACGCAACTGCCGAGACAGAGAAGCTCACGGAACACCGGAGCAACCACGTGAGACCAGAGTCTCACGACAAAAGCACCCAACATCCCAGACCTCCACGAGGTCGGGAAGGATCAACCAGGTGTCACCACGAGAGAACACCGAACAACCATGTGAGAAGGAACGTCTCACCACAAGCACAACCACCTCAGACCTCCACCAGGTTGAAGGCCCACAAGCGGAACCACCCTGGACTCTGGACACGCCACGAGTTCAGGGAACTGCACACTCTGGTGACACCACGAATGGCACCATGGAGCAGGTTACAGAACCAGCGGTCGAGGGCCTACATCAGACACCCTGAGAGAACCAGCAGAGCAGAAGCCACTAAACACGGCCCACGAGGCCAAACCAACAGAGCCCACGGAAGCTAGACATGGCTAGGCTACAACCACCGTGTAGGCTAGGGCGACGAGACTCACTTAGAAACAACGTGAGAAACTCCATCACAACAAGAGCAACCAAGCCACTGCCACAGACAGTTAAGAGAGAGACACACAGTCCACCCCTCTCGCTCACCACCCATCGACTCCTGCCTACAACCTCTGCAGTAGAGTGAGGCAAGCGAGTCATAGCAAGAACAACCACAACCACTGCAGTTCGGCCGAACTGCGGCCCCACGCCTGACCTCCCTACGCTGCTCCGGAACCAACGTAGAGCGAGGCAGTGAGAAGGACTATCTGATCCACACCAGAAGAGTGCCTCAACAACCTCGGAGACCCAGCTAAGAGAGCTCTACAAACGACTCTACGCCGATGTCCCCACCTTTTTCCCCTTCTGCTCCAAGTTTGTGACTTGAGCACGCCCGCCGCTCAGAGAACTCCGTCTAACAGACGCGCGGGGCTGGGGGTCCAAGGTAATGGTAACAACCTATCTCACGGACAAGCCCTCAAGTGCCTAGCACTAGGTGAAAAGAGAAACTGGCGGGGCAACCACCATAGAAATTGGCACAGCTGACTTGTAACCTAGACAACCCCAGTAAGCATAGGCACACACAGCACCCCTTCCGAAAACCCTCAGAAGTGTCGTCGGCCAACACCGGCACACACGGAACGACCTGAGAAGCCGGAACACCACCAAACAGAACAGAAACCAACGCTCTACTAATAATCGATGGACTAACAGACAATCGAATATTAGACAGACGCAAGCCTCCTAGCAACGCCGCTAGGACACGGCTACGAAGGTGTCGCCTTCAGTCACTGAATGTAGGGAGGCAACCTACAGCATTCCCACCAGAAGGTCCTAAGGGTAACCCTGCCGTGGGGCACACATCGACACGCTATGCGCAGCACACGGAACACCCCGAGACAAACCTGGTCTTGTCGCGCCCTCCGAGGCTGCCGCGATAATAATGCGACGGCTAGGGCAACAGCGACAAGCCACAAGTCACGCCAGGGAGGCACGTCACGACAAGAACCTGGTCGCGACTCGACTCTTATCGCGACGGCCAACCGCGTCGTGATAAGGTTGCACCTGACCGGGGCGACGCCTTCTCTGATGTCACGACGCGCTCGGCGGTCGAGACATCAGTTGGAAGGCAGACCGCCGGGATGCTACATCCCATGGTCGCCCACACACTACAACAAGCACCACAACGGGGAGGGGAGCATGGGGAAAGCTTGTAAAGCATGCATTCACACAAGAGGGCTCCTAATTGCCCGGAATGGAAAGTGTTCTAGAAATCCCCACCCATTTTGAAGAACTGAACGCCCAAAGGGGTCTTCACAAAGCCACGACCGCCTCCTCCTCGCTCCCCGCCGACGCTCTAAGCTCCGTACGAACCGCCGGCCACTCCACCATGCTCCACGCCAGAGAAGGAAGATGGAGGAGACCTCTCCACCTCGGAGAAGAGAGGAAAGGGAGAAAGGAGAAAAAGAGGAAAAGGGGGAAACCGGCCAAGGCTTTTAGCCTCCGGCCCCCAGAACGCGAGGAGGCGGGGCGTCACGTTACCAACCTTAACGCGACGGCCACCCACACCGTGACCAGAATGCGCCCCCAAGGGATGCCGCGACAACCTGACAGGCTAGTCTGCCATGCCTGCCACACTGACAGGCGTCAGAGGACCAAAAAGCGGAAAGCAGTCACGACCTGTTGACCAGGCGCAACACCAAGATGCGGCAGAGAAACAAGGCGTGATAAGAATGCGACGCAGGCACTGGTCGCAACACGGATGACTGTAACGACGGCTAGCTCCGTCGCGACACTAACACGTCGCCAAGGCCGGACGCGTTTGTGGCCAATCATCCCACACATAAACGAAAAGCCGGAAAGCTCGAGATGTTACAATACATCCAACAAAAAAATAATTTCATCCTAGAAATGAAGGGCGAAACCCGGTCGGAGAAAACAACAGGTGCAAAGGGACCACTAAGTTGCACCACCGCAACTTCTCGGTGGTCGCCACCACGACCCTGTCACAAAGGGAGTGCCTAACTAGACATCCGACGGCTCACAGGATGCACAGTAATGGTGCAGAGCACAGAAGCAGATGCCGACAACTCCACAGGTGCAGCGCGCACCAAGCCGACCAGAAACCACTGAAACAGTCAGAAACCACGCGGCTGAGCCCTCAACAGACCACGCTGTTGAGACCAACCGGCCAGTAACTCACTCTGTTGCCAAAGACTAGATAGAGGACGCAGCTACTGACAGCAAACCGAGAAAACGCTAAGAGGTCAACCACAAGACTCTGCTAAAGGGCTCCGCACAACTAGCAACAGCTAGCACCTACGACAAGGCCAAATGAGAGTTTCTTAATGGTGACCCAAAACCAATCGAAAAACATGCACGTGGAGAACCCACGGTGAGCAAGACAGTGTCCACCGGCACCACTAGATCTCACCCACATCGTCCTCGTGGTCCGACCAGGACACACAACGACTGTGGAGCCACAGAAAGCTAAAACACCTGCTCCACAAGCACAGGCACAAAGGCAAAACCAAAGAAGACGTCTGATGTTGGCAAGGCCAAGAGCTCAAGACGTTGGCAAATTGCACGGGAAACAAAACAACTGCAGAGGTCGAAGACAGAAAGTCGACCTCAAAGGGACCCAAACCGAAGTAGGGTACCACAACCAAACACACTCGCTCCCCAAAGCGAGAGGGGAAACCCAGACACAGGCCGCGGCCAAGACCTAGCGTACCACTGATAGGGCTACCTAGATAAGGCAAAGTAGCCACCCTATGGTGGTAATGGTACAGCCACAAGGCACGGCCAGCATAAAGTGTCCCAGATGTGGAAAGCTCAACGCCTCCAACACCGAGCAAACTCGTGAAACAACGCACGGAGGTCATGATCAGAAAATACAACACGACACACAGTGCTCACACAAGCTCCAGGAGCCACCCAAAGTGCAACACAATGCACCAGGGCTCCAGACGGCACGAAAACAAACCACTCGAGCATGAGCAGAGGGTGCCACCACAAGCACCAAAACTCGGCAAGATGCAACACAGTTGCACCAACGGCCGAAACGACATGGCTAACAGAAAGGACTCTCCACAAGAGACCTGCCAAAAGCCACCCACAAGAAGCTGCAAGCCAAAAAGGTAGAACATGCCACACCGGCCACGAACCCTCAAGGCACAAAGACACAAAACATCGAAAAAGAAACACGCTCCAGGTGCAGTACACAACCACACCAACGGCCTGAAACGACTCAAGGCCAACGAAAAGGGACTCTCCACCAGAAACCCACAAGAGAAATGTGCAAAAAACTAACAGCTTCAAGAGCGCAACAAGCATATTGGCTCTTAGAAGCGCGTAAACACAGGGCACCGCTCCTACCACCACAGGTGGGGAGGGCCACACGCCCAACAGTGACCAGTGCCTCCAAAGCACAGCTGAGGCACAAGAGGAACACGCACCGGAACGATGCCTGCACAAGCAAGCCAAATAGAAGAACACCCGGTGCCGCCTCACACTGAACACAGGGCACACTGCCCTACATCGTCCAGTCAGGCGACAAGAAACCAGCACAGCAATAGATGGGACAATAGGTCACCACAACCTTTCGCACCACAAGGAAACCACGCACATGAGGGGAGAAACCAGCTCAGCCTCAAGACAGCACAAGGGGAGGGACCTTCGCCACAAAGGTCGCCACGGTGCGCGACATGGCACCAAATGCCATGTGAAAGCACCACCACCCCGAGCAACCCACGGAAAGCAGAGGAAGAAGGAACACAATAGGCCTCTTCCTCTCACGAAGGAGAAAACATCACACTAGGCTGGCTCTCACCCGAGGCACAGCCAGCTAAACACCCACTACACTCACCAGACCACCATCTGGGAGAGCACGCAGGGCACGAGAAGCGAAGCAAACCACCCAACCACAGGGACACACAAAGTCCCACCAGCTCAGCCGAGAAACTCAAAAATGAACAAGAAGACAACCTGGCTAGCACAATGGCCAGACACACGGTCAAAGGCACCACACCTTGACCGACAACGCCCAGACAGACTGTAACACAGACAGTCCCACCGGCAACAGCGAAAGCTCATCTCTACAGAGAGAGAGAGAGAGAGAGAGAGAGAGCAGCGATGGCCAAACCAAACACAAAGCAGCTTGGGGAGGACCTCCACCCAAGGCGCCAAGAGCAGTTCTGGGAAAACATCACCAGAATGCAGCCCAAGTAAACGGCCAAAACACACGACCAACAGAGAGAACACAACAGACAGCAGAAACAACACAAACTGGTTCTAGAAGAACCTCCACCAGAACCACCAAGGCACCGTTCTGGGAAACCCACCAGAATGCAACGGCCATCATAACAACAGCATACCTCGACCCTGAGGTAGCACAACAACCGGCAGAAACAAGCCCAGAACAGTCCTGAGAGCGAACCTCACCAGGACAACAACCAACAGTTCTGGGAAACCGCACCAGAACACAGGGCAACCAAGCGATGCACCTCAACCTCGAGGGCAATGCAACGGCAACCAACCAGACAACAGAGACCTCAAACCAAGGAGGTAACACAACGGAAGACTTTAACGAGCGCAGAAATAGTCCCAGAGGGAGAGGAACCCTCACTAGGACAACAACAAACAGTTCTGGAAAACACCAACAGAACACAGCAGCCAAGCGATGCACCTCAACCTAGAGGGCAACGCCGTTGTAACACCCCTGAAATTCGGTAATTGAAAAATTAGAAATAAATCGAAAATAATAAATTCAATATTGTGAAATAGCAAAAATGCACGTGTCATTATCATACATACAAAAACCCATTAGAAAATTTCATAAAAACCATAGTTCAGCTCTAAATAATACTCCCTAATGACCCAAAGAGAAATTCATGCAAAGGAAAATCGGATGGTCCAAGTTTAAAGCGTTTCGTGACTGAGGATCGTAAAAATGCTAGATGGAATTATCACACATGCTTAGTGGAGGCAGAAAATTAAATAAAAATCATAGATGGAATTCAAATAATATCCTATAATGATCCATTAAGAGATTTCGGTCAATAAAAGTCATTTGGGATGTATTTAAGAGTTATTGTGATTTATTATCGTAATTAGAAAATAAGTTGGAAAATCCATTATCATGTGTATAAAATGAGATCATAGTTAAATTAAAAATTTATGGTTGATGCCAAACAATAATTGGAGATAGTCCATAAAAGAAATTGGACCATTAACTTATGACCCATGAACAAATTCAAGTATGAAAATAGTTAATAAATAATTTTCGTATTATCAGAATGATAGAACTTACGTACCACTATCGTACGTGAGAGAACACATTGGAAAATTCCATAAAAATTATAAATCAACCTCAAACATTATTCCTAAGCATTCTGCGAAGAAATGCATGCAACGAAAAATCCGATTGGCCAAGTGTACAGCACAATGTGACTAATTACCCAAATTAAGAAACTAAGTTGGAAACCGATTATTTAATATGACGAACTAAAGTAAAATATATGTTTGAGGTCAAATCATGTTTATTAGGCCAATAGGTGGTCAAATAAAAAGGAAATAATATTTAAAATTCGTATTGACCTAATACCTAGTAGTAAAATGGGTCATTTAAGCTTAGACATGAGTTAATTGGGTCATTAAACATGACCCAAACCTAAGCCCAACATGAGAGCACGAATTTGTTCTCTGCTACTTGCTATTTGGTGTTGCTTTAGGATGGAAATAGCTCTTATGGTAGTTCTAGTCATGGTAGGATTCCGACCACAAGATTTAGAAACCCCAAACTCGGAATTAAGAAAACCTAGCATTATAAAACCATCTTAAGACCCTCTATGGCCGACGTTAGCATGCTCCCTTCATTGCTGGTCATGGGAAGAACACCCAGGAGCAAGGAGGACGACCCTAGGGCTAGGATTCGTGAAGAGTATCTTCCCCCAAGCCACTACATTGACCCAGAAACCTGTAGGGAGTTCTTATCATTCAAAGGTAGGTGTTCTCGAGCCAAGATTAAAGGAAACCAATACCATCTTTTAGAGCTTCGAGTCTAGGCTCATTTGCACTTGATTTTCCTAATTTTCATGGAGTATACATTGAGTATTAGTCATTTTCCCTAAGTCATGCATAGTTAGGGTTTTTTACGTTCTTCATATTATGCACGTGATTTGAGACTGAATTAGACTAAACCCCCATCATGAAAGTTATGCTACTAGTAGTTCTACTCATGTTTCATGTTAAATATTTAGTCTAAATGTCATTATTTAGAGAGTTATAGGCGTGGTAAGAGAGCTACTGCATGATACTACGTTTTCGGATAGCACTTGTCTTTTACGTTCTTCATGTTTTTCATGAGATTTGAGACCAAATTAGGTCAAACCCCCAACATCAAAGTTCTTCTACTAGTGGTCCTGGTCATCTTTCATGTTAGACATTTTGTTTAAATATCATTAGAAAGTTAGACATAAGCATAGTAAGAGGATCGATTGGTTTTCCTGTGTTTTCGGGGTAAGCTAGGAATCGCGTCCAAACTAGGCGACGCGATTCTAGCGCCAGGTATCACGTCAGCCTGGTCCGAAGAGATCCAGTAAAAGGCGTCCACAAGGTATGACCCGATTCTCACACTGACCGGTCAATGGCCGCATGAGACTTCGCACCGCGTGGGAGTCTGTGCCCGGTCTGGACCGCGGCGGTATCCCCCGATGTGATTCAGGCCGTTTTCCTGCCCATCGATTTATTTAATGATTTTTTGTAACACGTCGGGATGACCCGACCTAATTCTTGAAAGGCAGCCTACTAGGCCGACACGATTCAGTTTTTTACACCATTTGGCCTGTTTACTTGTACACTGTGTTTTGAAAAGAGTCCGCTGTGTTGGACGCGATTCATAGGCCGACCCGAGACTGTACTTTTTAGTCAGTCAGTTGGCATGTTAGTCTTTGTGGTCTGTCAGCATGTTGCATAGTGTTTCATAGGTTGCATGGACCTAAAAGTAATCAACCCATTGTAAAACGGTAATGATATGAATATGATTTTAATGTGTAACATGTGATTTATGTTCATTGACTATTATCTTGTGTTCTCGCTTGTTATGCAATTGAAATGATAAGACTTTGATATGAATATGTGGATGAATACATGTTAGCATGGACGTGTTAGTTAAGTTTCCATCATGATTTGCATGTGAGTTTTCCTTAGTTATATGCTTTCTGATGTTTCAATTATTTGTTCATAAATTGCATACATGTTTAGGAAAGATCCGTGACATGTCACTTACACATTTGCACGATTAGGCACACCCTTCATGGGGAATTGGGAGCTCTCTGCCGGTCATTCTTAATTGGCAAGACTAGCGATCTTTTCCTTAACACCTCCGTAAGTCTCCCTTCTCTATGGATTCTCACATAGAGACCGAGCTGGTTGTACCATGAAGTACCCGGGAGATAGAGAGCACATGTTCCGTGTACGATCTGTCATTAGTCATCCTCATGTCAAGACATTAATGAATTATGAAACATAAGATATGTCGTTATACTGCCGATTTAATCTCTTGAGCTATTGTCATACCTTGACTCTATGAATGATCATGTCCCTATTACTATGAGCTTGTCATTGAAACTCTGTGGCCATAATATATATATCTTTGTTCGGCACAATATGGGACTTTGGTCCATTTGACCAATGCCTGTGCAATAGGGGCCCTCTCTCGTCCTGGGGAAGAGTGCCCCAACATACTTATTAACTGCGAGAGTATGGACTTGTGGTGCTTGGCATGGCACTGATACGATATGCAAGATTTGTGGGAATGTGCCTTCGTTTGATATGATATGATAAGTTTGATTTGATATGATATGTTTGATCACGTGAATATGTGATATCCGTGTGAATATGGCCAATTTCCTTTTATACGATTCTACTCTTGAATTACTTGTCCATTGTATATTCAATTCGATATTTGACTTGATATGACATCCATTCTATTCCGCTATTCAACTTGTTAGAAAAGCATGCATTGTCATCATATACATGTTCATATCTTGCTTATTTAAAATATTAATCATGTATACTAGTGCCCGCACAATATTGAGATGTAAATCCTACTGAGCTAGTTCGCTCACCCCTACCATCCTGTCCTTTTTAGGTAGTGATGAGGAACCAGAGAAGTCTGATGGGGCAGGGGAAGAGTGATGAGCACCCGACATTGAGAAGATGAAGTATTAGGAATAGATATTTGAATAATCTATGTATTAGAGAAACATTTTTATTTGAATAATGGGCCCTTTGATTGGCTCGATTGATGTAAGGTTTTTAATTAGTTGAAGGAATGGAATGAGGAGTACTTTTTATGACAATATTATAGTTTTCACTGTGTTATTATATTCAATTGTGACTCTGCCCTATTCAACTGTGATACGTCTATTGTATAGTTCACGCACCTCGGTATTTATTCCGCTGCTAAATATCGAGGCGTGACAGTTGGTATCGAGCCTAAGCTTTCCCTAAGTCCTAAGCAATCAGGAATGATAGGATAAGCATCATTAGAACCCTCAGCTTGTGTCAGGAAGTTTGTACCTACCTGGTGAGATTGAGTAGAAACATAGGCTAAGTCCAAAATTTTATTAATAACTAAATATTGTAAGTTACAAGGCATTAACAAGGAGTAAAGAAGACTGACCAAGTGATAGTTTATTATGAAGGAACATAAATAAACAACAATGGAGGATATACCTACACCATTTATGGACGGATAGAGATCGGTCCAAAGATTAACTAAGACACTACGACAAGTTGCTCAACTGTTAGAGGATGCCTTAATAATGGCGAATGGAGATACAAATGGAAAGGAAAGGTCTATGGATGACAAAAGGAGTTGGCGAAACTAATAAGAAATAACAAATTACAACCACGGGAAACTCCAAACCTATGGCCAGACAGAAACGGCCCAACAATAGTAACACATCACACAAGAGAAAGAAGTGCAATAAGAAACTAGTTCCCGCTCCTGTAGAAAGATGCCAGCGTTGCAACAAAATAAATCATCGGTCCGAGGAGTGCTAGAAATTTCAGGACAAGTGTTTCTGTTGTGGCAGCCAAGACCACAAGGTTAAGGATTGCCCTAATGAGAAATCTAGCTCAGGGAATAAATGGAAGAATAAACCAAGAAAGGAGGTATGAGAGAGGTATTCTTTCTAACTCGCTTTTATTTGACCCTGAAGTTACATCACCAATCAATCATTATATTATGAGCAATTCACAATTTGATTCTTTGTAAGTCTAGCCCGTAAACACATGTGAACTTGGGGACCAAATTCTTTTAAGTGGGGGAGGATATAACACCCCGAAAATTCGGTAATTGAAAAATTAGAAATAAATCGAAAACGATAAATTCAATATTGTGAAATAGCAAAAATGCATGTGTCATTATCATACATACAAAAACCCATTAGAAAATTTTATAACAACCATAGTTCAACTCTTAATAATACTCCCTAATGACCCACAGTGAAATTCGTGCTAAGGAAAATCGGATGGTCCAAGTTGAAGGTGTTTCGCGACTGAGGATCGTAATCAGAGAATAAGTGGGGAAATCATTATCACACATACTTAGTGGAGACAGAAAATTAAATAAAAATCATAGATGGACTTCAAATAATATCCTCTAATGACCCATTAAGAGATTTGGGTCAATAAAAGTCATTTGGGGTGTATTTAAGAGTTATTCTGACTTATTATCGTAATTAGAAAATAAGTTGGAAAATCCATTATCATGTGTATAAAATGAGATCATAGCTAAATTAAAAATTTATGGTTAACTCCAAACAATAATTGGGGATAGTCCATAAAAGAAATTGGACCAATGGATAACTTTTGACCCATGAACAAATTCAAGTATGAAAATAGTTAATAAATAATTTCTGTTATCAGAATAATAGAACTTACGTACCACTATCGTACGCGAGAGAACACATTGGAAAATTCCATATAAATTATAAATCAACCTCAAACATTATTCCCAAGTATTCCGCGAAGAAATGTGTGCAACGAAAAATCTGATTGGCCAAGTGTACGGCACAATGTGACTAATTACCCAAATTAGGAAACTAAATAGGAAACCGGTTATTTAATATGAGGAACTAAAGTAAAATATATATTTGAGGTCAAATCATGTATATTGGGCCAATAGGTGGTCAAATAAAAAGGAAATACTATTTAAAATTTGTATTGACCCAATACCTAGTAGTAAAATTGGTCATTTAAGCTTAGACATGAGTTAATTGGGTCATTAATCATGACCAAAACCTAAGCCCAACATGAGAGCACGAATTTGTTCTCTACTACTTGCTAATTGGTGTTGCTTTAGGATGGAAATAGCTCTTATGGTAGTTCTAGTCATGGTAGGATTCCTACCACAAGATTTAGAAACCCCAAACTCAGAATTAAGAAAACCCAGCATTATAAAACCATCTTAAGAACCTCTATGGCAAACTTTAGATGCTCCCTTCATTTATGGTTGTGGGAAGAACACCCAAGATCAAGGAGGAGGACCCTAGGGCTTGGATTCGTGAAGAGCATCTTCCCCCAAGCCACTGCATTGACCCAGAAACCTGCAGGGAGTTCTTAGCATTCAAAGGTAGGTGTTCTTGGGCCAAGATTAAAGGAAACCAATACCATCTTGTAGAGCTTCGAGTCTAGGTTCATTTGCACTTGATTTGCCTAATTTTCATGGAGTATACATTGAGTATTAGTCGTTTTCCCTAAGTCGCGCACAGTTAGGGCTTTTTATGTTCTTCTTATTATGCATGCGATTCAGGACCACATTAGAGTAAACCCCCATCATGAAAGTTATACTAGTAGTCCTCGTCATGTTTCATGTTAAATGTTTTGTCTAAATGTCATTAGTTATAGAGTTATAGGCGTGGTAGAGCCACTGCATGATATTGCATTTTCGGGTAGCAATTATCTTTTATGTTCCTCATATTTTTCACAAGATTTGAGAGCGAATTAGGTCAAACCCTCAACATAAAAGTTCTTCTACTAGTTGTCCTCATCATCTTTCATGTTAGACGTTTTGTCTAAATATCATTATATAGTGAGATATAAGCATGTCAAGAGGGTCGGTTAGTTTTCCTATGTTTTCGGGGTAAGCTAGGAATCGCGTCCGAACCAGGCGACGCGATTCCAACGCCTGGTATCATGTCTGCCTGGTCTGACATGATCTAGTAAAAGGTGCCCACAAGATACGACGCATTTCTCAAGGTGACCAGTCAACGGCCGGGTGAGACTTCGCGCCGCGTGGGAGTCTGTGCCCGGTCTGAACCGCGGTGGTATCCCTCGACGCGATTCGAGCCGTTTTCCCACCCATTGATTTATTTAATGATTTTATGTAACGTGTCGGGATGACCCGATGCGATTCTTGAAAGGCGGCCTACTAGGCCGACGCGATTCAATTTTTTGCACCGTTTGGCCTGTTTACCTATACACCGTGTTTTGAAAAGAGTCCACTACGTTGGACGCGATTCATAGGCCGACCCGAGACTGTACTTTTTAGTCAGTCAGTTGGCATGTTAGTCTTTGTGGTCTGTCATCATGTTGCATAGTGTTTCATAGGTTGCATGGACCTAAAAGTAATCAACCATTGAAAAACGATAATGATACGATTATGATTTTAATGTGTATGTTCATTGACTATTATCTTGTGATATCGCTTGTTATGCAATTGAAATGATAAGAATTTGATATGAATATGTGGATGAATACATGTTAGCAAGGACGTGTTAGTTAAGTTTCCATCATGATTTGCATGTGAGTTTTCCTTAGTTATATGCTTTCCTATGTTTGAATTATTTGGTCATAAATTGCGTACACGTTCAGGAAAGATCCGTGACACGTCACTTACACATTTGCACGATTAGGCACACCCTTCATGGGGAATTGGGAGCTCTCTGCCGATCATTCCGAATTGGCAAGACCAGTGATCTTTCCCTTAAGACCTCTGTAAGTCTTCGTTCTCTATGGATTCCCACATAGCGGCCGAGCTGGTTGTACCATGAAGTACCCTGGAGATAGACAGCACATGTTCCACGTACGATCTATCATCAGTCATCCTCATGTCAAGACATTAATGAATTATGAAACATAAGATACGTCGTTATACTGCCCATTTGATCTCTTGAGCTATTGTCATACCTTGACTCTATGAATGATTATGTCCCTATTACTATGAGCTTGTCATTGAAACTCTATGGCCATAATATGTATATGTTTGTTCGGCACAATATGGCACTTCGGTCCATTTGACCAATGCCTGTGCAATAGGGGCCTTGTCTGGTCCTGGGGAAGAGTGCCCCAACGTACTTATTAACCGCGAGAGTATGGATTTGTGGTGCTTGGCATGACACTGATACGATATGCAAGATTTGTGGGAATGTGCCTTCGTTTGATATGATCTGATAAGATTGATTTGATATGATATGTCTGATCACATGAATATGTGATATCTGTGTGATTATTGCCAATTTCCTTTGATACGATTCTACTCTTGAATTTCCTGTCCATTGTATATGCAATTCGATATTTGATTTGATATGACATCCGTTCTATTCTGCTATTCAACTTGTTTGAAAAGCATGCATTGTCATCATGTACATGTTCATATCTTGCCTATTTAAAATGTTAATCATGTATACTAGTGCCCGCACAATATTGAGACGTAAATCCTACTGAGCTAGTTCGCTCACCCCTATCATCCTGTCCCTTTCAGGTAGTGATGAGGAACCAGAGGAGTCAGATGGGGCAGGGCAAGAGTGATGAGCACCCGACATTGAGAAGATGAAGTATTATGAATAGATATTTGAATAGTCTATGTATTAGAGAAACATTTTTATTTGAATAATGGGCCCTTTGATTGGCTTGATTGATGTAAGGTTTTTAATTAGTTGAAGCAATGGAATGAGGTGTACTTTTTATGACAATATTATAGTTTCCACTGTGTTATTATATTCAATTGTGACTCTGTGCTATTCAACTGTGATACGTCTATTGTATCGTTCACGCACCTCGGTATTTATTCCACTGCTAAATATCGGGGCGTGACAGTTGGTATCACAGCCTAAGCTTTCCCTAGTCCTAGGCAATCAAGAATGATATGATAAGCGTCATTAGAACCCTCAACTTGTGTCAAGAACTTTGTACCTACCTGGTGAGATTGGGTAGAAACATGGGCTAAGTCCAAAATTTTATTAATAACTAAATATTGTAAGTTACAAGGCATTAACAAGGAGTAAAGAAGACTGACTGGGTGATAGTTTATTTTGAAGGAACTTAAATAAAAAGCAATGGAGGATATACCTACACCATCTATGGACGGACAAAGATCGGTCCAAAGATTAACTAAAACACCACGACAAGCTGCTCAACTGTTAGAGGATGCCTTAATAATGGCAAATGGGGATACAAATGGAAAGAAAAGGTCTATGGATGACAAAAGGAGTTGGCGAAAAATAATAAGAAATAAAAAATTACAACCACAGGAAACTCCAAACCTATGGCCAGATAGAAACGGCCCAACAACAGTAACAGATTGCATAAGAGAAAGAAGTGCAAGAAGAAACTAGTTCCCGCTCCTGTAGAAAGATGCCAGCATTGCAACAAAATAAATCATCGGTCTGAGGAGTGCTGGAATTTTCAGGACAAGTTTGTGGCAGCCAAGACCACAAGGTTAAGGATCGCCCTAATGAGAAATCATGCTCAGGGAATAAATGGAAGAACAAACCAAGAAAGGAGGTATGAGAGAGGTATTCTTTCTAACTCGCTTTTATTTGACCTTGAAGTTACATCACCAATCAATCATTATATTACGAGCAATTCACAATTTGATTCTCTGTAATTCCATCCCGTAACTACATGTGAATTTGGGGACCAAATTCTTTTAAGTGGGGGAGGATGTAACACTCTGGAAATTCGTTAATTGGAAAATTAGAAATAAATCGAAAATGATAAATTCAATATTGTGAAATAGCAAAAATGCACGTGTCATTATCATACATACAAAAACCCATTATAAAATTTCATAAAAACCATAGTTCAACTCTAAATAATACTCCCTAATGACCCACAGAGAAATTCGTGCAAAGGAAAATCAGATGGTCCTTGTTTAAGACGTTTCGCGACTCAGGATCGTAATCAGAGAATAAGTCGGGAAATCATTATCTTACATACTTAGTGGAGGCAGGAAATTAAGTAAAAATCATAGATGGACTTCAAATAATATCCTCTAACGATCCATTAAGAGATTTAGGTCAATAAAAGTCATTTTGGGAGTATTTAAGAGTTATTGTGACTTATTATCCTAATTAGAAAATAAGTTGGAAATACCATTATCATGTGTATAAAATGAGATCATAGCTAAATAAAATTTATGGTTGACTCCAAACAATAATTGGGGATAGTCCATAAAAGAAATTGGACCAATGGATAACTTATGACCCATGAACAAATTCAACTATGATAATAGTTAATAAATAATTTCCATATTATCAGAATGATAGAACTTACGTACCACTATCGTACGTGAGAGAACACACTGGAAAATTCCGTAAAAATTATAAATCAACCTCAAACATTATTCCTAAGCATTCGCGAAGAAATACGTGCAACGAAAAATCCGATTGGCCAAGTGTACGACACAATGTAACTAATTACCCAAATTAGGAAACTAAGTCAGAAACCGGTTATTTAATATGAAGAACTAAAGTAAAATATATTTTTGAGGTCAAATCATGTTTATTGGGCCAATAGGTGGTCAAATAAAAAAGGAAATTATATTTAAAATTCATATTGACCCAATACCTTGTAGTAAAATGGGTCATTTCAGCTTAGACATGAGTAAATTGGGTCATTAATCATGACCCAAACCTAAGCCCAACATGAGAGCACAAATTTGTTCTCTACTACTTGCTAATTGGTGTTGCTTTAGGATGGAAATAGCTCTTATGGTAGTTCTAGTCATGGAAGGATTCCTACCACAAGATTTAGAAACCCCAAACTCAGAATTAAGAAAACCCAGCATTATAAAACCATCTTAAGACCCTCTATGGCCGACTTTAGAATGCTCCCTTCATTTATGGTTGTGGGAAGAACACCCAAGATCAAGGAGGATGACCCTAGGGCTTGGATTCGTGAACAGCATCTTCCCCCAAGCCACTACATTGACCCAGAAACCTGCAGGGAGTTCCTAGCATTCAAAGGTAGGTGTTCTTGGGCCAAGATTAAAGGAAACTAATACCATATTGTAGAGCTTTGAGTCTAGGTCCATTTGCACTTGATTTGCCTAATTTTCATGGAGTATACATTGAGTATTAGTCGTTTTCCCTAAGTCGCGCACAGTTAGGGCTTTTTATGTTCTTCTTATTATGCACGCGATTCAGGACTGAATTAGACTAAACCCCCATCATGAAAGTTAGCTACTACTAGTCCTCGTCATGTTTCATGTTAAATGTTTTGTCTAAATGTCATTAGTTATAGAGTTATAGGCGTGGTAAGAGCCCGCTGCATGATACTGCGTTTTCGGGTAGCACTTGTCTTTTACATTCTTCATATTTTTCAGAAGATTTGAGACTGAATTAGGTCAAACCCCCAACATCAAAGTTCTTCTACTAGTTGTCCTGGTCATCTTTCATGTTAGACATTTTGTCTAAATATCATCAGATAGTGAGATATAAGCATGGCAAGAGGATCATTTGGTTTTCCTATGTTTTCGGGGTACGCTAGGAATCACGTCCGAACCAGGCGAAGCGATTCCAGCGCCTGGTATCACGTCAGCCTGGTCTGACACGATCCAGTAAAAGTCATCCACAAGGTACGATGCGATTCTCGCGGTGACCAGTCAACGGCCGCGTGAGACTTCACGTCGCGTGGGAGTCTGTGCCCGGTCTAAACCGCGGTGGTATCCCTCGACGCGATTCGGGCCGTTTTCCTGCCCATTGATTTATTTAACGATTTTCTATAATGCGTCGGGATGACCTGATGCGATTCTTGAAAGGCGTCCTACTAGGCCGATGCGATTCTGTTTTCTGCACCGTTTGGCCTGTTTACCTGTACACCGTGTTTTGAAAAGAGTCCACTGTGTTGGACGCGATTTATAGGCTGACCTGAGACTGTACTTTTTAGTCAGTCAGTTGGCATGTTAGTCTTTGTGGTCTGTCAGCATGTTGCATAGTGTTTCATAGGTTGCATGGACCTATAAGTAATCAACCCATTGCAAAACGGTAATGATATGAATATGATTTTAATGTGTAACATGTGATTTATGTTCATTGACTATTATCTTGTGATCTCGCTTGTTATGCAATTGAAATGATAAGAATTTGATATGAATATGTGGATGAATATATGTTAGCATGGACGTGTTAGTTAAGTTTCCATCATTATTTGCATGTGAGTTTTCCTTAGTTATATGCTTTTCGATGTTTCAATTATTTGTTCATAAATTGCATACATGTTTAGGAAAGATCCATGACACGTCACTTACACATTTGCACGATTAGGCACACCCTTCTTGGGGAATTGGGAGCTCTCTGCCGATCATTCCGAATTGGCAAGACTAGCAATCTTTTCCTTAAGGCCTCCGTAAGTGCCTGTTCTCTATGGATTCCTACATAGAGACCGAGCTGGCTGTACCATGAAGTACCTTGGAGATAGAGAGCACATGTTCCGCGTACAATTTGTCATTAGTCATCCTCATGTCAAGACATTAATGAATTATGAAACATAAAATACGTTGTTATACTTCCCATTTGATCTCTTGAGCTATTGTCATACCTTGACTCTATGAATGATCATGTCCCTATTACTATGAGCTTGTCATTGAAACTCTGTGGCCATAATATGTATATGTTTGTTCAGCACAATATGGGACTTCGGTCCATTTGACCAATGCCTATGCAATAGGGGCCCTGTCTGGTCCTGGGGAAGAGCGCCCCAACGTACTTATTAACCGCGGGAGTATGGACTTGTGGTGCTTGGCATGGCTCTGATACAATATGCAAGATTTGTGGGAATGTGCCTTCATTTGATATGATAAGTTTGTTTTGATATGATATGTCTGGTCACGTGAATATGTGATATGCGTGTGAATATGGCCATTTTCCTTTGATACGATTCTACTATTGAATTACCTGTCCATTGTATATGCAATTCGATATTTGATTTGATATGACATCCATTCTATTTTGCTATTCAAGTTGTTAGAAAAGCATGCATTGTCATCATGTACATGTTCACATCTTGACTATTTAAAATGTTAATCATGTATACTAGTGCCCGCACAATATTGAGATGTAAATCCTACTGAGCTAGTTCGCTCACTCCTATCATCCTGTCTTTTTCAGGTAGTGATGAGGAACCAGAGGAGTCAGATGGGGCAGGGCAAGAGTGATGAGCTCCTGACATTGAGAATATGAAGTATTAGGAATAGATATTTGAATAGTCTATGTATTAGAGAAACATTTTTATTTGAATAATGGGCCCTTTAATTGGCTCGATTGATGTACGGTTTTAAATTAGTTGAAGGAATGGAATGATGAGTACTTTTTATGACAATATTATAGTTTTCACTGTGTTATTATATTCAATTGTGACTCTACGCTATTCAACTGTAATACGTCTATTGTATCGTTCACGCACCTCGGTATTTATTCCACTGCTAAATATCGGGGCGTGACAGTTGGTATCAGAGCTTCTTTCAAGCTTTCCCTAAGTCCTAGGCAATCAGGAATGATACGATAAGCGTCATTAGAACCCTCAGCTTCTGTCAAGAACTTTGTACCTACCTGGTGAGATTGGGTAGAAACATGGGCTAAGTCCAACATTTTATTAATAACCAAATATTGTAAGTTACAAGGCATTAACAAGGAGTAAAGAAGACTGACCGGGTGATAGTTTATTTTGAAGGAACTTAAATAAATAGCAATGGAGGATATACCTACACCATCTATGGACGGACAGAGATCGGTCCAAAGATTAATTAAAACACTGCGACAAGCTGCTCAACTGTTAGAGGATGCCTTAATAATGGCGAATGGAGATACAAATGGAAAGGAAAGGTCTACGGATGACAAAAGGAGTTGGCGAAACTAATAAGAAACAACAAATTACAACTACAGGAAACTCCAAACCTATGGCCAGAGAGAAATGCCCCAACAACAGTAACAGATCGCACAAGAGAAAGAAGTGCAAGAAGTGCAATAAGAAACTAGTTCCCGCTCCCGTAGAAAGATGTCAGCAATGCAACAAAATAAATCATCGGTCCGAGGAGTGCTGGAAATTTCAGGACAAGTGTTTTTGTTGTGGCAGTCAAGACCACAAGGTTAAGGATTGCCCTATTGAGAAATCAAGCTTAGGGAATAAATGGAAGAACAAACCAAGAAAGGAGGTATGAGAGAGGTATTCTTTCTAACTCGCTTTTAATTGACCCTGAAGTTACATCACCAATCAATCATTATATTATGAGCATTTCACAATTTGATGCTCTGCAAGTCCAGCCCGTAAAAACATGTGACTTTGGGGATCAAATTCTTTTAAGTGGGGGAGGATGTAACACCCGGGATATTCGGTAATTGGAAAATTAGAAATAAATCGAAAACTATAAATTCAATATTGTGAAATAGCAAAAATGCATGTGTCATTATCATACATACAAAACCCATTAGAAAATTTCATAAAAACCATAGTTCAACTCTAAATAATACTCCCTAATGACCCACAGAGAAATTCGTGCAAAGGAAAATCGAATGGTCCATGTTTAAGGCATTTCACGACTGAGGATCGTAATCAGAGAATAAGTCGGGAAATCATTATCACACGTACTTAGTGGAGGCATAAAATTAAATAAAAATCTTAGATGGACTTCAAATAATATCCTCTAATGATCCATTAATAGATTTGGGTCAGTAAAAGTCATTTTGGGTGTATTTAAGAGTAATTGTGACTTATTATCGTAATTAGAAAATAAGTTGAAAAATCAATTATCATGTGTACAAAATGAGATCATAGCTAAATTAAAAATTTATGGTTGACTCCGAACAATAATTGGGGATAGTCCATAAAATAAATTGGACCAATGGATAACTTATGACCTATGAACAAATTCAAGTATGAAAATAGTTTATAAATAATTTCTGTATTATCAGAATGATAGAACTTACGTACCACTATCGTACATGAGAGAACACATTGGAAAATTTTGTAAAAATTATAAATCAACCTCAAACATTATTCCTAAGCATTCCTCGAAGAAATGCGTGCAACAAAAAATTCGATTGGCCAAGTGTACGACACAATGTAACTAATTACCAAAATTAGGAATCTAAGTCGGAAACCAGTTATTTAATATGACGAACTAAAGTAAAATATATGTTTGAGGTCAAATCATGTTTATTGGGTCAATAGGTGGTCAAATAAAAAGGAAATAATATTTAAAATTCGTATTGACCCAATACCTAGTAGTAAAATGGGTCATTTAAGCTTAGACATGAGTTAATTAGGTCATTAATCATGACCCAAACCTAAGCCCAACATGAGAGCATGCATTTGTTCTCTACTACATGCTAATTGGTGTTTTTTTAGGGTGGAAATAGCTCTTATGGTAGTTCTAGTCATGGTAGGATTCCTACCACAATATTTAGAAACCCCAAACTTGGAATTAAGAAAACTTGGCATTATAAAACCATCTTAAGACCCTCTATGGCTGACTTTAGCATGCTCCCTTAATTTCTGGTCATGGGAAGAACACCCAGGAGCAAGGAGGACGACTGTAGGGCTTGGATTCATGATAAGCATCTTCCCCTAAGCCACTGCATCGACCTAGAAACGTACAGGGAGTTCTTAGCATTCAAAGGTAGGTGTTCTCGGGCCAAGATTAAAGGAAACCAATACCATCTTGTATAGCTTCAAGTCTAGGTTCATTTGCACTTGATTTGCCTAATTTTCATTGAGTATATATTGAGTATTAGTCATTTTCCCTAAGTTGCGCACAGTTAGGGCTTTTAATGTTCTTCTTATTATGCACATGATTAGAGACTGAATTAGACTAAACCCCCATCACAAACGTTATGCTACTAGTAGTCCTCGTCATGTTTCTTGTTAACTTTTTGTCTAAATGTCATTAGTTAGAGAGTTATAGGCGTGGTAAGAGAGCTGCTGCATGATACTACGTTTTTGGGTAGCACTTGTCTTTTACATTCCTCATGTTTTCACAAGATTTGAGACCGAATTAGGTCAAACCCCCAACATCAAAGTTCTTCTAAAGTTGTCCTGGTTATCTTTAATGTTAAATATTTTGTCTAAATACCATTAGATAGTGAGATATAAGCATGGTAAGAGGATCAGTTGGTTTTCCTGCGTTTTTTGGGTAAGCTAGGAATCGTGTCCGAACCAGGCGACGCGATTGCAGCGCCTGGTATCGCGTCGGCCTGGTCCGACGTGATCCAGTAAAAGGCGTCCACAAGGTACAATGCGATTCTCGTGCTGACCGGTCAACGACCGCGTGAGACTTCGCACCATATGGGAGTCTGTGCCCGGTCTGGGATCTTGACGCGATTCGGGCCGTTTTCTGATCCATCGATTTATTTAATGATTTTTTGTAATGCATCGGGATAACCCGACGCGATTCAGTTTGAAAGGTGGCCTACTAGGCTGACGTGATTCAATTTTCTGCACCGTTTGGCATGTTTACCTGTACACCATGTTTTGAAAAGAGTCCATTGTGTTGGACGCTATTCATAGGCCTACCCAAGACTGTACCTTTTAGTCAGTCAGTTGGCCTGTTAGTCTTTGTGGTGTGTCAATAGGTTGCATAGTGTTTCATAGGTTGCATGGACCTAAAAGTAATCAACCCATTGAAAAACGGTAATGATACGAATTTGATTTTAATGTGTAACATGTTATTTATGTTCATTGACTATTATCTTGTGATCTCGCTTGTTATGCAATTGAAGTGATAAGAATTTGATATGAATATGTGGATGAATACATGTTAGCATGGACGTGTTAGTTAAGTTTCCATCATGATTTGCATGTGAGTTTTCCTTAGTTATATGCTTTCCGATGTTTCAATTATTTATTCATGAATTGCATACATGTTTAGCAAAGATCTGTGACACGTCACTTACACATTTGCATGATTAGGCACACCCTTCTTGGGGAATTGGGAGCTCTTTGTCGGTCATTCCGAATTGACAAGACTAGGGATCTTTTCCTTAAGACCTTCGTAAATCTCCGTTCTCTATGGATTCCCACATAGAGATCGAGCTGGTTGTACCATGAAGTACCCTGCAGATAGAGAGCACACATTCCGCGTACAATCTGTCATTAGTCATCCTCATGTCAAGACATTAATGAATTATGAAACATAAGATACGTCGTTATACTGCCCATTTGATCTCTTGAGCTATTGTCATACCTTGACTCTATGAATGATCATGTCCTTATTACTATGAGCTTGTCATTGAAACTCTATGGCCATAATATGTATATGTTTGTTCGGCACAATATGGGACTTCGGTCCATTTGACCAATTCCTATGCAATAGGGGCCCTGTCTGGTCCTAGGGAAGAGCACCCAAACGTACTTATTAAACGTGGGAGTATGGACTTGTGGTGCTTGGCATGGCACTGATACGATATGCAAGATTTGTGGGAATGTGCCTTCATTTGATATGATATGATAAGTTTGATTTGATATGATATGTCTGATCACGTGAATATGTGATATCCCTGTGAATATGGCCAATTTCCTATGATACGATTCTACTTTTGAATTACCTGTCCATTGTATATGCAATTCGTTATTTGATTTGATATGACATCTGTTCTATTACGGTATTCAACTTGTTAGAAAAGCATGCATTGTCATCATGTACATCTTCATATCTTGCCTATTTAAAATGTTAATCATGTATACTAGTGCCCGCACAATATTGAGATGTAAATCCTACTGAGCTAGTTCACTCACCCCTATCATCCTATCCTTTTCAGGTAGTGATGAGGAACCAGAGGAGTCAGATGGGGCAGGGCAAGAGTGATGAGCACCCGACATTGAGAAGATGAAGTATTAGGAATAGATATTTGAATAATCTATTTATTAGAGAAACAGTTTTATTTGAATAATGGGCCCTTTGATTGGCTCGATTGATGTAAGGTTTTTAATTAGTTGAAGGAATGGAATGAGGAGAACCTTTTATGACAATATTGTAGTTTCCACTGTGTTATTATATTCAATTGTGACTCTGTGCTATTCAAATGTGATACGTCTATTGTATCGTTCACGTACCTCGGTATTTATTCCACTACTAAATATCGAGACGTGACAGCCGCAACAACCAAAAATGATCACAACACAGTGTGAGGAAACCTCACCTCCACCAGAACCAACAGAGAAGAACTCTGGGAACACCTCGCCAGAGTTCACAAGCAGTCAGCGCAAGGCCGACGACAACCACATACAGGTGTCGCAGCGCTCAACTAGCGGTGCAACACGGCACACAAGCATCTGCTTAGCTCGAGCAAAGATGCCAACTAAGCAGAGCACAACGTCCAACGGCTCACAGGCACACAAGGCCAAACACACAGCCAACACAACACATACCTCAACAACTAGGGGGGACATCCAACAAGGACACACCCAAACAATAAGGGGACATCCAACAAGGCAACTACCTTCTACCGGATCCACAGGTAACAACCCTACACCAGTGAAGGCCACACCACACGTAGGCTCTCTCAGCCTTCGCGACACAGCCACACGGATGCGCAGGCCGAGGACGAACCCAACTGCAGCATGAGTGAACACAGCAACCACTCTCGCAGCACGTGCACCCAGCATCAACAACAAACACTCTCCTACAGCTCACACTCGGACCCTACTGGAAAGCTAGCCACCTGCAACAAAGAACCAAATACTCACCTAACAGCACTCTACACGGACGGGCCAGCAGTGAACTAGTACCTTTCTTTGGGACAACCATAGCTATTAACCCATTACAAATCTCGTTCGACCCCTGAGCTCTCTGATACCACTGTAATGACCCGACCTCCCGGACCCCCGCTAGGGACCCCCGATGGTCGCGCCGCCACCCATGGATTCAAAGACTTGGAAGGGTTAGAATTTAGTCCAGTGAGATAAGCAATGAATTCAAATAACTATAACAAGAAAGTTCATACATTAATAAAGAAATTATGTACAACATGTCCCAAATAAAAATACAGGTACAGAAAGAAAGGTGCAGTCCTTAAGGGGCATATCCCGAGGACTTGCAAAAAGGCCACTCTCAACTCACAGTACAAGCGCTCATGCTCACAACTCACAATGCTGGCAACGCACGGTGAACAAGCCGCCATCACGACCGTCCGACAACGAACTCTTGAGACAGTGAGTCCCTACCTGAAGAGAGTAGGGGGGTGAGCCTCGCGAACAAGGCTCAGTATGGGTAACCAGTCCCTTACCAGGCAGAGCAGCAAGAACTCCAACAAAGCAGAAGCAAAACTACTCTACAAAGCAGTAAAGTGGGAAACACCTACTACAGATTACTACAAAGCAGCGGAATAGAATAACGCCACGACCCACAACCAAGGTCGGGCCAAACACGACTCCCGCAGAACAAGTGGAGTCAACACAATGCGGAAACAACACCTCGGCATGCACCCGCTGAGACAGAGAAGCTTACGGAACACCGGAGCAACCACGTGAGACCAGAGTCTCACGACACAAGCACCCAACATCCCAAACCTCCACGAGGTCGGAAAGGAACAACCAGGTGTCACCACGAGAGAACATCGAACAACCACGTGAGAAGGAATGTCTCACCATAGGCACGGCCATCTCAGACCTCCACCAGGTTGAGGGCCCACAAGCGGAACCACCCTGAACTCTAGACACGCCACGAGTTTAGGGAACTACACACTCCGGTGCCACCACGGACGACACCACGGAGCAGGTTATAGAACCAGCGGTCGGGTGCCTACACCAGGCACCCCGAGAGAACCCGTAGAGCGGAAGCCACTAAACATGGCCCACGAGGCCAAACCAACAGAGCCCACGAAATCTAGACTGGGCACCGTGTAGGCTAGGGCGACGAGACTCACTTAGAAACAACGTGAGAAACTCCGTCAAAACAAGAGCAGCCAAGCCATCGTCACATGCAGCTAAGAGAGGGACACACAGTCCACCCCTCTCGCTCGCCAGCCGTCGACTCCTGCCTACAACCTCCCCAGTAGAGTGAGGCAAGCAAGTCACAGCAAGAACAACCACAACCACCGCAGTCTAGCCGAACTACGGCCCCATGCCTGACTTCCCTACGCGGCTCCAGAACCAACGCAGAGCGAGGCAGTGAGAAGGACCAGCTGGTCCACACCGGAAGAGTGCATCAACCACCTCGGAGACCCAGTTAAGAGAGCTCTACAAACAACTCTATGCTGATGTCCCCATCGTTTTCACCTTCTTCTCCAAGTCCGTGACTTGAACACGCCTGCCGCCCAGAGAACTCCCTCTAATAGACGCGCGGGGCTGGGGGTTCCAGGTAACGGTAACAACCTGTCACACAGACAAACCCTCAAGTGCCTAGCACCGGGAGAAAAGAGAAACTGGCGGGGCAACCACCACAGAAACCAGCACAGCTGACTTGTAACCAAGACAAGCCCAGCAGGCACAGGCACGCACGACACCCCTTCTGGAAACCCCCAGAAGGGCCATCGGCCAATGCCGACACACACGACACGGCCTGAGAAACCGGAACACCACCAAACAGAATAGAAACCAACGCTCTGCTAATAATTAATGGACCGACAGACAATAGATTATTAGACAGACGCAAGCCTCCTAGCACCGCCGCTAGGACACGGCTACAAATGTGTCACCTTCGGTCACTAAACACAGGGAGGCAACCTGCTGTGTTCCCACCAGAAGGTCCTAAGGGCAACCTTGCCCTGGGGCACACGTCAACACACTATCCGCAGCACACGGAACACCCGAGGCAAGCCTGGTCTTGTCGCGCCCTCCTAGGCTGTCGCGATAATAACGTGACGGCTAGGGCAACTGCGACAAGCCAAAAGTCGCGCAGGGGAGACGTGTCGCGACAAGAACCTTGTCGCGACAGGAAACCTGGTCACGACTCGACTCTTATCCCGACGGCCAACCGCGCCGCGATAAGGTCACGCCTGACCGGGGCGACGCCTTCTCTGATGTCACGACGCGCTCGGCGGTCGTGACATCAGCTGGAAGGCAGACCACCGGGTTGCTACATCCCAGGGTCTCCCACACACTACAACAAGCACCACAACGGGGAGGGGAGTATGGGGAAAGCTTGTAAAGCATGCATTCACACAAGATGGCTCTCAATCGCCCGGAATGGAAAGAGTTCTAGAAATCCCTACCCATTTTGAAGAACCGAACCCCACGGCCGCCTCCTCCTCACTCCCCGCCGACGCTCCAAGCTCCGGACGAACCGCCGGCCGCTCCACCACTCTCCACGCCAGAGAAGGAAGATGGGGGAGACCTCTCCAGCTTAGAGAAGAGAGGAAATGGAGAAAGGAGAGAAAGAGGAAAAGGGGGAAACCGGCCAAGGCTTTTATCCTCTGACCCCCAGAACACGACGGGGTGGGGCGTCGCGTTACCAACCTTAACACGACGGCCGCCCACATCGCTACTAGAACATGCCCCCAAGGGACACCTCGACAACCTGACAGGTCAGTCTACCACGCCTGCCACTCTGACAGGCGTTAAACGACCAAAAAGTGGAAAGCAGTCACGACCCATTGACCGGGTGCAACACCAAGACGCGGCAGAGAAATAAGGCACGACAAGAACGCGACGCAGGCACTGGTTGCAACCCGGATAACTGTCGCGACGGCTAGCTCCGTCGCGACACTAACACGTCGCCAAGGCTGGACGCGTTAGTGGCAAGTCATCCCACACACAAACGGAAATCCGAAAAGCTCGAGATGTTACAGCAATGGATGTGTTGACACACACTGGACTTGTGTTGACACGACTAGCTTCCTTCTTCTGACTATTTTATGGAAAGCAAGGGATGTGTCGACACACACTAGACTTGTGTCGACACGACTAGCTTCTCTTCTCTTTACTGCTTTTTGGAGAGTAATGCATGTGTAGACACACAATGGACTTGTGTCGACACCACTTTGACAAAGTTATGTAAACCTGAAAATATGAAGTGTGAACCATTAACACATGACATTATCATCAAAATATGAAATATTAACATGTTATTTAGTGATCATTAAAATATGTACAAAATGTCCAATATGTCATCATCAAAATCAAAGTATGAGTGATGTCTAATGGTCATCATTAAAAATCAACTTTAAGAAATTCCAATACACACTCAATACAACAGACCGAAGATCTGAATTACCAATGACCCACTAGTAACCCGAAACCTGGACCTCCACCCACGAGCCGAAGCTCGGAAGGGTTAAGAAAAAGTTTCTGAGGAGAACATATAAGAAAATGTGAACAAGAACAAATCACTATATAAAATAACATGGTATATCTCAGAGCAGATCCAACAAAAAGTAAAGAGTTCAGTAAGTGAGTACACAAAAGAAAGTACCACTCTCAATAGCTAAGCAAGACTAGCACCGGAGTGACTCGACTCCTCAGCTCCCAGAGCCGATGACGAACCACCTGAAAAGGAAGGGAGTGAGTCTCAAGAAGAGACCCAGTAGGGACACTACCCCCCATTGGTAAACAGTACGAAAAGAAGTGAAGGAAAGTGAACTACACTAAAGAAACACTACACTAAAGAATAACGAAACTAGTGGCGTAACACCCAACTCGTCACAGGAGTGCGTCACCAAACTGGAACCTCCCAGGCTCAACAACATAATAAGACACAACACACACACACAGACACACACATAAAAAGGTAGGACTAGCTAGGGCCTATGGCATGGTGCCTCGACCCCACAGAGTCCTCAACCCTAGCTATGTGTGCACACTCAGACGCTCTCCCTTACGTATTGTCCTCGACTGGTTTTCCCCTATGCCAGACTCAAACGGTGGAGAAGGGGCCCCAAGGAAACAAGCTCGTAACCACCACAAGGGGCACGTACTGGACAGAGAATAACTCAACGCCAGTCATCCAGACAGAGCCCAGCTCAACACCTGGGAGCACACAACACAAACACAAGCACAGCACAACACGACACACACACAGATAGAGACGCTCTCAACATCTAACACACTGTGCCAGGAGGCAGACACTACGTGCCCGAGCCTCACACAAACACAGAAGGGGTATCAACTGTTCGGACCTACCTGCAAGTTAACAGCTATCTCGATTTTCGTTAATAGTGGGTAGATGTCACAACCTGTGCCGTTAGCCCTGAGTAAACGACACAGCCTATGCCGTCAACCACATCTTGACGTCAAGCGATCTTGTCGTCAAGTTCAATCTGAAGAACTAGACGGCCACAACCTTGTCATCAAGTTAATCAGCTTCCAACAGCTGATACGGCCCTAGACCGCTCCCAAGGGTGATCCAAGCCCCAAAACCAGATATGATGATGGGAAACACTTTACCTCATCAACTATCATCATCATATAATAGAAAAACATCAATCCAATGCTTGGATTGAGCAAATCACCCAAAATCCCTGGCATTAAAAACCCTTCCAAAAACACAATTTACACACAATCACATGCATGAATCACATAATAAATGATTACTGGGAGCTTGGGGGTAGAATCCCTACCTTAAGATGTCGAAAAACCTCAAGAAAACCTCAAAATCGTGTCAAACTTCAACGCACACTCGTGAGGTACAATAAATCTGCCGTTTTCTCGTTGATCCAAAGCCACCACGTGCACCACGACCTCCCCATGAAGTCCCGACGTCTGTCAGAGGAAGTGGAGGAAGAAGGAGGTGAAGGTGGAGGGGTGGGAGGGGAGAAAAGTGGAAGAAAGGGGGCCTCGGGTCGCCTTAAAGAAAACAGGTCTAGGAAAGTTGATGTCAACCTTGTTGCTGTCAACCACAGCGCCAAGAACTTGACATCAACATCAATTGTTGTCAACTTCAACGCTGGGAAAGTTCTGGAAACATGGGTAAACATCAATATACCTTGCCTTCAAGACCAAGTTGACGGCACACACTCTGCTGTCAACCCTCTGTTGACGTCAAGCACCTTGACGTCAACCAACACTATTTTGAAATGGCCCATTAAGGGTCCAATAAGGCCCATGGCCTTACAACTTTCTCCCTTTAAAAGAATTTTCCCTCGAAATTCAACCAAGAACAAGGGGAAGAGAACTTATCGAAAAGGTACGGAAATTGCTCACACACCTCGTCCTCTTGCTCCCAGGTCGACTTGCCACCCGAGTGCCGCTGCCATGCAACACAAACCAGTGTATTCGCTTTGTTCCTCAGCCTTTGAACTCGATGATCCTCAATGTACAATGGAAACTCTGGAACTATCAACACAGGTGTCACCTCTGACCACTCTGAACTCGGGAGAACATGTGACTCATCTGCAAGATACCTCTGCAACATCGACATGTGAAACAGATCGTGGACCGCTTCCAACTCTAGAGGTAACTGAAGCCGGTACACCAAGCCTCCAACTCGCTCGGTAATGGTGGTTCGATATAGCGGGGACTCAACTTCCCATGCCTGCCAAATGTCATTACCCCTTTCATAGGGGACACTCTGACAAACACCTGGTCCCCCACTTGAAACTCAAGTGGTCGCCTGCGCTGATCTGCATAACTCTTCTGTCGATTATGCACTGTCTGCAGCCTTTGCCTGACAAGCTATACCACCTCCCCTGACTGCTGAACCAACTCTGGCCCAGTGACAACCGGCTCACCAACCTCGAACTAGTCAAGAGGAGTACGACACGGTCATCCATACAGAGCCTCATAGGATGCCATGCCGATGCTGGAATGATAACTGTTATTATATGCAAACTCAACCAATGACAAGTGAGCTACCCACGATCCCTGCCACTCTAAACAACAAGTTCGCAGCATGTCCTCCAAGGTCTAGATAGTCCGCTCTGACTGTCCATCTGACTGTGGGTGGTAGGCAGAGCTAAATGCCAACTCTATCCCCAAACATCTCTACAAACTATGCCAGAACCCAGAAATGAAGCGAGGATCTATATCTGACACAATAATGATCAATGCTCCATGCAAAGGAACAATTCACTCCATGTATAGTCTGGCCAACCTGCTCACACCCCCGCCCACTCTAATAGGGAAGAATCTGGCAGTCTTCGTCAATCTGTCAACTAGCACCCAAATACTGTCATAACCTCCTAAAGTCTGTGGCAGTCCACACACAAAATCTATTGTCACATGGTCCCACTTCCACATGGGAATGTCTAGCGGCTAAACAAGCCCTCCAAGGCGTTTGTGCTCGGTCTTCATCTGTTGACAGACCAAACACCTGGCAACAAAAGATGCTATGTCTCTCTTCATCTTGGGCCACCAAAATTGTCGTCTTAATCTATGGTACATATTGGTTGACCCTGGATGAATCGAGTATTGGGACCCATGTGCCTCTTGCAACACTGCTCTCCTAATAGACTCCTCATCAGGTACATAGAGTCTGTTCTAGAACCTGACAGTACCGTCATCATGCAGCTCAACCTCTGGAAGTAGCAACACTCTGTGCAACTCAGGATCTGTTTGCTGAGCATCAACAACCTGACTGACTATGGCTGGAGCAACTAACAAACTACCCAACATACGCTGCTATCGCTTGGTGGACACTCTAAATGACTCCTCAGCTGTAGACTGCCACAACTGCCACTCTCTGAACATGAGGTAACTTACCAGTACCTTCTTGCTCAAGGCATCTGCAACTACATTAGCCTTCCCAAGCTGGTACTCAATACTGAAAGCATAGTCCTTCAGGTACTCCATCCATCGTCGCTGTCTCATGTTCAAATCTCTCTGTGAAAAGACATACCGCAGGCTTTGGTAATTGGTGCATACCACGAACCTCACGCCGTACAAGTAGTGACACAAAATCCCCAAAGCAAAAACCACGGCGGCCAAATCCAGGTCGTGGTTTGGTTAACTCTCCTCGTGGGGCTTTAGCTGACGCGATGCATAAGCCACCACTCTACCATGTTGCATCAAGACTGCTCCCAAACCAACCCTAGAAGCATCAGTGCAAACCTCAAAACCCTCCGTACCTGAAGGTAACACCAAGACTGGTGCTGATGTAAGCACACTCAAAAGGTACTCCCTTCCTCGTCAAACGAGTCGGGGGGCTACAATCTGCGAAAAATCTCTAATAAACCTACGGTAGTAACCAACCAAGCCAAGGAAACTACGTATCTCTGTAACTGTGCGAGGTCTCTCCCACTACAAAACTACCTCGACCTTCGTTGGATTAATAGAAAATCCATCACTCGAGATCACGTGCCCTAAAAAGTGAAACTGCTGCATCCAAAACTCATACATTCTGAGTTTGGCATATAGTTGGTGCCCACGTAGAGTCTTCAACACGATCCTCAGGTACTGGGCCTGCTCCTCCTCTGAAGCAGAGTATACCAGGATGTCGTCAACAAACACCATGACAAATTGGTCCAAGAACTGGTGGAACACCCCATGCATCAGATCCATGAAGGCCGCTGGCGCATTGGTGAGCCGAAACGGGATTACCAAAACTCAAAGTGCTCGTATCTAGTCCTGAAAGCTATCCTCTCTACATATTGTAGACACCCGATTCTAGCCCATAATTCGAACCATATTTCTTGTTCCCTTAATGAGCCCCAAGTTGGTCACTCATCCTGAGCTCATTCGTTAGCCACGTTTTGAGCCCATTAAAGCCCAATTCTCAGCTTATCTCGTCCAAGAATCACTTTCAGAGTCCTTGTGCTAGGGTTTCAACCCTCAGACCTTAACGCGACAGCCTTGAGGGTCACATTCTTGCTAATTGATCGACTAAAAATCTTTGAATAATTGATTATATTTCTTGAATAATCGATTAAAATTTCAATATGATCAGTTTTCATTAATGTGACGAGTCGTGGCATCGCGTCAGTATCAAGGTCGCGTCCACCCTAGCCGTCACGACAGCCCATGCATATCCATTCACGTACCTTTAGTGTCACAACCACCTCGGCCATTGCAACAAGCCTTGTCACGTCCCTACGACCCGTCATGACATAGTCTGCATGCATTGGCTCCGTAACCACCTCCCATTTATCCTCCAATGGAGTCTATCCTCATCCACAACAACTCCCCAACCCCCCAGCCGCGGTTTGAGGTCCCATCTCACCTTGGAACCCTCCTAGGACTCTTCCCATGCAGATTACTTGAGTTTTTATTATTTTTATGTGCCATTATCACATATGGATGGTATAATCTCTCTCTTCTCTATATAAGTGACCCTACTCTTTCAGAAGGAGGAGAGGACCCTTAGCTACCACGAAGTGCTGCCAAAATCTCCCTAGAGCTCTCCCTTTGCTCGTAGCCCTCCCATTTTCTCCCATTTTGTCATTATTCTCTTCACCAAGGCATACTTCTCCCTTCATGCATGGAGCCCGGTAGTTGAGGAGGCGACTTACCAACCTTTCAGAGGCTACTACAACCCAAAAGCATCACTCACAGCTAGGGAGTCACCCCTTTGGGGGCCTTTCCTCCTTCCCTCCTTCTCATTTTCTTTCATGCATGTTGTTATTTTCATTTTAAATAGAAGTATATCTTCATTCCCACGTTTTATGCAACCCAAGGAGTTTCCAAACACCCCCCAGGTTTGTTCCTTCCATGCTTCCCTTCTTTCCCTTCACTTTGAATAGATACTTGACTTAAATATGGTCTAACAAGGTTTCTTTCTTGTGTTTTGTTGTTTTGGCAAGTACTAAAGCAAGATCAAACGAGGGGCTCTTGTTCCCTGGCCGGCCGGAGGACAGGAAGAAGGTCCCCCCCATCCATCTCCCACACTGTTGAGAAGGTGTCGGACACCCACGTCGCGATAGCAAGAACGCGACTTGTTGAGGCATCGCGACAGGGTTAGTATCACGACGGATCTCCCTGTCACGACAAAAGTATGTGGCACCTTCTCATTTCCATTTCCTAGCTTGTTAGCCTTTAATCTTCATTTTTATCTTAGGGAAACATGTTAGGTGGCGATCACAATCCATATATCATATAGTGAACATTCTCATGTTGTGTGTTTCGAGGGGCGCACAACCCCATGATTACACCTTTTGGCGATCACGGTGGGACCTTCACTGCTAGCCTTGTCCTTCTTCTTTGTTTGCCTACCATTTTTGTTTGTTTATTTGTTTAATAGAATCCTGTTAGGGTTGCTTCTGTGTTTTACTATTTTTCTATCCTTTGTTACTATCGTGCGGTTGCAACCTTATCGCGTCCATAAAGGCGGACACGACTTTAGGTATGCATTCCCCTCTCTGTTCTCCATCTTGATCTTCTTTTGGAGGCTTTAATATGTCATCTCCATGTTAATACATCATGTGTATCCGTGATTCTCTATGCTAGAACCCTACTAGGGCTTGGGTTTTTCTTTTTATTTTCACTGTCTATTTTTTGGTGCTATTGCGACACATCGGGCTGACGCGACATTATCGTGCCAGCGGAGGAGGACGCGACAATAGGTACACAATGTTTGTTACTGTTTTCCGTTCCATGCATCAGTTTCTACTTGTCTAGGGAGTCATCATCTTCTGTTTACCTACTTCCATGTTGTATTGCGCCTTAGGTTAGTCTGTTTGCATGTAGTTGTGGGTTTCTGCAACCTGAGGTTATCGCGATCGATCCCTCGGTCGCGACGGACCCGATCGTCGCGACTTTAGCAGAGACCTATTAGTTAGTTTATGATAGAATTTGCATGCACCCCAGTGCACATAGGATCAAGCATACACTATTATCGTGTGTAGATAGGACTCCTCTTTGGTAGTGGAGACCCTCTCACCTGCGAGCACTAGTGGGATGACCAGGGCCTATTATCGGGGGCCTCCATAAGTCCCCGTGGCTATACACACGTTTTGGTTATCAGGTTGGTTGTACCCATCACCCCATAGTTCAAGACACCTGCTAGGGTTCCTATCTGACCGAGTGCAATTTCATTAATTAACTCACTAAAGGCTAAGTGTAAACCCTAAAAGCTCAAACGATAATCATGTCAACTTGGGTACTTGTTTGATATACTCCCTCTTATCTCACCGTCCATTCTTGTGTGTTAGAGTCTAGGGCTTGTTTGTAGTCTTGTTATCTCCCCTAATTATTTATGGGTAGTGTATGCATCATTGTTTAGGTTTATCGAGTCACTCTCCCCAAACCATTCTATTATATCATAATACTCTTTTCAGTACGGATCATTTTCGTGTCTTTAACAGTGATGCTTTTCCCATTGGGTTCTTGAGGACGTGGCCCAGCCATCAGCTACCACCCTCACCGGGTAAGTCCAACCCCCTTCTACTGTTGACGATCGGTCTCGCCCCCTTCTCCTTCTAGGGTACATGACCCACATGCCCAATTCAGTCAACTCCTTCCCCATTTAAGCCCGACCCATGTTCAGGAATTTTTGGCAGCTGCCAAAGGCAAGCATCCCCTTTCTCCACTCTCTCACATCTCTACCCAACATCTGGCTTCCTCTATGCCTATTGCTTCTACGCCACATGTACCCTCCACTGCGGCTGATCCCACTCCCCTTCGTCCACAGGCCATTCATTTCTCCAAGTCCAGTTACCTTCTGGCACAGGAGGTTTGGCCCAAGTTTCCCCCAATTTCTTCATATTATCAGGCTAGACATGATGCCCTTCCCCGTGAGAGGTCATATTCTTTGGAGCAATCCCGCTCCTTGGTACCCACTCACCACATCTCTTCCCCTTCCGACTTCCTCGCGGAGTGGATGTCTATGAAAAGGGAGCTTCACGATCTTCAAAGGCAACTGGACCCCCAAAAAGTTGCCAACATTCCTCTCCCCTCATTCCAGCATCTCTAGGTTCTGCCTCAGTTAGAGCTCCCCATCTACAAGCGATACTCTAGGGTAGGCGACCTCCCTATATACATCTCAAGGAATTTGTATATGAATTTGCTCCACACAAGTATGACCACCACCTCATGGCATACTTATTCAAGAAATCATTAGATGGTTCGGCCCTCGAATGGTTCTACTCTTTACCACCAGAGAAAACTGAAGATTTTCAAATTGTACAAGAGAGGTTTCTACAACAGTTCCAAGATCGGGTTGGATCTAAATACTCTTTTGTAGATTTGGTGGCCGAAAGGATGAAGGTCGACGAAGAATTTACAGTCTATGCTAACCGGTGGCGTGCTCTAGCTGCAAAGGTCCGCTGCCCCATGCCAGAGGAGAAGATGGTCAAGCTTTTGATTGCCAATGATACACCTTCCTATCGATACATCCTGGCCATGAATGATATCACCACCATGAACCAACTCTATAGCTGAGCCCGTTTCATTCAAACCCAACTCAAGGACTTGCCTATCCATTCCATGTTCGCAAGTCCAAAGCCTCACTACCCTAAGAAACCACAGCATCCTATCATCGAAGGGGTACAAACCAATGAACAAGTAGGTGCAGTCAACAACCCTCAAGGCCATATAGGTAGGCCACCCTACAACCAACCTCTTCAGCAACCATGGAACAACAATCCACCACTTCCTCAAACTCAAAACCCTCAGCAAGAGCAACGCTAGTACAACCTAGTCCCTCCACCTCATAATGGCTATGCTCTTAGAAAGCCCAATGGTCCTAAGAGAGCTCAGTACCCTCCTCTCCCCGAGAGTCTATCCAACATCTTTGCAGCCCTCATGTCTCTCAATGCCCTTAGACTCCCTCCGGAAAAGTCTAACTGGAACATGGCAGCAGATCAAACCAAGTATTGCGTATATCATAGCCATTCGGGGCACAATGTATTAGACTGATTTCAATTCAGAGACATGATATATGATCTCCATGAGCAGCAACAAATTAACTAGGTAGAGATGAAGAGGTTGATTTAGACCTTGAGGGATCAATAGGGGCAGAGACAGCAATAGTAGAGGCGACAGCAGCCACCACCATAGCAGTAGCAGTTCCAGCAACCACAACGGCCATAGCAACCATCCCATGATCTCAACATAGTCTGAAATCCCATGCCGCAACATCAGCCCGCTCTAAACCCATAGCCTACTCCACCACCAGCACCACCCGCTCAAGTTAACCTTGTCGTCCACCATCCACCACCAGCCGCCGCTTGGGCCTATGATGATGAGCATGAAGTCAGCCAATTGTTGACTATTTCCCATACCACCATTACCTCCACCACACCCAGTATTGCAACCATCACCTCACCCCTATACAACACTCCCATCATGCCGCTTATCATTCCATCACCCATCAACATTCCTATTTCCCCCACGCCAGAGCCAATAATAGCCAACCCATCCATCATCAGCACCACCCCACCTCCACTACAACACAACCTTGCCCTCCGGAGTGGGCGAATGTTTCACTTGATGTATCCAAATGCATACGTGTCTATTCTGGGTCAACTGACGCAAAACTCCAACCCCAACAATGAACAACAACAACAGAATGTCAAAGAGGTAGATCCGGTCCCAGGCACCAAATACGTTATTCGGAAGCATTTGGATCAGACTCCCTCTAAAATCTCCATCCTTGAATTGATTAAGAGGTCTTAGACCCATCAGAATGCTTTGAGGACTTTTTTGAAAAGGGTCATGGTCAGTGAGGACATGAACCTTGAGACATTGCCATCGGTCCTATCAATTGTTACCCGGGGGCCGATAGTTACTTTTACAGATACTGAGCTAGCTCCTCCTAAGGCAAGGAAAATACCTCTGTGCATAACATTGACAATAAACAAAGTGGCCGTTGACACAGCGCTAGTTGACACTAGAGCATCAATAAATGTGTGCCCTCTCAGCACTCTCCGATCATGCAACATATCTAAGCACTGCTTGCATCCAACTCCTACCACTATCGTAGCTTATGATAACTCCAGGTGAGCCTTCCATGGTATAATCTCTCTGTAGGTAGAATTGGGCCCGCTCATAATGACCGTAGACTTTTATGTGCTTGATATTGATCCAACCGTTAAAGCTATTTTGGGCCGCCCATGGATTGAGCCAATAGGGGTAGTCCCCTCCACAGCACATCAATATTTGAAATTCCCATTCAAAGGACGGATTGTCAAAGTCAAGAGCGCGGCTACCACCTATACGGTTGAAGCCATTGAACAAATTATGCTGGTAGTTTGGCCCTCTAACAAGCCTATTATCTCTATACTTGATGTAAATTACCCATGGGCATATACTTTATCTTCTACTCACCAAATAGTGTCTCCATCAATGATGGCTGCCAAAAGGGCCACACCATCAGACATAAAGGGGTGGAATATTATGTTCAAAATCAGTTACCAGCCAGCAAAAGGGCTCGGGGCTCATCTCCAAGGGAGGACCCAGGCTGTCACTAGCTCCAAATAATTCACAAGACACGACCTCGAGTACAAAGAAGAAATCTGGCCATGGACAGCCTTTGTAACGTCGCGCATTTTTTCGGATCCTCATGGATTTTTGTTTAGTGGGTTTGGTGGCCAGTGTGTGTCCCATTAGCTTGTGTTTCAGGTGTCCACGTGGGTTGTGAGGACTGGTGGGCCGGCAGTTCGGCCCAGAGTGCTCACAGGTCTTGTGCTTGTGAATGCGACAAGGGGTTGCGCCACGTTCTGAATGCGACGGCCCTGGTGGTCGCATTCTTGTTACTTCTGTTTGGCGGTCTTCGTCTGCATGGCTGCCACATGTCGCGCGCTGGGCAGTCAGCTAACGTCGGCCATGGGAAGGCGATGGCCTCCTACATCGCGTTCAGGTCGCGACGAAGGGCTGTGTCGTGTTCCCAACCGCTGTGCGTTTTTAAAGAAGTTTTAGCCGAACAGAGATGGGGCAAGCTCTGCTCGGCTAGGGGAGGCTGTTGCGGCAGATTTGCTAGGCGATTTGGCATTTTGGAGTGGTTTTCGGCACGCTCTCGCCGCGAGGACGTCGCGTGGAGCGGGGGAGATGCCGTACCGTGAATGGTTTTCGCATTCTTCACGAAGGTAGGAAGAATCTACCTTGTTTCATTGCGTGGATTGCATGAAATGCATGTATGATTGGTTTTTTGTGTTAAGAACAGTAGATACCATGTTAGGGTAATCACTAAAGCATGAAAACTGGAAATTAATAGTGGTTTGTGTGGTTTGGAATGGTGATCCGGAGAGAGGTTCCAGATTAGGGTTTTCGCCTGTGAAGGCGACAGACCCTTCCCTCACGACCAGGTCGCGACAGGCTGACCCGTCGGATTCTGGTTTTGAACGCGACATGTTGGGGTGTCGTGTTTGGGTTTTGAACGCGACATATCGGGATGTCGCGATCTGAATGCGACAGTACCCCACATCGTGACCTCAGTCGTGAGGTCTTTTGTGCATGTTTTCAAGGTTCGATTATCCGATTATTTGTTAAGTGTTGTGCATGGCTTTGGTAAGTGGTGCATTGGCACCTGTAGCGCTCTTTGAGCGTCTCGTTCTGTTGTTAGCTTGCTGTTTACACAAGTGGTGTGTCGTTTACATAGATTAAGTGTGTGTGTGCATGGCACACACATTATCGTGGTATACCTTTATGGTTTGTTGTGGTAGTTGGGTGGTGAGGTTCCAGTGTGAACCTAGCCTTGATCTTTAATGTCTTTTATGGGTCCTTTCAGATGGTTTAATTAGTATAGCCCGAGTAAGATTAAGAGTTTGTGCACGGTTATTGTACATGGTGTTTAGTGTGGTAAAGGAGGTCATGAAATGACCGATGATTAATGATTAATGTAATTCGTGTATGTGTTTGTGTAGGTTAGCTTGTAGGTCACAGGGTGACCGGAACAAGCTACTCCTCGCATGTGTATCGTGGTTTGTAATAAAGATGATATATGTATGTATTGCGGTTTGTGCGTTGCGGAGTGTGGTGGTCCAGCGCCTATTCCGGAATGCCTCTTCAGTTGGGTGCCCCAGGTTTTGTATTAGCCAGGCTTGTGCTCGGGGATTGTCCCGGTACTTATGTTGTACTGTCGAGGTCTGTGTCGTCTGTCCTGGACACCCTCACTCCTGTGTTTGAGTTGTACGTCTGGCTGAGGGAAAGACGACAGTGGGACAGCAACATGTGAGAGTTTGTGTTTGGTCGCTTGCAGCGCGCTCGTAGTTGGGGGTACGGACACTAGTAGTCGACATTGGTCCCCAGCTAGTCTTGTTTTCTAGTGCCTCAATTTAGGGAGCTTAGGCCAGAGTCCCTAAAGGTGCCAGGCATGGGCCTGTAGCTGTGTGGTCTGCAGGTGTGGTGTTGGTTGGTCTCCACTGTTCTTTGGCTTGTGCTTGTGGAGCGGCAGTTGGACCTTTCGTCCGTGACTGTGTCATTAAGAGATAGTTCTTGTGTTGTGTTGTCCGCTTTGGATACTGGCATCATGAATCAGTAGTCCGTTCCCATGTGGCGGTGTCGTTCCTTTCCGACTCGTGCTTTGGTACTGGTTGTAGCGTGCGTGTAGTGGCTTGTTGGTTGTGGTTTTACCCATTGAGGTGTGCCCTGGTGTTGGCTTGGCATGGTTGTAGTTGTGGTTGGTGAGCGGAGACTCACTGGTTGTGGTTGAATCCGTGTGGTGTGCCCGTCGTTGGCACAGTTGTGTCAAGGTTTTGCCCGTGGTGGAGTGCCTTGTGGTGGCATTGGTTCGGTTATGGTTTTCGTGATGGTACCTTGCGGTAGTAGGTACCTATACCCTGTGTGGGTAGTGCTTTGTGGTGGTACGTTGTGTACCAGTCTTTTCAAGTGTTGAAGTGGTGGTCGTATGGTGTGACCTTCCACTCGTTGTGTTTTACCCTTTCTCATGAAAGGTTCTGATTATGGTTTTAGTGTGTGATAGATTGGCCCGCTGTAGCCAGTCCTGCTACCTTATCTGTGGCTTTCGACATATCGTGGTTTGGAGTAGAATGGACCAGCTCTTGGTCAGCGGTCCTTTACCCATGTGTTTGAGGTTCGCCTATGAAGCTTGTAGCCTAGGCAGTGGTTTGCTTGTATGGCTTGTAGCTTAGGCGACCAGTCGTTGAAATAATGTGCCTGTGAGGCTTGCGGCCTAGGCATTTCAGTTGTGGAGTGGACTAGTAGTGCTGTGCTAGTCCTGTGGTTCCTCTTTCTTCCCGAGGAATATGTATTGGTTTATGAATTACTGCTTAAGCTGTTATTTATTATAAATGTTGTGAGCATGATATGGTTTGGCTATTTGAGTTGCCAGTGAGACCCTCTGGGGTTGAGGTTCTTCAGTGTTGCGTGTTGTTTTGGGTGGTCCCCTACTGAGCCTGTGACTTAGTGAGGCTCACTCCCCTATAGTTCTTTTCCTGGCTGGTCGTGTGTTTGGCTTGCGGCGACGTTGTGGCAGACTTGTACCACCAGCAGTTGAGTTGTAGTCGTGTTGTGTGAGCTTGTGCTCCCTCAGGGTATGCCCCATGTAGTTGTACTTTTAAATTGGACATGTAATAATGTATTGGGATAGTTGTACAATGTGGTTTATAGATATGAGCACATGTACTTTCTTCTGTCTTATACTGTAGTTGTTGTCTTTTATATTCTTACTCGACACTTGTGTGAGATATCCCTTGCGAGACTCCAGTCCGTTCATGGGAGGCGAATCTGGATATAGAGCCTTATTGGGCATAAGTATCCAGGGCCGTCACTGCCTTCTCCTCCACTTTGAAGCCAGACCGGCAACCCCTCACCTGGTCATTATATTGTCACTTTGTCAGAGGACCTGTATAGCCAGTGTATGACACTATTGTGGTAAGGGTAGACCTCACCGATTATGATGTCCATGGACGTCATTTTGCCCACCACATGACACCAATACTCACATATCAAGCCTTGGAGGCCTTGCAGCCTGATAAAAGGAAGAAGACTGATGATCCAGAGGCAGAATGGTATAGGTGGTTTCATATGGAAGATCTCACCTGGCCCCCAGTAGTGGCGGAATTGGTGGAGCCCCCATCAGCAATCACCTCCAAGCGATAGTTGCTTGGGAACGGTGATGATATTGGAGAATCAAATCAGTTATATGAAGACAACAACATTGTAGATAAGCTCTGGCCAAGGTATTTCAGGCCCCAAAACATTCCATATTTGCAATCCTTGTTTCTAAGTTCTCCTTTATTCCTCATTCACCTCACCTCATCCTTCAACTCTTGTCTGACGCTCTCGAGGTGTTAACTGCTCCTTGACCCCACATCGTCCTTTCTTTCAATGACACAATTTTATCTTTCTCCTGATGCCTTCAAATGTAGGGTAGTTTGTCTCCTTCTTAAGGTTAATATGCTTTGTTTATTCAGAGAGAGAGAGAGAGAGAGAGAGAGAGAGAGAGAGAGAGAGAGAGAGAGAGAGAGAGAGAGAGAGAGAGACTTTTCACTCTTTCCTCACTCCCCCCAATGATCAGATGACAATCCTCATCTTCCCTTTCACTTGCATTGGGTAGTAAATTTTTCGCACCCTCTCTCTCTGACGGCGATCCCTGCACTCTTCTTGATGACGATCCTTGTCACCTTGCTGCATTCACCTCTCCGACGGCGATCCCCGTCCTTTTTCCCTTTCCCTTCGACAGCGATCCCCGTCACCTCTCTACATTCAACTCTCTAACATAGATCCCTATCACCTCTTTGCATTCAACTCTGTGACGGCAATCCCCGTCTCCACTCTTTCCACTTCTGAAGGTGATCCTCGTCACTTGTTCACCTTCCCTTCTTTGGCGGCAATCCTCGCCTTTTCCCTCCTCTTTCACTTCTAGCTGGAGCAGCGATCCCCTCTCTCCGATGCTTTCTGATCACAATTGACTCACTGGGTGAGGGGCCTTCTCTTCCCTTGCATGACTTCGCTACAGCACCCTGAGCTCGAGTGGCCTGCTTCCACCCCCAGACCCATCGAAGGACCCCTGCGACTGTGTTGCATCTTTTCCTTTCCCTTCCAATAAGCCTCTAGATTCTCCTCCAGAGTGCCCCGTAGGTGTTTAGGTTCAAGGGTAGAATCTATTAAGTCTCCGTCCCCGTCTAGGAAGAGCAAGGGTAGTATCATCCCCCATAGATATCTTGCAGATCTGGCTCAAAGGTGTGGCACTCTTCTAGCTGTCAAAGAGTTCATCTAGGAAGCAGTCATTCTAAACTTGGAAGCTCAACATGAAGAGAAGAGGCTAGACGACAGATTTAGAGTCTATGAAATCATGAATGATGAGGACCCAGTAGATGAAGATGATAGTGAGGTAGAGGATGTTGCCGAAATATATGCTAGTGTCATGAGGAGATTTGATGAGTCCACATCGGCAGTGGATGAACCTACCAAGGATGTAAATATTGGGTCAGATGAAGAGCCCAAGCTTCTAACCATAGCTTCCAATCTCTCTCTTGAGGAAGAAGAAGAGCTTATAGGATGCTGAGGGAATACAAAGACTCATTTGCCTAGTCATATGACGACCTGCCCAGTAATGACCCTGCATTGGTGGAACACAGGTTAATCTTGAAGCCAGGGGCAACGGCCGTCAAGTAACAATTGAGACGATTCCACCCTCATATTGCATTGAAGATGAAAGAGGAGATTGACAAACTCTACAAATCTAAGTTCATCCGTGTAGTACTCTATCCCCTGTGGGTGGCCTGCATAGTCTCGGTAATGAAGAAAGACAGAAGAGTACAAATTTGCATTGACTTCTGGGACTAAAATCGAGCATGTCCTAAAGATGATTTCCCATTACCTCATTTGGATGTCCTAGTTGATAACACCGCTAGGTTTGAAACTCTTTCATTTATGGATGGTTATTCAGGCTATAATTAGATCCGTCTAGCCTCGGAGGACCAAGAGAAAACATACTTCACCACACCCTGAGGAACTTATTTCTATGTGGGTATGCCGTTCGGATTGAAGAATGTCGGCGCCACTTATCAAAGGGAAATGTTAGCAATCTTCCACGATATGATTCACATTCATGTTGAGGTTTACATAGATGATATTGTGGTGAAATCTCGGGCTAGAAAAGAACACTCCTTCGTACTTGCCAAAGTGTTTTAGCGTGCACAAAAATATCAATTGAAGATGAATATGAAGTTAGTGCATAATTAGGGTTTCCTCAGGCAAACTATTAGGGTTTATAGTTAGTAAGAGGGGATTCAAATAGACTCGAATAAGGCCAAGGCAATAGGTGATATGCCTCCACCTAAGAACATATCTGAGCTTCGGGGTTTGATCGGTCGACTACAATTCTTATGACGATTTATATCTCAACATTGTCAAAGGTGTCATCCTTTCTATGAACTGTTAAAAGGAGGCGTAAAATTCAAATGGAATGCAAAATGCCAAGAAGCCTTTGATGAACTCAAGAGCTATCTAATGAATCCACCTGTGCTACAGGTACCTGTCACAGGAAAACCCCTGATCCTGTATCTATCGACTATTGAGGACTCCCTAGGAGCTGTCCTTGCACAACATGATGAAACTGTCAAAGGAAAGGGTAGTATATTTGTTGTCTAGGCTTTTCAATTCTACCAAGCTCAAGCTCACCACTATGGAGAAAACATGTGCGACGCTAGTGTGGGTAGTACAGAAACTAAAGTACTACTTCCTAGCTCATCAAGTGAGTTTGATTTCTAGGATGGATCCCATCAGATACCTCCTAGAGAAGCCAGTCCTCACTGATAGATTGGCACGTTGGTAGAGCTTCCTATCTCAGTTCGACATCACCATTGTGGTCCAAAAGGCTATAAAGGGGTATGCTTTTGCTGAGCACCTTGCTCACCTTCCTCTTCCTCATAGTGACACGATCCAAGAAGAATTTCCTAATAAAAACTTGTCACTCATCTCTTGCAAATCCTTCTGGTCGCTTCATTTCGATGGAGCTCTAGATTCTAGGGGACGAGGCATAGGTGCTATTCTGCTCACCCCAGAAGGAATCTCCAATCCCTTCGCATATCAACTCCAGTTCTTTGTCACCAACAACATCTCTGAGTATGAAGCTCTCCTATCCGGTCTCAAACGTGCCTATCTCCTAGGCGCGCGTCAATTCAAGATCATAGGAGACTCCCAGCTCGTTCTTCGGCAAGTCCTTTCTACTTACCACACTCGTGACCCTAAACTGAAGCCCTATCAAGACTTGGTCACACTCCTAGCTAAGCAATTCAAAAACTCATCTACATTCACACTCCTCACTCTCAAAATATCCTGGCTAATGCCTTGACATCTTTGGCCTCATCCCTCTCCTTCCCTCTCAGCCAAAGTGCTGAGACTATCATTGTCCAAAGGTTAGAAGCACCATCCACTCAAGATCTCTGGTTCGACAACCTCAGGAACTCGTTAATTGTGAAGGCAAAGAGATGAGAAGCGAAGGAAGTGATGCTTATGGAGTTAGGAGAAATAATGGATGAAGAGAGGCCATGGTACCATGAGATTAAACAATATTGAAAGGACGGTGCCTTCCTAGAAGAAGCTGAATTCAAAGATAGGAGAGCCATCTGTAGAGAGGCGTTAAGATATACCATTGTTGGGGAAGTGTTGTACAGACGCGCTCTAAACGGGATGCTCCTCAGATGCTTGTCTGACGAAGAAGCCTGGAAGGTAGTGGAAGGAGCCCACACCAGTGAATGTGGAGGGCATGTGAATATCCAGATGCTAGCTCAGAAGATCCTTAGGCAGGGCTATTATTGGACAATCCTAGAAGAAGATTGTGCCATCTACGTTCCTAGGTGTGTCAAATGCCAATTGCATGTCGACAAGATCCATGCTCCATCTTCCTCCCTACATCCACTATCATCCCCTTGGCCTTTCTCTATGTGGGCCTTTGATATCATTGGACCTCTTGGTGATCCTAATGCTCAAATCAAATAAAAATCATTCATCCTCACTGCTACTGAGTACTTCATCAAGTGGGTTGTAAGGCCCTCAAATTTTGCCCTCTTATTTAGATGTTTGGTTGTGTAATGTTTAGATGCTTGTGAATACAATTATATGTGTATATATTTCTATACATATTATAATTAAATAAAGTTGTACATGTACGTATGCTTGTTCAATTATGTACATATGGTGTTTATGTAATACATTGTACATTATATGTAAGTATGTACATAGTGTAAGCTTGGTGTCCTGGATTTCTGTGTTCTGGCCGAAGGACCATTTAACGTCAACATGCATGGATGTTAGGGGTTGAGTCGACGTCCAGATCGATGGACGCCAATTCCAAGTTGGCGGCAACCGAGGTGGACGTCTACTTCCCAGAACATGTGCGATTTTAGATTCAGAAACGTCTACGATTACTTTGCCCCTTGTTTAGGAAACCGTCTCTCAACAGTAGGATTCTACCCTAAGTGCATGCCCCGACCCTTAAGTTGTATAAAATCACCCTCTTGCGGCCAGATTAGATCTTTTTGTCTCTTTGGTCAAAACCCTAGTTTTTTTTGTGCGAAACCTGAACTTTGGAGATCTGGATCTGGCGATTGGGTGCATCTTCCGGCGATCTACCACGACCGGAAGTAACTCTAAGCATAGAGGAAGGCTTCCCAGACGATGGTGTACAACCAGCTTCAACACAGAACCGGTTTGGGGAAGGATTTGAGGAGCTTCCTGGCTTGGCCGAGGAGAGCTTCTCCGGTAAATAATTCCATCTATCAATTTTTACGAAGGCAAGTAACCTATGTATATCATCCCTGCCCATGTCTAGTAGGTCATAGGAATTTTACAGATTTTTCCTCATGTCCTGGAACCCCCATTCACCTTTGTTTTGTGCGTTCAGTATGTGTTTTGTGGACAGGAACTTAACGACAACATCTAGTGCCGTTAAGATCCCTGGTTGGCGGCATGATCCTCTACCATTAACCTATTTTGGCGGCAGCATCTGTGCCGCCAAGTTCAATAGATTTTGACAGCATGTAAACTTTGATCTTTATGACCTATTTTCTAGATTTCTGGATGTGATTACTTGCTGTCATAATTTTATATGGTCAAGTATATTTAGTAGATCATGCCATGTGATTAGGTGGAAATTTTGTCAACTGTGCTATTTATTAAAATTTCTGTAACAAAATATTGAGCATGATTTAGCATTGATACATTCATTTTAATTAGATCCATGTTAAATTAGGGTTTCAGAATTTTACTATGACTATATGATGACTGTGTTCAGGTGTTAACAGTGCTAGATGTAACTGTGTTATTGTGAAATCTGTTGAAGTAAAATTTGTTATAAAATGCCTAAAATGTTGTTTCAATTACTGAAATTAGTTTACTGATCCAAAAAATATGAGAAATTAAGCATGTGATGTATTTACTGTTTGGATCCTGTTGTAAAATTTTCATGACGTTTGGAGAACAATAAGCAATGTTATGGATTTAAAGAGATTAATGACCATATTAAACATGCCTTGTTAATTATGTGAAATTCAGTTGCTAGCAGCATGCTTAGGTCTGTATTAAGAGTAAATTTTCATTTTGAACAGAAATGATATGATCTGAAAACTGATCCATGTATATGTGTTAAATGTGAATGCGTGTGAATCTAATTACATGTGAATGTTGTGACAACGTGATAATTTGAAAAGTGTATAAATTGTGTTGTGTGTGACACTGCTACGATAGATGGATATGGAACTATACCGTAGTAAAGTCCCTACGGAAAGGTTCAATGTGTGTGAAATCCTATGGGCAATTACGATGAAATCCTGGCGGTGGACAAGTACAACTGATTAGGGTGGAGAGTGCTTCTCCCAGTTCTACACAGTTAACCAAGGTCTATCACTGTGTTGCCTAGGTGATGTATCATGTGTTTCTAATGCTATAAGTTCCATGTTTAGTAAATTTAAATTGTATGAACCATACCACATGTGATAATTACTTCCATTGAATGTTAGCATGTGTATATGATGCGTGTAAGGATGATGTATATGGATTGCTTACTAGGTCTATTTAGACTCATTCTTGCTTCGTCGTACAGGTGCAGGTGTCTCCACTTCTTCCGAGGAGATAGTTAGAAGCGACTCCGAGTGAGAGGAGTAGCATTTATTGTGGAGATCTCTACGTTGTGTCCTTTATTTCATAGTATGTAATTTGGAGTTATGTAATTGAGAATGGATAATGTAATTCATTTGAAAGTTATATTAATGTGGACTTTAGTATTTTCTTTCATTTATCGTTATATAGACTGTGGATATTAATGATGATGATGGAATGAAATAAATTGTTACTTTCTTTCCGCTGTACTCTTTCCTATTCATGTACATATCAACCTACTGTTTAGTGTTGGGTCAATGTCCCACTGTGACGACGTTCATTATACCAACGTGGATTGGTATAATCGTACCGGTATAAAGAGGGTCGTTACATGGGCCGAAGCTGAAGCGTTCACATAAATCAAAGGTTCGACTGTGTGCTGGTTCATCATGAAGAATATCATCTCACGGTACAGAGTGCCAAGCAGCATCGTCACCGATAATGGGCCCCAGTTCATATCTCAAGAGCATCAAGATCTATGTAAGAAATACAACATTTCTCTGCATCATTCGTCTTGGTACTATCCACAGGGTAGCGGTCAAGCTGAAGCCACAAACAAAACACTTTTGAAAATTTTAAAGAAAACTTTTTAGTCTCACAAATTTGCTGATTGGCCTGAGAAATTGATTGAGGCTCTATGGGCCTACCGTACCTCCGTCCGCACGCCCATAGGGCTGTTGCCCAGATAGCAAGCCCAGAGGGGGGGGGGTGAATGGATTGCTAAATGCTCTTTTTAAATTAAAACCTGTCAATAATAACACTTAATAGAAAACACTAAGATAGATAGTTAGTGTTAGTGAGAGTAAAGACAAACAAGCAAACACACAACATAGGAGATTTTTATCCTGGTTCGGACCTCCTATCCCAAGGAGTCCTATGTCCAGTCCCCAAGCAACAACTTGGGATTTCACTAAGTAAGGGTATTGTCCCCCTTAAGAACACTTACACATCCAGCAATAGCTGGCCTTCTCTTCTAACCTTGAATAGGTACAAACCAACACCTGATGCAACATGTCTTCCTTCTTCAATGAAGGGAATAACAACCACCTGTTTCCTATAGGTTTTATCTTCACAACAGAAGAGGAACACACACAGAGAATGTGAGTAAAAGGCGAATTGCCCCTAGACCAAGCTTATAAGAGATTGCTTGATCTGAGGCTGAATCTGAGAGACAAAGATTTGCAACACGAAAATCTCTCAGAACTACACTAGCTCTCCAATGACTAAGCAAACGAAACACAAGAGCTGAGAGCTCAAGGATGGTGCACTGAAAGGAATGAGCTCTTTTTGCTGATGCTTGCAGGTGCTTAAAGGATTCTATGTGTGTTACTCAGTGTATATCCCTTGTGTATGTCTTCATGGAGTCATTAGTCTTCTTGTTATATTCTACGAATTATTTTGATCGTTAAAGTAGCTGTTCAGCTGCTCGTTGTCTCACAGTTTCATGCTCGTTAGAGAGACTGGTCATAGGCCTATGGAGATGAGCCTGCAGCTATAAGCACTTGGATTGGTCCTTGCATCCTTAGGAAAGATTTTTTGAATCTTTTATCCTTTCGACAGGTTGACAGATCCATTTTTGACGTGCTTTACTACAAAATCCATGCATGCATTAAACACAGATACCTAGACAACTCCTTTTTGTCTATGTTGTCAGTCAACCCTATTAGTGTGCAGTATAATGATATGCTTAAACTAGAAAGGCTATCCTGACATCACACAAATCAAGATTCTATGTGATACATCAATTAAGCAAGAGGATTTCGTGTGGGATTATCAAGATCTTAGTATGCGTGGGAAGACTTGAACTCCACAGACTTTTGAAAATATGTTTGTATAGAATGGTTATTATCAAGCTTTATCTGAGAAGATAATAATGACATGCATGATAGTTCATTCAAACCATAATTGTTGTGAAGAGTGTTATTGTATACGTGAAATTGATTTCATAATTATTATCCATATATAAATGAAATTTTATGTTGATGTGAATAATGAAATCATTGTCCACGCAAATCGTTATTTAAGTAGAAGCAAAATGTTGTTTGAGAAAATCATTCTTTGACTAAGGCAAATCGTTGTTCAAGTAAGAGCAAATTGTTGTTTGAGCAAATCATTGTTTAACTTATCGTTGTTTTACTTATCAAATCGTTATATTTTAAAGGAAATCGATGTGTACTTAGGAGAAATGCATGTTCTGAACTTTAAATAACAATGTGTAAGAATAACTTACAGATTTTACTTGAATTATTTCTTGTAGATGAACTTCAGAAAAAACTTGTTAGAAAATATTTGTTAAAGTTTTGTTAATCACCCAAAATTACATATAATAAATAAAATTATATGGGGATGGACTGATCATCAATCTCCCCCTTTTTGGTTATGACAAAATATAACATTAACTTATAAAATGCTGAAATAACTTTATATAAATGTGCATCTAAGGAATGTTTTTCAGAATAATGTATTAAAGTAAGAACTCAAGAAAAGAAGAGAAGAAAGATAAATGGGAGCCAACAGAACCACTATATTTGATTACTGAGGGGGTACAGTGATGTAGAAGACAGGTGACAAGAGAGAGGCATGGCGAGTGATGATCGGCCAAGCCTTATGTTCATGTTCTTCAAAATAGATTTGGAATGCACCCCAAGCTATAGTGTATGAAAGTCCCATAACAGGAGCCATTCTCTGGATGTGGAGCTGCCTCTGAGCTTCTAGGAAATTGGCATACTCATCCTTTCCAAGAGACATCTTGTAAGAACTGGTGGTTTCAAAGCTGGCATGCTGTAAAAACTGATCAATGGAAATTGGGTAGAAGATCTTCTGCTGCTGTAGGTACTTTTTCAAAGATACATAAACTTTGTATCTTTCAACCTAAATGACAAAAGGATCTTGAGCCAAATGGATGGAATTGAGATCCAGAAATTCATCGGCAAATAGAAGGGGTTTGCCTGAATTGAACAAAGAGGAGTTCAAGGCTTCCAATTGAAGAATAGCCTGATGATAGTGCTTCTCCCAATCAGATGGAGAGAGCCTTTCACATTCAGATAGAAGAGGAGCTAGAACTTCAGACTTGATGTTTCCTCTGTGATATTCACGGAATATGAATCTGTGGAAGGCAAGAGGAGCAACTTGACAAACTGTGATTCTGACCATGACTCTAGCAAATATTTAAAAGATAAGAGTTCCAACCGCAGAGTCCATGAGCAAGGAATGAAGCTTGGGAAGAAAGACAACTTCTGGTAGCTTGAGAGTAGCAAAATCTACCTGAAGGGAGGTATTAACAGGGTTTTTAATTCTCAACTGGGTGATGGCTCCCCTGAACTGGCCAATTTGAACTTCTGGCAATTTGTTGACAAATCTGTAGTCTTGGAACATTTAGAAGTGCCGGACCAATTTGATCTGCCTTTGGATGAAAGGGCCCCAAGACTTTCCGTGGTGGATGACAAACCACTCTAACAGAGTAAGAGGATGGTTTGAAGGGGGAAACCTTTCAGATCTTGCAAGTAGAAACTGTCTGTAGAGAGACTGATGGCCCCTAGCCCATTGGTCTTCAGTCTTGGACTCAGCAATGGAAAAGATTTTAGACTGATCTGATTTCAATATGTGGGAGAGAGGAAGAACAACATGGAGGTGGTCAGTGAGGTTAAGATGAGGGAGGCCAAAAATGGTAGCAAATGTACATTTTTGCAAAAATTCACAGTAAAGAGATCTCATTCTATTTTCAATAGAAAGAGAGAACTAAAGAGGGAGAAAATGAGGTTCAGAGGAGAGAGGAAAGTCCTTTGAGACTTTCCTCTTTTTAGGAGTAGGACTAGAAGAGCCTGCCCTATGGATATGGGTGCCAATGGCCAGGATTGAGCGAAGAATTGCTTCTTCAAACTCATCTTTAATGTCTTGAATGACCTCACTCTGAATGCGAGCTCCCTCTTGAATGATAGTTATGAATGATGGAGGAGTGGGTGGATGAAGAGAATAGAAAGAAGTAGGAGGAGGTGGTGTAGATGGTCCAGCAGATGAGGGACCACAGGAGGAGGGTCCAGCTGAAGAAGATGATGTTGGAGGTTCCTCAAAGATGGGAGGAGGAGGAATAGTAGAAGAGGAAATAGGTGAAGAAGAAGAGGTGGTAGGAAATGGTGTTGGTGAGGAGATATGCTTAGGAATGGGTTGTTTGAAGGTTTCAGGTGCTAGAGGGGCAGTAGATGAGGAGGGTGGAGAAGAAGGAGTTGGAGTCTTAAAAGGAGAAGAAACAGGAGGCTCTGGGGGCACAACAACAGCTTCTACTGGATCTTCAATGCTGACTTGCCCTGAATTGTCATCTGGCAAGGGTTGAGTGGGAGCAAGAGGGGCAAGAATAGGCAATTGCGCCTCAAAAAATTTGAAAGATCTGCTATTAATTCCTTCAGGCTTCCCAACTCATTCCTTATTCCTCGGAGCACAGCCTTGACTCCTCCAATCTCTTTGGTTGCAGTGCTCTGACTAATAAAAATGGAAGAAATGTCAGACTGCACAGAGCATAAGATCTCCCCTTGTGCATTTAATCTTTCAATTACAGATTTCATGTTCACTTTAAGCGTCTTCTTCTTGTGGGATCTGCGGTGTGCCTTTTTGGTGAGCAATGGAATATTTGTGGACACACCCTTGCCTTTACTGCCTGAGCCGATAGTTGGCTCCATGATAATATCCTCAGCACCATCAGAGGTGCTTTCCACACGACCTTCTTGGAATGGATCAGCAGGAACACTAGCTGTGGGCTTCCCCTGAATTTATACTTCCTTTTGAATCACATGCTCCCCCTGAGCTGGAGCATCCTCCATCTAAACATCTTCTATGTGGCCTGGTGCCACATCTTCTGAACTGGCTACAGCTACACAGGCTTCTTTCATAGTACTTTCTTCAGTGTGGCCTGGTGCCACATCTTCCGAAACAACTGCTCCCTGGCTAACTTCCCTAGTGGCATCTTTAGCAGGAATAATTGGGGTGCTTTCTTCATGAATTTCTTCCCGCTCCCCCTGAATATTTACAATAGTTTCTAACACTTCTTCAATGACAGATGCAATGACTATCGAGGGGGTCTATACTCCAGATGGCTACCCAACGGTTCATATGCTCAAGAGTAATTTCTTCTATTCTTCTAGCACTTGCCACTGGTTCTTCAATTCTGACTTCTTCTTCCTCTTCTTGGACCACTGGAATTTCTGGGCCTACAAGAGCTTCACCAATAATAGCCTCTCCTTCCGCCATGGAGGTCTTGGTCCAAACACTCCTTACTAGTGAGAAACCATTTTTCTTTAAGTTTCTGGACCGAATAGGTTGGCCCATCTTCTCCATCACTTCTCCCTTTAAATCAATCTTACAGTGCTTGAATATCCTGGTCAACAAATGAGCATATGGTAGGGAAACATTCAGCTTGTTCTTCGTGTCCCATATCATTTCTGCTGCAAATCTCATTCTCTCAATGATCACTTGAGCCATATTAATGTCTTGATTCTGAATTGCCCAAAACATCATATCAGAATCGGCCTTAGGGCAAGTTGAGAATGAGAATCTGGCATACTATGAAATGAAGAATCCTATTGAATGCATTCAACTGGTTGATATCAATTTTACCATCTTTCAGCTTGTACTCTGTTCCAATTTGCCTAACCCTTTTGCATGAATGTCTACACTATCTACCCCACTGCGACCAACCGTGGATACACCAAACAGACTCTCTAGAAGATCATAGGTGATATGGATAGGTGTACCTTTTACTGAGGAGGTAAGGGACCCGTCTTCTTCTACCTTCAGGCAAGTGTAGAACACCTTGACTAGGTCCGAGTAGCTTGGCTCAGAAACTGTGACTAGCCTCAACCACTTCATCCTTTGAATAGCTTCCACAACACTATGCATCCCATTCTTCTCTAGATCTGCAATATCTACAGCCTTGTTACCACACACTTTGATCTTGACTGCTGCAAACCATTCCTATTGCTCCGCTGAGAGGAAGGTGACGCTGTATCCACCAACGATGTCAGAACTCCCAGAAGCCGCCATGGAAATGAACAGGGAAAGTTTTTGGAGGATCGTGGAAGGAAATGGAACAGAAGCCCTCAAGAAATTTTACGGGAATAGAGAGTTCTTTTCGAGGTCGCACAGAGAGGAGACTGGAATCGATAGGGTTTTTATTGCTCCAGGCAAGTCGATGGAGAAGAGAGAGAGAGTGATGAAATTGATAATGCATGGATTTCGTATTTAACGGCATGACATAAAGGCACTTTTTGAAGCGACAGAGCAATAAATGCAGATAACAACAAAAGAGGAAAGGATCGTGTATACAATAAAAAATTCATTCGAAATGCCATAACACTTTATGATGCATGCAATTATAGGATTTGCTTAATTTTTAGAAGGAAGAGTGAAAATTATTCTGAAATTTATTATTTCAGTTTCATGCAGACGTATCTTTTACAAATTACACATACCTAATTCCCTTCCAAGAGACATAAATCTCTCTTCAGGTAAGGCCTTTATAAAGATATCTGCTAACTGATTTAACGTATCTATAAAAGAAATGTTTATATTGCCATTAGCTACATGATCTCTAATGAAATGATATCTAACCTCTATATGTTTCGTTCTGGAGTGTTGAACTGGATTTTTGGTGAGATTTATCACACTTGTGTTGTTGCACAGCAATGGGATGGTCTTGATGTGCAGTCCATAGTCTTCAAGTTGTTGTTTTATCCATAGATGTTGAGTGCAACAGCTCCCAGCAACTACGTACTCAGCTTCAGCTGTTGATAGTGCTACTGAATTTTACTTCTTTGAAGACCAAGAAATCAAGCATCCTGCAAGAAATTGACAACTATCACCGGTGCTTTTTCTATCTATCATGCATTCAGCGTAGTCAGCATCAGAATATCCAACTAAACTAATTTCACATGATTTTGGATAGCATAGACCTAGATCATGAGTTTTAGCTAAATATCTAAAGATTCTTTTAACATAAATTAAATGGGATTCCTTAGGATCAGCCTGATACCTTGCACACATGCAAACACTAAAAAGAATATCAGGTATGCTAGCTGGTAAGTAAAGCAATGATCCTATCATGCCTCTATAAAGTTTTTGATAAACTTTCTTACCTTCTTTATCACTGTCTAACCTGGTGGATGTACTCATTGGAGTGGACAGTGGTTTAGAATTGTTGAATCCAAACTTCTTCAGCAACTCTTTGGTGTATTTTGCATGACAAATATGTGTACCTTCTTTATCTTGCTTGATTTGTAGTCCAAGAAAGTAGTTGAGCTCTCCCATCATGCTCATTTCGAATTCTCACTGCATGAGCTTCTCAAAATACTTGCACAAGGATTCGTCAGTAGATCCAAATATGATATCATCTACATAAATTTGTACAAGTAGTATATTTTTGACTTTAGATCTAATGAACAGTGTGCTATCTACTTGTCCTCTGATAAAACCATGGTTTAACAAAAATGCACTAAGTCTTTCATACCATGCTTTAGGTGCTTCCTTTATACCATATAATGCTTTGTGCAATTTAAAAACATGATTTGGAAAATCTACATCATCAAAACCAGGAGGTTGTTCTACATAAACTTACTCCTTTATATATCCATTTTAAAATGCTGATTTTACATTGTCACGTCTCGAGAATTACGCAGCGGATATTAATTCGAAGAATTCGAGTCGATATTCCGAGACGTGGACAGTCGGAAAATAAGCCTCTAGCTAGCACGCACTAAATGTATGATAACATACATTATCATAGGGCCCAAATATTGAACTCAATTAATCTTTTATTCAAATCTCAACTTATTGTATTCAAAGTGGAAACTATTACAGGACTAAGACTCAATGAAAGGAAAGTACATAATACTTCTCACTTCCTACTACATGTTCTAACTCGCAAAGCAAATTACTATAATTAGACTCATAGTTGGAACGCTCATCACTCGGACGCATTCCCATCCTCGACTTGCTCTTCCTCTTGAACTTCATAGTCACCTAGATGGGGTAAAAGTAGGGAATGAGCAAACTAGCCCAGTAGGATTTATATCTCAATGTGCGGGCAATGGTATAAGTGATTAACATTTTAGAACTAGGCAAGTACGATGAATGATATGATATGCATGTGCGAATAAAACTCATTAAAACACGATACATAAAACAAGCTAGAGAGAGTGATTATGATAGAACGAGATTTGTGAACAAGATGACAAGATCGAACTAGCAATAGATCACTTTGTACAAGCGCGCAAGAATTCACTTGATATCAAGAACGCAAGATATCACTAATTGCATTAAATGCAGAATGGCCATATCAAGCAAGCAAGCAAGCAAGATTTCACAAGCACGATCAAGTAACACTAATCAGGCACGTAGACACCAATGTACACCAAGAAAAGATCCATCAAGAATGTACACCAGGACACGTGTATGTGGTTATGTATCTAACATTCAACAAGCAAGAAAGTACTCCCAGCGCAGATGCAACGCCAGTAATCATTATACCCCATGGTTAACAGTATATCTATGACTCGCCGTCATTGGGGCTAGATTGGAGCCCTTGGACACACGCCGTGCCCTGTCAGCATCTCATGTAAATTTTAAATGTAGATACCCACAGTCATTAATAATGGCCAATGAGAGTTTCAAAACATAGCATGTGTAATGTCATGTTCATGATGATGATGAGAAGAAGTAATAATTAAATTGAACATGATTTCATGAGAACAATGGTCAAGAGATAAATTCGGCAGCATAACGGTACAATTTATACTTTCGTTCAATTTTTACATTAATGGCTTTAGTCTAGTTTGTAAGTCACACTCACGAGATCAAGAAGAGAAAGGAAGTGCACGCTATCTCCAGGGAACTTCAATGGTACAACCAACTCGTCGGCCATGTAGGAATCCATGGTCAGAGGAGATTTACGGAGGCCTTGGTGAAAAGGTCGCTAGTCTACCGATTCGGAATGACCGGTAGAGAGTTTCCAATTTCCCAAGAACAGGCTACCTAACAGTGCTAGTGTGTAGTGCGGTACGCGTGTCTCAATTCTCAAACCATCGGTCTCAAACTCGCAGGAAGCACTTGACAATATAACATGGAATAAAACTATGCACTTTAACAAGTCATGGTTCGCAAGATTTTATGATAACCATTATCATTTAAACGTGGAAGAACAGTAGAAAGATTAAATCACAAGAAACATGAATGGATCATAACAATTAAGGAGCACTTAGAATAGCATTCATGTAATTAAAGCTTTTAAATGGGTTAATCAATTTTTAAGCCATTAAATAACAATCATGTAATGCTCAGACCCAAGACATGCAACCTACACAGTAAATATCATATTTAAACAGATATTGGGTATATGCGGAAAACTATGCATGAAAACACATGGTTTCAGGTAAGGTTCTGAGATCGCGACATATCCCTATAAGGAAGGCGACGGGGTCGTCAGATCAGGCAGGCAGAAGGCGACATGGGTACTGTCGCAACCAGAACGCGACAGAGGTACTGTCGGGACCCGACCTCAGAATGCGACATATCGGGCCATCGCGTTCACAGGGTCTGCGCCTGAGTCCGACATGGATCTGACATGCTCTTGGTTCAGACTACCATGATTTGACACAGGGTGATATTCATGAAACGCCTATATCTCTGTATATGCTGATCTTTAGATAAAACTCACAACATAGAAAATGTCGAGGACATCTATTTAAAGAACTTTTGTGTTGTGGGCTGGGTCTGAATCGGTCTCTAATTGCATGAAATACATGAGGAACATGGTAAAGCCCTAAACATGCATGACTTCATGGCGACTTACATGTTAGACTTGTAACATGAGATCTACTGATACTTGGACAAAATGTCTAACATAAAAGATGTCAAGGACAACTAGTATAAGAACTTTGTTGTTGGGGTTTTAACCTAATTCGGTCTTGAACCTTGTGAAAAATATGAATAAGTGAAAGTTAAATGCAACCAGAAAACGCAGTATCATGCATGGATCTATTACGAAGTTTATAACTTTCTAAATAATGATATTTAAGCAACACATTTAACATGAACGATAACCATATCGACTAATACAAGAACTTTCATGTTGGAGGCTTGAGCTACTTCGGTCTTAAATCTCGAGAAAAACAGGAAGAACCTAAGGCTAACTGCAAACCCGAAAACACAGTATTATGCATGACTCTCTTACGGGGTTCATAACACTCTAAATAAAGGGTTTTAGACAAAACGTTAAACATGAAAGATGATCGTGACTACAAGTAGAAGAACTTTTATGTTGATGATTCAGTCTAATTCGGTCTCAAATCGTGTGAATAATAAGAAGAACGGGAAAAGCTCTAATAGTGCGCGACTTTGGAAAAACGCTTATAATTCAAAATCTATTAAATGAAATTCGATGAAACCAGTGGGAAATGAAATTTAACTTGATGCTCTACACATTGGTATAGGATATGTTAAGATTTGGCCCGAGAAAACCTACCTTTGGTCGACTTCAAGAGAGTGGTTTGTGCAGGTCGCAGCAGACGAGAAGGGGAAGAAGAGCGGCTTCTTGTGGTCGTTCCACAGCTCCTCAGCCACCAAGAGCTCCTCCACACAACCCTAGCAAGTTCTAAATTCGTTCCTAGGGTTTGGGTGAAGAGTATTTAAGTAACCATGGTGTTTAGGAGTCCTATTATAACTAGGAAAAGAGGATTTCGGGATTGGCATGTTTGGTTTCCTATTTTTGATGATTTCCTCCTCCCTTTGAGTGTGTGAGGCATTAGGAAACCTCCCCTCATAGTTAGGCACGAATTTGGGTTGCCATGAATGCATGATTGCATCACAATTCAACTCTAATTGTCTTTTTAATTTCAGCTTATTTATGGTTACGAATTTCTATGTATTTTCTAGCTTCATTTGATTTTTGGGCCAAATGTTGTCCATTGGCCCGATTATGATAATGGGTCATCAATATATAATGTTGGAAGTCTCCCCAAGACTTTTATTTAATTTTTGATTGCGTCGTATTTCCGTGTTAACAGTTTTCCGACTTGTTTCCTTATTTAGATAATCGGTCGCAATAACTCTTAAACCTAGCCCAAATGATTTTTATTGAACCAAATTTCTTGATGGGTCATTATAGGATATTATTTGAAATCCATTTATGTTTTTTATTTAATTTTCTAACTCATTCCAGTACGTGTGATAATGATTTTCCGACTTATTCATGAATTACGGTAATAAGTCGCGAAACACTTTAAACTTGGATAATCTGATTTTTTCTTGGCACAAATTTCTTTGTGAAACATTTAATAATAATATTTAGGGTTGATTTATAATTTTTATGGAATTTTCCGATGTGTTTTAGCACATACGATAATGATACGTATGTTTTAAATACTTCTGATATTATGGAAATTATTTATTTCCATTTACTTTGAATTAAAATTTCCGGGGTGCTACACCCTCCCCCACTTAAGAGAATTTGGTCCCCAAATTCATTGATCATTAATTGGATTTTGAAAGTTATGATCCTTGTGGTCGTTTCGGATTTAATTCTTCTAACCGGTTTCAACATCGTGGAGGTTAGTCCAACATCTACACCTATGGCCACCCGTACTATTCATTTGGTTCCTTCCACTCCTGTTTTCCTTCCACGGTTGTTATAACTCCATCTTACTCCACCAAAGGAACTATGGTATAATTACTAGATTATCCCTTTCCAATCTCTCCTTAATGATCTCCCCCACTTAGAAATGTACCAATAAGAAAACATCATAAGATCAGTCTATGGGTTTAACAATCATACCTCCTTCCGGAAGCTCCACTTGCATCATTGCATTCACCCGTCCCTGACGCTTTACCACTCCTTGGTTCCTTCCAGCTTGGTCTTTTAGCATGGGACAGTTCGGTATACGATGTTCATGACTCCCACATCGTAAGCAAGCCCCGGCCTTCTTCCAGCACTTGTCCGCTTGGTGCCCAGGCTTGTTGCAAAAGTTACAATATTCCACCGTCTTTGTTTCTTCTACCTTGATCTTTTTCTCCATGCCATAGTCCTTCCCAGTGGTTGGCCTTTTGTTGTTGTTATTATTGTTATTGGGGAAAGTTCCAGTTGTATCGACTGCTCCCCTTTTTGAAAAGGTCGGCTTTGAGATGTCCTTTCCCCTCATGCCTTCCACCTTAGCCATAGTATCTTCTACCAGTTGAGCTCTTTGGACCATCTCAGTGTAGGTTTGAATGTTGTGTGGTCCGAGCCTTTCAATGAACATAGGCCTGAGCCCGTCCATGAAACGGTTAGCCTTTAATCTTTCTGTTCCCACCAAATGTGGGGCATACACAGCAAGTCGTGCGAACTGAGCCTCATACTCAGCCATAGACATCCCTTTCTGTTTTAGTGTGGCAAACTCTGCTGCCTTCTTCTCCTTGACTCTCTCAGAGAAATACTTTCCTCGGAATATCTCCAGGAATCCGGCCCACTCCAGTTCAACTACGTTTGGCAGGTGGGCCGAGGTGGCCTTCCACCATGCTCGAGCATCTTTAGTAAATTGGAAAGTGGCCAGTGCCACTTTCTCTCTGTTGGTGCATTGCATTACTTGGAAAATCCTTTCTATCTCCTCTTGCCAATTTTCTGCCTCATCTGGGTCAGGGGATCCAGAGAAACGAGGAGGGTTCAAACTCTAAAAATTCCGGTGCAGATCACCGGCTCCATTCCTTGCAGCTCCAGCCTGATTTCCAGCCTGAACTACATTTTGTAATGCCTGGGTCAGTCCAGCCACGGTTTCTTGCATAACTTGCCACTGGTTGCGAGCCATTGTAGTTGTGTGAGAGTGTTATGAGGATTCTTGAGAAAAAGGATGGAAACCAATTAATGTTTCCAGATACATTATAAGAGTTAATGGGTAGGAGTGTTTAATTCTTTCTAACATATTCCCAGTCTCTACCCATTCTCACCAGGAACTGTATTTAATTTCTCATGACCTAGGTTCCATAGGTATCTCCTATTCCTGAGACATATCCTATTTGGTATTCCTAGGCTCTGATACCACTAAACTGTCACGTCCCGAGAATTACGCAGCGGATATTAATTCGAAGAATTCGAGTCGATATTCCGAGACGTGGACAGTCAGCAAATAAGCCTCTAGCTAGCACGCACTAAATGTATGATAACATACATTATCATAGGGCCCAAATATTGAACTCAATTAATCTTTTATTCAAATCTCAACTTATTGTATTCAAAGTGGAAACTATTGCAGGACTAAGACTCAATGAAAGGAAAGTACATAATACTTCTCACTTCCTACTACATGTTCTAACTCGCAAAGCAAATTACTATAATTAGACTCAGAGTTGGAACGCTCATCACTCGGACGCATTCCCATCCTCGACTTGCTCTTCCTCTTGAACTTCATAGTCACCTAGATGGGGTAAAAGTAGGGAATGAGCAAACTAGCCCAGTAGGATTTATATCTCAATGTGCGGGCAATGGTATAAGTGATTAACATTTTAGAACTAGGCAAGTACGATGAATGATATGATATGCATGTGCGAATAAAACTCATTAAAACACGATACATAAAACAAGCTAGAGAGAGTGATTATGATAGAACGAGATTTGTGAACAAGATGACAAGATCGAACTAGCAATAGATCACTTTGTACAAGCACGCAAGAATTCACTTGATGTCAAGAACGCAAGATATCACTAATTGCATTAAATGCAGAATGGCCATATCAAGCAAGCAAGCAAGCAAGATTTCACAAGCACGATCAAGTAACACTAATCAGGCACGTAGACACCAATGTACACCAAGAAAAGATCCATCAAGAATGTACACCAGGATACGTGTATGTGGTTATGTATCTAACATTCAACAAGCAAGAAAGTATTCCCAGCGTAGATGCAACGCCAGAAATCATTATACCCCATGGTTAACAGTATATCTATGACTCGCCGTCATTGGGGCTAGATTGGAGCCCTTGGACACACGCCGTGCCCTGTCAGCATCTCATGTAAATTTTTAAATGTAGATACCCACAGTCATTAATAATGGCCAATGAGAGTTTCAAAACGTAGCATGTGTAATGTCATGTTCATGATGATGATGAGAAGAAGTAATAATTAAATTGAACATGATTTCATGAGAACAATGGTCAAGAGATAAATTCGGAAGCATAACGATACAATTTATCCTTTCGTTCAATTTTTACATTAATGGCTTTAGTCTAGTTTGTAAGTCACACTCACGAGATCAAGAAGAGAAAGGAAGTGCACGCTATCTCCAGGGAACTTCAATGGTACAACCAACTCGTCGGCCATGTGGGAATCCATGGTCAGAGGAGATTTACGGAGGCCTTGGTGAAAAGGTCGCTAGTCTACCGATTCGGAATGACCGGTAGAGAGTTTCCAATTTCCCAAGAAAAGGCTACCTAATAGTGCTAGTGTGTAGTGCGGTACGCGTGTCTCAATTCTCAAACCATCGGTCTCAAACTCGCAGGAAGCACTTGACAATATAACATGGAATAAAACTATGCACTTTAACAAGTCATGGTTTGCAAGATTTTATGATAACCATTATCATTTAAACGTGGAAGAACAGTAGGAAGATTAAATCACAAGAAACATGAATGGATCATAACATTTAAGGAGCACTTAGAATAGCATTCATGTAATTAAAGCTTTTAAATGGGTTAATCAATTTTTAAGCCATTAAATAACAATCATGTAATGCTCAGACCCAAGACATGCAACCTACACAGTAAATATCATATTTAAACAGATCTTGGGTATATGCGGAAAACTATGCATGAAAACACATGGTTTCAGGTAAAGTTCTGAGATCGCGACATATCCCTATAAGGAAGGCGACAGGGTCGTCAGATCAGGCAGGCAGAAGGCGACATGGGTACTATCGCAACCAGAATGCGACAGAGGTACTGTCGCGACCCGACCTCAGAATGCGACATATCGGGCCGTCGCGTTCACAGGGTCTGCGCCTGAGTCCGACATGGATCTGACATGCTCTTGGTTCAGACTACCATGATTTGACACAGGGTGATATTCATGAAACGCCTATATCTCTGTATATGCTGATCTTTAGACAAAACTCACAACATAGAAAATGTCGAGGACATCTATTTAAAGAACTTTTGTGTTGTGGGATGGGTCTGAATCGGTCTCTAATTGCATGACACACAGGAAGAACATGGTAAAGCCCTAAACATGCATGACTTCATGGCGACTTACATGTTAGACTTGTAACATGAGATCTACTGATATTTGGACAAAAATTCTAACATAAAAGATGTCAAGTACAACTAGTATATAAGAACTTTGTTGTTGGGGTTTTAACCTAATTCGGTATTGAACCTTATGAAAAACATGAATAAGTGAAAGTTAAATGCAACCAGAAAATGCAGTATCATGCACGGATCTATTACGAAGTTTATAACTCTCTAAATAATGATATTTAAGCAACACATTTAACATGAAAGATAACCATATCGACTAATACAAGAACTTTAATGTTGGAGGCTTGACCTACTTCGGTCTTAAATCTCAAGAAAAACAGGAAGCACCTAAGGCTAACTGCAAACCCGAAAACACAGTATTATGCATGACTCTCTTACGGGGTTCATAACTCTCTAACTAAAGAGTTTTAGACAAAACGTTGAACATGAAAGATGATCGTGACTACAAGTAGAAGAACTTTGATGTTGATGATTCAGTCTAATTCGGTCTCAAATCGTGTGAATAATAAGAAGAAAGGGAAAATCTCTAATAGTGCGCGACTTTGGCAAAACGCTTATAATTCAAAATCTACTATATAAAATTCGATGAAATCAGTGGGAAATGAAAGCTAACTTGATGCTCTACACATTGGTATAGGATATGTTAAGATTTGGCCCGAGAAAACCTACCTTTGGTTGATTTCAAGAGAGTGGTTTGTGCAGGTCGCAGCAGACGAGAAGGGGAAGAAGAGTGGCTTCTTGTGGTCGTTCCACAGCTCCTCAGCCACCAAGAGCTCCTCCACACGACCCTAGAAAGTTCTAAATTCGTTCCTAGGGTTTGGGTGAAGAGTATTTAAGTGACCATGGTGTTTAGGAGTCCTATTATAACTAGGAAAAGAGGATTTCGGGATTGGCATGTTTGGTTTCCTATTTTTGATGATTTCCTCCTCCCTTTGAGTGTGTGAGGCATTAGGAAACCTCCCCTCATAGTTAGGCACGAATTTGGGTTGCCATGAATGCATGATTTCATCACAATTCAACTCTAATTACCTCTTTTTAATTTCAGCTTATTTATGGTTACGAATTTCTATGTATTTTCTAGCTTTATTTGATTTTTGGGCCAAATGTTGTCTATTGGCCCGATTATGATAATGGGTCATCAATATATAATGTTGGAAGTCTCCCCAAGACTTTTATTTAATTTTTGATTGCGTCGTATTTCCGTGTTAACAGTTTTCCGACTTGTTTCCTTATTTAGATAATCGGTCGCAATAACTCTTAAACCTAGCCCAAATGATTTTTATTGAACCAAATTTCTTGATGGGTCATTATAGGATATTATTTGAAGTCCATTTATGATTTTTATTTAATTTTCTAACTCATTCCAGTACGTGTGATAATGATTTTCCGACTTATTCATGAATTACGGTAATAAGTCGCGAAACACTTTAAACTTGGATAATCTGATTTTTTCTTGGCACAAATTTCTTTGTGAAACATTTAATAATAATATTTAGGGTTGATTTATAATTTTTATAGAATTTTCCGATGTGTTTTAGCACATACGATAATGATACGTATGTTTTAAATACTTCCGATATTATGGAAATTATTTATTTCCATTTACTTTGAATTAAAATTTCCGGGGTGCTACATACATCCATTTGAAGAAGTTTTAAATCTAATACAGATGCATAAGCTAGTAAAATTCGAATAGCCTCAAGTCTAGCCACTTGTGTATATGTTTCATCGAAATCTATGTCTTCCTCTTGAGAATAACCTTGAACAACCAATCTAACCTTTTTTCTAGTGATAACACCAGCTTCATCCAATTTGTTCCTGAACACCCATTTGGTGCCAATCACAGGATGATCTGATGGTCTCCGAACAAGGGACCAAACTTGGTTTCTCTTGAACTGATTGAGTTCATCTTGCATGGCTAGAATCCAAGATTCATCAGACAGGGCTTCATTGACTGTCTTAGGCTCAATTTGAGATACAAATGCTAAGTAATCATAAGGGATAACATTACCTCTTGTTCTTACCCCAGTTGATGGATCTCCAATAATGTTGTCTTTCGAGTGATCCTTCCTGTATCTCCATTCCTTTGGAAGATCATCATGTATAATTTCCTTTTTGTGCAGTTCTTCCAAGGGTGGATCTTCATTATCCTTGATAGATGTATCTTTCAGTTTGTTGGATATATTTTCTATATTTTCATCATCACTATCTACTTTCTTTCTCAAGGAAGGGTTAGACTCATCAAAAATAACATGAACGGTTTGTTCAATTAATAAACTTTGTTTATTAAAAACTCTATAGCCTTTTGGTTTAGAAGCATACCCCACAAAGATTCCTTCATCAGATTTGGAATCCAACTTACCTATGTCCCTCTTACCATTATTGTGAATGAAGCATGGACAACCAAACGTTCTGAAGTGACTGATCTTGGGCTTCTTTTGCTTATATAGTTCATACGTGGTCTTCTTCAGAATTGGCCTGATCATCACTCTATTTATGATATAGCAAGCTGTGTTGATAGCTTCTGCCCAGAAATATCTTGGAAGATTGTATTCTGATAACATGGTTCTGGCCATATCCAACAGGGTTCTATTTTTCCTCTCAGCTACTCCATTCTGCTGAGGTGTCCTTGGTGCTGAGAAGTTATGCTCTATTCCTTGATCATCACAAAATTCTGCAAATTTGTCATTTTTGAATTCTCCTCCATGATCTGAGCGAATGCTTATTATGCTGAACTTCTTGTCTTTCTGAACTAACTTACTGAACTTCACAAAGCTTTCGAAAGTATCATCGTTATGCTCTAAGAAGGATACCCATGAAAATCTTGAATAGTCATCCACTATTACAAAACCAAAGTTCTTTCCTCCTAGGCTAGTAGTTCTCATTGATCCAAACAAATCCATATGAAGTAATTCCAAAGGTTTATAAGTAGTTACCACTGTCTTTGACTTGAAGGAAGATTTTGCATGTTTCCCTTTTGCATATGGTTTACAAACACCTTCTATTTTTGAGCTTAACTTGGGCAGACCTTCCACTAGATTACGTTTGACAAGATTTCTAATTCCATCTAAGCTACAGTGACCCAATCTCCTATGCCATAGTTCAGCAGTTTGATCTTTATTTGCTGCTAGATAAACATCTTGATCTTTCAGTTCCTCTAAATGCAGCACATACATGTTCTTTTCTCTGCTGGCTTCGAACACAGTTACACCATCCTTCATAATTAGGCACTTAGACTCCTGGAATTTGATTTGGTGACCCTTGTCACATAGCTGGCTGATACTTATGAGATTGTGCTTGAGTCCTTTGACACATAAAACATCTTCTATGAGGATTCTGTCTTGACTTCTAATAGATCCACAACCGATCACTGAGCCTTCTCCATTATCGCCATAGGTCACTGTTCCTTCTTCATCTTTGATGTATGAAAACAGTCTTCTGTTGCCAGTCATGTGCCTTGAGCACCCACTGTGCAAGTACCACTTTGATGGTCTAAGGCTTCCTTGCAATTAAATCACTAAGATTTAGGTACCCAAGTTCTTTTGGATCCTTGCTGGTTAGTTTCCCAATTTTTTCTTTTAGGAATCCACTTTAAGTGTTTAGTTGTACAAGTTATTTTAGTGTGTCCTAATTTATTATAATGATTACAAAATGATATATTATTTACTATTTTAATTGGCTTGAATTTAATGTTGGACTTATAGTTAATTTTTTGTTCAGCTACAAATTTTGGTGTTGGATAAATTTTAGGATGAATGATTATTTCTTCATTATCTGGTGGAATATATCCTAAACCATGCTTTTTCTTACTAGATCTTCTTGCTCCTTTTAATATTAGAGATGATTTTCCATTTGTGAATTTTTCGATTGCGTTAGTTAGATATTCATTATCTTTTGTTAGTGTGTCAACTTCCTTTTTAAGTTTACTTAAAGTTTCCTGGTTTTCCAGATTTGTTATTTGTTCATTTTTGATTTTTAGATCTTCACATAACAGTTCATTTCTCCTTTTTAATTCATAGATTTATTTTTCTAGTTGTTCAGTTTTAGATTTTAGAGTTGAGTTTGTGATTTCCAAGCATGCATAATTTTTCTTGGTAGTTTTTAATAGTTTACATACATCTTTATATTTATTATATAATTCATTGAATGCTTCTTCTAAACTATCTGAATCCGAATCATTACAAGAAGTAAAAGATGAGTCAGAGGTTACCTTGTCTTCGATGCTTGCCATAAAAGCCAGATTGGCTTTTTCTTCTTCATCATCACTGGAGCTTGACTCACTGTCTGAGTCTCTCTCATTGTTCCATGCAGCTGCCATGGCTTTCTTTTTGTATCTTTTGAATTTCTTTCAGTTGTCTTTCTTCTTGAACTCAATCTTCTTCAGCTTTGAACACTCAGCCTTGATGTGTCCAGGCTTTTTGCATTCGTAGCATATAGGTTCTGACTTCTTAACATCGTTAACTTCAAGCTTCTTGAAGTCTCTCCCTTTCTTGAAGTACTATATTCCTGACTGATATTTTTCTTGGCTAGAATAAGTTGCAGTCTTCTAGAGAGAAAAGCTTCCTCATCTTCACTGCTTTCATCACTCCTGTCATCTTCAGATTCTTTTTCAGAGCTGCCTTCTGTAGCTTTTAGAGCATTACTATGCTTTTTCCGGCTGGAGGATTCTCCAAGCCTCTCCATGTTTATCTCATGGGCCATTAGTTACCCAATGAGTTTCTCAACTGACATCCTTCTTAGATCATTTGCTTCTTCTATGGCTATCACCTTTGGAGTCCATGAGGCTGGTAGAGATCGCAATATCTTTCTCACCATATCTCCAATGTCATATATTTTTCCAAGCCCAGCCAAACCATTTGTGATGTCTGTGAATCTGCTATACATTTGTGTGATGGACTCTCCAGATTGCATCTGAAATCTTTCATATTGGGCTACCAAGATGTCTATTCTTGTTTCTCTTACCTTGTCAGTTCCTTCGTATGTGAGTCTTAGCTTCTCCCACATTTTCATAGCAGATTTACAGGCGGAAATCCTGTTGAACTCTTTTTTACTAAGAGCACAACACAGTATAATCTTTGCTTTGCTGTTTAGAGATATTTTCTTCTTGTCTTCATCTGTCCATTTGTCTTTTTCATTGGTTACCAAGAGATCTCCTTCTTCGATAATAGACCAGAGTTAGAAATCGAGACCTTGAAGAAAGAACTCCATTCCAGTCTTCCAGTAATTGTAGTCTTCACCATCAAATAGACGGGGTCTGTTAACGGACTGACCTTCTGCATGCCCTTGAGCTACCATTTATCTTTGCTCTTCAGATCGTGAGAACTTCTTTTTTGAAGAGACTTGGCTCTGATACCACTTGTTGCCCAAATAGCAAGCCCAGAGAGGGGGTGAATGGATTGCTAAACGCTCTTTTTAAATTAAAACTTGTCAATAAAATACTTAACAGAAAAATACTAAGATAGATAGTTAGTGCTAGTGAGAGTAAAGACGAAGAAGCAAACACACAACCCATGAGATTTTTATCATGGTTCGGACCTCCTATCCCAAGGAGTCCTACATCCAGTCCCCAAGCAACAACTTGGGATTTCACTAACTAAGGGTACTATCCCACTTAAGGACACTTGCACATCCAGCAGTAGCTGGCCTTCTCTTCTAACCCCGAAGAGGTACAAACCTACACCTGATGCAATAGGTCTTCCTTCTTCAATGAAGGGAATAACAACCACCAATTTCCTACAGGTCTTCTCTTCACAACAGAAGAGGAACACACACAGAGAATGTGAGTAAAAGACCAAGCTTATAAGAGATTGCTTGATCTGAGGCTGAATCTGAGAGACAAAGATTTGCAGAAGATAAAAAGAAGATTGATGACTCCATGAAGACATATACAAGGGATATACACTGAGTAACATACATAGAATCCCTTAAGCACCTACAAGCATCAGCAAGAAGAGCTCATTCCTTTCAGCACACCATCCTTGAGCTCTTAGCTCTCTATGTTTCATTTTCTTAGTCTTTGGAGAGCTAGTGTAGTTCTGAGAGATTTTTTGTGTTGCAAATCTTTGTCTTAGAGAGACTGGTCGTAGGCATGTGGAGATGAGCCTGCAGCTATAAGCACTTTGATTGGTCCTTGCATCCTTAGGAAAGATTTTCTGAATCCTTTATCCGTTCAACAGGTTGACAGATCCTTCTTTGACGTGCTTTACTATAAAAGCCCTGCATGCATTAAACACAGATACCTAGACAACTCCTTCTTGTCTATGTTATTAGTCAACCCTAGTAGTGTGCAGTATAATGATATGCTTAAACTAGAAAGGCTATCCTGACATCACATACATCAAGATTCTATGCGATACATCAAGTAAGCAAGAGGATTTTGTGTGGGATGATCAAGATCTTAGTATGCGCGGGAAGACTAGAACTCCACAGAGTTTTGAAAATATGTTTGAATAGAATGGTTATTATCAAGCTTTATCTGAGAAGATAATAATGACATGCATGATAATTCATTCAAACCATAATTGTTGTGAAGAGTGTTGTTGTATACGTGAAATCGATTTCATAATTATTATCCATATATAAATGAAATTTTATGTTGATGTGAATAATGAAATCGTTGTCCATGCAAATCGTTATTTAAGTAGAAGCAAATCATTCTTTGACTAAGGCAAACCGTTGTTCAAGTTAGAGAAAATCATTGTTTGAGCAAATCATTCTTTGACTAAGGCAAATCATTGTTCAAGTAAGAGCAAATCGTTGTTTGAGCAAATTGTTGTTTAACTAACCGAATCGTTACAACGATCAAATCTTTGTTTCACTTATCGAATCATTACAACAATCAAATTGTTGTTTCACTTATTGAATCGTTACAACGATCAAATCGTTGTTTCACTTATCGAATTGTTACAGCGACCAAATCATTGTTTCACTTATTGAATCGTTACAACGATCAAATCATTGTTTCACTTATCGAATCATTACAGCGACCAAATCGTTGTTTCACTTATTGAATCGTTACTGTGATCAAATCGTTGTTTTAGTTATCGAATCGTTACAGCGACCAAATCGTTGTTTCACTTATCAAATCGTTACAGCGACCAAATCATTGTAGCGATGGAAATCGTTGTTTTACTTATCAAATCGTTATACTATAAAGGAAATAGATGTGTACTTAGGAGAAATGCATGCTCTGAACTTTAAATAACAGTGTGTGAGAATAACTTATAGATTTTGCTTGAATTATTTCCTCTGTATGAACTTCAGAAAAACTTGTTAGAAAATATTTGTTAAGATTTTGTTAATCACCAAAAATTGCATATAATAAATAAAATTATATGGGGATGGACTGATCATCAAGGGCAAACTCCCTTCTCACTCACTCATGGGATGGAGGCGGTATGCCCATATGAGATACTCATTCCTTCGCTAAGGGTACAACTAGACAAAGAACTTAATCTCGATGAACGTCGAGAGGCGTTACTTACACAGCTGGAACTCTTAGATGAACGGCGTCTAGCCACAGCCGATCATGTGCTTTTATATCAAATAGACTCTCAAGATCTTTCGGAAAGAAAGTGATTGAACGTAAATTTCAAGAAGGAGACAAAATGAATTTTCATAAAACCTGGAGGTCCTAGGTCCAAATTTCAAGCTAATTGGGAAGACCCGTATGTAATCAAGGAAGTGTACCATGGGAATACTTATAAGCTAGTGAATGTCGATGGTGAGGAGCTCTCTCACCTATGGAATGGCTTGTATCTTAAAAGATTCTACCCTTAATAAAAGATTTTCTATAGCGGCACTACCTTGCAAAGGAGTACCAGCAGTCTTGGGTCTCGTATCCTTTTTTGGTTGTCAAATAACCCCTATGTCCAACTAACACACACAACACAGCAACCCACGGTCGACTCCCCTTAGACAAAGGTGTTCCTGCTTAGCCCTTGTGTAGGAAAAGTGAAGGCCTATTCTCCTCTTACTCGGATGAGGCGTAGGGGCAAAAGGATTGCCAGTTTGAAGACAGAGAAGTGGGTAGATCATGTGTGAATGAAATCTCAAATAGGGACAATCAATTAAAATTGCAAAAGAAAGAAGTGGCAAAAAATATAGAAAAGCAAATGAGTCAAAATGAAGGATAGGGGCATGGCAAATAGTGGCAAAGTCCCCGTGAGACGAAAATGAGCACGATCGTACGCATGCCCCAAACAAAATCAATGACCACAAAGTCTCTGGACAACAGATAGAATCCATATGAGATGCACCCTAACCAGTCGACAAACCAACATCCCGAGAACTGACACTAAGTCTTACTCCCTATGTCTTCCTATCCTCACTAATGACTGGAACACTCCCACACCTGGTCTGTGTAGGACTACTACTAGGGGCAATCAACCAAAGGGAGGCTAAGAACAAATGCACACTGCACTTAGGGGGTGTCTAACGATAAGAAATGGGAGATGATATTCATAACTAACCACTCAAATGCAGAGGGTGTCGTTATAGATAATCGAAAATTCCAAAAAAAAAAATCTCAAAATTCAAAACAAAAAAATAGAAAATAGAAAATCCCAAAATTCTAAAAAAACCCAAAAAATCCAAAAAATAGAAAACCTCAAAATAAAAAAATAGAAAATCCCAAAAATCTAAAAATAGATGTACATGTTGGCCCTTTTGGTACGGCAGCAAGCTAACCTAGAGGGGGGGGGGGGTGAATAGGTTTTTCTGAAATCTGAAATAGAAACTTTAAACACAGAAATTAACACTTGAAGGTTTGGTTAGTTTAGTGTAATAAAGAGTAGCAGTGCGGAAGCAAATAAACAATCACACAAATAACACAAGAGATTTATCCTGGTTCGGCCCTTCCCACATGGAAGTCCTACATCCAGTCCCCAAGCAACCTCCTGGGATTTTACTAACCAAGGGTACAGTCCCCCTTAAGGACACTACAACACCCAGCACCCCAGCTGGTCTTCTTCTCTTTCCCGGGCAAGAAGGCAGCCCACTTCTCTTACAGGTAAAGAAGCCAACCTCCTGGTACAAACCCCAGTGCGGTTCTGCTAGACACAAACCCCTAGCTAGGTTCTACACTGTATACAGTCTTACAGCTGGACAGAAGTCTTTCTTAGAAAAGAAAGAACAAAGCTGAGAGTTGGAACAAATAAAAACCAACTACAAGAACTCTCAGCAAAAGACTCTCTCCCCCAGATTTACAAGATGCACACAGAGAGAGAGAGAAGAGAGGAGAAGGAGCTTGAAGCTTGAGGGCTTCAGATGCTTGAACACTTCTTCTTGGGCTCAGGCTCTTTCTCTCTTTTCTTTTGAGTGTATGTGGAGTTGAGGTTCTTCCCGGATGTACACTCTTGAAAAATCTTCAGGAAAAGCTCATGCTTCTTCTTCAGCCTTGCTTCATCTTTTATATGAGCAATTTGAATAAATCCGTTGGAGTTCTAGCCATTGCTCATCTTCTCTTTCTTCTGATAATTTGTGGTCTACGAGGTCTGCAAGCATAGAAAAAAGTGTTTAGATAAAATAGTGTTTCTGTCAAAAAGGCTCATACCTTTATGTTTCCTGATGCCACCCAGAAGTGGTAAGTAATCTCTCTTTTGTTGACAGGAGAGAAGAGATTTAGAAAGATAAGCAAAAAGATCTCCTGTCAGAAAGATAGAGGATTACGCAAATCAAGAATATTGACTTTTTCACTAGATGCCAAAAGGCACTTTGAAATATAAAGGAAATCTATGTTTTTACAAAGAAGTCTGTGTTTTACAAAGGAATCCATGTTTCACTTATCAAATCCTTATGAGAGTTACAAAGGAATCCATGTTTTACAAAGGAGTCTGTGTTTTTACAAAGGAGTCAGTGTTTTACAAAGGAATCCATGTTTCACTTATCAAATCCTTATGAGAGTTACAAAGGAATCCATGTTTTACAAAGGAGTCTGTGTTTTACAAAGGAATCCATGTTTCACTTATCAAATCCTTATGAGAGTTACAAAGGAATCCATGTTTTACAAAGGAATCCATGTTTTACAAAGGAGTCTGTGTGAGTTACAAAGGAATTCTTATGAGAGTCACTTATCGAATCCTTATGAGAGCGAATCGTTATGAGAGCGAATCGTTATGAGAGTCACTTATCAAATCCTTATGAGAGCGAATCCTTATGAGAGTGAATCGTTATGAGAGTCACTTATCGAATCGTTATGAGAGCGAATCGTTATGAGAGTCACTTATCAAATCGTTATGGAACCAAATCGATGTGAGAGTCACTTATCAAATCGTTATGGGACCAAATCGATGTGAGAGTGAATCCTTATAGTAGTGAATCCTTATGAGAGCGAATCCTTATGACAGTGAATCCTTATGGCACTTTGTGAACTGAAATCGATGTATATTGAATGGACATCGATTTATCTGTTTAGTGCAAATCATTACAGAATAATGTCATAAAATTATATTTATTAGAAAATCATGATATTTAATTTATTATTAGAAAATTCATGGTATTAAATATATTTAATATTTAATTAATCATGTAAATTTATATTTATTAAGAAAAACATAATATTAAATATTTTTAATAATAATTAATTAAACATAAATTTTGTTATCACCAAAATAAAAGGGTAAAATATAGGAGTGGTTCAACAGTACATATCATTTTTTTAGCCTGCATTGTTACTTTCTATTTTTGCCTATTTAATAAGGCTCAGCCCCTTGACTATCATGAAGTTAAAGTCAATCCTCGCTTAATGCAAGGGGTTGAGTCTAAGAGCAGATCTAACTTGTTTTGTTAAGTGTGCAAGGACATGATGTTTTGAGCAACACAACGATGTACTCAGTTTCTCTCTCTCGGATCTCATTTCCCACTCGTGTCAATCACAAACCATTCAACATTCACTAGCATAAAAGTAAAGATCCACTAGATATAAACATCAGGGACAACATAAAAGGGGAGGTGGCTCACAAGCTCCTCACTCTCCACCACCACTCTCCCCGGATCCCTCATGCCTCTCAGGCGAAGGTGGCATGTCACCACCACCCCTTATGCTCCAGGCGCTTGTCTCACTGTCCCAGTGCCTCTCCTCCTCCTCGTTCCTCCGGTGACTGGAGGAACCAGCCAGATATTGCCTCACGGAGGGGCCACTCACTCCGCTCCTACTCCTGCTCCAGCTATGGCTCTGACCAATCGCCATCACCAAACTCTGGAGCTCATCGATGTGGATTTGCAACACAGACATCTCGGCATGTAGACGGGACAGCTCCACCTGGTCCGTTGTCGAGCCCTGCACCCACAGCGTCGCCAGCTCCCCCACCCGAGTCACCGCCATCTCAGCCTGTAAGCGCCATCGAGCCACCTTTGTTGCCGATGCCTCCGCCTGAAGATGGCACTGAGCCGTCGTTGTATGTACCTGGCCAGTGGTAGTCCTCAGCTCCACAACCTGTGTCAAATTATGTCAGCATGCAATCTTTAATCAAAATGATAAAGTTTGAGTCACACTTACCCTCTTCTCCAGCGTAGCCTCTACCTCCTCTGCCCTCCCTAAGGCACCCACCAGTTGATCCGCGAGGTCAGACTGTGAGTCCACAGCTGCTGCCCGAGATGAGGACGCACCTACCTATGATGTCCTCAGGCTCGCCAACTCTGCACACTGCACATGAAACACTTGTCAATATCTTTAAGTTGAAGGAACTGGTACATTATCGAAGTCTGAGTAGGTACTTACCAGCTGGTCTGCCTCCCTCTTGGCAACGTCTCGGTCCTGCACGATGGAGTGCAGCAGGGCCTGGAGCGACGCAATCTATCCAATCACATCCGCCTGCAAGTCACCAAAATCATGTCAGATTCAGTTCAATCAAGTGAATTTCACAAAGTCTAAGTTCAGAGGTATACCTATCGTCGGGCGCCCCTATAGACCCTCGCCTCACACTTCAAGGTGAAGGACTGTACGTACGCCTCATCCGTCTACACATCGGACGTGACGGCACCCTCGGTGCTACCAATCTACTATCTGCTTTCGGGCCCTCTCACGCAAATCAGTCGTGTCGTGAAGTCTCCGGAAGCTTCGGCCAGGCCTAGGTGTCCTACCTCGGCTAGGAAACTCCACGACACTCTGACGTAGCTTGAGTGCTTGCTAAGTCTAATGTAGATGCAGGGGTAGCATGTGATACCCCAAAATTTTCTTTCTTTTATATGATGCATATGTCTTAACTTGTCGTGTGAGTAGCGTGTGTATTCAATTGTGCATATTATCATTTCTATGCTTTCTCATTAGTTCATGCATGTATATATAGGATAGTTAGGTAAGAATAGGCAATTAGTTAAATTTATGTATAAGGTGTATACCAAAAATCTGAGGCATAAAATAGTTAAGTAATATTGTGCATGTGATAAGTAAATAATGATATAGGCCATGTAGGATCATGAGAGCTATTTCTGTACAAGTATAAATATAAACATGAGTGTGCATGCATTATCTAGCTATCAATGTAGGCATTATTTAATTATTAATGTATCTATGGCATTTAGTTATTTTAAACATGTTGTAAGTAACCATGGTGTATATAGGTGTACATATATATGCTAATCTTGTTTAAATGATACTTAATTACTTTAAGCATGTTAAATTATTATGATGTGTGAGGTGCTTGAATGATAATGTACAGATAGAATTTAACTAATAATGAACACATTTCATTATAAATTCTTGCACAATGTATGTGACTATGTAATGTGAATGTGTATGTGCATATATGCATGTTATTGATGCATGTTATCCTTAATTATGATTAGTATAAGTTATATTTAAATAAAAATTATGGAAAGAGTGTACTTCATGTGGTAAGGGTATATGTGATTATTTTTATATATATTAAATTATTCTAGTGTTTTACGCATTTATTTCGGAGTTTATCAGGGTCTTGATTGCACTGGGGAGTTGGCGGCCAAGGCTTGGACGCCAGAATGGTTGGCGTCCACATCCCTGGACGCCAACCCTAGGTAGGCGACCACCCCCTGGACGCCAACCTCAAGTTGGCGGCCAGACCCTTGACGTCAACTGTGCAGTTGACTACAACCGATGTTGATGTCAATATCCTCCTGCGTAACTGTTCCAGATTTGTTAATGCTCACTTTATGTCCGGTTCCAGTTTAGAAAACCCTTCCTAAACCTTGGGTAACCTACCCCAGTGCGTACCCAACCTATCCAACTTTATAAAAACCCATTTTCTGGCCGCACAAAGCCCTTTTGGTCATTGTGAAACCCTAGTTTTCCCTGTGAGAAAAGTTGAACTTCCCAAGCTCTGATCGAGAGACTGGAGGATTTTCTGGGAGATCTACGATGACTGGAGCATAGTCTAACTATCAAGGAGGCATCCCCAACCCCGAGGAACGATCTACATCGACGGGAGAACAAGATTCAAGGAGTTTCTGAGCACCCTCTTGCTCTGGCCGAGGAGGGTTTCAACGACAAAGATTTGATCTTCTAGGATTTTATTAGAGGCAAGTAACCTATGTACATCTTTCCTATACATGTCCCCTAGGTCCTATGATTTTTACGAATTTTTCCTCGCATCCTGGACCCTCAAACTTCCCCGTACATGTGAATGTGTCTGTGCATATTGTTGTCTAGAAGTTGACGGCAACGTCCCTTGCCATTAAGTTCATCAGTTGACGGAAAGAGATGTCGCAGTTAACCCAGTTCGCGGCCAGGACCATGCAGTTAAGTTCGTTAGTGTTCTGAAAAATGCTGTTTAATATATTTAAATGATTTCTGGTTATGTTTTTCTACTGAAATTTTTATGAGGGGTCAAGGGTGATTAGTAGGTCATATCATGAGGTTTTCATGATTTTCATGATTTATGTTATTTATTAAAATTTTGGAGTTCGAATTATGACCATAAGATGAGCATGTTTAATCTGTATAATTAGGACGGTCGTGAGTTTGAGCATGGTGAATTTTTTGTAATGATATGATTATAGTATAAACACATTGACACTGTCAAATTAGACTATTTTAGTGGAATTCTCTATTTTAAGAAATTTGTGAGAAATGCACCTGCAGTTTGGATTAATTGTTATAATTACATTTTCTGTTCATAAAAATCCGAACAATTGCGCATGTGTTTTGTTTACTGTCTTTAACTTATGATACAATTTTCGTGAAGTTCTAATGACAGTAGGTATTTTCATGATTTTAAATGTGAAAATAACCATGTTGTGCATGTTAGAGTAATATAGTATAAATGGAAAGTTAGCAGCATGTTAATGCCTTACCTTGAGTGATTTATCACTGTTAAACAACAATGTGAATTTCTGTAAAAGGGAATGTGAGTATTAAACAAAGTGAACGTAGAATTTGAATGAAAGTTGTGTATAAGCATTTGTAATAATGTGATGAGAATGAGAATTTGGTTAAGGTAAAATGTGTGCCAAGAATGACACTGCTACCATAGGGGTCTGAGAGCTGTACCATAGAAAAGTCCCCATGGAAGGCTCAACGTTATGAGATAAATCCTAAGGGCATTAGAATAAAATCCTGGAGGTGGATAAGTACCGCTGGTTAGGGTGGAGAGGGCTTCTCCCGGTTCTGCGCAGTTACCTAGATTTGTCACAGCATTGCATAGGTGATGAATATGTGAAAGTGAGTGCTAAGTGCTAAGTGATAAGCGCTAAGTGCTAAAGTGATTGTTTTCCTCTACTTGGTAGTTAGGACTATGTGTCACGACAACTTAAGAGATTAAATGTGAACATAGTGTAAAGTGATAAATGTGAATGCAAGAGTAAGTGCAAAGGAAGGAGTGAAAATTAATATGTAAGGAAGAGTAAAAGATAGCAAAGGTACAAGTGTAGGTGAAAACCAATGTATCATTACATGTTTATTTATTTATGTCATTCATGTGTAACTATCATATTTATAATATCATGTTTTGTATCATGTTAAATGTTATGAAATATAGTTTAATAGTCTCCATATGGCGGTATGTATGAATATGTGCATGTAAACATGTAAAGAAATGCAATGTAGGAGAACGAGTAGGTAAATTTGACAATGAATAAGATAGCTTGAGAATAAGTGTAAATCCATGTAATTAAGTTTAACTCATGTCAAAACAGCAAGGTAAAAGAGATTTTGTTTTTTTGGTAAACACACGAAATAATGTCTAAGTTCCATGATAGAATTGCTATTCATTTAGTATGTAGTTTCATGCTTAAATTGTAGATGATTACCATCCGATTTGAATGTATTAAATCTTCATTCCATGTTTAATAAAGGTGATATCATGGTGAATTATTCATATTAAAACAGCAAATGAAATGTGTAAATAAATGAGAAAAGTGCATGTGAAAAATAAATAGAGATCATGTTAGGTTGTTATCTACGTTATGTATAATTGCATGTTCTAATTGGTAGAGCTATTACACAATAAGGAAAAAAAAGTTTAGACTAATATATCATGTTACATGATAGGTGTTTAAGAGTGCATATGTTCATGTCATGTATGTATTAATTGGATTATGCTTAACTACGATAGAGAGATTAGCATCATATTATGAAGTTCACTAGAAACCATGTGCAAGTGTCATGAATGTATGATAAATCTTACCTTAAAACAGCAAGTTAGTTATATGATAAAGTGATATGAATGCATGTGAAATTGACTAAATACTATGCTAAAAGTATTCACCATCTTGTACATAACCTTGTGTTCAAATTTGATTAAATTGTGCAATGATATGATAAGGATTTGAACTATTTATCATAGAATATATCATGTGTAGAGAACTTGTGTAGATGTATGTTATTTTATAATTTAATATGAGCATGTGTTAATTCAGAATGTGTTTGGGAGACCTATGTGTTGTTAATCATTAAAGTTTGTGCTATATGAATTATTGTGATTAGTATGATAGCATGTGTCTCATTATGGTTGGTAGTATAATATGTATGTGATATGTATAAGTTTGATGTTTAGATTACTTGCTGAGTCTTGTAAGACTCATACTTTCTTCGACGTACAGATGTGACTGGTTATCCAATAGCTGAGGAGAGAACAGTGAAGATCGATACCACATACTAGAAATAGCACTTGAGGAGATTTTATTTTTGGTAGTTGCTTAAATTTATAGTTGAATAATGTTATTCATATGGACAATGTACGGACAATGTAGTTCTCTTCAAGTTGTAATAATGTGGACTCTAGTACTTTCTTTTACTATATAGACTGTGGAATGTGTGGTGATGATGGAATGAAATATAATATTTCTTTTAATTTCGCTGTTGTCTTTTATTATTCATGGACATATCAACCTTATCGTTTAGTGTTGGGTTACTATCCCACTGTAATGGCGCTCTTTATACCGATAGGGATTGGTATAATCGTACCGGTATGAGGAGGGTCGTTACAGAGATTGGTATGAGTGCATCAAGGTTGAGACTGTACATGAATAAACCATCATCTCACAATATTGCAAAGTCTTTATAGGAATTTGTCCATATGTGTAGAAAGTAATAGTAATGAATGAAAGATAGTAAGAAAGGTAGATAGGATTTAATAAGTTAGACTGTAACTAGATTGAATTGTTTTGCAGACAATGGTGAGTCAAGGAAAGCGTGAGACTAGGGCTAGGGAGCATGAAGAGAAACACAAGGTGAGAAACTTCATAATGAGACTTAGACCAGCAGTGAGAGTGAGACTTTTGGAATGCGATCCCCGCACTCTGGACGAGCTTCTTAGTACGGCAAGGTCTGCAGCCTCTACAGCTAGCGGGAAACCCATGTGTATGCACTGCAATAAACCCCATGGCGGGAATTAGTGTTGGGCAAAGGAAGGAAGGTGCCTCAAATGCGGCAGCAAGGACCATTGGATTAATGAATGTCCAAGGTTGAAGAAGTTTGATCCCCGAGGTACTACAACATCGACATCAAAAGAGCCAGCAGTAGAACTTCAAGCACCAGCCAAAGAGAAGGAGGATTTCATTCTTTTTCCGGAGATGGCACCGATGACGTCACCAGTGGTACTCGAATCGATCTTCGAGGACGAAGATCTTTTTCAAGGGGGGAGAATGTGATACCCCGAAATTTTCTTTCTTTTATATGATGCATATGTCTTAACTTGTCGCGTGAGTAGCGTGTGTATTCAATTGTGCATATTATCATTTCTATGCTTTCTCATTAGTTCATGCATGTATATACAGGATAGTTAGGTAAGAATAGGAAATTAGTTAAATTTATGTATAAGGTGTATACCAAAAATCTGAGGCATAAAATAGTTAAGTAATATTGTGCATGTGATAAGTAAATAATGATATAGGCCATGTAGGATCATGAGAGCTATTTTTGTACAAGTATAAATATAAACATGAGTGTGCATGCATTATCTAGCTATCAATGTAGGCATTATTTAATTATTAATGTATCTATGGCATTTAGTTATTTTAAACATGTTGTAAGTAACCATGGTGTATATAGGTGTACATATATATGCTAATCTTATTTAAATGATACTTAATTACTTTAAGCATGTTAAATTATTATATGTGTAAGGTGCTTGAATGATAATGTACAGATAGAATTTAACTAATAATGAACACATTTCATTATAAATTCCTGCACAATGTATGTGACTATGTAATGTGAATGTGTATGTGCATATATGCATGTTATCCTGAATTATGATTAGTATAAGTTATATTTAAAAAACAATTATGGAATGAGTGTACTTCATGTGGTAAGGGTATATGTGATTATTTTTATATATATTAAATTATTCTAGTGTTTTTACGAATTTATTTCGGAGTTTATCAGGGTCTTGATTGCACTCGGGAGTTGGCGTCCAAGGCCTGGACGCCAGAGTGGTTGGCGTCCACATCCCTGGACGCCAACCCCAGGTAGGCGACCACCCCTTGGATGCCAACCTCAAGTTGGCAGCCAGACCCTTGACGTCAACTGTGCAATTGACTACAACCGATGTTGACGTCAATATCCTCTTGCGTAATGGTTCCAGATTTGTTAATGCTCGCTTTATGGCCGGTTCCAGATTAGGAAACCCTTCCTAAACCTTCGGAAACCTACCCCAGTGCGTACCCAACCTATCCAACTTTATAAAAACCCATTTTCTGGCCGCACAAAGCCCTTTTGGTCAGTGTGAAACCCTAGTTTTCCCTGTGAGAAAAGCTGAACTTCCCAAGCTCTGATCCGGCGACTGGAGGATTTTCTGGGAGATCTACGATGACTGGACCGTAGTCTAACTATCAAGGAGGCATTCCCAACCCCGAGGAACGATCTACATCGACGGGAGAACAAGATTCAAGGAGTTTCTGAGCACCCTTTTGCTCTGGCCGAGGAGGGCTTCAACGACAAAGATTTGATCTTCTAGGATTTTATTAGAGGCAAGTAACCTATGTACATCTTTCCTATACATGTCCCCTAGGTCCTATGATTTTTACGGATTTTTCCTCGCGTCCTGGACCCTCAAACTTCCCCGTACATGTGAATGTGTCTGTGCATATTACTGTCTAGAAGTTGACGGCAACATCCCTTGCCGTTAAGTTCATCAGTTGACGGCAAGAGATGTCGCAGTTAACCCAGTTGGCGGCCAAGACCATGCACTTAAGTTCGTTAGTGTTCTGAAAAATACTGTTTAATATATTTAAATGATTTCTCGGTATGTTTTCCAGCTGAAATTTTTATGAGGGGTCAAGGGTGATTAGTAGGTCATATCATGAGGTTTTCATGAATTTTCATGATTTATGTTATTTATTAAAATTTTGGAGTTCGAATTATGACCATAAGATGAGCATGTTTAATCTGTATAATTAGGACGGTTGTGAATTCGAGCATGGTGAATTTTTGTAATGATATGATTATAGTATAAACACATTGACACTTTCAAATTAGACTGTTTTATTGGAAATCTCTATTTTAAGAAATTTGTGAGAAATGCACATGCAGTTTGGATTAATTGTTATAATTACATTTTCTGTTCATAAAAATACGAAAAATTGAGCATGTGTTTTTTTTACTGTCTTTAACTTATGATAAAATTTTCGTGAAGTTCTAATGACAGTAGGTATTTTCATGGTTTTAAATGTGAAAATAACCATGTTGTTCATGTTAGAGTAATATAGTATAAATGGAAAGTTAGCAGCATGTTAATGCCTTACCTTGAGTGATTTATCACTGTTAAACAGCAATGTGAATTTCTATAAAAGGGAATGTGAGTATTAAGCGAAGTGAATGTAGAATTTGAATGAAAGTTGTGTATAAGCATGAGTAATAATGTGATGAGAATGAGAATGTGGTTAAGGTAAAATGTGTGCCAAGAATGACACTGCTACCATAGGGGTCTGAGAGCTGTACCATAGAAAAGTCCCCATGGAAGGCTCAACGTTATGAGATAAATCCTAAGGGCATTAGGATAAAATCCTGGAGGTGGACAAGTACCGCTGGTTAGGGTGGAGAGGGCTTCTCCCGGTTCTGCGCAGTTACCTAGATTTGTCACCGCATTGCCTAGGTGATGAATATGTGAAAGTGAGTGCTAAGTGATAAGCGCTAAGTGCTAAAGTGATTGTTTTCCTCAACTTGGTAGTTAGGACTATGTGTCACGACAACTTAAGAGATTAAATGTGAACATAGTGTAAAGTGATAAATGTGAATGCAAGAGTAAGTGCAATGGAAGGAGTGAAAATTAATATGTAAGGAAGAGTAAAAGATAGCAAAGGTACAAGTGTAGGTGAAAACCAATGTATCATTACATGTTTATTTATTTATGTCATTCATGTGTTACTATCATATTTATAATATCATGTTTTGTACCATGTTAAATGTTATGTAATATAGTTTAATAGTCTCCATATGGCGGTATGTATGAATATGTGCATGTAAACATGTAAAGAAATGCAATGTAGGAGAACGAGTAGGTAAATTTGACAATGAATAAGATAGCGTGAGAATAAGTGTAAATCTATGTAATTAAGTTTAATTCATGTCAAAACAGCAAGGTAAATGAGATTTTGTTTTTTGGTAAACACACGAAATAATGTCTAAGTTCCATGATAGAATTGTTATTCATTTAGTATGTAGTTTCATGCTTAAATTGTAGATGATTACCATCCGATTTGAATGTATTAAATCTTCATTCCATGCTTAATAAAGGTGATATCATGGTGAATTATTCATATTAAAACAGCAAATGAAATGTGTAAGTAAATGAGAAAAGTGGATGTGAAATATAAATAGAGATCATGTTAGGTTGTTATCTACGTTATGTATAATTGCATGTTCTAATTGGTAGAGCTATTACACAATAAGGAAAAAAATGTTTAGACTAATATATCATGTTACATGATAGGTGTTTAAGAGTTCATATGTTCATGTCATGTATATATTAATTGGATTATGCTTAACTATGATAGAAAGATTAGCATCATATTATGAAGTTCACTAGAAACCATGTGCAAGTGTCATGAATGTATGATAAATCTTACCTTAAAACAGCAAGTTAGTTATGTGATAAAGTGATATGAATGCATGTGAAATTGACTAAATACTATGCTAAAAGTATTCGTCATCTTGTACATAACCTTGTGTTCAAATTTGATTAAATTGTGCAATTATATGATAAGGATTTGAACTATGTATCATAGAATATATCATGTGTGGAGAACTTGTGTAGATGTATATTATTTTATAATTTAATATGAGCATGTGTTAATTTGGAATGTGTTTGGGAGACCTGTGTGTTGTTAATCATTAACGTTTGTGCTATATGAATTATTGTGATTAGTATGATAGCATGTGTCTCATTATGGTTGGTAGTATAATGTGTATGTGATATGTATAAGTTTGATGTTTAGATTACTTGCTGAGCCTTGTAAGACTCATACTTGCTTCGGCGTACATGTGTGACAGGTTATCCAGTAGCTGAGGAGAGAACAGTGAAGATTGATACCACATACAAGAAATAGCACTTGAGGAGATTTTATTGTTGGTAGTTGCTTAAATTTATAGTTGAATAATGTTATTCATATGGACAATGTAGTTCTCTTCAAGTTGTAATAATGTGGACTCTAGTACTTTCTTTTACTATATAGACTGTGGAATGTGTGGTGATGATGGAATGAAATATAATATTTCTTTTAATTCCGCTGTTGTCTTTTATTATTCATGGACATATCAACCTTATCGTTTAGTGTTGGGTTACTATCCCACTGTAATGGCGCTCTTTATACCGATAGGGATTGGTATAATCGTACCGGTATGAGGAGGGTCGTTACAGAGATTGGTATGAGTGCATCAAGGTTGAGACTGTACATGAATAAACCATCATCTCACAATATTGCAAAGTCTTTATAGGAATTTGTCCATATGTGTAGAAAGTAATAGTAATGAATGAAAGATAGTAAGAAAGGTAGATAGGATTTAATAAGTTAGACTGTAACTAGATTGAATTGTTTTGCAGACAATGGTGAGTCAAGGAAAGCGTGTGACTAGGGCTAGGGAGCATGAAGAGAAACACAAGGTGAGAAACTTCATAATGAGACTTAGACCAGCAGTGAGAGTGAGACTTTTGGAATGCGATCCCCGCACTCTGGACGAGCTTCTTAGTACGGCAAGGTCTGCAGCCTCTACAGCTAGCGGGAAACCCATGTGTATGCACTGCAATAAACCCCATGGCGGGAATCAGTGTTGGGCAAAGGAAGGAAGGTGCCTCAAATGCGGCAGCAAGGACCATTGGATTAATGAATGTCCGAGGTTGAAGAAGTTTGATCCCCGAGGTACTACAACATCGACATCAAAAGAGCCAGCAGTAGAACTTCAAGCACCAGCCAAAGAGAAGGAGGATTTCATTCTTTTTCCGGAGATGGCACCGATGACGTCACCAGTGGTACTCGAATCGATCTTCGAGGACGAAGATCTTTTTCAAGGGGGGAGAATGTGATACCCCGAAATTTTCTTTCTTTTATATGATGCATATGTCTTAACTTGTCGCGTGAGTAGCGTGTGTATTCAATTGTGCATATTATCATTTCTATGCTTTCTCATTAGTTCATGCATGTATATACAAGATAGTTAGGTAAGAATAGGAAATTAGTTAAATTTATGTATAAGGTGTATACCAAAAATCTGAGGCATAAAATAGTTAAGTAATATTGTGCATGTGATAAGTAAATAATGATATAGGCCATGTAGGATCATGAGAGCTATTTCTGTACAAGTATAAATATAAACATGAGTGTGCATGCATTATCTAGCTATCAATGTAGGCATTATTTAATTATTAATGTATCTATGGCATTTAGTTATTTTAAACATGTTGTAAGTAACCATGGTGTATATAGGTGTACATATATATGCTAATCTTGTTTAAATGATACTTAATTACTTTAAGCATGTTAAATTATTATGATGTGTAAGGTGCTTGAATGATAATGTACAGATAGAATTTAACTAATAATGAACACATTTCATTATAAATTCCTGCACAATGTATGTGACTATGTAATGTGAATGTGTATGTGCATATATGCATGTTATCTTGAATTATGATTAGTATAAGTTATATTTAAAAAAAAATTATGGAATGAGTGTACTTCATGTGGTAAGGGTATATGTGATTATTTTTATATATATTAAATTATTCTAGTGTTTTTACGAATTTATTTCGGAGTTTATCAGGGTCTTGATTGCACTGGGGAGTTGGCGGCCAAGGCTTGGACGCCAGAGTGGTTGGCGTCCACATCCCTGGACGCCAACCCCAGGTAGGCGACCACCCCCTGGACGCCAACCACAAGTTGGTGTCAAGACCCTTGACGTCAATTGTGCAGTTGACTACAATCGATGTTGACGTCAATATCCTCCTGCGTAATGGTTCCAGATTTGTTAATGCTCGTTTTATGGCCGGTTCCAGTTTAGGAAACCCTTCCTAAACCTTGGGTAACCTACCCCAGTGCGTACCCAACCTATCCAACTTTCTAAAAACCCATTTTCTGGCCGCACAAAGCCCGTTTGGTCATTGTGAAACCCTAGTTTTCCCTGTGAGAAAAGCTGAACTTCCCAACCTCTGATCCGGTGACTGGAGAATTTTCTGGGAGATCTACAATGATTGGACCGTAGTCTAACTATCAAGGAGGCATCCCCAACCCTGAGGAACGATCTACATCGAAGGGAGAACAAGATTCAAGGAGTTTCTGAGCACCCTCTTGCTCTGGCCGAGGATGGCTGATACGACAAAGATTTGATCGTCTAGGATTTTATTAGAGGCAAGTAACCTATGTACATCTTTCCTATACATGTACCCTAGGTCCTATGATTTTTACGGATTTTTCCTCGCATCCTGGACCCTCAAACTTCCCCATACATGTGAATGTGTCTGTGTATATTACTGTCTAGAAGTTGACGGCAACATCCCTTGCCGTTAAGTTCATCAGTTGACAGCAAGAGATGTCACATTTAAGCCAGTTGGTGGCCAGGACCATGCAGTTAAGTTCGTTAGTGTTTTAAAAAATGCTGTTTAATATATTTAAATGATTTCTGGGTATGTTTTCCAACTAAAATTTTTTTGAGGGGTCAAGGGTGATTAGTAGGTCATATCATGAGGTTTTTGTGAATTTTCATGATTTATGTTATTTATTAAAATTTTGGAGTTCGAATTATGACCATAAGATGAGCATGTTTAATCTGTATAATTAGGACGGTTGTGAATTCGAGCATGGTTAATTTTCTGTAATGATATGATTATAGTATAAACACATTGACACTATCAAATTAGACTATTTTATTGGAAATCTCAATTTTAAGAAATTTGTGAGAAATGCACCTGAAGTTTGGATTAATTGTTATAATTACATTTTTTGTTCCTAAAAATATGAAAAATTGAGCATGTTTTTTGTTTACTGTCTTTAACTTATGATAAAATTTTCGTGAAGGTCTAATGACAATAGGTATTTTCATGGTTTTAAATGTGAAAATAACCATGTTGTGCATGTTAGAGTAATATAGTATAAATGCAAAGTTAGCAGCATGTAAATGCCTTACCTTGAGTGATTTATCACTGTTAAACGGGAATGTGAATTTCTGTAAAAGGGAATGTGAGTATTAAGCGAAGTGAACGTAGAATTTGAATGAAAGTTGTGTATAAGCATGAGTAATAATGTGATGAGAATGAGAATGTGGTTAAGGTAAAATGTGTGCCAAGAATGACACTGCTACCATAGGGGTCTGAGAGCTGTACCATAGAAAAGTCCCTATGGAAGGCTCAACGTTATGAGATAAATCCTAAGGGCATTAGGATAAAATCCTAGAGGTGGACAAGTACCGCTGGTTAGGGTGGAGAGGGCTACTCCCGGTTCTGCACAGTTACCTAGATTTGTTACCGCTTTGCCTAGGTGATGAATATGTGAAAGTGAGTGCTAAGTGCTAAGTGATAAGCGCTAAGTGCTAAAGTGATTGTTTTCCTCTACTTGGTAGTTAGGACTATGTGTCACGGCAACTTAAGAGATTAAATGTGAACATAGTGTAAAGTGATAAGTGTGAATGCAAGAGTAAGTGCAATGGAAGGAGTGAAAATTGATATGTAAGGAAGAGTAAAAGATAGCAAAGGTACAAGTGTAGGTGAAAACCAATGTATCATTACATGTTTATTTATTTATGTCATTCATGTGTTACTATCATATTTATAATATCATGTTTTGTACCATTTTAAATGTATTGTAATATAGTTTAATAGTCTCCATATGGCGGTATGTATGAATATGTGCATGTAAACATGTAAAGAAATGCAATGTAGGAGAACGAGTAGGTAAATTTGACAATGAATAAGATAGCCTGAGAATAAGTGTAAATCCATGTAATTAAGTTTAATTCATGTCAAAACAGCAAGGTAAATGAGATTTTATTTTTTTGGTAAACACACGAAATAATGTCTAAGTTCCATGATAGAATTACTATTCATTTAGTATTTAGTTTCATGCTTAAATTGTAGATGATTACCATCCGATTTGAATGTATTAAATCTTCATTCCATGTTTAATAAAGGTGATATCATGGTGATTTATTCATATTAAAACAGCAAATGAAATGTGTAAATAAATGAGAAAAGTGCATGTGAAAAATAAATAAAGATCATGTTAGGTTGTTATCTACGTTATGTATAATTGCATGTTCTAATTGGTAGAGCTATTACACAATGAGGAAAAAAATGTTTAGACTAATATATCATGTTACATGATAGGTGTTTAAGAGTGCATATGTTCATGTCATGTATGTATTAATTAGATTATGCTTAACTACGATAGAAAGATTAGCATCATATTATGAAGTTCACTAGAAACCATGTGCAAGTGTCATAATGTATGATAAATCTTACCTTAAAACAGCAAGTTAGTTATATGATAAAGTGATATGAATGCATGTGAAATTGACTAAATACTATGCTAAAAGTATTCGTCATCTTGTACATAACCTTGTGTTCAAATTTGATTAAATTGTGCAATGATATGATAAAGATTTGAACTATGTATCATAGAATATATCATGTGTAGAGAACTTGTGTAGTTGTATGTTATTTTATAATTTAATATGAGCATGTGTTAATTCGGAATGTGTTTGGGAGACCTATGTGTTGTTAATCATTAAAGTTTGTGCTATATGAATTATTGTGATTAGTATGATAGCATGTGTCTCATTATGGTTGGTAGTATAATGTGTATGTGATATGTATAAGTTTGATGTTTAGATTACTTGCTGAGTCTTGTAAGACTCATACTTGCTTCGGCGTACAGGTGTGACAGGTTATCCAGTAGTTGAGGAGAGAACAGTGAAGATTGATACCACATACAAGAATTAGCACTTGAGGAGAATTTATTTTTGGTAGTTGCTTAAATTTATAGTTGAATAATGTTATTCATATGGACAATGTACGGACAATGTAGTTCTCTTCAAGTTGTAATAATGTAGACTCTAGTACTTTCTTTTACTATATAGACTGTGGAATGTGTGGTGATGATGGAATGAAATATAATATTTCTTTTAATTCCGCTGTACTCTTTTATTATTCATGGACATATCAACCTTATCGTTTAGTGTTGGGTTACTATCCCAATGTAATGGCACTCTTTGTACCGATGGGGATTGGTATAATCGTACCGGTATGAGGAGGGTCGTTACATAGCACTAGGGTTAGAGCATGCACCCATGTCTCCTTACCAAAGTAGGGGCGGGCCTGCTCCAACTAGAGATGGATCTCGTCTCCCTCCTCTAGGTATGGCTGCCACACCACCTGCACCATAAAGAACACCTCTTGTCAATGTCCAAGGGATTTAAGGAAATCAACTGAGGATTAGAGAGAGAATGGTACTCACATCGAGTTAAGGGTAGACGTCGATGGCATCCTGGATGGATGCCAACTGCTCCTCCAGGGGGTGCGTGTCTCGACACAGCACCACCTCGCTAGGGGCACGAGACCCAATCGCTCCAGAGTACCCCTCCCTACGCCCGGGAGATGGAGGTAGGTCTAGACCTGTAGAGTAAGAAGCACAATTAGATCACAGGTTGCAAATTGTAAAGCATGAATGAGATAGGAGAAAGAGAAGAGTACCTGGAGGAAGGGGAAGAACCACTGACCGCAGTCTACCAGTCAGAGGACCCTAGGCTATCAAATGGGTGTGCCAGAAGGGCAGCACCCCAAGCATACTCCCCTACCCGGCCTAGGTCCTCCAACAACGGTAGGAAGTGGCAGTGGACCGCGTCGCCTCTCGTGGCAAACAAGAGTCTCCCGAGGAAGAATGTGAGGAAGCGACGTAGGTCCAAGTCTGCCTGAGCAGCAGGCTCGCTAGCTAGGGTCTCTCTACACCCACTCACTAGCCGATCCAACTACTCATCGGTCGTCTCCTCCTACCTCCCTACCCATCTGCACTAGCCCCAGGCTCTCCTGCAGGTCTACCCTAGGAACTAAGGAAGACCTACAGGCCACTGTCAACCCTAGGAGCCTCTGAGCCATGCCTCTGTAGCATGGGTACGTGAATCCGCTAACCGAGTGGCCGTATAACCTCAACCGGTAATTCTGCTCACATCCTCGAGATTGGGGATCATATGACCCCATGGGAACACGAAGGCGGTCGCCTCCGCGTCCCACCTGCCCCTCAACACCTGGATAAGGGGAGCATCCTCCCTCATCCTCTCCATCTGGAGGACCTCCCCAAACCCCATGTCATCCAACCTCTCCCTCTGGAATCCAAGAAGCGCCAGATACACCGCCAACACCAGAAGCCATGACACCCTAGCCCTCATCTCACCCTGCAAGCACATAGAAGAAGCAACCGGTTAGTATAGTAGTCTCGCAATCTCTGACCCCGTCGTGACCATCCTTGTTGTATGTGTTGCTATGGAGGTCATATGTTGACTAATGACAAGCATGTTAGAATATGAATTATTGTGGTTATGAATATGGGTTTTAATTTTATGTTAACTGTTAGTCGTAGTTTGTGTGTTTTCCGAGTTTGGTGGTGTGGCACCTATTCTGGAATGTCTCTTCAGTCGGGTACCCCAGATTTTGTGTGAGCCAAGCTCGTAGGTGCTCGGGGTTTGTCCCAGTACTGTGTATAATGTCGAGGTCTATGTTGTCTTCCTAGACACCATCACTCCTAAGTTTGAGTTGTACGCCCGGCTGAGGGAAAGATGGCAGGGGGACAACGACTTGTGTGAGAGTTTGTGTTCTGTCGCTTGTAGCGCACTCGTGGTTGGGAGTACAAACACCAGTAGATGTACTGGGCCCCAGCTAGTCCTATTTTCCAATGCCTTACTTTAGAGAGCTCAGGCCAGAGTTTCTAAAGGTGCCAAGCATGGGCCAACAGTTGTGTGTGGTCTGCAGGTGTAGTGTTGGTTGGTCTCCACTGTTCTTCAGCTTTATGTTGTGGTTGTGGAGCAGCAGCTGGACCTTACGTCCATGGCTGTAAGACTGAGAGGTAGTTCTTGTGTGGTGTGTTCGGGTTGGATACTGGTGTCATGAACCAGTAGTCCTTACCCGCGTTGCGGCGTCGTTCCTTCCAAATCGAGCTTTCTAGTGGTTGTGGTTGAATGTGGTGGCTTTTCGGTTGTGGTTCAATTGTGGTACCATGTGGTTTTTGGTGCCGCTACCCTGTGTGGGCAACTGATTATTGTGACACGTTGTGTGTGCCCATGTTTTCAGGCGTTGTTGTGGAGCCATGCTGAGTGAAGAGCATGTTGTGTGACTCTTCACTTGTTGTGTGTTGGGGTGGACTGGCTTTGTGTTGTCTATCCTGTTGCCTCTCGTTAGTGGTTTGCCTGTGTGGCTCGTGGCATAGTCAATTTTAGTTATAGTGGTGGACTAATATTTCTGTACTAGTCCTGTTGTTCTCTTTATTTTCTATGAGTTGTGCTAGCTAGCATGTTTACATTTTAATGCAGATTAATTGTGTATAATGCAAGCATGTTGTACTTTTACATTCGGTTTTGTCAGTGAGACCCTTGGGGGTTGAGGTCTTGGTTCGCTCTTTCGGTTATGGGTTTGTTGGTGTTTTAGGGAGGTCCTTGTTGAGCTTGTGACTTGTTAAGGATCTCTCCCTTATAGTTCTTTCAGGGTTAGCAATGTGTTTGGCTTGCAGTGTGGTCGTGGCAGACTTGTACCACCAGTAGTTGAGTTTTAGTTGTTGTAGTATGAGCTTTGCTCCCTCAGGGTATGCCCTAGGTAGTTGTACTTTTCTTTCGGACATGTAATAATGTATTGGGACAATGTAAATGAGTGTGAGTACATGTACTTTCTTATATCTTATACTCTTGTGGTTTGTCTTTTATATTCATACTGGATAGGTGTGGGAGCTATCCGTTGTGAGACTTCAGTCCATTCGCGGGAGGCAGACCGGGTATGGAGCCTTTTCGAGCATAAGTATCCAGGGTCACTACAATTCTAAACTGGAAGTGAAGCAACATGGAAAAAATTCAGTATTTAAAAATTTGAAATAATAAATTTCTATAAAAACGAATAATAGAAACATACATACTATTATCGTATGTACAAGAACACATCTAAAATTTCCGTAAAAATCAACCCCAAATATTATATCTAAGTGTTCCATGAAGAAATTCGTGCAACAAAAAATCCGATTGGCCAAGTATACGTCGCAACGTGACTAATTATCCAAATTAGGAAACTAAGTCGGAAAACCGTTAACATGGAAAGATAACGTGCCCATAAATTAAACAAACATGTCGGAGAGACTTCCAACGTCATGTAATGATTACCCATTATTGAAATTGGACCAATGGACCTCTCATAGCCCATGAATAAATTCAAGTAAGAAAAATATAATAAAATCTAAAATTTCCTAATTAAAAGGGGAAATTTCCATAAGATAAATTCCATTAAGTAATGAGTTTTGTTAAATGGACCCATTATAAATTAGTAGGCCAAATAGGGATTTTTAAAAAGGGAATAATAGAAAAATACCATAAATTCATAACTTAATTATTACTTAAATAGAAAAGAGGTATTTAATGCATTAAATAGGAAGTTTGGGTTGGATTTGGATTCCTAAACCTACCCTAATAGGTTGGCCACAAATTTAGATCCCACCTCCCACCCTAACCCAAATTGGACATGGTGGCTTGCTTAGAATAGGAAATCTCATAATGAAATTGGAGTTAGAGTCCTATTAGGAATTAGAAACATAAGAGACATAAATACTCTCCTAAACCCCCATGGCCGGCCCTAGCTCATTGCCAAGAGTTGCTGAACCAGGAGGAGTGGCCAAGGAGGGGGAATTCGTGGGCAGAAGGCCGCTCAAGCTCTCAACCCCCGTTCTTCATGTTCTAGCCCTAGAGAAGGAAAATGACTGAGGATAGGCATTCTCACGAGCAAAAATCAACTTAAATGCGTCTGTAGATTGTTCCATGCATCAGGAACAAAATTCCTTTTCTTTCATAATTTTTCGTGCACCCAATATTTTCTTATTGAATTTTGAAGTCCTGCAGACCTCTTGATCCCGAACCTTCATGTTTAATTCATATCTTCTTGAATACTCATCCCATGCCTCAAAATTTTTCTTGGAGATACTGATGATTGTTAGGAATCTTTTGCCTCTGAAAGCCCTAATTCTCATCCACCATATTGCTCGAATTAAATCGTTGATCTCTACTATACACAGTTTCATGTTCTTCGTAAATACACTTGTTTGAACCATGCCGAAACCATGTTGGTTTTCAAATTCCTATTTACTAAAAGTACTCTCGCATGTCTAGATTAATTTTCAAGTGGTTTCATGATTTTTCATCGACGGTACAATTAGTTATGATTTTCTAAACATCCCTGTGTCAAAACAAGGAAAGTTGGACTGCATCCTATGCACTATCCTTTTCCCGCTCGAACTCAGGTACAATATCTGAGAATGTGATGGCCCGATAGGCCGTGCTCTCAGGGCTATCGCGACAACACTCCCCGTCGCATTCTGAACGCGACCGGGGCTGCCGTCACGTTCTGGTCGCCTGACCGAATAGACCTATCGTGATCCTCAGAAGACCCTGTCGCGTTCCACTTTGACCCTATCACGTCCCTAATATGGGTAAGTCGTGATCTGGGCTTTTTGCATGAAACCCCCTATTTCTGAAATTCCTGACTTTCTACAGTAACCCTTTACCCTGTTAACTCTCTTAAACACAGTAAATGAAGCTGTTAATCTTGAACATATTTTAATTAATTAAAGTCATTCACATGACCCTTTCATATTCCTTGATTCCCTATGTCACATGCACAAGCTTGAACCATCCAATATAATTTGACTTGGCATTGAATTTCTCTCATAAATTATCTGGTAATTTATTGCAATATTCCACTTAAAATTTGCCCTATACTTGTCTACGCTTCTCGCGATGTTTTGGGAATACCGTTACCAACGCTCCACTATTATAGAATTCCTCTAGAACGTAGGGCACTTGTTTCTCTACACACTTTTCTCTTGACTTGGACGAACTCTCCATCGGATATTTCTTCTGTCGGACTAGTGAATCCTTGTTCAAAGCCTCCGTAAGTCTCCTCTGTCCATAGATTTCCACATGGTCGACAAGCTGGTTGTACCCTAACACCTATGATACCCTTTAGGGATCAACATGATCCAAATGGCTATTAGAAGTTCGCTCTTATCTTGAATCACGTCGGACCTCTGGACCTGTGTGGAACATGGCCAGTGGAAAGGTAGTGAATTCCACCTGACTGCCAACACCAAGTGCTCGTCTATTCACACTCTCTCTACTATCTCGTCTATTCATCTAGTAATTCTCATCTATTTCTTGGCACTCTCTATTGGCCATTAATTGATTGTCTAAAGATAAACAACATAACCATTGCCAGCGCAATAGGGCCCGATCTGGTCCTGGGGAGAACGCCCGAAAGTGCCATTTACCCGCGGGAGTTAAATGATCAGGATGTCGGCATTACGTCCAAGTGCCATACTATCAAGATTAATGTAAGACAATCAACACAAAATGTTATATTCTCTCGATGTCTTTGACAAAATAAAGTACTATATTTTCTCGTTGTCTATTGATGACAAAAGAGCTATATTCTCTCTCGGCTATCTACGGATAACCAAAGTGCCATTACTGTCTCGATTGACGAAAGTTAATCAAAAGTGCTATACTATTTTGTTTGATGAAAATAAATCAAAGTGTAATTTACTCTCTATATGGCCAACTACTTTCTCTCTCCTTGCTATACATGTTGCTTACTATTGCTTGACGTTGACATTATTTGCCATCGTTGTAGTACCCTAGAATTTTCTTGAATTTATTCTGTACATTGTTTGTTTATTTCTGCATATTTTGAATGTTGTTGTGTGTAAGAACTAGGCGTCAAGATCATTTGACATTAAGACTTGTAAGTGGCAATATCGTATGCCGTTTATATGATGTTAACGACAACAGGCATTGACGTTAGTAATTTTTCTGAATTATTTAATTATGGGCAAGACTATAAACGACATCATCGATGGATGTTTATATTTGGGGTAGATGACAACCTATGTTGACGTTAAGCTGACTTGCCTGTTTTTGCGCTTTCTGTTTCGGATTAAGGAGATCGGCCGTTTCGGGAAGGTTTTAATGAGCTAATCCGATGCGTTTAGATCTGAGGGTCAAGATTAGGTTTGGCCTTTGCTTGAGAGGTCTTTATAAGACCAGATCTTGTGGATAGAAGAGGTTTTACTCTGGTTCTGGAGGAGGAAAAAGAGGGCCGAGGAAGGGATTTTGCAGAGCGATCTGGTGCTGGTTCATGCGGATCGGAGGCTTCTTCACCGAGGAGATGCATAGAACTTCTTAACCAAAGGCTCATCCAGGCGGAGGAACCGCATCGGAGGAGGTTTTGGATCGCTTATCTCAGATCGTGATCCGAGATTCACTTCCAGGTTTTGGCAGAGTTTGTAGCAGGCTTTTGGCAGTCAGTTGAAGTTGAGTTCGGCATTTCATCCGCAAACGGATGGACAGTCCAAGAGGACTATTCAGACGTTGGAAGATATGCTTCGAGCTTGTGTTTTAGAATGGAAAGGTGATTGGGAGCACCATCTATCTCTTGTGGAATTTGCTTATAATAACAGTTTCCATTCGAGCATAGGTATGGCACCTTTTGAAGCTTTGTACGGAAGACCCTATAGATCCCCATTGTGTTGGGAGGAGTCAGGAGATCGACATCTGGTTGGACCGAAGTGGTGCAAGAGACTTCAGCAAAGATTCAGATGATTGTGCAGAGAATAAAGGCGGCTCAGGATCGTCAAAAGAGTTATGCAGATGCGAGAAGGAAGGATTTGGCATTCGAGGTTGGAGACCATGTTTTCCTTAAGGTTTCGCCAACCAGAGGGTGTAGTAAGATTCGGAAAGAGGGGTAAGCTGAACCCGAGATTCATTGGACCCTTTGAAATTCTTAAGAAGATCGGGAATGTGGCATACCAGTTAGCTTTGCCACCATCTTTAGCAACGGTGCATCCAGTATTTCATGTATCCATGTTGAGGCGGTATGTTAGAGATCCGGCTCATGTGATCAGTTATGAGCCGATTCAGTTGCAGCCAGATTTGTCTTATTCTGAGCAACCTGTGGAGATTCTGGACAGGAAGGTGCAAGAATTAAGATCAAAGTCCATTCCATTTGTGAAGATTCTATGGAGGAACTTCTCACGTGAAAAGGCAACGTGGGAGCTTGAAGAAAGAATGAAGAAGCTTTATCCGTCTTTGTTCGGTGAGTAGCTTAACTCAATCTTCGAGGACGAAGATTATTTTAAGGGAGAGAGGATGTAGTACCCTAGATTTTTTTGAATTTATTTTGTACATTGTTTGTTTATTCTGCATATTTTGAATGCTGTTGTGTGTAAGAACTAGGCGTCAAGATCATTTGACGTTAAGACTTGTAAGCGGCAATATCGTATGCCGTTTATATGATGTTAACGACAACATGTATTGACATTAGTAATTTTTCTGAATTATTTAATTATGGGCAAGACTATAAACGACATCATCGATGGACGTTTATATTTGGGGTAGACGACAACCTATGTTGACGTTAAGCTGACTTCCCTGTTTTTGGGCTTTCCGTTCCAGATTAAGGAGATCGGCCGTTTCGGGAAGGTTTTAATGAGCTGATCCGATGCGTTTAGATCCGAGGGTCAAGATTAGGTTTGGCCTTTGCTTGAGAGGTCTTTATAAGACCAGATCTCGTGGATAGAAGAGGTTTTACTCTGGTTCTGGAGGAGGAAAAAGAGGGCCGAGGAAGGGATTTTGCAGAGCGATCTGGTGTTGGTTCATGCGGATCGGAGGCTTCTACACCGAGGAGATGCATAGAACTTCTTAACCAAAGGCTCATCCAGGCGGAGGAACTGCATCGGAGGAGGTTTTGGATCGCTTGAAGGCGGAGGAAAGAACTGTCACCCTGGCGAGACGGGCTTCTTCGAGCTCGGATTCGACACTCCATTAGGAGGGATTAAGGCAAGTTGCATGGGGGATTAGTTTAGGATATGTTATACTACGTATCTAACATTTTTCTGTATTTTTAAAGCATGAAAACAACCTACGGGAAGGGTTAGAAACGCCGTTATTTCATGCAGGTTTTCTGTGTTTTCTGTGTCTTAGAACTAGACGTCCAGGGGTATTGTCGTCTATATCCTGTAAACGGCAATATCGACTGCCGTTTAGTTCGTTCGAATTTTATGTATTTCTGTCTTTACTATATGTAAACGGCGCTATGTGCCGCCGTCGGTTTGTGTTAACGGCGCTATGTGCCGCCGTCTATAATTACTTGACGACATCGTATGTGGACGTCTACTATAGTAAACGTCATACCAATTGACGTCAAGTTTAACAGAATCATGTATTTCCAGAATCTGAGTGAATTGTTTAAACGTATAATTTATGAATGTATGTGTTTCAACCATGTAATATCAGAGGTTATTGTTATATTATGGACTGTCTATTTCTATAATGTACAGGTTATGTATATATATGTATTGTTGAACTTGCATAATTACATGGCAACAATCAATGTTAAGTTAGCAAAAGATAAGTACGATTGTTTAAAGGAGAGCATGTTGATTGATGTCTAAATTACTGCGATAAATATAATATGTCAGTAATCCTATTCCATATGAAAATTATGAACTTTTCTCAATATTGAACCATGCTAGTTAGTTGATTTAATAGAGTTAATTTCATGAAAAATAGTTGCAGAAATCAGAAAATTATGAAATTTGGCATGTACATTGTAATTCCTAATTTCGAATTTCTGTTAAAATTTCAGAATTTTCAGACATGTGTACGTTCTGTTATGATTCTGAACAATATATTACACATGGAATTGAATAAATATGAATGTAAATGCAAGAATGAATATAAATATCATGATAGAAATCTGTTGTACAGTAAATAGGATTTCAAAACTGAAAGTGTTGTACTTTGAAATATTGCATTAACACATGTTAAATAGTATGAAATAAAATGTCACTATCTATTATACATGTTAGTGTATGCATTATATCAATGATGCCAATAAGACATTGCTATCTTAGAGATTCCTACAAGGAACTACACCGTAGATGCCCCTATGGTAATGGTCACCTACATGTAAATAAATGAATCCGTGGGCAACGGATTGAAATCTGGAGGTAGACTTGTTCTACTGGCCAAGGTGGAAGGACTTTCCCGGTTTTGCGCAAATACTATGACTTCATCACCGCATTGCCTAGGTGATAAGTGAATGTTAAATGACTACTGATCTCTAATTTAGTGTGGGCTATGTCTTGGCAACTATACGAAAATGATTACAGGCTACAAGTTATATGTCTACCTACTACATGTTACATGCTACAAGTTACAGGTCTACCTGTTCTACATGCTACATACTACATGTTATATGTTTACATTCCTACATGTGAACTTGTTCAAAGAATTTCATGCTACATGACAATGTTTTAATATTACTACATGAAAATTGTTGTGTAAAAGAATAGTGCATGTATAAGTGAGAAATTGATACATGAGAATTGTTGTAGGTCACATGACATCGAAGAGATTCCATGAATAAGTGATTCCATGTTACATACAAACATGTTTTATTTCCATAATAGTTAGAATCACTATGAAATGAATGATTGCCAATGGGCTTAGAACTGTCTAAGGAAAAGTATATGATATCAATGAATGGAATGTTAATGTACTACCATGTTTTTAAACCTAATATAGTTAATATCTTGAACTGTCTTTCATGTGATTTGCTGGGTCTTGTAGACTCATACTTGCCTAACATTTCAGGAGAGCTTAGAGGATACGGAGGAGTTAGTGCAAACTGACTCAGAACATGAGGACGTGGAGACTTAGCTTGTCCTAGAGAGTTTAGAGTGACTCTTGTATGTGAGGATCTTATGTAATTTCCTTTATGCAGCTAGTCATTAAAATGTAATAAACTTTGGACTATTGTTACCTTTTTATGCATTAGATTTACTTTTGAATAAATGCTGATTGCAAGTGTTTAATTCCATATTCTGTCAATTATCATTGGAATTGAATAGTTATTTGTGTATATTTCAACCTGTATTGTAATTGTTGGATTCGTTCCACTGTAATACCTCTATTAGATCCAATGTGAGTTGGTGTAACTGTACTGGGTCTAAGAGGGGCGTTACAATCGTATTGTTATCGTTTCTATCGTGACTTGACTTTAATCATCGTGCTATACTTGATTCATCTGCTATCTGAACCATGTTACTTGTGCTATTACTTTCTCGACTTTACATGACTCGCTCTATCATTAATTACTCTGCCTTTTAAAGCACTAATTATTTAAAGCCTACTTGATTCGCGAGATTTAAGTCCTACTGGGCGTTATCGCTCACCCTTCGTTATTTGATATTGTGTCTCAGGTAAGTCAGACAATGACGTCACACACACCAAATGGACGGGACCAGAGTGATGAGCGACCTGGAGTCAGTTGATGAAGTTACCCTAGTACAATGGAGTCTAGTAGTTATTACTTTAGATTTCTTTTCAATGTAATGATGTCATTGAGCCCTATGTATTGACTCCGAATTAGTGGTTGTAATAGTCTTAGTGATTTTATAATGAAATGAAGAGTTTATTCCAATTATTGTTCATTAGATGCTTTGAATCATTCAACTGTTGTACATTTTACTCTACTATGTACTTTGTTCACATCTCCCCGATTTATTCTGCTGCTAAATTGGTGGGTCGTGACAGGAAGAGTCCCAAGAATGTATCTAAGGTCAGGAGTTTCTTAGGACTAGTTGGCTATTACAGAAGATCCATTTCAGGATTTTCTTCTTTAGCATTATCTATGACTCGATTGACCAAGAAGGGAGTGTTATATTTGTGGACCAAGGAATGCGAGTGCAGTTTTTGGAAATTGAAAGAAAAACTCACCTCAACACCTATGTTCATTTTACCCCAAGGCCCAAGAGATTTTATACTTTTTACTGATGCCTCAAAAGGAAATTGGTTGTGTTTTGGTGCAGTATGGAAGAGTAGTAGCTTATGCCTCCAGGCAATTGAGAGATCATGAAAAGAACTATCCAACTCATGATTTAGAACTTGCAGCCATTGTGCATGCACTTAAGGTCTGGTGCCACTACCTTTATGGGAAGAAATTTGAAGTATTGACTGATTATAAGAGTTTGAAGTACATTTTCTCTCAGAAGGACTTAAATTTAAGGCAGAGGAGATGGTTAGAGTTGTTAAAGGATTTTGACTCACTACAAAAAATTGGTTCTATGCCCACATATTTACCTTCGGCTAGGGGTGTTCAAACTATGGTCCAAACCGAAAAACCGAACCAAATCAGCCAGTTCGGTTCGGTTCGGTTCATTTTGAGGGATCACACAGTTCAGTTCGGTTTCAGATTAGGAAACCGAAATGAACTGAATATGTATATATAATTAATTATAATATATTTTTACAGAAAAAACTGTTGTAGCATAGTGGTTGTCAGCGCTGGGCCACTAGCGCGACCTCCATTGGGAGGTCGCGAGATCGAATCTCGCTTTAGGCATTCGGTTTCTGCATATTTTGAACTTAATATGTGTATATAATTAATTAATAATACATATATACATAAAGGAGCTTGTAGCACAGTAGTTGGCATCTTTGGCATTTCTCCTCGCAGAGGTCGTGAGATCAATTCTCGCGGCCAACCGCGTAAAACCCATTTTTTTTTATATTTCAGTTCAAACCGAACCGAATCGGATCGGTTTAGTTCAGTTCACAATAGTAAATCGGTTTGGTTCGGTTTTTTAAAAAATAAGGGGTGAACCGGACCGTGTTCACCCCTACCTACGACAGAGTAATATGTAGGTACAAACGAGAACTACCTATGAAAAAATCATTTGTTATAAGGTTACAGATATAGTTATTTTAATCGTGTGTATATAAGTAGATATAATTATGATTTTCTACAAGAATGTGTAAAAGTGCTTATTTTGTCATGATTTACTAAAAAATGTAAGAAAAAAATATGAGTATTCTTATAAAAATTTTAAAATATATGTATTGATCAATAAATAACATCTCAAAAAATTAGACCCGTAAGAAATAGAAGATGGCGCCAATACTTTTCATTTCCAGAGGGATACCACCTCTGTAACACCCTCCTCCGACATCACACAAATACATACATAACCTTTGATCGGAAGAGGGGTTACGCTGACAAACTTTCGTTATGGGTAGATATATCCGCGCAATGCCCAAAACAGGCAAACCATTCCACAAAGGTATCTTTGAACACATTATAATTCAGTAGGTAACAAAGTATAAATACTCATTATTTACAAAAGACAAGTTTCTCTCTCTCACAAACTTCTTTACCCTTCTGATTTCATTGTCACAAATATGAGGTGCATACTTTTCCAGTTCAGTGAATTTGGTCTCACACTCCACCACATGTTTTTTTGGGTATCATTTCCCTTTCTCTTCTTACCCACTTCAGTTCTTTTCATTTCCTATAGTTTGCCACTTTGGCGAAGTCGTCGACGCCGATCTCCACTACTCAAGAGAGCGCATCCTCCAGCTCCATGTTGTCGTAACCGACCACTGCCGCACCTAGTCGCCATCGTCCCTTGGCCTGCTCGGCATCCCCTACTCTCGTCCCTCCCCCCCCCCCCCCCCCCCCCCCCCCCCCCAAACCCCATTTTTCCTCGTTTCCTCTGATTTCAACATTTGTCTGGTTTTGACCTTTGAGGGGCTGGGGTGCTAGTTTGGTCTGTGCAGTACAAGAAGGAGGGACCGAGCCTGCGAAGCTTCTTGATGTCGGTGTCGGATAGCAACACTTACATCTCGGTGGGGTTCTCCCCCAGCAAGAAGATGCTGGGTTCTACCGTGGTGGTGGGGTAGATCGGCAGCAATGGGGGCCCAGAAGGCGAAGCAGTACTACCTTCCTTGGGGGGGGGGGGGGGGGGGGGCGACTTCTGACAAGTGCTTGGCCGACCAGGGGGCCATGTAGCTGTGAAAAATGGCTCCATCATTGTGTGTTGCAGTCGTCGTAGCTCTACCTCGCCTTTCAACTGAACACTGCATAGCTGCTGTCTCGACTGATCAATGTAGTGGGACGTATTGTCCACCATCGTCGACTACACCATCGGTGAGCATCATTCCCCTTCCAACCGGAGATCTTAGGATCCCTCTCATAGAGGTGACCACAGACCTCACATGGGGGTGAAACAGATGTTTTCTTGGTCAGAAACAAAGTTGGTATTTGATATGTTGCATGACAGTGCTCCTGGTCCTGATGGATTTACAGGGTACTTCTTTCAGAATGCTTGGGCTGTCGTCTGTAGTATTGTCACTAACACTGTCTAGGAACTCTTTATGTCAAAGCAACCACTTCCTAGATTTTTCACTACTAGCCTAATTGCTCTTATCCCAAAGGTGGCTAGCCCTGTGGAAATATCTAAATTTAGGCCAATTAGTTTGTGTAATTGTATATATAAGATCTTCTCTAATATCATCATCAATATGTTGGTGCCTATAATGCTTCGACTGATTTCTGTGGAACAAGGTACTCTTAATAAAGGGAGATATATTCTGGAAAATATAGCTCTTGTGCAAGAGATGGGTCATGGAGCTTGGTATGAAAACTAGGGAAATAATGTAATTTTTCAACATGGATATGGCTAAGGCTTTATGATCGCATGGAGTGGGATTTCTTTTTTGCAGTTTTAAATCACTTTGGATTTGAATCACTTTGGATTTGATGAAAACTTTGTTCATTGATTGAGTCTTTGGTTAGTAACTGCTGGTTTTCTATTCTACTTAATGGTGAGCTTGCGGGAGTTTTCAAATCTACAAGGGGTCTTAGATAGGGTGATCCAATTGCCCCATGTTTATTTATTATTACTGAGGAGGCATTGAGTAGGTCTTTGAAGATGGTTTGATTGATTAGTTTGCTGGTTTACCATCATGTTCACCATCTTTTTCAAGAAAATATGGATCTTATTTCCATTCCACCATATACATGCTCTTTTATGTTCTATGTTCCATTTAGAATCTCTAAGACAAATATGTGGGGCTTTGAACATATGGTACATGTTCCTGCCCAAATCTTACGGGTATGTTTCCATGGTTTACATGAAGTACTGCAAATTGGTGCTTGTCTCATTTACACATTTTCTTGAGTTAGTTGAGAGATATGGACTCATTAATGTTTCTTTAAATTCTTGCAGATATTCAGTGATCTAAAAGCTCAAATTTTATCTTCACAGGTATCTTCTTTAGATGGTTTTCATGTTGCCTTACACCGTAAATAGGATTTGGGTAGCTAGCCATTAGTTTGGGAGCTCTATTATGGAATTCATGATGGCACAGTGTATAAGGGTGCAACGACAGATGTATTGCTATTCATAAAGATATATGGCTCCATCCCTAATCTTTGGTCTGAGCTGTTAGTCCTATTATTTAGCCTCGATGCTAACTTAGACAAAAAATGAGCAAATGGTCGACATCTAGAAGTTAAGCATGTTTTTTGAAATTGAAAGTATTATTTTATATTGTACTTTTGAAGACCCAGTCTTTTACCTTACAATTTGGCAAATTTTGCGACCCTTTGTGGACTTTAGAACAAGCAGCGATCTCTGGAATGGCTCATATCTCCCTAATAATGAGAGTTTTAAAAGCACTCAAGAGAAGATAATTGCAGGAAGTAGAAACTATAGCTTAACATTTCAATCAGGAAATTGTTTTCTTTTTGTGTCCTATATCTTGCATTAAATATCTATGTTGGTTATGACAATGCACAAACAAAGGTGTTGAATTATATATACTTAATGATTATGTGAACAATTTGGATATCGTTATCATGTAATTCATTTAACACTGTAATTAAGGACGGAAGTACATTGCAAGGTGTGCGTATGCCATCTTATTTGCAGTTTTGTTGGCATTTACATATGTTGATTCTGTTCTCATATAATATGAAGTAATGACTAATAAGTAAACCATCAGAAAACCCACACAAAACTCTCCAATTTATGGTTCTATTGATGCCAGGTTCATGATTTGACATTTAATGAAACAGTTACTTGCTATCTCCATGAATCTTGTTAGGGAGGCCTTGATGCACTACTACATATTCGGATCACTGTCCATACATCATATGTCAACTTTTCTCCCATGTTTTTGTATCATGAATGCCTTTAGATCTTGCTCTATTTCTGGTTTTCCATATTTCCCATAAAGTGCAGAAAATAGCCACTTGAGTGAATATTTCAAAACAGGATGAAGACTTCTTTGTCATAAGGCAGAACTTGCTAGTTGCTTGCATGATGTTGTGTGTCAATGTCAAGTCCAGAGGAAGATATGAAACACCAAATATGACTGACCCACTCAATTTAAGAAATAAATGATCAACAGATTCCTGTACATTATGCTTGCAACAAGAACATTTTGATGGTCCATTAATACTAAGCATTGCAATCCTGTCATCAGTTGGAATACAATTCCGCACAACATATGTCATGCTAGAAATTTGAAGACCCATCCCCCACAATATTTTTCGAAATTTTAGGATGAGGTTCTTGCTTTTAACCATACACTCTGGCTAGGTCCTCTGAATAGCTTGCATAACTCCTAGACCTCCTATAGAGATAGGCCTAAAAATTTCATAGCTAGTTCTATATTTTTTAGTGACATAACTCCTAGACCTCCTGTAGAGATAGGCCTACAAATTTTATGCTATGAGATCTAGTGTCTTTTGGGGCATAGGAAGAGGATCCCCAAAAAAAACTTGTTAATGCCTTTTCTATCATATTGTGCACTCCCCTGTGCAAAACTGAACTTGCTTGCCAATATATATATTGGGATTGAAGTCAAAACATGTTTAATATGTATCAATCTGCCTCCCTGGGATAATTAAGTAGCTTGCCAACCATGAATCTTTTTTTTTCTGAATGTTGGATAAAATCCTAGAATAATATACCTTTTTAGACCTACCTGAGTTGCAGCACCCCGAAAAATTCAGTGATTTAAAAATTGTAAATAAATGGAATAAATAATTTCCGTATTATCAGAATGGTAGAACATACGTACCACTATCGTATGTGCAAGAACACATCGGAAAATTTTGTAAAAATTGTAAATCAACCCCAAACATTATTCCTAAGTGTTCCATGAAGAAATTGATGCAACGAAAAATCCGATTGGCCAAGTGTATGTCACAATGTGACTAATTATCCAAATTAGGAAACTAAGTCGGAAAACCGTTAACACAGAAATATAACATGATCACAAATTAAATAAACATGTTGGAGAGACTTCCAACATCATGTCTTGATGACCCATTATCGGAATTGGGCCAAAGGATCACTTTTGGCCCAAGAATATAATGGAGCAAGATAAATACCCATAAATTCGTAATCCTAATTGAGCTGAAATTAGAAAGAGGCAATTAGGGTCAAACTTGAGGCAATTACTCACACATAGCAACCCAATTTGGTGCCTAGCCTTACTAGAGGGTTTCCTAAAGCCTCACACCCTCTAATGGGGGTGAGAAATCATTAAAATATGGAAGGTGAGAGACCAAAACCGCAACCCTTCCTTCCTACACCCAATGGGACTTCTAAAAACCCTAGATGCATATATACTTGTCATGAAACCCTAGGGGTCGAATTTACACATTGTTGGGGTCATGGGAGGCTGTTCTTGAGCACCAGAGGTAGAGGAAAATGCCTGAACTTGGAGCCTTCTTCCCTACTGCGTCTGTATCGACCTGTGCAGAGTGCTCTTCTTGGAGTCAACCTAAGATAAACCGAACCTTAACCAAACCGTGCAAGACTTATACCCCTGAAAAGAGGGTTGAGTCTAGCTCCTAATGACACTGATTTGCCTATTTTTCATTCAGTAGATAGGGGTATTAAGCGTTCTCCTCCAAGCAATCTGAACGAGGGATTTCTAAAGGACGTGACTTCTTCAACCCAAAAGGTAGGTGATCTCGGGCCAAATCTAAATAAATCTTATATCAATGTGTAGAGAATCGAGTCTACTTTCATGTGCAAGTGATTTCATTGATTTTCATTTATTTAGTATGTCTCGGGCCAAATCTAAATAATCTTATATCAATGTGTAGAGAATCGAGTCTACTTTCATGTGCAAGTGATTTCATTGATTTTCATTTAGTATGTCTCGAGTATTAAGCGTTTTGCCAAAGTCGCGTATGTTAACAGCTTTTCACATTCATATCGATTTGTCATGCATCTTGAGGCCAATTTTTATGAAACCAAAACCATAGTTCTCTTCTATTCCATGTTACCAACAAGTTTCATGTTTACACTTTTGCCCCATGAGCCCCAGATTAGTAGTTATAAGCATTCAAGCATCATGTGTCTGTTTTCTGCATTTTTGGGCAAGAACCCAAAACGCGACGGGACCAGACGTCGCGTTCTTGCTGTAGGATCGAATTCAGAGTATGAAAAGATCTAGGGGGGGGGTGAATAGATCTATCATCAATTAATGCAGAAGCTTAAGCAATTTAAAAATTACTTCGAATTATAGATCTATTCAAACAGAAAATCTTACTGATCTGATGTGTGCTTGTGTGAATGTGTGAGTGTAATGGGTGAGTCAATTAGACAGGCAGAGTGAAAGCGAAATCCTATGCAATCATCTAGTGCAAAGAAACAGATCAAACCATTGCACAGAGGATTTTTAGGTGGTTCGGAAATCACGCTAGTGATTCCTACATCCACCCCTCATACAGTGAGGCCACACTACTCAAACCTGAGTACAACACACACTGAAGCACGACGACTCCAAAACACCCTTGAGCAAGACGACTCAACATGCTACCAGAGCACGACGACTCAAACACACAACAGTGAGTACGATGACTCACAAACTGAGCACGTCGTCTCAAACCACAACTGGAGTACGACGACTCCAAATTGAGCACGACGGCTCAACAGAACTGGAGCACGACGACTCCAACACAAGCTAGATCAAATCCATAAGAAATTAGATCCTCTAGCAATGATCTGATTCACAGACTCAAATGCATATAGAAATCTGCACAGAATGCATGTACAGATTTTATGAACACTAAGAATAGATTGAGAAGAACACTCCAATAAAATGAATAAAAGATAGGTAAATTAGATGTCCCTTTTGAAGATGATCTACATAAGCTTGAATTGAAGGTTCTGGAGAAGATCAGATGGAGCACTCCTTCAATCCCGATGCTCTATTTTTAGATCTGCTTCTCTGCACGATTCCTTTTCTCCCTCTGCTACTCTTCTTCCCGAACTGCTCCTCTTTCAGCACTTCACAACAGCTTTCTCCACTGCTTGGCCTTGATCTCCACTACCTCTTGGATGGAATCGATGGATGGCTGGAGGGGATCGTTGCTTCAGATGAGATGGAGGCCTATATAGCCACTGTGCAGTCCCATGAATGTGAGAAAGGTGTGCACAAAAACCTAGAGTGCACCCAAGGTTGCCACATGTCCAAAAGCCCTTTACGTCATTGCCACTTGGATGAAAGGACAATTTGGTAATTATGGAATCTCCCAAAAAGATCTCAGAAAAAGATCACAGCCATTGGATTTTATCCTCTACACAATTTTGGGTTTACATAAAAAGAAATTCGACCTGATCAACAGATAGAGTCGACCTCCTGTGTAATTCTTCAAATAAGGTTCACTGGAAGGATACTAGTGTCGACCTTATTTTCAACTAGATTCGGTGATATGTAGCTTTTCCATTAATAGATTATAGTCTTGAGTTGTTAAGATATCATTCTAGGCATTTGCTAAAAATAAAACTTCAGAATTTCTTGTGATATAAAACTCACGACTACTCAAGTGTCTACTTAAAGTGTTTTGCAATAAAAGTCCAAAATAACATTTGAGGATAAAGATAGACACATGACTTTAGATCTTATTTTTCATCTTCATGGTTAATCCAAGAGCACAAATATTTTAGATATTAAAATTTTATTTCTCATATAATAATATCAATGGAACCTTGAATGGATTTGAATGAAACATGAAGAAATCAAGAATAAGCCAAGAATTGATTCTGAGATTAAATTCTTCACACAGAGTAGAGATGTGTGAGTTCATTCCAAATGAGAACAAATGTATAAGAAATTCTGATCAAATATCATTCAAAATATTGATGATTGAGATTCAAGAGAGTAAACATGATTGTTTTACTTCACGCAATATGAACATCATCAAAACATTACAACAATTTTAGAATTTTGTATGATTTGCCCTCAATTCATTGTTTAAGACAGATTCAAGAGTAGCATTTCTGAATATAAATCTGAAGAAATTGTGTTGACACATGACATTGAAAAACCATTCAGAATGTAGCAGCAAGAACATTTTTTGCACTTTTTCAAATTACTCCCCCTAAACATGTGCATGGAATGAAAAATTTTGCAAGCAATTCACACATGATCATGCACACAATTAGCTTCATGCATAACATGACTTTTGGTACTTGGCATAGTATTTTACTCATGCATAATGATAGTTTTCAGACAAGCATAACTTGTCCTTCAACATTTCACCATTTGATATACCAAGAAGTCACAGGGAGGTAACATGCACTGCAAATCATGGGTTAATTTATACAAGCAACTTGATACAACTATGATACCCATTGCTAAGATGAATCATTGTGGGGGCAGCAATAAAACACACTCTTCATTGTTAAGATAAAAATCTAAAAAGTTATTCCAGCTTAAGCAATTCAATTCTGAAATGAGATGAGATTTTACCTAAACAGTCTTCATTTCCTTTTCAAGGATTTTATGTGTGTTCTCCAACCATTTCTTGCCTTGCATAGCCAATGTCTTGATTCTAAATGAAAAGGTATGGCTACAAGGTTGATCAGATTGCTGATCAAGCTACCTTTGGGACCCACACTTGCTTAGGCCCTGCAATAAAATCAATGTTAGAATGCAACAATGATTTTTGAATCCAAAATGATTTTATTTTTTGTATAGATGCATTTCTGTCATTAATAGAACTATGAGGAGCATTATTTACAGATTTTCTTTTTATCTTGTTTATGCATCTATATTTTCATAAAGTTTTCTATTTTTAGGATTTTTGGTATGGAAAGCAGAGGACTTATTTTGTGCAATAGTTCTATTCTTATGTACATGGGATTTCTAATTGTTTTTAGCATGAACATGATTTTTATTCCTATGTACATGAGCATGTGTATGAGCATGAGGCTTGAGAGCATGCACAAAAAGATCATCTTTGTACCAACAGTCCCTAGAGATATGACCAATTCTATGACAATGAAAACATTAGACTGATTTGGCATGTTTATGAAAATTCTTATTTATAAACCAATAATGTTTGACAAGATGACCAGGTTTATTACTATTAAAGCAAATAAAATAGTTTCTTACTTGGTACTTACCTTTGCTTAAGTACATTTGCTGGAAGCTTCTCTTTCTTTGTGGAGCAGTACTGAATGAAGATGGATGAGGCTTTACCTTTTGGTAGCTCCTAGCATGATGTGAGTGTTGAACTTTTTTTGGAGTTGTCCCGACTTGTGAAGAAGGTAAAGGAATCTTGTACAATGATTTTTTGTTTTTCTATTTTCATTTTCGGTTTCTCACAAAACTAGGATTCTTCTTCTTAGCAGCATTTTTGCCATTTTTCTCATTTTGTTTTTGAATAATTTTCTGAACATTAACTTTCACTGATTTTTCATTAGAGATATCAGAGTTCTTGTTCGCAGCACCTTTGACATATATTAATTGGGTTTTCTTTTTATTTTCCCTATTTTTCACAGAAGCAAAATCTGTGTTTGCAGCAATCTTAAGTTTATTTTGAAGTCTGTTTTTTTTCAACTTTTAATGCAACCACTTCTTTTTCTGAATGTTGAAGTTTGTTTAGCATGGCATCCAAACCATTTTTCATCTTATTCTTTTCATTGTCAAATTGTGCAATTTGTTTTTCCAATTCAGCAATTTTGTTACTTAAATTGCTACAATGATTGTCCAATGGTTTGTCATACAACATACACTCAATGTTCTTTATCAGATGATGATTTTATTCAACAAGTTGTTTGCATTTCTCATTGATTTGATGATCATGAGCCATATTTGAAATCTGTTGTTTAATTGATCATTGTCAAATTTGATGTTTTGATTAAGATCAATCAATTTTTCATTTTCATTTTCCAGATTTATGACTTTAGATCTCAATAGCTCATGGTTTTTGTTTTGTCCATTCAATTTATTTTTCACAGATTTGGACTTCATCTTTCAAATTCTCTTTCTCAGAATTTAACTTTTCAACCTCATTTTTCAAGTCATCATTCTCTATTTTCAGTTTTTCATTCTCTTCAAGGAAAGCTTGAACATTAACAATTTTCATCTCATTTATCTCTAATTTATCTTTTAGCTTCTTGTTTGAGATTTAAGCTTTTTAAATTGTTTACACACATGTTCATAGCATTCCATCAAATCATCATAAGAAAATTCCTCATTATCACTGTCAGAACTTGAGTTGAGAGAATTGTTAGAATTTACCAAACCATTGGAGCTTTCCTTAGCCATAAAGCATTTGTCCATTTTTCTTCCTTCTCTTCTCTTCTTCTTCTCTAAAGATTCCTCCATGTTAGAAGATGGGGATGAGCTTGGAGATTTCTTGGAGATTATAGCAGGAAATTCATGCAAGTTAAAGTAATGTGCCATTGCACTAGATCAACTCAAAACACTATTAGATCTAAACACAGTGAATCAGTGCAATAGAAAATTAGATCTAATAATCATGCACCTCGAGAGTCTATGGATCAAGTTAAGAAACAATGAATGAGCAAGCAGACAGTCCAAGCAGATAGATCAAATAGATCAAATGAAACCTTAGTAGTCAAGTAATCAAGCAATTCAAGTAGATCAGATGATATTTCAAAAGATCAAACTGAAGCAATCAAATCAGATCAGAATCAGATGTTAACCTACTCTGATACCATTGTAGAATCAAATTAAGAGTATGAACAGATCTAGAAGGGGGGGGGTTTAATAGATCTATCATCAATTAATGCGGAAGCTAAACAATTTAAAAATTACTTCAAATTATAGATCTATTCAAATAGAAAATCTTACTGATCTGATGTGTGCTTCTGTGAGTGTGTGAGTGTAATGTGTGAGTCAAATAGATAGGTAGAGTGAAAGCGAAATCCTATGCAATCATCTAGCGTAAAGAGACATATCAAACCATTGCACAGAGGATTTTTAGGTGGTTCGGAAATCACACCAGTGATTCCTACATCCACCCCTCACACAGTGAGGCCACAATACTCAAACCTGAGTACAACACACACTGGAGCACGACGACTACAAAACGCCCTTGAGCACGACGACTCAACACACTACCGGAGCACGACGACTCCAAACACACAACCGTGAGTATGACAACTCACAAACTGAGCACGACAGCTCAAACTACAACTGGAGCACGATGACTTCAAATTGAGTACGACGGCTCAACACAACTGGAGCACGACGACTCCAACACAAGCTAGATCAAATCCACAAGAAATCAGATCCTCTAGCAATGATCTGATTCACAGACTCAAATGCACATAGAAATCTGCATAGAATGCATGTACAGATTTTATGAACCCTAAGAACAGATTGAGAAGAACACTTCAATAAAATGAATAAAAGATAGGTAAAAAGATGATCTGCAGAAGCTTGAATTGAAGGTTCTGGAGAAGATCAGATGGAGCACTCCTTCAATCCACGATGCTCTATTTTTAGATCTGCTTCTCTACACGATTCCTTTTTCTCTCTTTGTTGCTCTTCTTTCCGAACTGCTCCTCTTTCAACACTTCACAGCTTTCTCCACTGCTTGGCCTTGATCTCCACTTACCTCTTGGATGGAATCGATGGATGGCTGGAGGGGATCATTGCTTTAGATGAGATGGAGGCTTATATAGCCATTGTGCAGTCCCATGAATGTGAGAAAGGTGTGCACAAAAACCTAGAGTGCACCCAAGGTTGCCACGTGTCCAAAAGCCCTTCACCTCATTGCCACTTGGATGAAAGGACAATTTGGTAATTATGGAATCTCCCAAAAAGATCTCAAAAAAATATCACAGCCGTTGGATTTTATCCTCTGCACAATTCTGGGTTTACAGAAAAAGAGATTCGACATGATCAACAAATAGTGTCGACCTCCTGTGTAATTCTTCAAATAAGGTTCACTGGAAGGATACTAGTGTCGACCTTATTTTCAACTAGAGTCGACCTAACTGGCATCTAGTGTCGACCTGACTTTCCACTAGAGTCGACCTAACTGGCACTTGTTCTTCAGAAGCTTGCTAGGCAGACTTTGAGAGTCGACCTGCCTGTCAACTAGAGTCGACCTGATAGAGCTAGTGTCGACTTATCTTTCAACAAGAGTCGATACTATTTTGACAAAACTTTGTAACCTGTAATATAAAGAGTGGACCATTAAAACATGTCATTATTAGTAAATTATGGAATATTAAGCATAAAAGCATGTTGTTTAGTTATCATTGTAATATGTGCAATATGTCAACATCAAGACCAAATTATGAGTGTATAGACATTATCCACAACCAATGTTTAGTCATCATTAAAATCAAAGTATGAGTGTGTAGACATTATCAACATGAAGATTTTTAGTCATCATCCAAAATGAACACAACTTATCAATCTTCCACATATATACAATATGACTCAGATCGAGTACAATATGTCATCATCAAAACACACAACTCAACACTTGCATGGTGCGTCACGATTTATTTTGTGACATGACCGTTCCGATATGTTAAATTATGTACTGTGTGGGTTTCAGTGCCATACATGAACGTGAGGTAGGAGGACGTCGCGATTTACATCATTTTTCTCGATCATGGTTTCGTTCTATGTTTATATTATTGTTTTGAATGCATCTCTTGAATGCGACGGATCAAACCGTCGTGATTCAAGGATAGTGGCGACACACTTCCTGTCACGTTGGGAATGCGACAGGGTGGTCCGTTGCGATTTTATCATGTAGGCGACGGTATAGTCCGTCGCTATTTGGAGTCTTTATAGATTAGTCGTGTTCTGACTGTACACTGCGTTGTAAAATATGTCAACTGTGTCCGTCGCAGATTTCAAGATCTACCCGAGACCTGTTTTACATGGTATAGAGTTCATGGTTTGCTAGTCTTGGTTCTGGTCAATGCATGAGGTCTGTTCAATGGCTTAAAAGTAGTTAACCCATGAAAAAACTATAACTACATGAATGCTATTCTAATTGCTCTTTAATGATGTGACCTATTCATGCAACTAGTGATTTGTTCATCTTACTGTTCTATCTTGCTAAAATGATAATTGTTATCATAAAATGTTGCAAACCATGTATAGTTAAATGCATAGTTCATCTCATGCTATCATGTGAATTGTTTTCCGCAGGTTTAAAACCGATGGATTATGGATTGAGACACGTGTTCATTGCACACTTGCACATATAGGCAGCCCTTTCTTGGGGGATTGGAAGCTCTCTGTCGGTCATTCCATACTGGCAAACTAGCGACCTTTCCACTAAGACCTTTGTAATTCTCCGTACTCTGTTGATTCCCTTATGGAGACCGAGTTGGTTGTACCAATGAAGTACACGGAAGAAAGAATGCACTTCTCTTCTTATCTTCTTCTCATGAGAGTGATTTGATAACATTGAAAACAAGCCATTAAATGTAAAGATTGAACTAATGAGAATAAGTTGTTATGCTGCCGAAATTAATCTGGATCATGTCCCCTTGCGTTGTCTCTATCATCATTGACATGATCATTAGTGTTATCACGGGGATTGACGCCACCCCCTCGACACGAACAAGTACTAAATCTAGTGGTGTGCGAACATGGAATGTGATCGCCACCTAGCAAGCTACCTTATAAATAGAAAATGAAGATGACTAACTTAACTAGGAAGAGGAGAGAGAAAGGGGGCAGACCTTGTGTCGCGGCGGCCTTAGCAGTCGCGACAGGGCTGATAACGCGACGCTGATTCCAGTCCCGTTTCTTGTCGCGTCGTCCTGCGCCGCCGCGTTCTCTTTGTGCGGGAGTTGTTGGAGTGTGGACCTTCTTCTCGTCTTCCAGCCGGCCGGAAGGCAAGAGCTCCTCGTGGATGACGCTTGGATGCCTGCCACAAAAGAAAACAAACAAAAGGAAGCCCTATTAGAACACGTTAAACATAGTATCTACTCTAAAATAGAAAGAAAGGATGGGAACATGGAGGGAACGAATCTAGGGTTTTTTTTAAACCCCTTTGGGTATAGAAAAACGTGGGTGTGTGCTGAATATGTTCTATCTAAGAATAACATGAAAAATGCATGCAAAAGAAGGAGAAAGGGAAAGGGAGAGAGTGAGCCCCATTAGGGCGACTCCTTGGCGTGGCTGCAGCTCGAAGGATCGTCCAAAAGCTTCTGGAGAATGCTGGAGTCGCCCTTCTCACGTCCCGTGCTCCATAGATGATGAAATGGGTTGCTTTGGTGGAGAGGGATGTGAAGGAAATGGAGGAAAAGGGTGGCTGCGAGGCTAAGTATTTGTCAAAGGAAATTTTGGAAGCCCTTCGGGGTAACAATGAGGCTCTCCTCATCCTTGAGGAGGGGCCTCTCTTTTATAGAGCCATGAGAGAGAAATGGGTGATATTATCTCTTCAAAATGGTCAAAATTCGAAATGGGATATAATGGCCTTTTAAAATTGCAAGGGAGAGTCCAAGGGATCCTCACAAGAGTCCCTAGGGCCAAAATCTCGCCCCAACGGGTTGAGATATTTCCTATGGATAAAGCTGGATCAATAGGAGGATAAATAGGAGGTTGTTGCGGAGTCTGGTGTGCTCAGGCGTTGTCGCGGCGTATCGTGGGGTCGCGACTAGAGACGCATCGGGTTGGGGCGTCACGACAGTAAGCCCACGTGCATGGATATCATGCATAGGCTGTCGCGGCGTCTAGGGCCGTCGCGACTAGAGTCGCGGCGCTACGATATGTCGCGACTAGGAATTCAAACTTTTTTTGCATTTATCAGCCAGTTACATAAAAGATATGAGTTATAATTGCATAAGGACTCTCCAAAATAATAATGGGCGGGATTTCAAGGTAATTTTAAATTGTTAATGGGCTCAATCAAGGCTAATGATGAGCTCAAGGTGAGTGACCAACTATGGGCTAACTAGGATAACATGAAATGCGGTTCAACCCATTAGCCGGAACCAAGTGTCTACAATTAGTTCCTCATTGTCCTTTACATGGAAATCAAGTGGCCATAAACGAATGAATGGAATTACCAGAAATTATTGGAACTTCGGTTCACAACTATGCTTGTGCAAATAGGGCCCAGTCTGGTCCTGGGAGGAGCACCCGAAATACTTATAAATTGCGAGAGTATATGATCCATTGAGGTGTCTGGGAATCACCTACTTGAATGCAAGATTGATTTGGGTAATTTCCGCACTATTATTGAATGAATAAATGATTGATTGATTGACTGTCATATGTTAAATGACAAAATCTATTGTACATGTCTTCGTTATTAAACCCTACATGTCACTGTCCATTGGAATTCTACGGAATTCAACTTGTGGTATCTATTGTATATGCTACATGCTATTGAATCTCTCATACATGTCACGTGATTGAACTGTCATCTATCTCATTGATAATCATTCTGTCCACATGAGAATTGCCACACTCGTACATGTTATAGATTGGATTTGTCACTATCATTATTGTCATGAGCATTGCATGATAGTATTGCCATTGTTAACATGTTAACTACGTAAAGCATGCCCGCACCATAACATGTAAATCCTACTGGGCACTAGTGCACTCACACCTACTTTTCCATAAACATTTTAGGTAATGAATATGAGGAACTGAAAAATGATTGGACCGGGGGTCAAGATTATTTGGCTGGCAATCTTATTGTCTCATATCTTGTTTATACTTGGTTGTTACTCTGATTTACTCGACTGTGATACGTAAACTTGTATCGCTCACACTCTCGACATTTATTTTCCACTGCTAAATGTCAGGGCGTGACAGTTGGTATTAGAGCCTAGGCTTTCCCTTAAGTTCTAGGCAAACGGAAATTGTTAGGCTTAGTTAAAACTAAACCCCATGTGTCAACTTGTCAAAACCAATAGTGAGATTGGGGTAGAAACACGGGCTAAGTCATTTAGATAGAATTAAGTTGTGATGAAGTTAACATCTAATAATCATAATGTGGTTATCTTGAAGGACTACAATGGCCGCTGCACGTGAAAGAGACCTGCAGAGGATGATCAATACTTTGACTCGGGCATTACTGCAAGCTACTTAGGGTAGAGCGGAGATTCAAAGAGATTTCCACCGAAACTTCCAGAGCATGAACCCACTTAGGTTCAGGGGTAGCACTGACCCAGACGAAACTGAGCATTGGCTCAAGGAAGTTGAACGTGCATTCCATGTGATGGGATGCACCGACGAGAACAAGGTTACTCTAGCTACATATCAGTTGGAAGGAGAAGCTCGTACCTGGTGGGAGTCAATTGAGGCTACACGGGGAGATGCCCAGGCAACATGGGAGCAGTTTAAGGAGTACTTCAACAACAAGTACTTATCTGATAGGGTACAAGAACAGAAGGCGGCGTAGTTCGCCAATCTGAAGCAACGAAGTATGTCCGTGGCTGAGTACTGATACGCGCGGCATAGTTGACTGTGCATTTTCGTTGTCCAGAGTTCCTCGCACAAGTCAAGATGTGCACTTCCTCTAAACTGTCTCACAAATTTAAAATAGCAAATATGAACTAGTAAAATGGTGAGCACAGGTCATATCCACGGAGAGGCCGAATAGAACTTGATTTAAACTACTTTAACTTGAAATCATTCTAACAGACACTCTTAACTAAAATCACACTTCATGAGAATTAACTCTGTAAATTGCATCAATCAAATCCCTCACACTCGACATGTCAAACATAATGAAATAACAAGTGGAATTGAAATGAAAATGGGAATTGATATCAATGTACCCTCACAATTGAGGGATCAAACAAGTAGACAGAAATTTGTAAAGAAGCAGAAGTCAATCGGACTCTAAATACAACAACACATGAGAAATCTCCACAGCACAGAAGAAATGAACCAACGCACTAAAAAATGGAAGAAATAAACTCCACTGGATCGGATTCCTCTCAACACAGAAGAAAAGAAATAAGAAGCATCATTGGATCGATTCATCTAAGCACGGCAAAATAACAAATCACACAAAACAATGGAATATAATTGCTCTAGGAACAACCCTCTGCAGTACAAATATGAAACCCAAATGCCAACCAAATCACAACAGCTGAATTGAGAAGGAAATGGACCAACAATTGCAGAAGAAATGGAAATTGATACCAACAGCCTCAATCTCTCACAGCTCTCACCAGGTGCTCTTCCTGCTCAACCAACAACAGAAAGAACACTCTCACAGCTCACCCCTCTGAACTGCAGAACCAAAAGAAAGGAAAAACCCAAAAATTGCAGAACTGAAAACCCCTATGGAAATATCAACTCTCCGATCTGAACTCAGAAGAAGAAAAAAAACAGCTTTAAAATCCCAAAATGCCGAACTCCGATTCCCTCATGCTTACAGAAAGAAAACTAAAAACAAGCAGACTCCCAACCCCTTACAGTAAAGAGAAACTCTAAAAAAATCTGAACCTAAAACCCACTGGAATTCTGAACTAGAAATTCCCCAAAAAATAATATCGAACCTCTCAACGTTGCAGAACCTTCACAGCAGAACCATCTCCCAATAGCAAGACTCCCGGATGTCGAACCTCCCAGAAATATGAACTATCATAGACACTCCTCACAGCAACAAAAACCTTCTCAAATGCTGGACCCCAAACCCTCTGGAATCTCTCAACAAATTCCACAGAAGAAAAGAGATAATAGATGATCACAGAAAATTTAACAGAACCAAATAAAGAAAGATAACTCACTGGATTGAGATCTTGAACACAAAAGAAATAGAAACATCACCACAAAAATAAATGGAACAACTGACTTGATCACCATCTCCAGAAGGCAGAAAAAGAACTAGAACCCATCGATTTCGCAACAACAGAAGAAATGGAATAAAAATTACTTCTCAGTGCACAAAAGAAAAACCCTCTGGAATCTCTCAACAAATTCCACAGAAGAAAAGAGATAATAGATGATCAAAACAAAATTTAACAGACCAAATAAAAAAGATAACTCACTGGATTGAGATCTTGAACACAAAAGAAATAAACTCACCACAAAATAACTGGAACAACTGACTTGATCACCATCTCCAGAAGCAGAAAAAGAACTAGAACCCATCGATTTCGCAACAACAAAACAGAAATGAAAAATTACTTCTCAGTGCACAAAAGAAATGGAAAAACTCCTCTGGATCTAGAACTACAGCTTGCAGAAGAGAAAGACAATCTCCAAATTCTGAACTACCCTTACAGCAGGAAAGAACAAAAATCCCCACTCTCTGCTCTGCTGAAAGGAAACTACAGGAATAAATGGAAAAAAGAAATGCCTCTCAAATCTCTACTAGCGAAGCCCTCCCTCCTACAGATGCTAAACAACTCTCCAAGCTCTGATCTCCGGAAGAAAAGAAAAAAATAAAGCTAAAAATAAATGCTAAAATTTGATCCCCCTAAGAAGATACCTTGGGGTCTTCTTATAGGCGCCCGAGCCTCCTTATCTGGCCGCCACCTCACCTGCGCTCCGCACTCCAAGCCCCAGTAGAATAACCACCCCTTCCCTCGCACAGCCTCCATCAGTTGCCGCCTCACGTCGCACATCACCGGCTCCGTACGCCCGGTCACTGCACAGCACCTTCATGCTTCCCATCGCCAGCGCACCCAACCCGCCGCTGCTCACCTGCTGCGCACCGCCATCTCCGAGCTCCTTTGCAACGCAGATGTGCCGCCAGGCCTCCAGTCGCTCCATCGCCTGCGTCACACCGCGCTCCATCGCCTAGGGGTGTTCAAAAATCGGTCCAAATCGAAAAATCGAACTGAACCGATCGGTTCGGTTCGGTTTGGAGAGTGCCACAGTTCAGTTCGGTTTGGAACTGGAGATCCAAAATAAACTGAACATATGTATATATAATATAAATAATATATTATAATACAAAACAAACAACAGTGCAGTGGTTGGAGCACTCATTGCCATGGGGGAGCTTGTGAGTTTGATGCTCACAACCCCCCCCCCCCCCCCCTTACATGCCTTTTTCTCAATTTTTTCCCATTTCGGTTCAAACCGAACCGGTTCGGTTCAGTTCAGTTTGACTTTAAAATCAGTTCAGTTCGGTTTTCTCAGAAAAGAGGTCCAAACTGAACCGAACCAAACTGTGAACATCCCTACCATCGCCCGCATCGCCAGAGGCCCAGAGCACCATTGCGCCAGGCCCGGTCCACCCCAGCCACAACGCCATCGCACTCGCCTCAGCCTAGCCAGCTCCATCCGCGCCGTACCACCGCTGGCCGCAGCTTCACCAGGCGCCCTGGTTCAGCCCTGAGCGCACCTGATCTGCTCAGATCCACAGTGCACCGCCTCCATCACGCACACAGCAGCCTAAGCCCTTGGCGCCTTCGCCAGATCCACTTCTGCTTCGCACGGGAGATTCGACCATCCGCGCCCCTGGATCACCTCAGCCGCCAGGTCTCCATGGCCAGCCAACCCTAATCTGCTTCAGCTGAGGAAGAAAGGGTTTAAATCAGACATTAAGAGGCCAATTTTTTTGGTTGGATAAAAGGGAATGGCGAAATGGTTTTAGGGGGTATGTGCTCACTTATGGTGAGATGAGGGAAATAATATGTAATGGATTTATGAGGGGGTGGGGTATGTGTCATGATAGGATTGGATATGGTGGAGTATTTATTACAAACTCACACTTACTAAAAAAAAATATTACAAAAGTAACAAAATTTATATACAGAAATAATTATTTAAAAATCTTTATTTCTTAAATCAACCTAATTGTTTATTCTGAAAGAAATGATAAAGCAAATCTACCATTTTTCTAACCCCAAATATCAACTAACATGTTCAAAAAAATTATTTATGGATGAAATAGAATTAAAGTCATGTGCACATTATTTATAGACAATGGTTGTCTAAATTAACTATATGTATGAAATTTAACACGAAAATTGTTCAGTTATGAAGTACGAGGCCCAGTTCTCTAAACTGGCTCGTTATGCCCCACTTGGTCTAAACCGAGCGGTTGAAGGACAAGAGGTTCATGAGCGGTCTGATGCCCTAGTACATCACACAACTGGGACCGATGATATGCGACTTATTCGGAGATGGTGAGGAAGGCACTGTTACTAGAGATTCGCTAGCTATAGCGGAGAACATCAAGAATAGCATGATCAAGACAGAGCAGGGAACTATATCAAAGAGGCCACCAATTGTGATCGGGATGAAGAGGCCGATGGGCCAAGCTGGAAACCATCCGGTGAAGAAGTTCAAGGATGGAGGTTATCAACAAGCCCCCATCAACCAAGAACCATGCAAGCATTGTGACAAGACTAGTCACAAGTCAGAAGATTGCTGGAAAGCACTAGGAAGGCGTTTGCATTGTGGTAGCTAGACTCACAAGATCTCGGTCTGTCCACGCATGATGAATCAAACTCAAGCAACACAGGGAGGCCAGAAGCGCCAGGGTAGACTGTAGGTGGTACAAGAACCAACTACATCGGAGGAAGGTGGTGTGGTTGAAGGTACACTTACTATTTTATCCCGTTCTGCATTTGTTCTATTTGATACGGGAGCTACTCATTCTTTCATATCCCAAACATTTGCTGATACCTTATCTGTAAAACCCGTTCCAATGAAATCTGGGATAGTTGTGTCAACCCCTATTGGTCCAGGCACTAAACTTAGAAACCACTTTCTATCTAGCGAAGTGTTGATTGAAACTCAAAATCTACGTACAAATTTAATATGCATGGACATGGAGGGTTATGATGTGATCCTAGGAGCAGATTGGTTGTCTGAACATGGGGCTAGTGTCAACTGTAAGAGGAGTCGGGTGACATTTAGTCAACACCCAAAGCTAGTGTTCTCGGGAGATAGGAACCGCAAGAAACTGTCCCTCATTTCTGCACTACAAGCCAAGAGGATGATGAGGAAAGGTTGTATAGCCTTTCTATCTGCTGTTGTCACACAAAGAAGGATGTCAAGATAGGACATCCATATTGTCAGCGAGTAACTGATGTATTCCCGAAGACTTGCCAGGAATCCCTCTTGGGCAAGAGGTGGATTTACCATTAAGTTGATCCCGGGGCAGCACCAGTATCTAGGGCATCATATAGAATGTCCCCCACATAACTGAAGGAGTTAAAGGAGCAACTGATGGAACTTCTAGTGAAAGGATTTATTCGACCAAACACATCACCATGGGGTGCACCTGTTCTCTTTGTCAAGAAGAAGGATGGGTCGATGTGGTTGTGTATAAACTACAGGCAATTGAACCAGTTGACCATCAAGAACAAATATCCCTTGCCAAGAATTGATGATTCATTTGATCAACTATCTGGAGCTAAATATTTCTCTAAGATAGATCTTAGATCTGGCTATCACCAATTGAGGATCAAAGGAGAGGATATGCACAAGACAGCCTTCCCAAGCAGATACGGGCATTATGACTTCATTGTTATGCCTTTTGGACTAACAAATGCTTCTGTAGTTTTTATGCAGCTGATGAATAGTATTTATCGCCCCTACCTCGATAAATTTGTGGTAGTGTTCATCGATGATATACTAATCTATTGCAAAACAAAAGAAGAGCACGAGGAACACTTGAGGATTGCATTACAAATTTTGAGGGAGGGTCAATTGTACGCCAAGCTAAGTAAATGTGAATTTTGGCTTCAGGAGGTATCCTTTTTGGGGCATGTGGTAACCAAGGATGGTATCGCTGTGGATCCATTAAAAGTGGAGGCTGTATTGAAATGGGAAAGACCGACAAGTGTCACATAGATCAGGAGCTTTCTAGGATTAGCGGGATATTATAGAAGATTGATAAAGATTTTCTCAAAGATTGCAGTGCCACTAACCAAGCTGACCCGAAAGGAAATCCATTTGTGTGATCGATAAATGTGAAGAGAGCTTTAATATCTTGAAGAAGTGTCTGACTACTGCTCCTGTCCTCGCCTTACCCACTGAAGTGGGAGGATTTAAAATCTATTCAGATACTTCCGGAACAGGTTTAGGTTGTGTCCTAATGCAACAAGGAAATGTAATAGATTATGCCTCAAGACAATTGAAGACCCACGAGGTAAATTACCCTGTACATGACCTGGAGTTAGCAACTGTAGTGTTCGCCTTGAAAATATGGAGACACTACATTTATGGGGAGCAATTTAAAGTCTTTTCTGACCACAGGCGTTTGAAATATTTATTCTCACAAAAGGAGCTTAACATGAGACAAAGAAGGTGGTTAGAGTACCTCAAAGACTTTGACTTTTCCATTAAATATCACCCAGAAAAAGCCAATGCAGTGCAGATGCTCTAAGTAGACAACCAAGAGCTATGCTAGCTAGTTTGATGCTAGGCGAATGGATGTTACTTGAACAATTTGCTAGTCTGAATTTAGACATGGGAAAGAAGGAGAAACAAGTGATGATCTCCAATATCCAAATACAGTCCGATCTACTAACCGAAATCAAGGAGAGGATCCCTTCTTAGTAGAGATTAGAGAAAAGCTAGATCAAAGATCGGATTTCTCTCTGGCACGTAAGGGGAGATTGCTATTCTGAGGCATAACATGTGTCCCTTATCATGGGGAACTCAAGAGAGATTGTTAAATGAAGCACATCAGTCAAAGTACACAATTCATCCTGGATCAACAAATATGTACCAAGACTTGAAAAGGTCGTATTGGTGGCCGCATATGAAGAGGGATGGGCCGACCAGTGGCATATTGTTTTAACATGCATGAAAGTCAAGGCTGAGCATTTCCGAACAGCCGGTTGGATTGCTACCATTGGAAATTCTGGAATGGAAGTGGGATAGCATCGGATGGACTTTATCATGGGATTGCCCAAGACTAGAGGGTGATGGATGCAATATGGGTAATAGTAAGACCGATTGACTAAGTCGGCTCATTTCTTTCCGATTAAGAGCACATGGTCAGTGGATGTTGTTGGCTGCACTATATGTTAAAGAAATAGTTAGACTACATGGGGTTCATCTAATATAATATCTGATCGGGACCCTAGATTCACCTCACACTTCTGGAAGGGTTTACAAGCAGCAATGGGCACCAAATTGAACTTTAGTACTGCCTTTCATCCTCAGACGGATGGACAAACTGAAAGGACCAATCAAATTGTGGAGGACATGCTTCATGCTCTTGTGCTCGATTTTAGAGGACGATGGGATGGCCAATGTATTTAATGGAGTTTTCATACAACAATAGCTACCAGGCAAGTATCAAAATGGCACCGTTCGAAGCTTTATATGGCAGGAGTTGTAGATCACCTCTTTGTTGGGAGGAGGTTGGAGAAAACCAATGGGTTGGACCCGACTTAATCAAAGCACATGTCTGGAAAGTTCAGATTGTTAGGGAACGTCTGAAGATAGCACAGTCAAGACAAAAAATGTTATGCAGACAAAAGGAGGAGCTGGAATTCCAAGTGGGCAACCATGTTTTCTTGAAGGTCTCACCTTCAAGGGGAATCCAAAGATTTGGGATCAAGGGAAAATTGAGTCCCAGATTTATCAGCCCTTTTGAAATTCTTGAAAGGGTTGGTCAGGTGGCTGACAGACTTGCACTACCGCCACAACTGGCTAATGTACACAATGTCTTCCACATATCCATGTTGAGGAACTATCTATTCAATGCCAACCATGTAATTAGCCATGAGGACTTGGAGATCTGAGAAGACCTTACTTATGTGGAGAATCCGATCAAGCTATTGGATCGGAAGTTGAAACGACTCTGGAATCGTACCATACCTATGGTGAAGGTCCAGTGGAGTCGAGATGGAGTTACCAATGCTACCTGGGAAACGAAGGAAAGAATGAAGAAAACCACCCAGAACTATTCTCGAGTATGATACTATACCATTAATGTATAAAATTGGGGACCAAATTTTCTTATGTGGGGGAGGTTGTAGTAGCACCCCTAAAAATTCATTGATTTAAAAATTGTAAATGGAAATAAATAATTTTCGTATTATTGGAATGGTAGAACATACGTACCACTATCGTACATCAAGAACACACAGAAAATTTTGTAAAAATTATAAATCACCCCAAACATTATTCAAGTGTTCCACAAGAAATTCATGCAACAAAATCCGATTGGCCAAGTTTATGTCACATGTGACTAATTATCCAAATTAGAAAACTAGTCGAAAATCGTTAATATGTAAATATAACATGATTACAAATTAATAAACATGTTGGAGAGACTCCAACATCATGTATTGATGACCCATTATCAGAATTGGGCCAATGTCACTTTTGGCCCAAGAATCAATGGAGCAAGAAATACCCAAATTCGTAACTCTAATTGAGCTGAAATTAGAAAGAGGCAATTAGGGTTAAACTTGAGGCAATTACTCACACATAGCAACCCAATTCTGTGCCTAGTCTTACTAAAGGGTTTCCTAAAGCCTCACACTCTCTAATGGGGTGAGAAATCATCAAAATATGGAAGGTGAGAGACCAAAACTGCAACCCTTCCTTCCTATACCCAATGGGACTTCTAAAAACCTTAGATGCATATATACTTGTCATGAAACCCTAGGGGTCAATTTACACATTGTTGGGGTCGTGGGAGGCTGTTCTTGAGCACCAGAGGTGGCGGAAAATGCCCCAAAATGGGAGCCTTCTTCCCTGTTGCATCTGCATCGACCTGTGCAAGTGCTCTTCTTGGAGTCGACCTAAGGTAAGCCAAACCTTACCAAACCGTGCAAGACTTATACCTCTGGAAAGAGGGTCGAGTCTAGCTCCTAATGGCACAAGTTTTCCTATTTTTCATTCAGTAGATTGGGTGTATTAAGCGTTGTCCTCCAAGCGTCTGAAAGAGGGCTTTCTAGAGGCGTGACTTCTTCAACCCAAAATGTAGGCGATCTTGGGCCAAATCTAAATAAATATTATATCATTGTGTAGAGAATCAAGTCTACTTTCATGTGTAAGTGAGTTCGTCGATTTTCATTGAGTATATCTCGAGTATTAAGCGTTTTGCCAAAGTCGCGCATGTTAACATCTTTTCACGTTCATATCGATTTCCCATGCATCTTGAGGCCAATTTTAATGAAACCAAAACCATAGTTCTCTTCTATTCCATGTTCCCAACAAGTTTCATGTTTACACTTTTGCCTCATGAGCCCTAGATTAGGAGTTATAAGCATTGCATCCATCGTATGTTTGTTTTCTATGTTTTCGGGGAAGAACCCAAAACGCGACGGGACTAGACGTCGTGTTCTTGCATGCATGAACGTGACATACTTGTCCGTCACATTCATCTGAAATGCGACTGCATGGTGCGTCACGATTTATATTGTGACATGACCGTTCTGACGTGTTAAACTATGCACCATGTGGGTTTCAGTGCCATACATGAACGCGACGTAGGAGGACGTCGCGATTTACATCATTTTTCCCGTTCATGGTTTTTGTCCTATTTTTCATATTATTTTTGAATGCATCTCTTGAACGCAACGGATCAAACCATCGCGATTCAAGGATGGTGGCGACACACTTCCTGTCGCGTTGGAATGTGATAGGGTGGTCGTCACGATTATCATGAAGGCGAAGGTATAGTCCGTCGTGATTTGGAGTCTTTACAGATAGTCGTGTTCTAACTGTACACTGCTTATAAAATGCATCGAATGTGTTTCATCATGGATTTCAAGATCTACCTGATGTAGACACGAGAATTTGGCTCCCCGCGGGCAAATTTTATGTTGCGCCATAACGCCACAAATGGTCCTCTTTTTGCCTTGCAAGAGTATTTTTCCAATCTTTCTAGACCTCACCCCTTCTTCCCCGGTGCTTCCCATTCATTTCCAGGGCCCCTCGGGAATTATAGGCATCATTTTCAAGTCACGACGAGTATGGCAGCCGCTTCTCTAAACGCGTCTAGTACCCCGAACGCGATTCAGGATACCTTGGCTTAACACGAAGGCCTTCATGGAGCGACCTTAATGCGACAGGAAAGTCGGCCGCGACTATATCTTAATGCATCGGCCCTGCACAACGCGATAATGAATTCTTATTTTATTTACAGAAATTGCCCTTTCATGAACGCGTCCGCCATAGGCGACGCGATTTCAATTTCCCTTTCGACAATATTTTCATAAATAAATTAAGAAAGCTTATCACGTCGTGTACTACCGACGCGATTCAGTTTATAGTCGCGTTTCTCCTACCGGACGCAATTCAATGTCGGTGCATAGTCACATCCTGCCGATAGGACGCGATTCACGGCCGGCTGTTGGACCAGAAAGTCATCGCGCCCAGGTCCGTAATCATGAGAAAATCCTATAATCGCGTCCTTGTCAGCAGACGCGATTTAAAAGATCAAATCATAATTTCACATTAGGAAACAAAGCATATAAGCCCCATGCCACGGAAATTGCCCCTAAGGTAATCGCGTCGGCCATGGCCGCCACGTTTCAAGTCGCGACAGCCCTGGCAGACGTGATTATGTTCCTTATCGCGGTGTCCTGACAGGACGCAATTCAGAAGCATGGCAGGCAATCATGCGCATGTCTCATCGAACTGACCTAGTGAATCACGGCCTGCCACCCAGACGCTATCCAATCCAGGTCGCGGCGCGCTAGCCTGATGCGATTCTAATCGCGGCCTGCCCCCCAGACGCGATTCAGCTTCTGTCACAGCGGGGTGTACCCGACACGATTCAAGATTCACCTCTATAAATTGACCCCCGAGGTCATTTGTAGAGGGGGATTCGGAACAGAACGTCGAAGCTCTGCCGATTCCCACCTCGATGGCGTCCTTTCATCTTCCTCCATGCCACCACCGAGCGGAGCGACGCGGAAGCTTCTTCCTCACCTTCCTCCGTCCGTCTAACCGGCCACGTTGCGGCACCGACGCACCATCCGCCATTTGGGGTAGCACCCCCTCCCCTTTCTCTTTCCTTTGTCTCCACCTCCTCTGGGCCCCACGTGGCTCTTTATATTCCCATCTCCTCCAGCCCCCATGTGGCCCCCTTTTTCTTTTTACACACATATGCATGCATACACACACACACACACACCTATTTTAGAGGTTTAAAAGCCACCATCCGATAAGTTGTTCCCCTTGCCGTTCATTCTTTTATTTCATTTTTTTGGAATTGCATACTACACATTATTTGGCTAATCCACTATTCTTTTCTTTATCTTCTTTTTTGTCAGGGTAATCAAATGAGGAAACGTCCTCTACCACGGCCGGCCGTGCTCGTAGAGGAAGAAAGGATCCACACCCCCCACGCAATCTCCCCGCTCCAAAAGGTACGCTCCTAATCACATTCTTCCATCTGCACCACTCGGCATGCAATTTCCATTCGGCACCCTCGTGTGCCTGGTGATCACGATCACTCCACCCCTCATCTATCCCTCTTTGTGGACCACACGTCGTCCATCGACAGTGTCTACACCCGAAACCTGTTTTACATGTTATAGACTTCATGGTTTACTAGTCTTGGTTCTGGTCAATGCATGAGGTCTGTTCAATGGCTTAAAAGTAGTCAACCAATGAAAAAGCTATAACTACATGAATGTTTATTCTATTGCTCTTTAATGATGTAACCTATTCATGCAACTATGATTTGTTCATCTTACTATTCTATTCTTGCAAAATGATAATTGTTATCATAAAGCGTTGCAAACCATGTATAGTTAAGAGCATAGTTCATCTCATGCTATCATGTTAATTGTTTTTCGCAAATTTGAAACTGATGGATTGTGGATTGAGACACGTATTCACTACACACTTGCACATACAGGCAACCCTTTCTTAGGGGATTGGAAGCTCTTTGTCAGTCATTTCGTATTGGCAGACTAGTGACCTTTCCGCTAAGAGCTCCGTAATTCTCCGTACTCCGTAGATTCCCTCATGGAGACCGAGTTGGTTGTACCAATGAAGTACCCGAAAGATAGATTGCACTTCTCTTCTTATCTTCTTCTCGTGAGAGTGATTTGATAACATTGAAAACAAGCCATTAAATGTAAAGATTGAACAAATGAGAATAACCTGTTATGATGCCGAAATTAATCTGGATCATGTCCCCTTGCATTGTTCACTATCATCATTGACATGATCATTAGTTCCTCATTGTCCTTTACTTGGAAATCATGTGGCCATAAATGAATTAATGGAATTATCAAAAATTATTGGAACTTCGGTTCACAACTATGCCTGTGCAAATAGGGCCCAGTCTGGTCCTGGGAGGAGCATCCGAAATACTTATAAATTGTGAGAGTATATGATCTATTGAGGTGTCTGGAAATCACCTAATTGAATGCAAGATTGATCTGGGTAATTTCCACACCGTTATTGAATGAATGAATGATTGATTGATTGACTGTTATATGTTAAATGGCCAAATCTATTGTACATGTCTTAGTTATTGAACCCTACATGTCATTGTCCATTGGAATTCTACAGAATTCACCTTGAGGTATCTACTGTACATGCTACATGCTATTGAATCTCTCCTACATGTCACGTGATTGAACATTCATCTATCTCTTTGATAATCGTTCTGTCCACATCAGAATTGTCACACTCATACGTGTTATAGATTGGATTTGTCACTATCGTTATTGTCATGAGCACTGCATGATAGTATTGCCATTGTTAACATGTTAACTACGTAAAGCATGCCCACACCATGAGATGTAATCCTATTGGGCGCTAGTGCGCTCACACCTGCTTTTCCTTAATCATTTTAGGTAATGAATATGAGGAACTAAAAAATGATTGGACCGGGGTCGAGTGATGAGCCGCTAAACTACACCCTCCGTATAGCTAGTCAGCCGAAGAGATTAGTATTGAAGAGTCGTAATATTTAGTTTTCTTTTTATTGAGTCTGATGTATTGGAGGTACAATATTGGGCCCTGTTATTGGCTCTGACTATGTAAGGTGCTAAACTAGTTGATGGAAATGAAATAAGGATTATTTGGCTGGCAATCTTATTATCTCATATCTTGTGTTATACTTGGTTGTTAGTTACTCTGATTTACTCAACTGTGATACGTACACTTGTATCGCTTACGCTCTCGACATTTATTTTCCACTGCTAAATGTCGGGGCGTGACATGAGTGCACTAGAATTCCTAGATATTTAATTAGTAGTTTCTGACATGTAAAACCTGTTAATCTCTGAATTTTGGACTGTAGTCCTTGGCTACCTTTAGCATGGGATATAAAATTGCTCTTCATTGAATTAATTTCTGACTTGATGACTCTCACAAATATCTAATACATGAAGCAAATTTTTAATGGATCTAATGCTGCCATTTTGCAAAAAAAATCAAAGTATCATATGCAAATAAAAGGTGTGTTACTACGATACAACCTCTGGGCTCAGAAAACCAACCATCAAATGATCATCAAATTCCTTAAATAATGATCTACTCAGAACTTCTTCAGTAATTAATACAAGGAGGGAAAAGAGGTCACCTCTCTAAGACCCCTAGTTGACTTAAAGAAACCTGTTAGTTCTCCATTAAATAAGATTGAAAACTAATAGTTGTTAATTAATGGTTCAACTAACTATAGAAAAGAATTGCAAAACCTAAAGCTATGAAGGATAGCCTTGTTTTACTGAGTTCCTGGCTGTCCTTGTTAGATTGAGATGGGTTGCTGTCATATAGAACCTGAAGTCTCAACACCTCATCCTTTGCAGATGCTAAATTTTCGAATACATTGCCAAGTACTTCTTTATTCCATGATTTGAGTATGTTTCTAGTTGCCTTTAATTTTAGGTGCAAAGTGGATACATGGGATGTAGCCAGTGGACTGGTTCTCCATGTTCTTTCCATTGCAGACATGAATTCCTCATATTGTAACCATACTTGTTGAAAGCAAAACCTGGCTTTTAGACAGTTGGTACTAATTGCCTTGACTAAATTTGGAGAATGATTTGAATCTTCTCTAAACAAATGCTCCATTGAGATAGGTATGCTAGACCAAAATAACTGGTTGACAATTGTGTCCATTTTTTTGGTATATGCCATGGACAACCTTTACATGAGGGGTTGCTTGAGACTTACCATATTTCACTATGATGATTGTTTTTCCATTTTTCATATTTTGGAAGCAATTACCACACTTAGATGCTGTGAAGACTTTTCTTTGGAACATTTCGGATTGTTGGGAGATTTTGTACTTAAATTCACTATAAATTGTTCATCTCTTTCTTATTTCATTTGCACTATAACACTTGATATGTTTCAGATTTGGTGGATGGTGCTGATAAGGCTTCTTCTAATTTACTAATAAACTTGAACCATATTTTATGCCTATTAGCAACCAACAAATAGTTGGAATACAAATTGGGCAAACGAACACTTCTGTCTTGTGGTTGTTTTGTGCTTGGCATGTTTAACAACTACTCTTACCAGACCGGGTATCATGTTCATCCAGAACATACTCTTCTACCGACTATCTCAACATATAGCAAAGTGCGTTTCTCGGAGATATCGATCAGTAGTCCATTGCGGTGAATGCAAAGCCGCGTGGGAGTTTGTATGCTCAATTATCTTTGTTTTTCCCCTCATCTAACGAGAAATTTTGCTTTGTAGATCAGTGATTTCTCCTCCAAGAATGAAGGAAAACCCTAAGTTCCTTCATTCAAATTGCCATTTTCTTCTGCCTAGCATATGTCATGATTGTTTCATCCCTAAAATTGATCGATGTTTGAACTATTTAAACAAAGGTGGATATTTTTCACAATTATTTGTTTTTTTTTCCAATATGCATAGCATATTTTGAATGTGTTTTGTCTTAATATGTGAATGTGAATAAGTGTACATGCATGGATGTGAGTGTGGATAGCATGGATATGAGAGTGGATATTTATGTGGATATTTAGTGGACATGTGGATGTGAATGTTTTTTGGTTATGTGATGTAGATGATTGGATATGTGGATTTGAATTGTATTTTAGTTATGTGGATGTAATGTAGATGTATTACATAAAATATATATATGTATGCGTATAGCATGCATGTTTGTAGAATAAATTCTACATGTTTACATATGATCTAGGTATGGATACGTATGATCAGGTATGGATAGGTATGAATAGTTATATTTGTAAAAAAAAAAAAAAGATGAAAATGTACATCGACGGTTTTTAATGGTCATGACTAAACATCATTACATACAATACCTTAAACCATAGGTATAGGATGCCATGTATTGCAATATTTATACCTACGTTTCTTTATCATCATCTCAAAAAGCTATTACTACGGTTATGAACCATCATTATAGGTATTGTAATATGTTGTTATTGGAGTGCTATACCAATGCTTTTGATAACTTATACCTACAATTATTATTCGTAGGCATAACCCAATGTATAGCTACGACTACTTTTACGTGGGTATAGACTTTAGTCACACGAGCATGCATGTCAGATTCAAACCGTAGCTCTTTCTGTAGGTAAAGAGTTTTACCTTCGATTTTTGGCATATACCTACAGTTATTCCCGAAGCTATAGGTCATTTTTGTTGTAGTGACTTCTTAGTGAATTATCATCTTGGAAAGGCCAATTTGGTGGTAGTGCCTTAAGTAGGAAGAGGCATATGGCTTTGCAATTGCACCAGCATTGGAAAGAAGCGGCTAAATTAATAGCACACTCCTCTAGTCTGGAACCAAGGAGCATTAGACTAGCTGGTTTCAAAGTGAAATCAGTGCTCTTGGACAAGATTGTGGAAGCCCAATTGAGAGACCAAGGCTCGCAGAGATTGATAAACAAGCTAGGGTATATTAGAGATGAAATGGGAGTAATCAAATTTCAGGGCTGGATATGTGTGCAAGAATATGAACAAATCAAGAGGTGCTATTGATGGAAGGGCATAAAGCGAGGTATTCAGTCCATCCTGGAATCTCCAAGACGTATAGAGATTTGAAGAAACCTTACTGGTGGCTTGGCATGAAGAAAGACATTATAGAAATGGTGAGTAAGTGCTTGACCTACTAGATGGTCAAAGCTAAGCACCAAAGACTAGCTAGAGGTTGCTGTAGAGGATTGAAATTCCTGTATGGAAGTGGAATCTGATTACCATGGATTTTGTATCAGGTTTGCCCAGGACGAGGAGGAAGCATGATGCTATTTGAGTCCTCATTGACAGACTCACCAAGTTAGTACATTTTTTTACCTTCACAAGACCCAATCATTGGAAAGCTTAGATCATATGTACATCAGAGAGATAGTGAGATTGCATGGTGTTCATGTGTTCATTATTTCTGACGGGGATCCAAGGTTTATAACTAGACTGTGGAGAAGTTTGCAGTCGGCTTTAGGCACTCAGCTAAAGTTCAGCTCAACATACCATCCCCAAAATGGTGGGCAATCAGAGAGGACCATCAGGACACTGAAGGATATGTTGAGAGCTTGCAGTCTTGATTGGCAAGGAAATTGGGATGACCATCTACCATTGGTGGAATTTGCATATAACAATAGTTATCATTCTAGCATTGGAATGACACCCTATGAAGCCCTGTATGGAAGATCATGTAGGACCCCTATTTTTTGGTCTAAAGTAGAGGATAAATGTTTGGTTGGGTTAAATTTAATTCAAGACTGCTTAAAGAAGATCGTATAAATAAAAAAAAGGATTATGGCATCACAAGATAGGCAAAAGAGTTATGTTGATAATAGGAGAGAACCTTTTGAATTCCTTACGGGAGATCATGTGTTTCTGAAGGTACCTCCAACTAAAAGTGTCCTAAGGTTCATCAAGAAAGGGAATCTTAGCCTAGGTATGTGGGACCTTTTGAAATATTAGCTAGAATTAGAGGGGTGGCTTACCAGCTTGCCCAACCACCCTCTTGGTCCCACATCCACAATGTCTTCCATGTGTCTATGTTGAGGAAATGTGTCAGACCCAACTCATATCATTACCCATGATAATTTAGATCTTCAACCAGATCTAACTATGTAGGAAAAACGAGTAAAGATACTAGACTGAAAGAAGCAAGATGAGAAATAAAAAGATTCCCTTAGTGAAAGTGTTGTGCAAAAGTGCCAATATAGAAGAAGAAATTTGGGAGTTAGAATAAGAATTGAAGGAGTCGTATCCCCAACTACTTAGTAAGTAAATTCTAAAATTCCAAGGGCAAAATTTATTTTAAGGGGGGTGGAATGATAATATCTTGAGTGTGGGACCATAGGTCTAGAACTTTAAGTTTTCCCTTAAAAATTTTCTTTCAATACCATGACCCCCCTTGTCACGTCCCGAGAATTACGCAGCAGATATTAATTCGAAGAATTCGAGTCAATATTCCGAGACGTGGACAGTCGGCAAATAAGCCTCTAGCTAGCACGCACTAAATGTATGATAACATACATTATCATAGGGCCCAAATATTGAACTCAATTAATCTTTTATTCAAATCTCAACTTATTGTATTCAAAGTGGAAACTATTACAGGACTAAGACTCAATGAAAGGAAAGTACAAATACTTCTCACTTCCTACTACATTTTCTAACTCACAAAGCAAATTACTATAATTAGACTCATAGTTGGAACCTCATCACTCGGACGCATTCCCATCCTCGACTTGCTCTTTCCTCTTGAACTTCATAGTCCACCTAGATGGGGTAAAAGTAGGAATGAGCAAACTAGCCCAGTAGGATTTATATCTCAATGTGCGGGCAATGGTATAAGTGATTAACATTTAGAACTAGGCAAGTACGATGAATGATATGATATGCATGTGCGAATAAACTCATTAAAACACGATACATAAAACAAGCTAGAGAGAGTGATTATGATAGAACGAGATTTATGAACAAGATGACAGATCGAACTAGCAATAGATCACTTTGTACAAGCACGTAAGAATTCATCACTTGATGTCAGAACGCAAGATATCACTAATTGCATTAAATGCAGAATGGCCATATCAAGCAAGCAAGCAAGCAAGATTTCACAAGCACGATCAAGTAACACTAATCAGGCACGTAGACACCAATGTACACCAGAAAAGATCCATCAAGAATGTACACCAGGACACGTGTATGTGGTTATGTATCTAGCATTCAACAAGCAAGAAAGTACTCCCAGCGCAGATGCAACGCCAGTAATCATTATACCCCATGGTTAACAGTATATCTATGACTCGCCGTCATTGGGGCTAGAATGGAGCCCTTGGACACACGCCGTGCTCTGTCATCATCTCATGTAAATTTTTAAATGTAGATACCCACAGTCATCAATAATGCCCAATGAGAGTTTCAAACGTAGCATGTGTAATGTCATGTTCATGATGATGATGAGAAGAAGTACTAATTAAATTGAACATGATTCATGAGAACAATGGTCAAGAGATAATTCGGCAGCATAACGTACAATTTATACTTTTGTTCAATTTTTACATTAATGGCTTTAGTCTAGTTTGTAATTCACACTCGAGATCAAGAAGAGACAGGAAGTGCACGCTATCTCCAGGAACTTCAATGGTACAATCAACTCGTCGGCCATGTGGGAATCCATGTCCGAGGAGATTTACGGAGGCCTTGGTGAAAAGGTCACTAGTCTACCGATTCGGAATGACCGTAGAGAGTTTCCAATTTCCCAAGAAAGGCTACCTAACAGTGCTAGTGGGTAGTGCGGTACGCGTGTCTCAATTCTCAAACCATCGGTCTCAAACTCACAGGACGCACTTGACAATATAACATGGAATAAAACTATGCACTTTAACAGCCATGTTTGCAAGATTTTATGATAACCATTATCATTTAACGTGGAGAACAGTAGAAGATTAAATCACAAGTAGTACGAATGGATCATAACATTTAAGAGCACTTAGAATAGCATTCATGTAATTAAAGCTTTAAATGGGTTTAATAATTTTAAGCCATTAAATAACAATCATGTAATGATCAGACCCAGACAGACAACTTACATAGTAAATATCATATTTAAACAGATCTTGGGTATATGCGGAAAACTATGCATGAAACACATGGTTTCAGGTAAGGTTCTGAGATCGCGACATATCCCTATAAGGAAGGCGACGGGTCGTCAGATCAGGCAGGCAGAAGGTGACATGGGTACTGTCGCAACCAGATGCGACAGAGGTACTGTCGCGACCCGACTCAGAATGCGACATATCGGTCCGTCGCGTTCACAGGGTCTGCGCCTGAGCCCGACATGGATCTGACATGCTCTTGGTTCAGACTACCATGATTTGACACAGGGTGATATTCATGAAACGCCTATATCTCTATATGCTGATCTTTAGACAAAACTCACAACATAGAAAATGTCGAGGACTCTATTTAAAGAACTTTTGTGTGGTGGGCTTGGTCTGGAATCGGTCTCTATTGCATGAAATATAGGAAGCATGGTAAAGCCCTAAACATGCATGACTTCATGGCGACTTACATGTTAGACTTGTAACATGAGATCTACTGATATTTGGACAAACCGTCTACATAAAAGATGACAAGGACAAATAGTATAAAGAACTTTGTGTTGGGTTTTTAACCTAATTCGGTCTTGAACCTTGTGAAAAACATGAGTAAGTTAAAGTTAAATGCAACCAGAAAATGCAGTAGCAGCATGACTCTATTACGAAGTTATAACTCTCTAATAATGATTTTTAAGCAAAACTTTTAACATGAAGATACCATATCGATTAATAAAAGAACTTTCATGTTTGAGGCTTGACCTACTTCGGTCTTAAATCTCAAGCAAAACAGGAAGAACCTAAGGCTAACTGCAAACCCGAAACATAATATTAGGCATGACTCTCTTACAGGGTTCATAACTCTCTAACTAAAGAGTTTTAGAACAAACCGTTGAACAAAAGATGATCGTAACCTACAAGTAAAGATCTTTTATGTTGATGATTTAGTCTAATTCGTCTCAAATCGTGTGAATAATAAGAAGAACGGGAAAAGCTCTAACAGTGCGCGACTTTGGCAAAACGCTTATAATTCAAAATTTACTAAATGAATTCGATGAAACCAGTGGGAATAAAATTTAACTTGATTCTCTACACAGTGGTATAGGATATGTTAAGATTTGGCCCGAGAAAACCTACCTTTTGGGTTGAAGAAATCTCGTTATTCCAGAAAACTAGTGTTCAGACCACTTGTAGGAAACGCTTACTACTCCGTGTATACTGCATGGAATTTGGGCATTCCACTTGGTTAGAAGGTAGACTTGACCCTCTTTCTAGGGGTATAGGCCTTGCAAGGTTTGGTTTAGGTTTGACTCACCTTTGGTCGACTTCAAGAGAGTGTTTGTGCAGGTCGCAGCAGATGAGAAGGGGAAGAAGAACAGCTTCTTTGTCGTTCCACAGCTCCTCAGCCACCAAGAGCTCCTCCACACGACCCTAGCAAGTTCTAAATTCGTTACTAGGGTTTGGGTGAAGAGTATTTAATAACCATGGTGTTTAGGAGTCCTATTATAACTAGGAAAGGAGGGTTTCGGGATGGGCATGTATGGTTTCCTATTTTTGATGATTTCCTCCTCCCTTTGATGTGTGAGGCATTAGGAAACTCCCCTCATAGTTAGGCACGAATGTGGGTTGCCATGAATGCATGATTGCATCCCAATTCAACTCTAATTGCCTCTTTTTAATTTTAGCTTATGTATGGTTCTGAATTTCTATTATGTTCTAGCTTAGCTTATTTTGATTTTTGGGCCATATGTGGTCCATTGGCCCACTTATGATATTGGGTCCATTATTATATATTGTTAGAAGCATTTCTAACATCTTTATTTATTTTATGATTGCGTCGTATTTCCGTGTTAACGGTTTTTCAGCCGATTTTGCTTCCTAATTTGGATAATCGGTCACCATACTCTTAACCTAGTCCAAATGATTTGATTTACCCAAATTTCTTGGGGTCATTAGAAGATATTATTTGAAGCCCATATATGATTTTATTTATTTTCTGACTCATCCAAATACGTGTGATAATGATTTTCGACTTATCATAAATTACGATAACAAGTCTGAAAACCTTTAAACTTGGATAATCCAATTTTTCTTGGTGCAAATTCTTGTGAACATTTAGTAATAATGTTTAGGGTTGATCTATGATTTTTACGGAATTTTCGATGGTGTTTTAGAACATACGATAATGATATGTATGTTTAAATACTCCGATAGTATGGAAAATTATTTATTTCCATTTATTTGAATTTTTATGTAATTAAAATTTCCGGGGTGCTACACCCCTTTACCTTGAATTAGCTATTTATCCCATAATTATAATGAGGAACTCACCACTTAGAAGGAAAAAGATTTAATAAGTATGGACTAGAACTCTTAAGTTATAAGAACTTTCTTTTGTAATTGACAGAGGTTCCCTTCTGTTCCTCCAGTCGAAGTTTGTTTCTTCAATCGATATGACATTTGTTCTCTAATCAAAGTTCCCTGGTTCTCCAGTCGATATTCCCTACGTTCTCCAATAGGTATAAGATTTCCTTCAGTAATCGATTTAGAGATAAGTGCAAACCTTGGAAGTGATAGTAATTACCATGTATTTCACTGAAAGTAAACCTCATCTAACCCCTTTGACTAGTCAAACTTCTGACTTCAACCTCAATGCCTGATAAGGTAATCATGTTTCCTCTAAGAATTTCGCCACTTGCCTTTTACCCTGCCACTCTTAGTTCCATTAGTCATCTCCGCTGGGTTTAGTGTCTTCCCTTTAGCCTACATGTTTTCCAGTGTCTGAACCTTCTTGTTTGAATTGACCAACTGTGCTTTGAACTCCTCTTAAGATAGACTTGTTGCCACCCTTTGTCTTGCCATTTTTCCCTCTTGCTACTCAGGAAGCTGAAGTCAAGAGCTTGGAGCCATAGCAGCTTTTTGGTGGTGTAGGTCTCCCAGTCCTCCTATAGGAACTCAAGCTAGGTTCTCTAGCTCTAGAATGTAAGCATAACAAGTGCATCTTTGTCTTTTCTGAAACCCTCTACTTTCTTGTACGGTGCCACTTATAAGCTTACATGTATTTTCCTGAATTTATGCCTGATTCCTGTTATACTACCAACACAATTCTATATTTCCATGTCCGTATGTCTTGGCAAATATATTGAACTCTCTCTCTCTCTAGGGTGGTTAGGACTTCTATGATTGACATCATGCATGAGGGGTCAACCGTGATGACAATTTCATCCCACAATTAAAACATGATTGGTTGGGCTTAGCTCGCTACGCATCTTTCAGCATGTATGCATATGTCAGCATCCTTGTTGGCAGTTGTTAGCTATATGTTAAGTATCCTCTGAGAGATTTGATGATTCATTTTATGTTTGAATTCATAAACTTGCCGATCCTTTATATTTGAAATCTGTTGCACGCCTTTCTGCTGCCGTTTGCAGGCATCGTTAAGCCACCTTTATGGTGTACTCTTTGTACAAATTTTTATGCTTCTGCACCCTTATGAACTGCACCATATTCCATGCTCATTTGTTAGATTCTCATGTTGGTTATGTCTACTGAGTTCCTTTTGACCTCATGCCTTTTTTTGAACCATTTCTAGATTCCTCATCTTGAGATGATCTACTGATCGAGGCCAACTTTCTTAGTTGCTATAGCTCCTTCAGGGATGGCAGAACTTAAGGAGAAACTTTTGTTTAGGATGCAAATTGTAACTATTAAACAGACTATTATGGTTGCTCTATGATGTACATATGTATTTTGTTGATCTTGTAAAGTTGTATGGTATTGTGTCATGCTCCTAGCATGTGATTAGTTTGCTTATTACTCCATGCAGTACAGAAACCCATCCCAAAACTGATGTGCTTGAGATATTTTGTTTGTGTGTGTAGGGCACCTCTTAATCGGCTGAGAGGGGTGTTGCAGGCACAATATCTTCTATCCCGCGGTCATAGAGAAATCACGCCTTTCTTCTATTCTCTCCTTGATTCTAACCAAAATGGGTCGTTGTTTTATTGTTCTTTGACTTCTACGATCAGGATTGATTGTATCTGATATTGGTTATCATGACAGGATCATCCCTCTCTTCTATATTCAAGTCTAATCTTGAGAATTGTTCTAGCAATCACCATTCTCCAAGTATTAGACTAGATAAAGATGCCATAGGCTTTCTACTAAGTGCGTTAGCTGCAACATTACCTTCACCAGGAGGGTATTGAATGTTGAAATCAAAGTCTTTTAGATAATCTAGCCATCTTATTTGTCTCCTATTGAGCTCCTTTTGAGAGAATAAACACTTCAAAGTCTTGTGATCCGAGTAGACATTGAATTGCTCACCGTACAAGTAGTGTCTCTAGATCTTGAGTGCGAAGGCCACAGAGGCCAACTCTAAATCATGCACAGGGTAGTTGATGTAACAACTTGGATTTTTTTTAAATCCTAAATAATAAGAATAACAAGATAATAATAGTGGAGACGTTTGATTAAAGGCACACCAACAATCGATGGGATCAACCAATAAGTTAGGATAAAGTAAATCGATGTTAGTAATCGATGTTTAAAGGGCAATCAAGTTAGTAATCGATGTTCAAAGGAGCAATCAATTAGTTAGTAATCGATGTTTAAAGAGCAATCAATGCTAGTTAGTAATCGATGTAAAATAATGTGTAAGATGTAAATCGATGTATTAAATCGACTGACCAAGATATAACATTGTCAGTCGAAGTGGAACTTCGTATATGACAAGTTGGACTTCGGATATGACAAAGTTAGCTTCGATTGATTTTGACCAAATCATATATATTTTGTATATGATGAGTTAGACTTCGTATATGACGAAGTTGGACTTCAGATATGACGAAATTAGCTTCGACTGATTTTGACCAAATCATATATAACTTCATATATGAAGAAGTTAGACTTCGTATATGACGAAGTTAGACTTCGGATATGACGAAGTTAGACTTCGGCTGATCACGATCAAAATGTACATGACGAAGTGGAACATCGTATATGACGAAGTTGGACTTTGGATATGATAAAGTTAGCTTCGACTGATTTCTTCCAAATCATATATAACGTTGTATATAATGAAGTTAGACTTCATATATGACAATGTTAGACTTCGGATATGACGAAGTTAGCTTTGACTGATCACAACCAAAATGTACATGACGAAGTGGAACTTTGTATATGACGAAGTTAGACTTCGGATATGATGAAGTTGGACTTTGAATATGACGAAGTTAGCTTCAACTTATCATTACCAAAGCATACATGATGAAGTTAGACTTCGGATATGACGAAGTTAGCTTCGACCGATTATGACCAAACCATGCATGACAAGTGGAACTTTGTATATGGCAAAGTTAGACTTCATATATGATGAAGTTAAGCTTCAACTGATCAATACTAAATCATGAATGACGAAGTAGGACTTCGTATACGGCGAAGTTAGACTTCCTATATGACGAAGTTAAGCTTTGACCGATCAAGACTAAATTGTGCATGACAAAGTGGGACTTCGTATATGACTAAGTTAGACTTTGTATATGATGAAGTTAGCTTCGACTAATCAAGACCAAATCATGTATGACGAAGTGGTACTTCATATATGACAAAGTTAGACTTCGGATATGACGAAGTTAGCTTCGACCGATCAAGACCAAATCGTGCATGACAAAGTGGACTTCGTATATGACGAAGTTAGACTTTGTATATGACAAAGTTAGCTTCGACTAATCAAGACCAAATCATGTATGACTTTGTATATGACGAAGTAGATTTCGTATATGACGATGTTAAGCTTCGGCTGACTACGACCAAATCATGTAAGACTTCGTACATGGCAAAGTTACCAATCAATGCCACCTGTAAAATTCATGTTAAATCTAGACCCCATAATAAAAAAGGGTAGTTAAGATAAATATGGAAGGTTTAGGCTATAAATCGTGACCGAATCTAATAGAGGATTTTGAATCTGCTCCCTAGAACTAACCAAATAGAAACAGACTTGTTATGAAAACAACTTCTATGGAAGTTCTGAAACATAATTGGACTCTTACCAAGAGTTTGGGGAACTACAAACTCAAAAATTTGCACCATCACAGCTCTATAAAACCATCATAAGACCACCATAGCCAACCCTAGATTGCTCTTTGTTGCTGAATGTGGGAGGAATTTCCAAAAGCAAGGAGGAAGAGCTAGTAGCAAGGTAGCGAGGATCCTTCATCCTTTGGTATCTGCTTCGATCTATAAGAACCCTGTATGAGAAGCAACCCAAGGTAAGTGATCTTGGGCATAAAAATAAAATAGAGTATATCATCTGAAAACCCTTTCAGTTTGTTCTTATATGACCCTTTTCTTTCTAATTATCATCACCCATTCAAAGAGTTTCAAGTTGTTTCCTGAACATCGTGCATGATCTGGACTTCTTGTTTTCTTGTATTTCATGTGGCTGGATCAAACCAAAGCCATAGATCTATTTACCTTATGTTTCCAGCAACCTCTTTTGTTATAGTTTCATCCCATGAACCCTAGATTCGGAGTTATAGATCAAACCAGGAAGACTACATCGTTTTTCTTAGTCTTGTTGGTACGATGATTGGTCTAAACTTGTACTTAAAAGTTATCAACCATATGGCAAAGCTTTAACTACATGAATAACATTCTATATGAAGGACCTTTCTAGTATGTGGCCATAATATGTATATGTGTTTGATCGGCACAACGTGGGACTTCGGTTGTGCCTTCGTTTGATATAATACGTTTGATCATGTGAATCTGTGTTATTTGTGTCAATTTGGCCAGTTCTTATTCATTCGATAAGTACTCATTCTTGAATTCTTTGTTCAATGCTTATGAGAGTATCTGATTTGTTATGAAAATTCTATGGAGTATTCTACTCTAATCTATGAATTGATCTTGTTGGTATTATCATGCATACTTCTGTCTTTCGCCTTGTAATAATTCTGCTTCTTAAAAAGTGTTAATTACTTATATCATTGTCCGCACCAAGAGATATAAATCCTACTGGGCATTAGTGCGCTCACACTTGCTTCCTAAACATTTTCAGGTAGTGATGATAAGTCAGTGGAAATTGAAGGGTAAGGGCAAGAGTGAAGAGCACCCTTATTGTCGTGAACCACAGTTTAGAGTTTAGCTGTCTGTAATAGTTTACCTTTCATTGAGTCCTTCATGTAATTTGAACAACGGGCCCTATGGTGGCTCTGATGTTTTATGGATGTAGTAAGAACTTATTATTTGGAATTAATATTGACATTCGGATTAATGTCATCATCATATTATTTATATATATTTGTTCTATTTATGATCTGAATACAACTACACGTTCCAATATTCCGTATCGGGGCATGACAGTTGATCTCATAAGTCTTCAGTTGTCTTGAAGCATAGACGATAACTTTGCCTTGTTACATGACTATACAACCTAGACCAATCCTTAAGGCATCGTTGTAGATTGGGATTCCGCCCCCTTTTGTGTGTAGGGCAAGGACAGGGGTAGTAGTTAGACACTCCTTCAATGTTGAGAATCTCTTTTCACAAACTCTAGTCAATACATATGGAATCTTCTTTCTCGTCAGGCAGGTGAGGGGTACAACAATTTGGGAGAAGTCTTTTATGAACTATCTGTAGTATCCAACTAGTCCCAAAAAGCTTCTGATTTTAGTGACACTAGTTGGTCTCTCCTACTTGAGCACACTTCAACTTTGGAGGGGTCGACATCTATGCCATCTTTAGTGATAACATGGCCCAGAAAGGAGACTTCTTCAAGCTAAAACTCACACTTGCATAATTTAGCATAAAGATTATTGCACAAGATCTGTAGAGCTATCTTTAAGTGCTCTTCATACTCTTCTTTGGTCTAAGAGTATATGAGGATGTCATCAATAAAGATGACTACAAACTTATCATGATATGATCAGTACATGTTATTCATCAGTTGCATGAAAGCTGCAAGAACATTGATCAGACCAAAAGACATAACAACAAATTCATAGTGTCCATATCTGCTCCTGAAAGCTGTTTTGTATATATCCACCTCTTTGATTCTCATTTGGGGATAGCCAGACCTCAGATCTATCTTAAAGAAGTATTGAGCTTTAGCTATTCGGTCGAACAACTCGTCAACATGAGGTAGTGGATACTTGTTCTTGATTGTCAATTAATTCAATTGTCTATAGTTAATACATAGCCTCAAACACCCATCCTTCTTCTTGACAAATAGAATGGGTACTCCCCATGCTCCATTAGTTGTTCTCTTAATTCCTTTAACTCAGTAGAGGTGTAGGGTTGTTAAAGACAAGAGGAACTCCAGAGATCAAATCGATTAAGAAATTTACTTCTAATTTCAGAGGGAATTCTGGCAGTTCGTCAGGAAATACATTAGGATAGTTTTGGACGATGGGTATATCTTTTACCTTAGGTCCCTTCTTTTCTATTACAAAGGTTACATGGAAAGCCACACAACCTTTCCTATCATGTTGTGGGCTTGTAGGGCAAAGATGAAGGATAGGCATCTCCTGTTTCTAACGCCAATGTAGACAAGTTTAGGATGTTCACTAAAGGTTACTCTTCCCTTCTTACAATTGACACTAGCTCCATGGGTTGATAGCCAGTCGGCTCCCAATATAACATCATAGCCTTCCATTGGCATACACACCAAGTCGATTGGTAGATATGATCCTCCAATGAACATATTGGTAGAGGGGTAACATTGGTTAAGTTTTGCTTTCTCTCCTAGTGGTGTAACGATAGAGAATATAGACCTCATAGATGTAGACTTAATAGATAAAGTATCAGCAAAGTTTTGTGATATGAATGAATGTGTAGTGCCAGTATCAAATAAAACAAATGCTAAATGATAGCAGACTTGTAGTGTTCCTTCTACTACTCCACCTTCCTCAATGGCTTCTGGTTCTTGTAGGGCTTGCAGTCAACTTTGCTTCCTCTACCCAGTTGGGCGCTTCTCATGTTGTTTGTGTAATGGGTAGTTGGGTTTGTGATGCTCCTGACTCCCACAACATAGGCATGCCCTACTTTCGTCCAGCATTCATCGGCAATGTAACTAGGCTTGTCACAGTACTTATAGTTTCCTTTGGAACGAGTATATGGGGTGTTGTTTCTTGGCTTCTTATCTTGATTGGGCCCTTTAGTGATACTAAATGACCACTTCTTGCCATTGGATTTCTTGGTGCTAGTAGAGCCCGATGCTTGCTCCTTTTTCACTATCCTCCCTTTGATGTGATCAGTAAGGTCAGAGGCATTTTTGAGGAGTTGTGCCTTCTATACCATCTCGACATATGTTTGAACGTCGAGCGGGGCCAATTGAGTGATATATTATGGTTTGAGTCCATTAAGAAATCACATAGCCTTCATCCTTTCAGTGTTGACTAAGTGATTAACATAGCATGCCAAGCATGGGCATCTCTCTCCAATTGGAAAGTAGCTAGCAATTGTCTATCACCAGCAGTACATTGCATGACTTGGAAGATCATTTTAATCTTCTTAAGCCTATGCTCGGCCTTGTCTGAATCAATGGAGCCGATGAACCTTCATGAGTTCATTCTCCGAAAATTGCGATGCAACTTGCCAACTCCTCGATTTCCATCGCCTTGCACAACTTGTAATAGAGTACGGGTGAGATCATGAATAGTTTGTCACATATCGTGTTTGAGTATGGTCAGCAGCCATTTGTGCTCTTTAGTTCATATAGATAAAATTGAGTATTGGAATGCTAAAATAGTGATAAGTTAGTGCGTGTGTGTGTACACTTTTAGATCCTAACCATGGTTCTAGCCAATCCTCACTTAGGTATGGTAGTTTGACATATGTTAAGAAAGTCCAACCTAAAGCCTCCTAGACTTAAATACATCCTATGCTCTAATACTACAAAACTATCATGCCCCGACTCTGAATATCGGAATGATTAGTTGTAATCAGGCGATTATAGATCAATAGACTGTTGGGATCGGATAGGTGACTTAATCAATGTTAATTACAAATGAGTGTGTATGGCAGTAGAATTAAAACGAGTGACACACACAATTCAATTATATCAAGTTGTGGTGTGTGAGTATAGAGTGAAATGAGACCACAAACCACAAGCAAACCACTATGCACAGAGGATTTTAAGGTGGTTCGGAGAACACAACTTGTGTCTCCTACGTCCACCTCCCCACGACGAAGGAAACACTAGCACAAGTACTTACAACCTAGAGCATGACGACTCCAAACCCTTTGAGCATGATGACTTAAAGAAAAACCCAGGAGATAGGCATGATGACCTACTCCATAGAGCACTTGTGAGTGCAAAGACTCACAAGCACTTGAGCACGACGACTCAACACACCAGAGCACTACGGTTCCAAACCAGAGCACTATAGCTCCAAACCTGAGTACACTATACTCAAAACCTTTGGACCACTATGGATCCAAGTTCTTCTAGAACAAGCTCAATTAGAGAATAGATCTTCTAGCACGATCTATCTCAGTACAAGAAAAAAAAATAGAACAAACAAAATTAAGTGATCTGTGTAGAACGCATACAAAGATCACACAAAGAAAGTGACAACCAGATGAATTACAGACTCTGAGAGATTCACAAACTTGTTAGATCTGTCTGTTGGATCGAAATGGCAAATACACAGTCCTAGAGGGGGGGTGAATAGGACTTTTCTAGCTTTTAGAAAATTCTTCTGAAAATCACAACACTAAGTAAATATGTTAGTGCTTGGTGTGATGTCTGTGATTCAAGTGAAAGAGCTTGGCGGAAACAATCACACAGAAGATTGCACAAGAGATTTATCCTGGTTCGGGCCTTCCTACATGGAAGTCCTACATCCAGTCCTCAAGCCAACCACTTGAGTTTTTCACTAAACTGCCAAAAGGATTTGGCCTTCTCTCACCCTTGAGAGGTAATTACAACACCCACTTGCTCCACAACAAGTCTTCCCTAAACAGGGTAAAACACAATTGCCTTATACCAAAGGCCTTCCCTTCACAAGAGGGGTAAAGCAGAAAAACTTCTGCAGAAATAACAGACAAAGAAACCTTGTGTGTTTGCCTCAAAGATGAGCACAAAACACACACTTTCCATCAGGATTGAATGAAGAGAAGTGAAGTTTGAATCCTAGCTGAAGCTACTTGGGTGGACTTCAAACGAATGAGCAATTACAATTGCCACCCAACAGACAGATTTCAGAACAGAAATTCCTGAAGATGAGCTCTCACACAAAGGCTGAACAGGAAGACTTAGAGAGCTTGCAAGATGAGCTTTTCAGAGAGATAGCTTGAAGGAATTTCTCTTATTGTGCACACTTCGAAAATTGTTGTGTATCATGAGCTCTTCTCCATCTCTTTATAATCTTCAAAAGAACTAGCCGTTGAGGAAGATAGCCGTTGGAGTAAGATGGTTGTTGCATACTATCCGTTTGAGGAGAGTTTTGGGGATCCTTTGGATCTTGGGACTTATATCCATAGAGTCTTGAATCTTTGCCTCTTTCCAAAGTCCTTTTAGAAGCAGGAGCCGTTGTCACAGCTAGAAGATAAGCTCTTTGAGACTTGAGCTGAGCAACTCATGTTGAAACATGCGTTCTAATAAATGCCTGTTTGAAAGGACAAGACAAAGACAAAAGCAAATCCATACCTTTGTGGTAGGTGAGTCAGTGAAGTACAACACAAAGTATGGAACCTAGTATTCTTAGTCCTTTCGGAAAATAAGGAAGACAGACAAAAGTTGAGGTATGGGTCTGTCAGTGGTAGGTGAGATGGTTAGATACCATGCGTCTATTTTTTACATAAATGCTTTGAGTCTTTTTAGAAAGAATAGATTGAGGCAACGGACATCAAAACCAGAAGTATATTTCAGAGAAATAATTTTTTACAGGAATGTAAATATATAAATGTACTGAATTTGTTGTCAGAAAATATATTAAAATAATAGTCTTGTACGATCTTAGGAGTATATGATAAGCAACAAGAAATATGTCATAGATTTTATATGTTTCGAACAGGAATGACAATTTAGAACTGACAAAGGTACTATAGCTGATAGTGTAGTCGAATTCAGTAGAACAGGTAATTCGACTCAGAAAGTGAACATGATTCGATTTAGAAAGAATATTGTAATTCGACTCAAGAAGGAAATCGTTAGTCGAATGAGGTGTAAATTTATGAGTCGAATACAGTGTAAAGACGTTCGACTGTATGAGTCGAAGTCATGAGTCGAATACAGTACAAAGACGTTCGACTGTATGAGTCGAAGTCATGAGTCGAATACAGTGTAAAGATGTTCGACTGTATGAGTCGAAGTCATGAGTCGAATACAGTACAAAGACGTTCGACTGTATGAGTCGAAGTCATGAGTCGAATACAGTGTAAAGTTGTGTACTTAGAAAAACTTTGGTCTTTCAGGATATTGAAGCTGTCTAGAATTTTTTGTAGTATATCTATATTTTTGAAATAAATATATAACTGAGAATTTATCATGGTAGACGCAAAATATTCATTTAAAGATTTGTCTTATAAAAATACTTAATTTCCTGAAGTCTTGGAGGAAGTTGCTTCAACAATTCTCCCCCTTTTTGTTAATGACAAAAAATCTTTAAATGGTAGCTAGCTGATAGCCTGAATAGCATATAAAAAATTGATAAATTTTTGATACAAGAAACTGAGTAGCTGCCTTGTCTTTCTTTTCTCCCCCTTTGTGACATTAACATAAAGGATATGAATGTAGGTAATGCAAGAGACAGGAGAAGATACTAAATGCGTGGACCAAAAAGATAAGTGTTGGTGTTACAACTTTCAGAAAAACAAAAAATAATAATACAATGTTTTCAGTTGATGCTAGAGCTAGGAAGATAGAGAGCTGGGGGAATTTTAGCCAAGAATGGCTCTATAAGATTCAAAAGCTTTAGCTCATTGGATGGGAAAATGTGGTCAAACTTTGAAGGATCCACATTGTATGAAGGGCTGGTGAAGGGTAATTTCTTCAGAGATTTGATGTGGCGTGTTCTGTAAAAGGCGCGCTTGAGGTTAGCCTTGTCTGGATCCGTTATATATCGGATTTGAAGGGGAGTGAACTTCTTAGAAACTGCCAGTGATAAGAACTCATGCAGAGTGATGTTCCAGTGGAGACCAGAGGAGAGGGCTGCATCATTGGCCTGATAATAGTATGAGTATCTGTGTGCCCATTTAAGGCCTAGGTGCTTTCTTAGGTCAAGGAGGCTCTTGGAGTGATACTCATTCAGAGTGAGTTTCATTTTCTGGCACTTAAGATGATGATCTGGATAAGCTTTCTCCCATTGATCAGCAGTGAACCGTTCGGATTCAGCAAAGCTTAGTTGGAGGTCAAGAAGGTTCTTCTGAAATTTGTGTAAGTGAAGAAAGATGAACCTCTGAAAGCTGAGCTTAGACTTGTACTTGATCTTGAACCTTGTGGAGATCCGAAGGAATCTGTTGTAGAGGGTAGTAGCAAATGCACCTCTATAGAGAACTGCTCCTACAAGGGGTGGATGGAGATCAGGTAACAAAGCTGCTGTCATTGATGGAACCACTGGCCTTTGACCTCTGATGAGCATGTCATATTGTCCTCGAGAGACATCATGCAGACCAAGTTTGAACCTCTCAAAATTAAAGGCTTTCATGGTAGTGAATTTAGCCTGAGATTCTCTGAAAAGAGTGGCAAAGAGATCATGAAACCGGAGAGAGATGTGAGTATAGATTTTGAGATGGTGATTTCGTGATTGGGCTTCTTGAAATCTCATGGCTTCTTCAGGGTAGAGATCAACAAACTCTTGAGGAGTCAGACAGTGGCTCTTCTGAGAAACCACTTGAAGTTCAGAGATTGAGACCTGGGAGGTGTTGATCAAAGATGGAAGCCAGTGTTCAAAAGTAAATCCTGGCATGTTGTGGATTTCAAGAAAGACTCTAATTTGAAGATATTCTCTGAATAGAGCCATGAACTGAGAAGAATGGTAGACAAAGGCATACCAAAAAGGAGGAAGGAGTAAGGCTGCTTTGTCTCCCAAATTAGGACCACGGGAAGCTGGTAATTGGAGACTGGGAACCATTTCAATGATTTGCAAATGGGTTTGCTGAGAGCCAGGTTTGGGAATAGTGGGTAGAGATGAATAAAACTGAGGAGGTTGGGTAGACAGGGTTATTGCTACGTCCTTGAGTGGCTTTGGTTGGTATTGTAAAGGGTAGATAGAAAATTTGATATCTTTGAAGAGTGGATCTACTGGGGTGCTTGGCGAAGGCATATCGAGAGCAGAGGATGAGGGTGCTGTAGGAGTGATTTCTAGAGGGTTAACAACAAGAGGGGCCGGAGAGGTAGGTCTGGAAGAAGGAGAGGGACGGATAGGATGGCCATCTTTCACTAGCCTTCTCTTAACCTTTCTCTTAAAAGTGAGAGTTTCAGAATCCTGAAGAGGCCTTTTTCCTAGGGGTCCCTTTTTCTCAACTGCTGCCATACCAGGCTGCTGATCAGCCACTGACTCCTGTTGCTGCTCCTGCTGCTGCTCTTGATGCTGCTCTTGAGTAGGTTGATAAACAACTATTTCTAGAGGAGGCTTGGGAGCTTGCTCATCCTTCTGCTGGGTTTCATCGAAAAGGGCTGCTGGTCAGCCTGAATCTCTTGATCCTTTTCTACTACTTTCTCAAGCACTTGATCTTCAGAATCTTTTTCTTGAGTTGACTCTTGGTGCTGTGGCTCTTGAGCAGTAGCTGCTGGTTCTTCTTACTGCTGTGAGGGTGAAGGCCCTGTTGGCTTGGGAGTGCCCTGCTGGCACACTAGCTGAAGCATAAGCTCTTTTATCTGCTTCACCTCATCAGCTAAACTGTCAAACTTGACATCGATCAGTTCAACTTGCATATGAAGAAGAGATAGATTTTCTTGTTGGGATTCAACAAGCTCCATAACTGAGTCAAGATGGCTACTACCCTCCCCCTAAGACCTTGGCCGGGTCTCAAATTGAGAAGGGGAGTAAGAAGGATCTCTCTCTTCAAACATTTGTTCCCTAGGTGGGACAGGAACATCCTCAGATAGAATTCCTTTACCTCTACAGTTTCAGAGGGAGCATCTTGCTCATTAAAAGAGGAGGAGGCAGGAATCTGAACTTCTTCATTTTGAACTGGAGGAGGGATAGCTGAAGAAGGAGGCTGAACAAACATATCTGACCTTTCTGGATCTGCTGGGGCTTCAATTTGAATATTTGCGATAGGAATGTCTTGGGTGAGCATGGAGACTAATTTTTCATCTGGAAACACTTCATGCTCACACTTCGGAACAGAGTCTTTAAACCACAAGTTTTGCTTCTTTCCAACTAAGGAGTAATGACTCCTTCTAAGAGTGATGAGTCCAATTTTCTCTCTGGTGCTCACAGGCACTTCTTCAGACAAATCCACAGAAAATTTCTTAAAGATTAAGGTAAGCAAAGACCCATATGGTAGAGACTCTTGTAGGTCCTTTGCTGCTATCATTTTCTCTAAGATGACTGCTGGAAGATTGACTTTGTGCCTTTGAATAGCCCAAAAGAGTAGATTCCCATCTCTAGTTGTGATGGAGGAATGGGTACCTGCTCTAGGGGTTATAATATTGGTGATGATACAGTGAATCAACCTCTTCTCTGCAGATAGCTCATTTACTTGCAGACCTCTCTTACACAGAGTCCCCAGATTCCCAATAATCTCTAGCTTCTGTTTCTCTATGGGAATGAACTCACTGAGACAGTGTCCGATATTAGGACAATCAAATAGCTCCACAAGATATTCCTCAGAGATGATGACTCTGGTTCCTTTAACATATCCTACAATGGTGTTTCCAGTTGAAATTTTCAGGGAGGCATAGAAAGACCTTACTGCACTGGCCACAAAAGGTTCTGAAATTTGACAGAGCTTGGTCCACCCCATTTCTGCGAGGGTTTCCTCTACCCATGCTAGACTGCCATTCAGATGAGAGAACTCAACGGACTTCCCGGAACAAATGGGAATCTTGGCTAGACGTTGGAGTTGGTTAGAGGTGAGTTGGACGGTGTCTTGAGCCCTAGAAGATTCCATCTAGACAAACGGACGAGAGGGAACTTAGGAGACCTTCAGAGGAGAGGGAGATATACTCGAAAAGAGTTAAAGATCCTACCTTTTTCTCGAAAGGATGAGGTCTATCAGAGGGCTTTTGAAGTTTCGTCGTCGGAGAGCAAGAAGGTGCGAAGAAGAAGACAGAGCAGTCGAGGAGAGATTTCAAATGGGTGTTTCCTTAAGGAAACGAGGGGATATTTATAAAAGAGTCGGATAACGACCGTCTCTTCATGAAAGATCGTGATTTGTGTTACGAAGAGACAAGCCTTGATAGAGAGTTAATTAAAGAGGTTTAAATGATAAGACGTTTCAGGAACTTAAGTAATTCGATTTAAGGATTCGACTGCATCAGTCAACTAACAATTTTTTAACATGAATCGAATACCTTGATTCTTCATGAATCGAATGTATCAGTTGATCTTTTACTTAAAAAAAATTAGGATATATTTTCACAGAGAACAGAATATTCTTCAAGCATGATAATTTAGGAAAACTTTAATCAGGATTGCACATACCAATTTCTCTTCTAATAGATGTAAATCTATCTTCTGGTAGGGGTTTTGTAAAAATATCTGCTAATTGATTTTCTGTAGAAACAAATTCAAGAGAGATGTTTCCATTACTTACGTGATCCCTGATGAAGTGATGTCTAACCTCAATGTGCTTTGTCCTTGAGTGCTGAATTGGATTTTTGGTTAAATTGATTGCACTTGTATTATCACATAGCATTGGAATTTCTTGAAGTTGATGACCATAGTCTTCCAGTTGGTGCTTAATCCATAGTAGTTGAGTACAGCAACTTCCAGCTGCAATGTATTCAGCTTCTGTAGTGGATAAGGCTACTGAGTTCTGTTTTCTAGAGGACCAAGATATCAAACATCCTGCAAGGAGTTGACAAGTACCACTAGTGCTTTTTCTATCTAATTTGCATCCAGCGTAGTCAGCATCACTATATCCAATTAACTTAAACTCTGAACATCTGGGAAACCATAAACCTAATTTACTTGTATTAATAAGATATCTAAAAATTCTTTTAACAGCAAGAACATGTGATTCTTTTGGATCAGCTTGAAATCTTGCACATAAACAAACAATGAACATTATGTCTGGCCTACTTGCAGTGAGATAGAGTAGTGATCCTATCATTCCTCTATAGATTTTTTGATCTGTCTTTTTACCAAGGGGATCACTATCTAGCTTAATGCCTAAGCTCATAGGTGTACCTAAAGGATTACATTTATCAAATCCATACTTGATTAGTAGATCTGAGATGTATTTGGTTTGACATATGTGAGTCCCTTCTTTGGTTTGCTTGATTTGTAATCCAAGGAAATAATTTAGTTCACCCATCATGCTCATTTCAAATTCACTTTGCATCAGTTCTTCAAAGAATTTGCAGAGTGATTCATTAGTAGAGCCAAAGATAATGTCATCAACATAAATTTGTACAATTAGAATTTCATCTAAATTTTTTTTAATAAACAGAGTACTATCTACTTTTCCTCTTACAAAATCATGTGATATAAGATAAGCACTTAGTCTTTCATACCAAGCCCTTGGAGCTTGTTTTAAGCCATACAGTGCTTTCTTTAATCGAAAAACATGATCAGGATTTTTAGCATCTTCAAATCCGGGAGGTTAGTCAACATACACTTCTTCTTTTATAAAACCATTCATAAAAGCACTTTTAACATCCATCTGAAATAAGTTAATATTAAGAGAGCAATCATATGCTAATAGAATCCTGATTGCCTCTAATCTAGCAACTGGAGCATAGGTTTCATCAAAGTCTATGCCTTCCTCTTGGGAGTATCCTTGAGCCACAAGTCTGGCCTTGTTCCTAGTGATTACTCCTGATTCATCCATTTTGTTTCTAAAAACCCATCTGGTTCCAATAACAGGATGGTCAGAAGGTCTAGGCACAAGTGTCCAAACTTTACTGCGTTGGAACTGATTTAGTTCCTCTTGCATAGCAAGGATCCAAGATTCATCATTCAGTGCATCATTGATTGTCTTAGGCTCAATTTGTGAAACTAAAGTAGAGAAATCACTTGGAATTTGCATACCTCTTGTTCTTAACCTAGATTGAGGATCACCAATTATGTTTTCTTTAGGATGATCCCGGTGGTACCTCAATTCTTTAGGTAATCCTTCTTGTGATTCTTCTTGTTGTTGAAGATCTTCTAGTGGAGGATCTTTTGATTCTTCATCTTTGTTTTGTTCTTCTTCAAGAGAAGTCTTTTCAAGATCCCTGCAAAGATTATCAACACCATCTTCCTCTTGTTCTATCCTTTTGATAGAGGGGTTAGTTTCATCAAACAAAACATGCACAGTTTGTTCTATCGTTAATGTCTTTCTATTGAACACTCTATATCCTCTAGGTCGGAGACATATCCTAGCAGAAAACCTTCATCACTTTTAGCATCTAATTTTCCTAAGTTATCTTTACCATTGTTTAAAATAAAACACTTACAGCCAAAAGGTCGAAGTCTGTTCCTCTGATGAAGCATTCCATTCTCATCTTCCAGTATTGATAATCTTCACCATCGAAGAATGGTGGTCTTGAAATTGATTGGCCTTCATAGTTGTGAGCTTCAGATGCCATTTCTTCTCAAATCTTTAGATTCTTCTGAGAAGACCTCGCTCTGATACCACTTGTTGGATCGAAATGGCAAATACACAGTCTTAGAGGGGGGGTGAATAGGACTTTTCTAGCTTTTAGAAAATTCTTCTGAAAATCACAACACTAAGTAAATATGTTAGTGCTTGGTGTGATGTGTGTGATTCAACTGAAAGAGCTTGGCGGAAACAATCACACAGAAGATTGCACAAGAGATTTATCCTGGTTCGGCCCTTCCTATATGGAAGTCCTACATCCAGTCCTCAAGCCAACCACTTGAGTTTTTCACTAAACTGCCAAAAGGATTTGGCCTTCTCTCACCCTTGAGAGGTAATTACAACACCCACTTGCTCCACAGCAAGTCTTCCCTAAACAGGGGTAAAACACAATTGCCTTATACCAAAGGCCTTCCCTTCACAAGAGGGGTAAAGCAGAAAAACTTCTGCAGAAATAACAGACAAAGAAACCTTGTTTGTTTGCCTCAAAGATGAGCACAAAACACACACTTTCCAGTAGGATTGAATGAAGAGAAGTGAAGTCTGAATCCTAGCTGAAGCTACTTGGGTGGACTTCAAACGAAGGAGCAATTACAATTGCCACCCAATAGACAGATCTTCAGAACAGAAATTCCTGAAGATGAGCTCTCACACAAAGGCTGAACAGGAAGACTTAGAGAGCTTGCAAGATGAGCTTTTCAAAGAGATAGCTTGAAGGAATTTCTCTTTTTGTGCACACATCGAAAATTGTTGTGTATCATGAGCTCTTCTCCATCTCTTTATAATCTTCAAAAGAACTAGTCGTTGAGGAAGATAGCCGTTGGAGTAAGATGGTTGTTGCATACTATCCGTTTGAGGAGAGTTTTGGGGATCCTTTGGATCTTGGGACTTATATCCATAGAGTCTTGAATCTTTGCCTCTTTCCAAAGTCCTTTTAGAAGCAGGAGCCATTGTCACAGCTAGAAGATAAGCTCTTTGAGACTTGAACTGAGCAAACCATGCTAAAACATGCGTTCTAATAAATGTCTGTTTGAAAGGACAAGACAAAGACAAAAGCAAATCCATACCTTTGTGGTAGGTGAGTCAGTGAAGTACAACACATAGTATGGAACCTAGTATTCTTAGTCCTTTCGGAAAATATGGAAGACAGACAAAAGTTGAGGTATGGGTCTGTCAGTGGTAGGTGAGATGGTCACATACCATGCGTCTGTTTTTTACATAAATGCTTTGAGTCTTTTTAGAAAGAATAGATTGAGGCAACGGACATCAAAACTAGAAGTATATTTCAGAGAAATAATTTTTTACAGGAATGTAAATATATGAATGAACTGAATTTGTTGTCAGAAAATATATTAAAATAATAGTCTTGTACGATCTTAGGAGTATATGATAAGCAACAAGAAATATGTCATAGATTTTATATTTTTCGAACAGGAATGACAATTTAGAACTAACAAAGGTACTATAGCTAATAGTGTAGTCGAATTCAGTAGAACAGGTAATTCGACTCAGAAAGTGAACATGATTCGATTTAGAAAGAATAGTGTAATTCGACTCAAGAAGGAAATCGTTAGTCGAATGAGGTGTAAAGTTATGAGTCGAATACAGTGTAAAGACATTCGACTGTATGAGTCGAAGTCATGAGTCGAATACAGGACGTTCGACTGTATGAGTCGAAGTCATGAGTCGAATATAGTGTAAAGACATTCGACTGTATGAGTCGAAGTCATGAGTCGAATACAGTACAAAGACGTTCGACTGTATGAGTTGAAGTCATGAGTCGAATACAGTATAAAGTTCTGTACTTAGAAAAACTTTGGTCTTTCAGGATATTGAAGCTGTCTAGAAATTTTTGTAGTATATCTATATTTTTGAAATAAATATATATAACTGAGAATTTATCATGGTAGACGCAAAATATTCATTTAAAGATTTGTCTTATCAAAAATACTTAATTTCCTGAAGTCTTGGAGGAAGTTGCTTCAACACTGTCTTCATCATCAGAAGCTTCTTCTATCACGAACTCCTCCTCTTCTTCTCCTTCTTCTTTTCCTTGGCGTCGCTGCTCTGCTCCCCTTCTGGATGCAGAAGTTTTTTCCCGCTCTGCTCTTCTCCTCAGCCTCTTTTTTGAGGTATCTAGGCTCCACTCCTTTCGGAGTATGAGGATCATGGGTATTTATAGTCTCATGTGTCTATGTGGTACCTTGGGGTGCATGGGCACACAAATCTAGGTCAGCTCCCTTTATTCCCATGCTGACATGTGTTCAAAGAATTCAGGTTCAGAATCGTCATTCGATGTGTGTCAACACAAGATCCTGTTTTGCTGCTTGGCAGTGAACCTGTGTCGACACATACTTTACTTATGTCGACACAATTGGCTTCTTCTCTTTTGACTATTTTTTGGAGAACAAGAGATGTGTCGACACACACTGGACCTATGTCGACACAACTAACTTCATTTATCTTTACTGCTTTCTGAGTGCAATAGATGTGTGAACACACAATGGACCTATGTCGACACAATTGGCTTCTTCTCTCTTTACTGCTTTCTGGAGAGCAATGCATGTGTCGACACATAATGGATTTGTGTCGACACAACTTTGACAAAATTATGTGAACCTGTATATATGAAGTGTAGACCATCAAAACATGTCATTAACAGTAAGATGTGAGATATTAAATATCAAGAACATGTTGTTTGAGCATTATTGTAGTATATTCAATATGTACAAAATGTTCAATATGTCATCATCAAAATCGACGTATGAGTGATGTCCATTGGTCATCATTAAAAATCAACTTTAAGAAATTCCAATACACACTCAACACAACATTCTCCTCCTTTTCTATGATGACAAAATAAATGCACAAACATGGTCTTTTCATATGAAATCTCCCAAAAGCCTACAAGAACTCGTTCTCCCCCTGACTGCAAATTCTCCCTCATCATACAAATTACCCCAACATACCAATTTCTCCCACTTAACTCTCTACAATTTCTCCCCGTTCTTGACAGCATCAAAAAGATAGAGATGAAGTTTTGGAAATGAATGTTCAGAAATTATCAAAATGAATGAGGCAAAGTGATGTTGACATATGAGAGAAATTATTATGTTTTTTCCATTATGCAGCAAAGTTTAATCACAAAGACCCACTCAACAAAGTAGAGCAAAATATAATTATCTGATTGTAGTTAAAAGAATGATGCAAATGTGACTTATATGAGTGAGCAGAAGTATTTAACAAGGAGGTTATGAGCTTTAATTTTAACACACTATAGAATAAAGGTCTAAACTCAATATACATGAACTTTATGCAGGTCTTGAGCTTTTCTGTCCTGTCTTTTTAAATTTTCTTTCATTTTTACTGAAAAGAACTACAAGGATAAATTAGTTAAATCTCACTTTTCAGTGCAAGAGATCACATTTATCAGATGCAAGACCTCCTGATTACTCAGTGGTTTAATTTTCATTATCTTACACAGAGATAACAATTTACTTTCCACGTTTTGACACGAGATAAATCACTTGTTAGGTGAGATGGCCCGGTTACTCAGTGGTTCAAGAATATGCATTGCTTTATTTGTATCTTTCCATATTGTTGTACATTTTCGCTTGATGTTTTGCAGGAATATGTTTGCTTTGACCAGAAAAGTCATGGCTATGAATTTAGAGAGATTATTCTTAACATGTAGTAAAAATGAAGCTTAAACATGCACAAGTTAAATAGTAAAGCCACTTATGTGTCTACAAGTGTTTTGCCAAATATTTTAAAGACATTCAGTATTAAGATTGCACAACCTTATAATGAAAATGAATCTTTAAAATTAAACTAAAAGCACAATTAGTTTAGTTTCAATGTTTTAAGTCTCTCACATAAAAATAGCACAAAGACTTAAAAATTATGATAATTGGGGTTCAAGATAGACAACCAGTGTCGAGAGAAAGGAATAAAGAATTGACAATGAGCACAAATTCTGATATCAAAAGACTCCCTCTTCCATGTAGCTCCCCCTCACAAGGTGAACATGAAGATTATTGAAGAAATATGAATTGAATGAAGTCAGAGCAGAATCAACAAGATTGTTTTATTGAAAGACAAAAAAGTCCCCCTCAACAATTGCATAGAAGAATCTTGATACTTGGCGGAGACATATACTCACGCATAGTGAAAGTGTCCAGATAAGCCTGACTTGCCTTTCTTCAAATCACTATTTGATATACCAAGAATTCCAATGCAATTGAGAAGTAGGAATTTATTTGCAAGAACAGAATGAGTTTTATTTGCACAAGGAAATGAGATAAACATATCAGACATGTGAAAACTTGCACAAACCAAGTTCTCTTCTAAGAGAAGTGAATCTAGGTTCTGTAAGAGGCTTAGTGAAAATGTCTGCAATTTGTTTTTCTGTGTCAATGAAGTGGAGTTCAAAAGAGTTCTTTGAAACTTTATCTCGAAGGAAATGATGTCGAATATCAATGTGCTTTGTGCGGGAGTGCTGAATAGGATTTTTGGACAAGTTTATAGCATTGGTGTTATCACAATGAATGGGAATGCATCCTAATGAGTGATTATAATTTAGGAGTTGATGTTTGACCCATAGAACTTGGGTTCCACAACTGCCAACAACAACGTACTCAGCTTCTGCAGTAGAAAGAGCTACATAGTGTTTCTTTTTAGATGCCTAAGAAATAAGACAATCTCCTAGATATAAACACAACCCACTAGTACTTTTCCTGTCAAGTTTGCACCCGACATAATCAGCATCAGTATATGCAATCAAATCAAATTTGCATCCAGTAGGATACTAAAGTCCCAGATCACATGAAGAAAGAAGATATTTAAAAATTCATTTGACATCAGTCATGTGACTATCTTTGGGATTTTCTTGAAATCTGGCACACATGCAGACAATGAATTGAATGCCTGGCCTAGAAGTAGTCAAATAAAGGAGAGAGCTAATTATACCTCTGTAGGTTTTGGCATTAACAAGCTTACCAGAAGCATCACTTTCAAGTCTTACACTTATGGCCAATGGTGTGCTGGATGGCTTGATGTTTTGGAAATAAAATCTTTTGAGTAACTCCTTGACATATTTTGTTTGGCTCAGAAAAATTCCTTTAGAAGTTTGATGCACTTGCAGACCTAAAAAGAATGTAAGTTTACCCATTAGACTCATCTCAAATTCAGATTGCATAAGATGGGCAAACTCATTGCACAGATTATTATTTGTTGATCCAAAAATGATATCATCAACATAAGTTTGAACAACAATGAAATGGTTATTTATAGTTTTTGTAAACAAAGTTTGATCAATTTTCCCTCTAATGTAACCTTTATTTACAAGAAAGGAGCTCAATCGGTCATACTAAGCTCTTGGAGCATGTTTGAGACCATAAAGAGCCTTATTAAGCTTAAAAAGATGATCAGGAAATTTTTCATTTTCAAAACTGGGGGTTGTTTGACAAAAATATTTTCCTTTATGTAACCATTCAAAAATGCATTTTTGACATCCATTTGAAAAACTTTGAATTTCAAGGAGGCAACAAATGCAAGAAATATTCGAACTACTTCAAGTCTTGCTACAGGGGCATATGACTCTTCAAAATCAATATCAAGTTCTTGGTTGTACCCCTGAGCAACAAGTCTTGCTTTATTTCGAACAATTTGACAAGATTCATTCAATTTATTTCTGAAAATCCATCTTGTTCCAATGACTGTAGTTAAATATGAGGTTTTGGTACTAAATCCCAAACTTGATTTCTTTCAAATTGATGAAGCTCTTCATGCATAGCATTTATCTAGTTTTCACAAGATAAAGCTTCATCAATATTTGTGGGCTCAATTTGGGAAAGTAGTGCTAATGTGTCCTCATCTATTATAGAATGAAAAGATAATCTGGTTTTAATTCCATCTTCCAAATTACCAACAATGCTTTCAAGAGGATAGTCTCTTAAGAATTTGGGTTCAGAAATTACCTCAGAGTTTGCGTAAATTTCAGGAACATGATTACTTGAATTTCTCGAAGTTGGTATTTCAGTAACCTCATGCGCATTTGGCACTTCCCGCTCTTCAAGATTTGTGATAGATGTTCAAGAAAATCATCTCCATCATCACACATTAGAGCTCTGCAAAAATTAGGAATGTCAATCTTTATGGAATTTTCATCAAAAATGACATATGGAGATTTTTTCACAGTCTTATTTTTCAAAATATAAACTCTATAAGCTCCTCAAATTTCAGATTATCCTAAGAAGATTGATTCAAAACTCGTTGCATCAAAGTTATCATGATTTTCTTTATTGTTATTATGAACAAAACATTTGCAACAAAAAATTTTGAAGTATGACACACTGGGCTTTTTATCCTTTAACAATTTATAGAGGGTTTTTCTGATCTTTGGTCTTAACCATGCTCTATTCAAAATGAAATTAGTTGTATTTATAGCTTCAATCCAAAAAGATTTAGAAAGCTTACTTCCTAAGAGCATAGTTCTGGGCATTTCCACAAGTGTTATGTTTTTTCTTTCTATAACCCCATTTTGTTTTGGAGTTCTAGGGGAAGAAAACTTATGGAGTATGTTCAGATCAGTACATAGATCAAAAAATGATTTATTGACAAACTCACTCCCATGATCTATTAAAATGGATTTTAATTTGAAAGACAAAGTAAAATTTCTTGAATTTTGAACATGCATCACTTTTATGGGATAAGAATAAAACCCAAGTGTATCTTGTAAAGTCATCAATGATCACAAATCTATATCTATTACCACTGAGACTTTGAGTTCTGGTTGGACCAAAAAGATCCATATGAAGTAACTCATGTGGTTTAGATGTAAGTACATCATTGAACACTTTAAAGATTTTCTTGTTTGTTTTCCCTAAGCACATATCCCACAAACTGGATTGTCAATGATAGGGGAAGATTCAGGAAGACCTTTTACAAGATTCATTCTTATGAGTTTGCTTATGGTTGAGAAACTTGCATGACCCAACCTTTTGTGCCACAACCAAGCAATGTCATTTTTATTTGCAATCAAACAAACATTTGTAGAAGAATTGTCACTCAAATCTATCATGTAAACATTGTTTTCTCTTTTTCTAATCAATTTGATTTTCTTAGAAGAGGAGTCAATTTTTTTGCATGAATCATATTTAAAAAGAATTTTGTGACCATTGTCACACAATTGACTAATGCTAAGCAAGTTGTAATTCAACCCTACAACTAACCAAACATCATCACTCAAGGTTATGCAAGACTTACCAATCTTTCCCTTGCCAATTATTTTGCCCTTATTCTTACCTCCGAAGGTGACTGATCCACCTTCCTTTTCAAACAAGCAAGAAAATTTACTTCTGTCTCCTGTCATGTTCCGTGAGTATCCACTGTCAAGAATCCAGATGTTTGAATTAGATGCACGGCTTTCCTGCACACAAGAAATTAGACAAGAAAAGTTTTGGTATCCAGATGTGATTGGTACCAACATCCTGAGTCATAAGAGAAAGCAAATCTTTTCTAACCCATATTTGAGCATTTTTCTTCACAGTGTTCTCCTGAACAAAATACTCAATTTTTTGTTTTTCAAATTTCTGAAAATTATACCTCTTAGTTAATTTATTCCATTGTAAAAATCCTGACATGTAATGCTATTGATGAGCAGAAAAATGTGAGTGATAAAAAGAAGGATTGAACCACTAGTTACCATTGTACCTTTGTTTCCAAGGATTATTCCATCTTGAATTATAAGATGTGTAAACATTCCAATTTCCATGAGAAAAGTGATTCTTTATTGCTTTGAAGTTTTTCTAATTTTTATAAAAGGGGTAGGTCGACCTATGTAGAGTTTGTGTCGACCTATGAATGGGGTAGCTCGACCTGGACAAAGTGTGTGTCGACCTATGAATGGGGTAGGTCGACCCGGGTAGTGTGGGTGTCCACTAGTAGGAAGAAGCCGAATGCCCACGGTTACTACCGTCAATGGTTAAGATTATTACCGTCGTCTATATGTATGCCCATGGTTCAATTGTCGCCTATCAACCGTGGGCTATACTGTCGTTGGGTATACTATAGCTGACGGATATCCAACCGTAGAGTTTGAAGCACCATCGTCTTTCTTATTATTTTTTATTTTGTTTTAAATATAATGGCCAACGGTATGACCGTCGCTAATTTTATAATACCCAATGGTGCTTCCCGTCGATATTTTGATAATATCCTTGTCATCCTTGTATAATAGCCGATGGTACTACCTATCACTATTTGCTAATGTCCAACGGTTGTACACTGTCGTCCTTGTATAATAGCCGACGGTACTACCCATTGCCATTTGGTAATATCCAACGGTTACCCACTGTCGTCTTTTACAATGGCCAACAACACTACCCATCATTATTTGTTGATCAACAATACAAACGATAATTGTTTGGTAATACGCAATAGTCACCAGCCATTACTATTTGCAAATGTCCAATTAATCACTATTTATTAATAGCCAATGCTTACCAACTATCATATTTATTTATTTAAAAACACAATGGCCCACTTGTTACAATTTGCTAATAGCTAATAGTAAATTGACCTTCTGAAATGCGGCCTGCCGCCCAGACGAGTTTAAATCCTTGTTGCAGCGCCCAAGCGCGACACGATTCAAGTCGCGGCTTGCCACCCAGACGCGATTCAAGTTCTTGTCGCAGCGGCTGTACCCAATGCGATTCAATTTTTTCCCTTTATAAATTGACCCCCGAGGGTCATTTGTAAAAGGGGGTTTCCACGAAGCGACGAAGCCCTGTCGGATCCTCGCCTCGACTCCGAGTCATTCCTCGCCGATCCATTCTTCTTCCTCGGAGTCCGACGCCGTGTTCTCCTTCCATTCCACATGCGAGGCGGGAGTGTCTCCCTCCTCTCCTTCCTCCATCAACTCTGGCAATGGCCCGTCACGCCGCAGCAACATTTGGGGAAGCACCCCCTCCCTCCCTCTCTCTCTCTCTCTCTCTCTCTCTCTCTCTCTCTTATTTGCATTTCTACTCCCTCCGGGCCCCACGTGGCTCTTTACGTTTTCACCTCCTCCGGGCCCCACGTGGCCCTTATTTAATCCTTTTTTACACACATGCATGCATACACACACACACACCTACTTTAGGGGTTTAAAACCACCATCTGGTGAGTCCTCCCCATTTTACTCATTTTATTTATTTATTCGGGATTCGGTACTACACGCCTTATTTCGCTAATCTCGATTCTTATTTGTCTTTTTTTTGCAAGGGTAATCAAATGAGGAAATGTCCTCTACCATGGTCGGCCGTGTTCGTAGAGGAAGATAGAGCCCACATCATCCCCCGTGCAATCTCCCCGCTAGAAAGGTATGATGGCGATCACTCTTCCATCCCGCACCCTTCGCCGTGCACTCTCCATTCGGCACCCTCGCGTGCCTGGCGATCACGATCATTTTTCTTTATTTTATCACCACCCTCTTTGTGGATTTAAATGCCCGAGGCTCCCTGACGGACCACAAGGCGGTGTCTACACCCTGCAGGTCCTTCCTCCTCTCTAAGGTCCCATCCATACAGGAAAAGTAGTATTTTGAACATATTGGGACTTGGCAGTTGGCACAGGCCACATCCTGTGGTTCCATTGGATATTTGGATGGATGTTAAACAGATGTGCTGTTAGTATGAAAGTATGTGCCGAAAAGCATGTCTAAGTGAGTGGATTGTGGAATGTAGAGTAGTCAATGGGGTGCTTCAAGAGGATTAAAAAATGGCTGAGGTGATATGTGGTGGTGATGTAGGTTGGGGGGGGGGGGAGTTTAGTTGAGAAACTCTGCTCATTCTGTGTTCAGAATGAGCAGAGTTTCTGAACTAATGCCTATAGTGCTATGGTCATTTTTGAAATAGTTCTGAACTAATGATAGCTATGGTTATTTCTACTGATTTCTGAACTAATGCATAACGCCTATAGTGGTGATGCCTATAGTGCTATGGTCCTTGGGCTTCTGCCTAAGGTTTTATTTCAGTTCAATATTGTTATGATTTTTTTTTCTAAGACTTCAGGGAGTGTGTGTTATAGTGCCACTATTTTCATGTGGCCTTTACCCAAGATCTCAATAAGAAACTCTGCTCATTCTAAAATGAGAAGCCATGATACTCATATTGCTGATTTTGAAGTTGTATGTTTGTACTTGTTTGGTGATTCCATCTGCACATTTTTCAGTTTGTGTTATCTCTTCCATATTCCATAACATTGTAACCATCTTTATGTTTCTAAAGGAGCAGATTAGTAATGAAGACTGATTTTTGAAATGTTGAGTCTCTAAACTAATGATGTAGCAATAAAGTATGTGCTTGTGGGCTTCAACTTGCAATAGTGTGAAGTCAATTCGTACATGATGTTGTTCTTTTTTTTTGTTTATTCGCATCATCATTACAGTCTGTACACCAGACTGCCAGCAACATTGTAAAATTACAGAGATGGGTGGGTGTTAATATTACAGTAGTTGGATACGATCATCACTCCAAGTTGGATGTTGGCCTTTCACAAAATATTTATGTACCCTATATAGTAATGGAAAAATATATAGGTTAGTTGAAGAAATAAATACTAAATAAAAAGGTTTATAAAATCATATATCAAACTTACAGTATGTATGGTTGTATTGATGGGGTATTGAATAATAAAAAACGATGTGCTTGATATGCATTCTCCGTAGTTATATGTTGTGAAACTCCTGCTCCAATAGGGCCTTCATCAAATCGCACTAGTCTATTTAATTTACATTCTACATCTTTCAAGTAACGTGCACAAAAGATTGTAGCTTCCTCCATAAGATAACCTTCTACAATCGAACCCTCAGGTTGACTTCTGTTGCGTACATAATTCTTTAGTGTTAGTAAAAATCTCTCTATTTGATAAATCCATTAGAACTGCAACGGTCCTACGAGCTTAGCCTCTGTAGCAATATGAACAGTCAAGTGCACCATGACATCGAAAAATGCAGGAGGGAAAATCCTCTCTAATTTACAGAGGATTATGGGAATTGACTTTTCAAGTTTTTCCATTGTCTTAACATCTATCACTTTAGCACACAACTCTCTAAAAAATATGCAATACTCATTCAATGCCAGAGCAACAGATTTTGAGAGTGCAGTTCTCATGGCTAATGGAAGGAGTTGTTGCATCATTACATGACAATCATGACTCTTCATTCCCATGATTTTTCGTTCTCGTAGTCGTACCTATTAAGAAATATTTGAAGAAAATCCATCTGGCAGTTTTAAATTTTTTAGCACCCCTAAAAACCTTTGCTTCTCCACATTGGTCATATTATAAGATGCATGAGGCAAAATAAATTTCCCAGCATACTTCTTTGATGGTCTAACATGTAGAGGCTTCCTGATTTTCAACTACTTCATATGAAGATGTGCTTTAATGTTAACCTTACTTTTGCCATCATTTTGCAGAATTGTATGCAGGATTTTTTTGTAAACATTTTTTTCAATATGCATAACATCTAGATTACGTCTAACTAATAAACTTTTCCAATATGGGAGCTCAAAAAAAAATACTTTTCTTCTTCCAACCCTCTAGCAATTCTTGTGCTCGGTTCTTACTAGCTCGAGGTACATCATCAGGATCTTTTTCAAATATGACATTATTATAACCTTCCCACTTTCTTAACACATCATCTCCAGGCAAAGGAATAGAGGGTAGTTCATACTCAACTTTACCATTGAATGTTTGAGTATCTTCTCTCCAATGATGGTCATATGGTAAAAAATGACGGTGCTTCATATATACACACTTACGACTAAAAGGAAGATATATTGATCCATGGTAAACATGACAAATAGGACAAGCTTTATATCCATGTGCACTCCAACCAACAACATACCATATGCTGGAAAGTCATTAATTGTCCATAAAATAGCAGCATGCATTTTAAATAGTTGTTTTCTCTCAGCATCATATGTCTCTACTCCATGCTCCCATAATAATTTCAACTCTTCAATCAATGGTTGAAGATAAACATCAATATCATTACCAGGAGATTTTGGACCATCTATAAGAAGAGACATCATAAAGAAAGATTGCTTCTTTGCCAACCATGGAGGTAAGTTATAAGCTATTAAAATGATAGGCCATGTGCTTCGGCTGCTACCTGCTGCTATCTTAGATGGACTAAAACCATCACTAGCCAGTCCGAGTCTGATATTGCGGGATCTCTATTGAAAGATGGAAATTTTTCATCAAAATCATTCCAAGCCTTGAAGTCTCTAGGATGACTCATTTTCCCATATTCATTTTGTGGAGTTGTATGATGCCATGTCATTAAATTTACAGTCTTCTCATGAACAACCTTTGAAGCCTTGGGATTAAAGGAATGTGACGAAGAATTTTTAATGGCACAGTCTTTGTTCCTCTAGTATTTATTTTTCTCTCCTACCATCTAGAATCATTGCACCTCGGACATCTATCGAGATCTTCATATTCTTTTCTAAATAATACATAATCATTTGGACATGCATGTATCTTCTTACAATGCAGACCCAATTGGGACATCATCTTCTTAGATTCAAACCAAGAACTTCTAAGTGTATTATCAATAGGCAATGCATCTTTGAATAATGCAAGCATGGCAGAGAAAGATTTATTACTCCATTTGTGTGAGTTGAAATAAACGCACAATGAATGAAAGCTTTGAATACTTATTGCAATTTGCATAAAGAGGTTTATTAGCTTCTTCCACGAGCTTTGTAAATGTGTTTGTCTCTTGATTGTGCTCTTCATTTTGGACATCATCATTGATAGGTTGCCACATAAATGCATCATTTAACATCCAGCCATATCATCCATTCAACCAGTGAGCATAACATCAGTCACTTGAGACTTTCTATGAGATTCTCCATGGAATTGCCAAGTAGTGTATCCTTCAGTAAATCCCTCTCTAACAATATGATAATGAACAATGTCTTTTTCATGATAAAACTTATTTTCACACTTATAGAACGGGCATCTCATCACTGAAGAAGAATCATTGTTCAAATTTTGTGATGTAAATTGCATGAGTTGCTCAACTCCAGCCAAAAAATCTGTATTAACTCGTTCATGTTTAGTCGTGTTTAGACATCCAACTCTTATCAATGATATAATTTAACTCCATCTTGTAAATAAAATAAACATAGTTAGCATGTAAAGTCACATAATAAGCTAACAAAAAAATTAATATAGTGAAAGATGTAGCGCTATAATAGAAAAATTGAAAAGTTAATGTTGCAATAGACGAACAAGTAAGTTGCATTTCCATTTGTGTAGTCCCCTGATCTTGCTTGTTTTGTTGGGTTATTTTCAATTCATTTATCTTTTATAAATAATTTATGGAGGTGGGCAACACCATTGACAAAGAATCAAATGATTTCACCAGCCATCTTATGAGCATCGTCAATGTGGAAGAGCAGTCTGTGATATATTTCATGAATAAATTGTGAATATGCATAGAATGTTCTAAGTGACCAAGAGTCATTACCCATTTTCTACATCCTGTGATGCCCGCTTACATCAAGGAAATGATTCAACAGTTTTGTGCAGACAAAGAATGTTATCACATATCCAACAAATGAAAGATATGCTTTCCATGTTAGTTTCTAGTGACTCGGTGAGTTGAATAGTGCATTTCAACACACTTATTATTATGCTTTTCTTAATATTTAATTTTAAGGTCTATTATTTGTTTTACTATGGAATCCTAAAAACTTTCTGTTTAGAATTCTATTCATAGAATCACAATAACTGACATTTCAGAACTGTGTTCAAAATTTCTGAACTTCAGAATTCTGAATAGATTTAGAATTCTAAACTCTGTTCAGAATTTTAATGTTCAGAAATTCTGAACTCTGCTCAGAATTCTGTGTTCAGAATTTTGAAGTTCAGAAATGAAAAAAGACTATCAACTAACCACCAATTAAACATGAATCTGCCTCATAACACACACTCCATGAAGTTTTAGAAAAAAAAAATTATAACAATATTGAACTGAAATAAAATCTTTTACTCCCTCATAAAATGGATTCTGGAAAAGTCTCATTGAATTGTATATATCTTGATATGTGCATGACTGCACAAATATGGATCAGTAAATCATCCTTTAGGCAGTTACTAAATTAAAACCGGTGATGTGGGTTATGCAGCCACTGGTGCTTGCATATCATGCTTCTAGGATTTGTATGCTTTCATCTAGAATGATGGACTAGATTTTATAACCTAAAGTAGGACTTGTGCTTCTTGTAAGTCCTGCATGAGGGTTCTCTTCTTGGCCTCTTTATTTTATAGATCGAGAAAAAAGAAAAGAAAGTAGAGAACCTCTGGACTAGTTGCTACCTCTGAAGTTTGTTGAACTTCCATTTTGCAACTAAGGGATGATTTTGACCAAATACACATGCAAGTAGTATCACACAAGTGAACAATATTATTATTACAACAATATTATGTCAAATTCTATTAATGAAGAATATTCTAACATTATAAGAGAAACTCTAATAATTAAAAAAATCTCAAATGATGAATGATGATTGCAAGTATTATTGATGTGTTACTGTAATGTGAAAAAAATTAACAATAGATATTATAATATAAAAATAGTCATACTACATGCCAAGGGGTCTCACTGTTGGCTGCTGAGGCGATAGGGAGGAGGCGAGGAGACAGGGAGGAGGCGCGTACATTGCTTGCTGCTTCAACTACGAGGAGTGGCTGTCCGAGGTGTTGGAGCTGGTGACTGCAGGGTCCAAGGTCAGTCTGAGGCGTTGGAGATGGAGACTGCAGGGTCCGTGGAGGAGTGGACCCGTGTCAACAGGAGGAAGAGGAGGAGGCAGGATGCCGCAGGGGGAGGAGAGAACTGGTCGCGTGGTCTGTCATGGCAGTGGGGAGAGGGAGGGCGTCTGGGCGGTGGAGAGAGGGCATGAGGCGAGCGGTCTGCCTGCTCTTCCTCTTCCGCGGGCAGGGCAAGGTGACGGAGAGGGTGTGCGGCCGGTGGGGATAGGGCGCACGGCAGGCAGTTTGCCTACTCTTCCTCTTTCGCGGGCAGGGCAAGGCGACGGCGAGCGTGTTCGGGCAGTGGGGAGAGCTCTTCCTCTTCCGTGGGCAGGGCAAGGCGACGGCAAGGGCATACGGGCTGTGGGGAGAGCTCTTCCTCTTTCGCGGGCAGGGCAAGGCAATGGCGAGGGCGTCTGGGTGGTAGGGTGAGGGCGCGCGGCCGGCAGGGAGAGGGCGTGCAGCCGATGGTCTTCTGTCGGCTCTGCCCGCGGGCTGGGAGGGGTAAGGCGAGGGCGGGGCGAGGCGAGTGAATCCGGAGGTTTCTGCCTGTCTCCTCTTCAGTGGCGGGGAGAGGCGAGGCGAGAGACGTAGGGCGATGAAAAACCAAATCTCGCGCGGGCTGCCCACTCTTCCCCTTCTGCGGGCGGGGCAAGGCGACGGCAAGGGCGTCCGGGTGGTGGGGAGAGGGCGTGCGGCCGGCAAGGAGAGGGCGCGCAGCCGGTGGTCGCTGGATCTGCCTCTTCCGCGGGCTGGGAGGGAGGCGAGGGCGTCTGGTGCAGTTTCTGTTACTCTTCTTTTCAACGGGCGGGGCAAGGAAGAGATGTAGGGACGATCCAAATCCAATTTTCGCGCGGGTTGGAGAATTAAGGTGCACTTATAAAAAATAAAATATAACTATTAAACGACGATTAAAATAGAAAGTATAAATTAAAAAATAAATTTTATATATTAAATCACCGTTAATGTGTCGTGCATTCTCAAATAAAAAATTGACGGTTAAGACCGTTGGCTTTATGTAGAACCGCCGACTGTTCTTAACTAATGGTCGTCTATTCCATAATTTGTACTAGTGGTCGACCTCACAAGTTCGTTTTGTTTTAGCATTTTACCTTTATTTTCAGAAAGACCTGCGTTGACAAATTTTATTAGAGGAATTTTTGCTGATATTGTTTTCTTTTCAGATGATTCAATTTTCTTTGAATTTTGTGGTTCAAAACCTAAACCATGTTTATATGAATTCATTTTCATTCCAAGTAGACCATTCAGATTTTCTTTGTCCTGTGTGAAGTTCTTAATGATCTCTTCTTTTCCTTTAAGACATTGATTGAGTTTTTCAATTTGAGTCAAAATTTATTGATTTTCCTTCTCTTTATCTTCAAATTTCTTGACAGAATTCATGATCTCTTTGTTCAATTTTTGAATCATCAGTTTTAGATCATCAACAAAAATTAACAACTCATCATTTTCTTTGATTTGGTCTGAAATCTAAGCATCCAATTCAGATATTTTTCTAGATGATGATGTGTCATGAAGAATACTATTAATTTTTCTTTTCAAATATTTATTTTCTTTTCTTACTTCAGAAAGATTTTCAACTAAATTACCATATGCTTCTTGCCAATGTTCAATGGTAAATAGTTCAAAGGAGATATCTACCTATTCTTCACTACTTCCAACCATGAAGCAGACTTCATTTTCTTCTGAACTAGAGGATTCTTCATTGCTATCATGGCTTTGATCCTCATCTGACCATGTAGCTACCATGGCCTTGTTCTTCCTTCTGTGAACCTCCTCCTTGTGTCTATTGAGCTTATCCTTCTTATTCTCTGGACATTCAACCTTCATGTGTCCAGATTTGTTGCACCTGTAACACACAGGAAGTTCATCATTTTTCTTGTGATCAACATGTGAGAAGGCGTGTTTATTTTTACCAGACATGATATTTTGCTTATTACCAAAGTTTTTCTTGTTGGATTTCAAAAATGCCCTAAATTGTCTAGTTATCAAAGCATGATTATCATCCTCAGAGTTAGATTTTTCATATTCAGAAATCTCCTTAGATTTTCCTTTACTACTTCAGGAAACTTTAAGAGCAATGTGTTTTGTTTTCAACATGTGTTCTTCAGATCTCTTAAGATTTAGCTCATAAGTCATTAAGGATCCAATGAGTTCATCCAATGTTATTTTGGATAAATCTTTTGAGTCCTTAATGATTGTAGCTTTAGTGTGTCACACAGAAGATAGAGAACGCAAGATGTTCATTTGAGTATTCCTTACCCAAAGCTCGAAGTCCATTGATGATAACTATAAACCTAGAAAACATCTCAGATATGGTTTCATCAGATTTCATAATAAACAATTCATAATCAGAAACTAGCATGTTTGCTTTAGTTTCATTAACTTGAGATGTGCCCTCATATAACAATTCTAATTTATCCCACATCTCCTTAGAAGACTTACACATTGAAATTCTGGAGTACTCTTTCGGATGGATGGCACATTGTAGCATGTTCATGGCGCTGTAGTTCAGGGTAGCCTTTCTGATCTGCTCCTTTGTCCATGTATCTTCATCTCTAGTGATTTCCATTGGTCCTTTCTCAAAAATCCTTCAGACTTCATAATTTTGCACTCGAAGAAATACCATTATTCTGTTCTTTCAGTAAGGGTAGTCAGTACCATCAAAAAATAGAGGTCTATTGATTGAATGACCTTCTATAACGAAACCTTTGGAATCCATGATAAAGACAATTAGATGAAACTAGCAGCACAAATTAAGCAAGTGAATGAGTAAAACAAAACTAGAAACACTTATGATTCAACAGAACACCTCAGAGTATAGACTCTGACCTGCTCTGATACCAGTTGTTGGGATCGGATAGGTGACTAAATCAATGTTAATTACGAATGAGTGTGTATGGCAATGGAATTAAAATGAGTGACACACACAATTTAATTAGATCAAGTTGTGGTGTGTGAGTATAGAGTGAAACGAGACAACAAACCACAAGCAAATCACTATGCACAGAGGATTTTAAGGTGGTTCGGAGAACACAACTTGTGTCTCCTACGTCCACCTCCCCATGACGGAGGAAACACTAGCACAAGTGCTTACAATCTGAAGCACGACGACTCCAAACTCTTTGTGCACGATGACTCAAAGAAATACCCAGGAGATAGGCACGACGACCTACTCCACAAACCACTTGTGAGTGCAACGACTCACAAGCACTTGAGCACGACGACTCAACACACCAGAGTACTACGGCTCCAAACCTGAGTACATTGTACTCAAAACCTTTGGACCACTATGGATCCAAGTTTTGCTCGAACAAGCTCAATTAGAGAATAGATCCTTTAGTACGATCTATCTCAGTACAATAAAAAAATAGAACAAACAAAATTAGGTGATCTGTGTAGAACATACACAGATCACACAAAGAAAGCGACAACCAGATGAATTATAGACTCTTAGAGATTCACAAGCTTATCTGTAACATCCTGTTACCTTTAGGGGTTAGCCCTCTCGGTTGTGGTCGTGACATAGCGACCCGTCGTGTTCTGAACGCGACATAGTTGACCGTCTTATTCTGGTTGGGAACGCGCCGACTGCCCATGTCGCGACAGGACCCTGAGAGCAAACTGACTCCTTATCGTCTTGCTGTCAGGACAGTTGCACCACGTGTCAATGTGCATGCATGAACGCGACATGGTTGGCCGTCATGATCTTGCTGTCAGTTTTGCATGCACGTCGATTGGGTGGTTGACTGGCTGACTGTTCTAGATCACAACGCAGATGGATGTTGCGTTAGAATTGGTAACACGATGCCCAGGTCTGTCGCATTCTTACTGTCTGCGTTTAAGTGTTTCTGGCTGAGAGCAAAAGCCCCATTTGCCTTTTTGCTCTATTTTCTTCCTCCGGTGATCTCCCCTTTATGTGTGCTCCATGGGAGCTTGGGGAGGAGGCTTGTGGCTCATCTTGGTAAGTGTTGGTTGTGCTTGTGAGGGTTGTGTAATTGTTGGGTCTGATTGTGAAGATCTCCTCCTCTTTCTCTCCTCCTTACTGTGTGTTTATCATGGTTGGTGTGCAACTTCTCCATTGGCTCAAGGAGGAGGTACTCGGCTCACGAGAGGCGGCCCTTGGACCATTGGAGCTTGGAGGTGGAGGGGTGCTAGCCTACGAGAAGGCCCATCTTGGGTGGATCTTCATATTGAGGTAGGGATCCCCAAACCATCCCCTAGTTCTACCATGCTAGGGCAAAACCCCTTCTCCAAGCCTAGACTCCATGAATAAGATGTGAATTGTGTGCTGGTTTTCATGTGGATGGTTCTATGATTCTTGATTCATGCTTGGGTTGCATGGGTTGTAATGAGAGTACTTGATGCATGTGAGACTATGTGAGTGTAGTTGGCTTTTCCTTGCATGCATGTGGGTTGTTTGGGGTGGTTTGGATGATATTTGCATGTTTCTTCTATCTCCATGTTTCCCTTTCCCTGTTTGTACCATGTGTTGTGGTTTGGAGTGGTAGAGGTTGCCTTATTGGGCACTCGGTTATGGTCGCGACGGGTTTCCTAGTTGCGACCAGGTCGTGATGTATCGGTGCGTCATGTTCTCTTGAACGCGCCCCAGACCCACAGCATCTTGCTAACGCGACAAGTACATGGCTAGCATTCAGGTGTTAGGGGTCTTGCCGATTGCGATCTCTGTCTCCATCGTGATAAGATCGCGATGGGGTACGTGTCGCAATAAGTCGACTCAGGCTTGCTATGGTACTCTTAGCCACCGCGACCTTATCGTGACGCGCTTAAGGGTTGCCATCGGGTTTCTTGTCGCGACGAGCAGAACCATCACGTTCTGGTCGCGACGGGCCGATGAGTTGCTTCTCTGACTGCGAGCTGACTGTCGACCTATTTGTGTTTCCGCTTCCACTGCGAATCAGTTTACTTGGCACCTGTGTTGTTCCTAGTGTAGTGCTACTCTAGTCTCTTCGCCCGATGCTAGGCACTTGAGTTCTTGTCCACAAGACAGGTTGTTCCCGTTACCTGGGACCCCCAGCCCCGCGCGTCTATTAGAGGGAGTTCTCCGGGCGGCGAGCGTGCTTAAGTCACGGACTTGGAGCAGAAGAGGAAAACGGTGGGGACAGTAGCGTGGAGTCGTTTGTAGAGCTCTCTTAGCTTGTCTGGTTCTCTGAGGTAGTGTGGTGCTCTTACGGTGCGGACCAGCTAGTCCTTTCTCACTGCCTCACTCTACGTGGTTCCGGAACCATTTAGACGAGTCAGGCGTGCGACAGTAGTCCAGCTAGACTACGGCAGTTGTGTTTGTTCTTAGTTCCGCATCTCACTTCGACAGGAGGTGCTAGACATGGACCGTTGGTCGAGGGCAAGGTGTGGCGCACCTGACCGGCTGACTAGTGTAGCGTTCTGTAGCTACTGTGTTTGTCCAGGCAGTTTCTACTGTCTGTGTTTACAGTTGGGTTCTTGTGGTGTCTTGGTGTACACGGGTTTTCCAGTTCCGCTGAGTAGCTTAGACTGACGACCGTGTAGTTTCTTTCATGCTTCCGCACTTGACTCTGTTTAGTAGAATAGACTTTACTGCTTTATTTAATTAATGCACATTAGTTCTATTCTGCTGTTAGAACCAGAGGGAGATTGGTAGTCCCTACTGGGCTTCTTCGTGAAGCTCACTCCCTGTTTTGTAGGTGAGACTTCACAACAGCTCCCTCTGTGGCAGAATGAGGAGACAGGACCGTAGTAGTTGGCGTCTCTAGTGGCAGTGTTCCCCCAGCAGTTGTACTTCACCCTCGGGGTATGCCCCTAAGGGACGTGTTCCTTCCCGTTTGTTTCAGCACTTGTACTTTATTTACTTTGGGACTGTTACTTAGTGTTGGACACTCTTCGTTCACTTTTGGTGCACTTTAGTACGTTTGTTGTTATTTATTTCTATTACATATCTTGTTAGACCGATCTGTTAGCCCTTCCGGGTCTCCGAACCCGTGGGCGGTGGTGCCAGTGTTCGGATCCTTGGTGAGAATCGGGGATCCGGGTGTCGGGGCCGTTACATTATCAGATCTATATTAATCATCAGAAGCTTCTTCTATCACGAACTCCTCCTCTTCTTCTCCTTCTTCTTCTCCTTGGCGACGCTGCTCTGCTCCCCTTCTGGATGCAGAAGCTTTTTCCCACTATGCTCTTCTCTTCAACCTCATTTTCGAGTTATCTAGGCACCTCTCCTTTTGAAGTATGAGGATGATGGGTATTTATAGTCCCATATGTCCATGTGGTACCTTGGGGTGCGTGGGCACACAAATCTAGGTCAGATCCCTTGATTCCCATGCTGACACGTGTTCAGAGAATTCAGGTTCTGAATTATCATTCGATGTGTGTCAACACAATCAAGTTGTGTGTCGACACAAGATATTGTTTTGCTGCTTGGCAGTTAACCTATGTCGACACATACTTGACTTGTGCCGACACAATTGGCTTCTTTTCTTCTGACTGTTTTCTAGAGAACAAGGGATGTGTCGACACACATTGGACCTGTGTCGACACAACTGGCTTCATTTCTCTTTACTGCTTTCTGAGTGCAATAGATGTGTCGACACACAATGGACCTGTGTCAACACAACTGGCTTCTTCTCTCTTTACTACTTTCTGGAGAGCAATGTATGTGTCGACACGCAATGGACTTGTGTCGACACAACTTTGACAAAATTATGTGAACCTATATATATGAAGTGTAGACCATCAAAACATGTCATTAATAGTAAGATGTGAGATATTAAATATCAAGAACATGTTGTTTGAGCATTATTGTAATATATTCAATATGTACAAAATGTTCAATATGTCATCATCAAAATCAAAGTATGAGTGATGTCCATTGGTCATTAATAAAAATCAACTTTAAGAAATTCCAATACACACTCAACACAACATAGACGTCAAACCATTGGACAATCGAGTAATAGAAATCACTAACTTTTATTCATTATCAATCACCATTGCCCATTACATTCACTAATTTAGAGCCAATACATAGGGCCCATTGATACCTTACATTGAAGAAAGTATAACTGACTATGTTTACTAGCCTAATACACTACTATGATGCTATGATAACTTCTTTCCACACTAGGCTCCACCAGGGACACTCGTTCACTCTTGGTCATCCCCGTCCACGTGTGTATTATCCTCATTGCCATACTCACCTAAAACAGTAATAGATAACACTTAATGAGTAATGACGCCCAGTATGTATTATATCTCTTGACCAGACATACTTCAAGTGATTAATGCATTAACAAGAAGAGTAACTAAAGAATAGAGTATCATGTCATGTCGAGTCATGTCAAAAAGTAATAGCACAACAAGAATAAGTATATCACATGAGAGAGTAATGACCATATAGCATGTATAGTTCATGTCAAGTCATGAAATGAGTATAGTCTAGCACTTTCACGAGTTTTCATTGTCATAGATAATCGAGATATTATAGCACTTGGGTGTAATGCTAGGCATCCTAATCAATTTAATTCTTTCAGTCAAATAGCACTTGTGGGCGCAGCTCTTAGGACCAGACTTGGTTAGTCATATTTATTATCTTTAGACAATCAGTCACAACCATATAGAGTACCAAGAATAGTAGAGAAGAGTAGATGAATAGACCAGAGCATGAACAAGAATAGAAGAGAAAGAGTGTCATGAGGGAACATTTTTTGCATTAACCAAAAACTTAAATAGGTCATGCACGAGAAATAACATGGAAAACCACAATAGTAACTGTTGCAAACAGTACCCTTGGGTTCTGGTAGAATGGTAGAGAACATGTTAGACCTCCTAGACGCAACCACAATATGGTTAGGGGATCGGGCGCGTCAACAGGTAAGTCGTGGTCCTCCTATCTGCTGTATTAAGAATGCGATCAACAAAAAGGGTGCGTTTACAGAGAGATTATACAGGTTTCTTGGATCATGCTGTACGAGTCCAGCATGGTCCCTAGAGAAATTCAGGTGTTAATGGTACAACTATCTCAACGTCCAAGAGGATTTTGAGGGTCGTGGAGACTTACGGATGCCTTGGCGAAGGAGTTCCAGCTCGGCAGGAGGAATACCTGACGACGTGTTCTCACAATGTCAAGAGAGGTGTTGAAACATTTTTCTCAACATTCTAGAGGACTTTTAGAACAATGGAGTAGCGGTAATGGTGTTCCAAAATGGAAATAGAATCGAAAACAAGTCCTTTATTAAATAGGGGTCATGTGTGAATTTCAATCCATTAACCAGATATTTTATGAAGTATTTTATAGGAATTTTGGCTTTGAGAGAGAGTATGCAATTTAAAGAGAATCATAGATATGAGAGAAATCATATAGATTGTTTTAAAAGAATAATTACATCTTTAATCATAATAATCTTCTATTAGTGTGTTTAAGACTTAACAGACACATAATAGTGGGTAAAATATGGATTGAAGCACAATTTACAAGATAATCAGAGTTTTCTGACTCACTATATGAATGCGGTCAGGGGCATGCCCACATTCATAAGGTAGTTGGTTGGTCCACCTCGTTCAATCTATGTTGATGTGGGGTGCTGTGAGGGTGCATTCTTAATGTGGCATATCGTAAGATCGTGTTAAGAAGGCGGTCTTTGTGTCCACTACGTTCACAACACAGTGAACCCAGGGTGACAAATATGCACTAAAACTCTTAAGTCTCGGTGTATAAAGCATGAAAATCATGAAATTAGCTTTAAAATAATGCTAACAGGCTTACAAACATGCGGAAATCATGAAATATACATGTAGGCGTGGATTAAACAGGGTTCGAGGGCAAGAACAAGGGGCTGGCTAGAAGCATGTTCATGATCTTCAAAAATAAAATACTCACAAGATGGAAGATAGCAATTGGGAAAAAGATGGGGGTTTTGTTTCTGACATTAAGAAGAACCTATAGATAGACTTAATTAGATTTTGCTTGAATGATTACCTACTTTTAGAAGAAATTGAGAAATTAGGGCTAGAATGTGAAGAACTCCGTGTAGATCTCCTAAGGCTCCTGCTTCCCATGAAATCCACCTTTTTGGGCATTGCCTTATTGTCTAGGAGAGCCTCCTAACAACAATAGGGTTGGCCAAGAGGATAATTGTGGTGTATTTATAGAGATTGGATTTTTATTTCTTAATATAACTCTAACTTTATCTAATTACGATATTTCCATGTTAATCTCTATCTATAGGCCTTCAAATCTCTAAATGGGTTGGGATAGGTATGGGAAAACGTGGTTAACCTGTTAGAATAGTGATGGGATTCTAGTTTGGATAATTATAGAGTTATTTAAGCTTATCTTACCCATTTAGATAAGGGAATAATGGGCATTGAAAATTTAATAATAATTTCTTAGTATTATATGATTCTAACTCCTATTTTGGCACAATAACTTTATTATGGACTATTAGTTAATCTCATTGTCTATTTCTTTTATTGGGTTTTAAGTTAACCCATTTAGAATTTAATTTACTTTAATTTATTATTTATTTAAATAACTTGGGTTGCTACATTCATAGTATGACTCAAAAGCTTCATTTCGCAATAATTATTGTAACTTTGAATACCTTCTTTGTTTTTATAGAAAGGGATCACCACACTTTTTCTCTATTCTTCTAGCATCCTATGTTTCTTCAAACTTTTTTTGAAAAGTTTAATTAGCCACGTAATACCAATGTTCTTAGGCCATTCTATACTTCAATAGGTATGCCATCTAGTCCCAAGGCCTTGCCCATTCTTATTTTTCTTAAAGCACCACCCACTTTTGACATCTTAATACGTTTGAAATACAAATATTTATCAAATTTTGTTCACTCTTGATCCCCTTGTAAAAGGAAATTCTTGAAGAAAATTCCATTAAGTAATTTCTAAAGATAGCTATGACATCTCTCATTAACCTCAAGATTCTTAATGAAAACCTTTTGATCTTCACCCTTAAAGCAACAAACATGATCTGGATATCTACCTTTTCCTTTCTACTATTTTAGAAACTGTAAATATGTCTTTTTCACTCTCTGGGGTCCTAATTTATTATACAATTCTTCAAAAGCCTTGAATTTAACTTCACTAACTATTTTCATGCCCTTTTTTTTAGCTATTTTATAAGCTCCTTAGGTTTGATTATTTTTGTTCATTTGCCAAACTTTAAAGTATTTTCTTTTTACTCTAATGATATGTTGAATTTCCTCACTCTACCACCAAATCTCTCTTGCTACATTCTTTTTTACATTCAGGTTGGCCTAAAAGTCATTTTGCTACATTCTTTAGAAAATTTGTAATATTATTCCACATTACATTAATTTCTTGTTATAAATTCAAATTTTTTCTTTCACTAGAAGATTTTTAAATATTTTTAAATTTTTACTTTTCACATTCAACCACTTATTCTTAGAGCAGTTATTTATGATGACTTGTCTTTTGAATTTTGGGATAATAACATCCATTACTAGCAACCTATATTTTGGGGCTAAACTCTCTATAGAGAAGTCTTATAAGCTTTACACAAAACTCTATCAGCCTTTCTAATAAGAAAATAGTCAATTTGACTTTTATGTATTCCACTCTTATATATTATTAAGTGTTTGTCTCTCTTATTGAAGAATGTATTAGCAATTACTATATCATAGGCTGCAGCAAAATCAAGAATAGTAGTACATGTATTAATTTTTTCTCTAAAACCAAATCCTCTATGAATCTTCTATTATTTTTACCCACATAGCCATTAAGATCCCCAACAACACAAATTTTCTCTTCACTAGGAATATTTTTGGTCAATATATCAATAGCCTCACAAAATTGATTTTTAATTCCCTCTCCTAATCCCGTTTATGGTGCATATGTGCTAACCATATTCAAAGTATCCTCACCTAAGATAAGTTTAATTAAAATAAGTCTATCCCTCAATCTATTAACTTCTACAACTTCATCTTTTAAATCTTATCTATTATTATAGTCACACCATTTTTAGAGTTACTATTTCGTGTATAATAAAACTTACATCCATTAATATTTTTAGCTTTAGATTTTTTATCTAGCTTGTTCTAGACATGCTATGCTAACCCTCCTATCTCTCATTACCTTAACCAACTCTAAACCTTATCCATTGAGGTTCCTATATTCCAAGTAGTTAGATGGGTCCTAGGCTTTTGGACCAACTTCTTTACCAATGTTTGCCCAACCCCACATGGGAAACCCTTACCTATTTGACACCACAATCGGATGCCACTACAACACGACACTTATAGGGAATGCCCTAGCTAGCCCTTGATCACTTATCATTCCATCCAAATTCTGATGTAATGCATCCCATCTCAGGAACGCCCTAGCATTAGCACAAATATTTCGATTGAAATTCATGTGAATATTTGACATTATTTTACTACTTGTTGTCAACTTGATGGAAACCCTCCTCCTTTCACATCCGAGCTTGGGACTGGCCTTGCAAAGTTTCTATATCTATCTCTCTACCTATCTATCTATATCTCTCTATACATATATAGATATATATATATATATATATATATATATTCAAGAGCTTGTGATGATTAGGGTGATTCTTTTGACTCCATCAGGAGGTTGGTTGCTTTGAGATCTTGGGCAATAGTATGGTGCATCATGGATAGAGTAGGTTTTATCTTTATTTTGTATAAATCATTAAGCAATTATAGAAATTTTGTGATAAAGAGATGTTCAATGGTGTATATTTCAAGTTATATGAAAGAGGGTAATGGATATGGTATATGAACGCGGCATTCTTGATTGCACACTTCCGTTGTCGTGAGTTTCGTGCACAATTCAATATACTCACCTTCTCTAAACTGTCTCACAAATTTAAAATCACAAAGATGAACTCATACAGTGGTGAGAATAGGTCATTTCCACAGGGAGACTAAATAGAATTTAAATTAAACTACTTTGACGTGAAACTTCTATCGACAATGCATTAAAAGTAAATATGTAAACAATACCGACCAAATCGCTCAAAATCTTGACGGCTCAAATTTAATGAAGGAACAAGCTGAATTGTAATGAAAAGAGAAATTATATCAATGTACCCTCACAGCTCGAGGGATGAAAACAATAGACAGAAATCTTGAAAAGAAAACTTTCAAATCAATGTACCCCTGGAGCACAGGGGATGAACAATTATTAAGAATGGAAAATAAGAACAACTAATTCGGAATCCTCGTGCTATGAAGAACAGAAAATAAGAACGAAATAGTAACTCAAAAAAAAATTATACAATCTCCTAATCCTCATGAAATCACCCCCATCCTATAGCAGTCGAACTGAAGAAGAACTTGACAAAATCCCAAAAATTATCTCAAAGTTGCAGGACCTTCACAGTAGAAGAACCATCTCACAGTTGCCGGACCAATCTCAACACAGAAACAAAGAAGAAACTCCACTCTGGACACAAAAGAAATGGAAAAAGAACACTCCCAAATCGCCCTCTCTAGTTTCTTACAGCAGAGATGAAAATCTAACAAAAATCACCAACTCCCTTCCCCCAGTAGAACAGTCAAATGCTCAAATGCTTACAAAAGAAAGAACAATTCTGAAAAAGGAAATCACCGAACTCTCCTGAATTGATCTTACCAACAACAAAAAGGGACAAAGCAATTTAGAAGAAATGGCACAGCAAGTGCCCCTGGATCATCCTCCAGACAGCCGAACTCCCAACAATCTAAACTCGCCAACCTTGTAGAAACCACAAAGAACTCAACTCCCCAACTGATGCTGAAAATCTCACTAATGCTAAGTTCCACAAGTCTCCAATGGAACAGAGCCACACAACACAGAAGAAATTGTAAGATTGAAATGAGAAATTAAACTAAGAACAGAAGATTGAGCAAATGCACTGGCTCGATTTCACTAAGAACAGAAGATAATACAGAACAAATTAAATCCCAAAAATTACGAACTCCCTCACTGCTCTGCGGAAAAGAAAATACACGAAAATTGGCAAAAAGCTAAAATCCCAAGAACTTGAAAATGGCGAAGCCCAGGTTCTGAACAGAAGAAATAAAACCTAAAATCCCAAAGAAATGTCCAACCCGTCTACTCTACTCAAAGGAAAATTACAGAAATAAACTGGCAGAAATAAACTCCTAAAAGTCTGACCGGCTCTGGAAGAACAGAAATAAAACCTAAAAATTCTAAAAACTCCAACCCTTTGGGAAGAGGACCTTGGGGTCCTTCTATAGGGTTCCAGGCGCCTCTGCTCTGCACCTCTTCCCGCCTTCACCTCTTCCCAGCTCCACCACGCATGATATCGGCACGTACCAGATAGACACATGCCCGGATGGCCTGGCAAGCCCCTCAACGCCATCACCTGCACATACCTTCTGCACCAGGATCTCCACGGCAGCAGGATCGCCAGCGTAGCTCAACTTGCTCGGCCTCTGCACGCCACCCATCCCCATCGCGCCATCTTCCAGATGCCGCCAGCACATCAGCCACATCCGCCATCTTCCATCTGCACAGCAATGGCCCGCACACACAGCTCCATCGCCCAAGTCTGCACCATAGCTGCTCTGCACCGCCATGCCCAGTCAGCTAGCCTCCGCCTCCTGCATCGCCCATCGCATGCGCCAGCGTAGCAGCTTCTTCATCGCCAACCATAGCCGCCACTGGTTCAGCAGCCCCCATCCTAAATCGCCTGCCAGCAACCCTTCTAGCTGCTTCCAGTAGCATCGGTAAAGAGTTTAACTGGGGTATGTGGCAAAGTGTGGTGAAGTGTTATTTAACTAAAATTTATTTAAATTTGATTTATTTATACACTCATTTCTACAAGAATTACTAGAAGATAATAAGACCAAATATTATTTATTTACATTGTACCTACTTTTATTAGTTAAACTAAAAGGCATTGCCTTTATTAAAAGAAAATCTAACAAGTGTATTCTACCAAAATTATTTAACTAATATGCTTGAAAACCTATTAATGGATGAAAATGAGAATTAAAATCAACTTGCACATTATTTATGGACAAAGACTGTCTAAAGTTAATTGTATGTATGAAATTTAACCCGAAAAATTGTGTCGTTATCACTCCCCCCTACTTGAACATTGCTAGTCCCTTAGCAATAAAAATTACTCCAAATGTAGGACTAGAAGATGTAATGTCTCATGCTAGGTAGACATCATGTAAAAGATTAATGTAAATATATGTCTTTCCTAATTATAAGGGCTTATGACAAGAAATTAGTGCACAAATGGTAGCTCACTTAAGAGTTCACATCAGCCCTCATGAAGCTCCTCTGCCTCAGCAATATTTGAGATTAGATTAATTCGAGGGAGAAGAAAAGAATTGTGGAATAAGATCCTTACTCAGTCAGATCAGGTTGTTTCTCTCAGTTCCATTCTGCCCATCTTCCTTGAGGATTATTTCTCTGAGTTGGGGACTTTGCCTCTTTATTTGCACTTTGTGCACTCAGATTTTTTTTCTTTTTCATCCATAATGCTGCACAACCCATCACTTTTCAAGAGTAGTGAGTCCAACTTTACTCAGGTCTGGGGCATTTTTCATGGATATATATTTTTTCTTTTGCTTTTGCTTTTTCTTTTTTTCTTTTCTTTTCCTCTTAAAGGAAGGATGGACAGTCAGGATCCTTGATCACAAGCCTTCACCTCCTTCACAATTCACTTAAGGGGAATGGAGAAAATCAATCGCATCTCTCCTACTAGCCTTGACAAATTTGCTTCATTTAGGTTCAGCTAGTCTAAGTGGCTCTGTAGTGTGTGTATGAAACTTCCTGCCATAAATCCTTACATAAGGTAGATAGGTAATACATGTAATCCTTTACTAGAGGCTACCTAACATGGATGTTTGCAAAGGAGTATGACAACAACAAAATTTTAATGGTTAAAGATCATACACCTAGTCTGGGATGTGCAAAGCCACACATTTTTATTCAAAGATGAAACATTATGAAATTTTTATTTGCATATGTACAAGCTCAAGAAAAAGAAATGAAGCAATGGTTGGGATGAGGACAAAGAATGTATGCTTATTCTACCTCTCCCCCCTACTTATTTACAGGAAAAGAAAGTAAGATAGAGAATTACCTGATGAAGGAAATCTGTACACTTGGGTTGCCTCCCAAGAAGCGCTAAGTTTACCGTCTTCAGTTGGACGCAATTAGGCTTCATTTGGCTCAACTAGCTTGGTAGAATCCATTTTTAAAGAAGATGGGTTTTCAAAGAAATGTTTTAACCTCTGCTCATTAACAGTGAATGATTGTCCAGTTTTAGGGTCAAGAATGATGATAGCACCATTGTCATAAGCTTTGACAACAGTGTAAGGACCATCCCATCGGGACTTCAATTTTCCCGAAAATAGACGAAGCCTAGAATTGAATAGCCAGACCTTATCATGCACTTGAAAAAAAAATTATGAATGTGTTTATCATGGAATGCTTTGACTTTGGTTTTATAGATCTTTGGCTTTTGCTTTGTCTTATTCTCTCCCTTAAACCCTAGAGCACAGGGTTGGTCTACTACTTTTTTCACACAAGATTCTTCCAAGGAGTCTACCACTAGACAACTCTCTCCTTGATCATGGTGCCCAGATGCCTTAAAAATATTGATACTAACCCGCTCATCCCCAAATGATATATCCATCATCCCAGTAGCACAATTAATGTTAGCTCTAGCTGTGGCCAAAAAAGGTCTACCAAGGATGATGGTGGACTAAGTTAAATCTTGAGGAGTGTTCATGTCCAGAATGATGAAATCCGCAAGGAAGTAACAATCATTGATTTTCACAATAATGTCCTCAATTAGGCCTTTAGGAGTGGTGACAGAACGATCGGCTAGTTGAAGGACAACAGAAGTGGGTTTCAATTCTCCTAATTTGAATTTCTCAAAAATAGCAGAAGGTAGGAGATTGACACTGGCTCCCAAATCCACAAGGCTGCTCTCAAAAGTGACTCCACCGATGGTGCAAGGAATTAGTGGAGTGCCTGGATCTTTGAGCTTCCTAGGGAGTTGGTTCAAGATAATGGCACTCACAGTTTCTGGAAGAATGATTGTTTCAGTTTTATTTCTCATTTCACGTTTTGGAGTGCACATTTCTTTTAAAAATTTGGCATAAGTAGGCACATACTTAATGGCATCAAGGAGAGGAATGTTGATGTGAACTTGCTTAAAGAGTTCCAAGAGTTCTTCATTACTAGTTGGTTTGTTTTTGGATTTTGGCTTTAAAGCTTCAGGAAAAGGGACTCTTGGAGTGTAACAGCTTGGGGCTTCATTCATTTTGATTTTGTCTAGAGGTTCTTGAATCATTTTCTCTTTTCCCTTGGAATTTTCTTTTTCAATATTCTCTTCAATTTCAATTTCTTTATCCTCATTCAATGTTGACATGTGTGGGTGAGGATTTGTTCTGATTTTTCCACTTCTTAAGGTTGAAATAGTTTTCACATTTTCCACATGAGGGCCCCTAGCTTGGGCAGGAGGATGGTCCTTTTGTATAGGTTGATTCTGAATTTGTGGTGCTGGAATATTCTGGACAAAAGCTTGTTGTTGGTTTTGTGGTGGAGGGGCATTTGGTCGAGCTGGTGGTCTGTACCCCTGAGCTTGATGGTGTTGTTGGTTCTGATAAAATCCGGGAGGGTTGTTCCTTGGGTTTGCTACAGCTTGACTTGGTAGCTGACCCAATTCCCTCCTTTGACATACATCAGCAATCTGAGACTCTATCCTTGCCAAATTTTGTTGAAAACTTTGGTTTTGATTTTGATATTGACTTTGTTGTTCTTGCACAGTTTGACATAGAGTCGCCATCATGTTTTGGAGTTGATTCATTTTATCGTCCCAATTGGGCTGAGGAGGTGGTGGTTGATATGAAGGTTGGTGGAAATTTGTGTGAACAAATTGATTTGAATTTTGATTTTCTTGGACTTGTGGAGGTTTGGAGTAAGAAGATTGGCCAAATCCTGAATTCTGATTGGGATAGGATTGACCATACATGGATTGCTTAAAAGAAGGTTGAGACACTTGTTCAGATTGATTTTTCCATGAAAAATTCGGGTGATTTCTCCAACCAGGGTTGTATGTGTTAGAATATGGATCATAGGAGGGTTTGGAGAAACCTTGAGCAGCTTGAACTTGTTCTTGAATAAAAGGAGGTAATTGGGCAATAGTGGGACAAGCATTGGTAGAGTGAGCTGGGCTAGCACACATAGCGCAAGTTTCAAGTGGTTGAGAAAATTTAGGTGTGGCTTGCCCAGTCAAAGACAGTAATTGATCGAATTTTTGTTCTAACTTCTGCTCCAATCTTTGGTCAAGTCTACCTAACATGTCTTCTACCCTAGAGTCTGATTCTTCTCTCTCCCTTAATTCATACAACCCTGCCTTCTTTATAGGTCCTAGAGCCCTCTCATAAGAGTGGAGTGAGGCATGATTAATAGAATTCTCACTCAATGTCTCAAACAAATTATATGCCTCATCCTCGCCTTTCATCATGAATGCTCCTCCACATGAGGAATCAACCAATTGCCTATTTGATTCAGTTAGACCTTCATAAAAAGCTTGGTCTATTTGCCACCTCGACAGACCATGATGGGGGCATTTTATAAGCAACTCCTTTAATCTCTCCCATGATTCATGCATTAACTCTCCTGGGTGTTGGGAGAATCCAGTTATTGCTCTTCTCATTGTATTGGTGCGGCCAATGGGGTAAAATTTCTTCAAAAACTCCTGCTGCATTTCTGGCCATGTTGTAATTGTTCTCCCTATTGTTCCTAACCAATATTTGGCCTTATCTTTCAAAGAGAATGGAAATAGGGTCAGTCTCAAAGCATTTTCAGTAAAGTTCTGGATCCTTACAGTGGAACAAATCTCTAAGAACTCATCTATATGTCTGTAGGGATCTTCATTGGGATTGCCATAGAAAGATGGCAACATCTGAATGGTTCCAGGCTTGGATTCAAAATGGTTTACAGGAATTTCCGGTCTGATGCAAGTAGCAGATTGATAGTTAGAAGGAATAAAGTACTCCTTCATCTGTCTGGGTGCAACCTCCTCCATATTCCTAGCAATTTGGTTTTGATCTTGGTTGGCCATCCTATGAAAGAATCTTTCAATCTCGTCTATAGGTTGAGACTAATCTATGTCCAGAGAACGTCTACCAAGCATGCACAGTTGAAAAGCCTTCTATTTTTTATTTTTGAAATTTTTAGATTTTTATTGATTTTTGAATTTTTAACACAAACAATCACACACTTTCATAACAAATTATCCTAAACTCTAAGTGTTCCTTGGACTTATGTTATTTTTCTCAAAATCAAATTTTTACTTGCTTAAGTCCAATTCTAACTCTTCTTGTACCGGCCAGGTAAGAGGTGGAGTAGAGGGAGGCCCCCCCTTGCGTTCGCAAGGACCCAATTAACTAACCTCTAACTCACTTAAGCGTAAGCCTTTTAACCTCTAATCCTAGACACCAGACTTAAAGAGAAGTTTTGAATTTGAGAAAGGATAAATCTGATTATGAGCCCTAGGGCCAAGTCTACTGGTTTTTATTGAAAGTTTAGGACAATGCAAGAATGTGGAAAATTTTTGTGATTTTTGGGCAAAGGAAAGGGTGATGAAATCCCTCACCTTATCTTTTTTCTAATGGGTGAAGCCCTTAAGCAGTCCCATTTTCAAATGTGAAGTGCACAGATCAAGTTTCAAACAAGAGGTTGTCTAATGCTAAGTCTAATGCATGAAACGAGCGATGGAAGTCTTACCTTTCTCCCGCACTCTTCAATGCAAGAAAGAAATGGAATTCAAATGACAATTAAGATGATGAATGTCCTAAAACACAGGATTCTAATCTTGAGAAATGAAATTTTTATTTACAAATAAACGGCTAATATGAAAGAGCGATTTGGAAATTTTTTAAGATTTAGATTTTTTAAATTTTTATTTGGTTTTTTGAATTAAATGAAATAAAATCTATCTAAGAAAATATAAGATGATACTATAAGCTAATTCTCAAACCACACAAATCACTAAAAGAGTCCAATTATTACATGCCAACTAGAAAGAAATCTCTGTACATGCACAGAGAGTACATCAAAGCCTCACTAAAAATTTCACTCCTCTCTTCTATCTAAAAGACTGAATTAAAAGCAAATGGGAAAAGAAATCAGCAAGCTCCTCCTCCAATGGGCTTCAAAGGTCAAGCCCAATCTCCAAGTTCCTCTCCTTATGCAAATCTGAAATGAAAGCCCAATAACAAGTCAATATAAAGCCCAAAGCAAATGAGATCAAATGAAAGCAGATTAAATCAAACTCTAATACCTCCCCGGCAACGGCGCCAAGATGAACGTGGCATTGTTGATTGCACACTTCCGTTGTCTTCAGTTTCGTGCACAGTTCAATATACTCACCTTCTCTAAACTGTATCACAAATTTAAAATCACAAAGATGAACTCATACAGTGGTGAGAACAGGTCATTTCCACAGGGAGACTAAATAGAATTTGAATTAAACTACTTTGACTTGAAACTTCTATCGACAATGCATTAAAAGTAAATATGTAAACAGTACCGACCAAATCGCTCAAAATCTTGATGGATCAAATTTAATGAAGGAACAAGTTGAATTGTAATGAAAAGAGAAATGACATCAATGTACCCTCACAGCTCGAGGGATGAAAACAATAGACAGAAATCTTTAAAAGAAAACTTTCAAATCAATGTACCTCTGGAGCACAGGGGATGAACAATTATTAAGAACGGAAAATAAGAACAACTAATTCAGAATCCTCGTGCTATGAAGAACAGAAAATAAGAACGAAATAGTAACTCCAAAAAACATTATACAATCTCCTAATCCTCATGAAATCACCCCCATCCTATAGCAGCCGAACTGAAGAAGAACTTGACAAAATCCAAAAAATTATCTCAAAGTTGTAGGACCTTCACAGTAGAAGAACCATCTCACAGTTGCAGGACCAATCTCAACACAGAAACAAAGAAGAAACTCCACTCTGGACACAAAAGAAATGGCAAAAGAACACTCCCAAATCGCCCTCTCTAGTTGCTTACAGCAGAGATGAAAATCTAACAAAAATCACCAACTCCCTTCCCACAGTAGAACAGTCAAATGCTCAAATGCTTACAAAAGAAAGAACAATTCTGAAAAAGGAAAACACCGAACTCTCCTGAATATATCTTACCAACAATAAGAAGGGACAAAGCAATTTAGAAGAAATGGCACAGAAAGTGCCCCTGGATCATCCTCCAGACAGCCGAACTCCCCACAATCTGAACTCGCCAAACTTGTAGAAACCACAAAGAACTCAACTCCCCAACTGAGCTGAAAATCTCACTAATGCTTAATTCCACAAGTCTCCAATGGAACAGATCCACACAGCACAGAAGAAATTGTAAGATTGAAATGAGAAATTAAACTAAGAACAGAAGATTGAGCAAATGCACTGGCTCGATTTCACTAAGAACAGAAGATAATACAAAACAAATTAAATCCCAAAAATTCCGAACTCCCTCACTGCTCTGTGGAAAAGAAAATACAGGAAAACTGACAGAAAGCTAAAATCCCAAGAACTTGAAAATGGCGAAGCCCAGGTTCTGAACAGAAGAAATAAAACCTAAAATCCCAAGAAATGTCCAACCCGTCTACTCTACTCAAAGGAAAATTACAGAAATAAACTGGCAGAAATAAACTCCTAAAAGTCTGACTGGCTCTGGAAGAACAGAAATAAAACCTAAAAATTCTAAAAACTCCAACCCTTTGGGAAGAGGACCTTGGGGTCCTTCTATAGGGTTCCAGGTGGCTCTGCTCTGCACCTCTTCCCGCCTTCACCTCTTCCTAGCTCCGCCACGCATGAGATCGGCACGTACCAGATAGACACATGCCCGGATGGCCTGGCATGCCCCTCAGCACCATCACCTGCACATACCTTCTGCACCAGGATCGCCAACGCAGCAAGATCGCCAGTGTAGTAGGATCACTAGCGTAGCTCAACTCGCTCGGCCTCTGCATGCCACCCATTCCCATCGCGCCATCTTCCAGATGCCGCTAGCACATCAGCCACATCTGCCATCTTCCATATGCACAGCAATGGCCCGCACACACAGCTCCATCGCCCAAGTCCGCAGCACAGCTGCTCTGCACCGCCATGCCCAGTCAGCTAGCCTCCGCCTCCTGCATCACCCACCGCATGCACCAGCGCAGCAGCTTCTACATCGCCAACCACAGCCGCCTCTGGTTCGGCACCCCCCATCCTAAATCGCCTGCCGGCAACCCTTCTAGCTGCTTCCAGCAGCATCTGGTGGGTAAGAATGGGTAAAGAGTTTAACTGGGGTATGTGGCAAAGTGTGGTGAAGTGTTATTTAACTAAAATTTATTTAAATTTGATTTATTTATACACTAATTTCCACAAGAATTATTAGAAGATAATAAGACCAAAGATTATTTATTTACATTATACCTACTTTTATTAGTTAAACTAAAAGGCATTGTCTTTATTAAATGAAAATCTAACATGTGTATTCTACCAAAATTATTTAACTAATATGCTTGAAAACCTATTAATGGATGAAAATGAGAATTAAAATCAACTTGCACATTATTTATGGACAAAGACTGTCTAAAGTTAATTGTATGTATGAAATTTAACCCGAATAATTGTGTTGTTATCAGTATAGTGGTGTTTTGATTAGTGTGATGGTTTGGCCTTATATGTTATGCGATAAGTTCCAACTCATGACATATGTTGGTTGGTGTGTGTGTTTTCCATTAATTCTACATAGTATGGGTTATTGAACCACTCTTATATTTTACCCTTATATTTTGATGATAACAAAAATTAGGATTAATATTATCAAATATATTTAATATCATGATTTCCTAATAAATATAAATTTATGGAATTTTTTTGTGTTGTGCACTAAAATGCTAAATCGATGTTCATTCAAAATACATCAATTTCTATTCAAAGTGCCACATTGATTTCACTAACAAACGATTTGATAAGTTACACAACGATTTAATTGTGTAACAATTCGTTAAGTGAAACATCGATTTGACCGTATAACGATTTCATAACTGAGAACAACGATTTGCTCTCATATCGATTTGGTTCTCATAACGATTTCATAAGTGAGAACAACAATTTGCTCTCATAACGATTTGGTTCTCACATCGATTCGCTAAGTACCATAAGGATTTGCGTCTCACATCAATTTGGTAAGTGAGAACAACGATTTGCTCTCACAATGATTTGATTGCATAACTATTTGATAAGTCTCACATAGATTCGATCGCCAGAACAATTTGGTTGCACATCGATTTGCTTGCCATAACGATTTGATAAGTGAAACAACGACTTGATCATCATATCGATTTGCTTTCACTTAAATGACGATGTGTTCATCATAACGATTTGATAAGTAACTTAAACAATGATTCACTTTAATTTAAACATCGATTGTTTAAAGTGCTTTTTGGCACAAATGAAACGTCAAATATCTTCTAACAGAAAAAGCTGCATGCGTATTTCAGAGTCTTGTCAAAAAACGATATGAACTACTATTTTTATCATGTTAGCAGAAACACAGTGGTATGCACCGTTTATCATAAACACTCTTTTATGCTAACACTCTCTTCTATGACCACAGACCTCGAAGACCACCAGAGTCTGATTAAGGCAAATGAAGAGAAGATGAGCAACGGCTAGAACTCCAACGGATCTATTCAAAAGTTGCTCATATAAAAGATGAAGGATGGCTGAAGAACAAACAAGAGCCTTCCTGAAGATCATTCAAGGAGTATACATCCAGTGAAGAACCAAAACTCCACATACACTCAGAGAAAGAGCCTGAGCCAAAGAAGAAGCGATCAAAAGCGTCTCAAGCATTCATGCCTCCTTCAAGCTTTCTTCTCTCTCTTCATTCTCTCTCTGCGCTCATTGTAAATTTGGGGAGAGTCCTTGACTGTGAGCTAGTTCTTAGTGTTCATCTTGTAATAGCTCTTGGTCTGATCTTTCTTTTATAAGAAAGATTTATGTCCAGCTGTAGGACTATATACAGTGTAGAACCTAGCTAGGGATTTGTGTCTAGCAGAACCGCACTAGGGTTTGTACCAGGAGGTTGGCTTCTTGATCTATAAAAGAAGTGGGCTGCCTTCTTTCCGGGGAAAGAGAAGAAGACCAGCTGGGGTGCTGGGTGTTGTATTTTCCTTGAGGGGGACTGTACCCTTGATTAGTGAAATCCCAAGAGGTTGCTTGGGGACTGGACGTAGGACTTCCATGTGGGAAGGGCCGAACCAGGATAAATTCCTTGTGTCCATTGTGTGATTGTCTATTTGCTTTCGCACTGCTACTCTTTATCACACTAAACTAACCAAACTTTCAAGTGTTAATTTTTTGTGTTTAAGTTTCTGTTTCAGATTTCAGAAAACCTATTCACCCCCCCTCTAGGTTAGCTTGCTGCCATATCAAAAGAGGACCAACAAGTGGTATCAGAGCCGGTCTCTGAACATTCAAAGAAGATCCAACGATCGTAGAGCAAAGATCCATGGTAGCTCAAGGATATGCTGAAGGTCAATCAGTCACCAGACCTCCATTCTTTGATGGAGAGGACTACCAATACTGGAAGATGAGAATGGAATGCTTCATTCGAGGCATAGACTTTGATCTGTGGCAGGTAATAGAGTTAGGTGATTTTGTTGTTATTCCTGCAAAAGGCACCACTGTCATTACTGCAGATGATAAAAATAAATTATCATTAAACTTTAAAGCAAGAAACTATTTATGTTGTGCTTTATCTAAAATAGAATTCAGTAAAGTATTCGCATGTATATCTGCTAAAGATATGTGGGACAAATTGATGCTCACATGTGAAGGAATACCCATTACAAATGAAATACCTATTTATGCTCTAGTGTTTAAAGAAACAAGACAGGAAGCTATAACTCCATCTTCTCCAACTGCTGCCATTCAAGGGGAGCAACAGGAAGCACCTCAGGAAGTTATCCTTCCACATGAGGAAGAAGATGTAAAGGAGGAACCGCAGATTGAGAGGGAGCCTCATATCATTTTCAAAAAGGATATCTTTGAAGAAATAAGCATTGAAGAAGCTTCTGATGAAGAAAAAGCTAAGGATAAGGCTCATAAAATCCAAGTAACTCCTCAGGAGACACCTTCAGTAAACAACTCCTCAGGTAGCTTCAACATTAAAGAAGAAAATGCCTATCTACTCTTGATGAACAAAAGGAAAAGGCATTCAAATGGGTATGGTTAGAGGATGTTCAAAAACATCTAATTGGTGACTACCAACTCTTCATTTGAAGAGGAAGTAGTCATCCTTTAGTTTTAGTTTCTGTTTTTAAACTTACATTTCTGTTTGTTGTATTCAGTAAACTACAATGCTACTAACAATGTTTGCATATTTTTTTTTTCTTGAAGATAAATGCAAGCAATAATTCTGAAGACTTGACAAACAACATGTCAATGGTCAAGAGCAACAAGATCTGACTTGCCTCACATTAAGGGGGAGTCTCATGCTCAGGGGGAGCACAGATTAAGGGGGGAGTTATTCCTTATGAACTATCATTGTTGAACCCCTCAATGGTAAGAAATTCTCTCAAAGGGGAGAAAATACATGGTAAGATCCTTCCTTTTTGGTTAGTGACAAAAAGGGGGAGAATGTGCATTATCTATGAATTTTCTATATGTTCTATGCTTTAAGTACTTTTGTCAGAAAATTCTCATAAATTTTGTCATCACCAAAAAGGGGGAGATTGTTGAACCACTCCTATATTTTACCCTTATATTTTGATGATAACAAAATTTATGATTAATATTATCAAATATATTTAATATCATGATTTCCTAATAAATATAAATTTATGGAATTTTTGCTGTGTTGTGCACCAAAATGCTAAATCGATGTTGATTCAAAATACATCGCTTTCTATTCAAAGTGCCACATTGATTTCACTAACAAACGATTTGATAAGTTACACAATGATTTGATTGTGTAACGATTTGTTAAGTGAAACATCGATTTGACCATATAACGATTTCATAAGTGAGAACAACGATTTGCTCTCATATCGATTTGGTTCTCATAACGATTTCATAAGTGAGAACAACATTTTGCTCTCATAACGATTTGGTTCTCACATCGATTCGCTAAGTGCCATAACGATTTGGTAAGTGAGAACAACGATTTGCTCTCACAATGATTTGATTGCATAACGATTCTATAAGTCTCACATAGATTCAATCGCCAGAACGATTTGGTTGCACATCGATTTGCTTGCCATAACGATTTGATAAGTGAAACAACGACTCGATCATCATATCGATTTGCATTCACTTAAATGACGATGTGTTCATCATAACGATTTGATAAGTCACTTAAACAACGATTCACTTCAATTTAAACATCGATTGTTTAAAGTGCTTTTTGGCGCAAATGAAAAGTCAAATATCTTCTGACAGAAAAAGCTGCATGCGTATTTCAGAGTCTTGTCAGAAGATCTGAACTACTATTTTTATCATGTTAGCAGAAACACAATGGTATGCACTGTTTATCATAAACACTCTTTTATGCTAACACTCTCTTCTATGACCACAGACCTCGAAGACCACCAGAGTCTGATTAAGACAAATGAAGAGAAGATGAGCAACGGCTAGAACTCCAACAGATCTATTCAAAAGCTGCTCATATAAAAGATGAAGCATGGATGAAGAACAAATAAGAGTCTTCCTGAAGATCATTCAAGGAGTGTACATCCAGTGAAGAACCAAAACTCTACATACACTCAAAGAAAGAGAGAAAGCGCCTGAGCCAAAGAAGAAGTGATCAAAAGCGTCTCATGCATTCAAGCCTCCTTCAAGCTTTCTTCTCTCTCTTCATTCTCTCTTTGCGCTCATTGTAAATTTGGGGAGAGTCCTTGACTGCGAGCTAGTTATTAGTGTTCATCTTGTAATAGCTCTCGGTCTGATCTTTCTTTATAAGAAAGATTTCTGTCCAGATGTAGGACTGTATACAGTGTAGAACCTAGCTAGGGGTTTGTGTCTAGCAGAACTGCACTGGGGTTTGTACAAGGAGGTTGGCTTCTTGACCTATAAAAGAAGTGGGCTACCTTCTTGCCCGGGAAAGAGAAGAAGACCAGCTGGGGTGCTGGGTGTTGGATTGTCCTTGAGGGGGACTGTACCCTTGGTTAGTGAAATCCCAAGAGGTTGCTTGGGGACTGGATGTAGTACATCCATGTGGGAAGGGCCGAACCAGGATAAATTCCTTGTGTCCTTTGTGTGATTGTTTATTTGCTTCCGCACTGCTACTCTTTATCACACTAAACTAACCAAACTTTCAAGTGTTAATTTTCTGTATTTAAGTTTCTGTTTCAGATTTTAGAAAACCTATTCACCCCCCCTCTAGGTTAGCTTCTACACATAATCTCATTATCATTTAGTTATCATTGTATATGTTTAGGAACTTCATTACATCAAATGATAAATGCACATAAAATGATAAGATGTAATGAAGAAATATTGTTATTTAGTAGTAACAAGAATGATATAATATGTGAATGGATTTGCAATATATCAACTGTAGGGTGTTGTTGCTAAGGCCCTTGACAATCACTAGCTTTCCCATTATGGGCTAGGGTTCGGGAACCAACTCCACTCCCCCAGTGGCTCCATGTTCTGGTAATCCCCACAAGGTGCCATAGCTTCTTTCTGGTCTTCCCATAGATGACACCAAGAAGTGTAGAGGTCAAAAAATGGTCGCTATGCTTCTACCATATGATCTCCAAGAACTCCTACATTTGTTGATAGTGGGGAACACTCTCCACACTAATAGGTGTTGAACCACTCTTATAATGTTTATCCTTTTATTTTAGTGATAACCAAACTCATGTTCATCATAAATATCTTTAGTATATTTAACATCATTTTTTCTCATGAATATATTTAATAATATTTTTCATGATATTTTACGCCCAAAAATAAAATAATTTAAAGTGTTTCAAAAGATTTGCACTGAAAACCTCTATCGATTTCTATTTAAGTCCACTTCGACTGAAGAAGAAATCCTTGATCAGTCGAAGTTTCAATTTGTCATGCACGATTTTATTCAGATCAGTCGAAGCTATCGGTCAAAGTTTCACTTCGTCATGCACGATTTTCTTCTGATCAGTCGAAGTTTTAATTTGTTATGCATGAGTTTCTTCTGATCAGTTGAAGCAATCAGTCAAAGTTTCACTTCATCATGCACGATTTTCTTCTGAATAGTCAAAGCTATTAGTCAAAGTTTGACTTCGTCATGCATGACTTTCTTTTGATCATTCAAAGTCACTAGCCAAAGTTCCACTCCGACTAACTTCTTAGACCAGTCAAAGTTCCGCTTCGACTGACTGTGTTATTTTCTGGACTAGCCAAAGTCCCACTTCGATTGATTGCTTGATACTCTTAACAGTCGAAACACGATTTTGACTAAGACTCTTAGTAGTCGAAGAGCGACTCCGACTGAGATTCTTTGCATTTGAAGGTAATATCTTGACCTGTCAAAGTTTCAATAGAAAATCGATTAATGACTTTAATATCATTCTGATTGATGTTGTTTACATACCAGGAGGTCGGTGAAGGTTCTCGAGTGACTGCACAAGTTTCTGTCGCCCCGAGTGAGTTTTTGGTTCAGAATAAGAGAAAGATTCTTCCTCCCCGATATGTAGATTTTGACGAACGAGAAGGCCCAGAGCCCATGCTGCAACTACTATTTCAAATACACGGGTGGGTTCCCTTTCTATCTCGTCATAGGGTTTATTATCTGGAATTGTTTCAACAGTACTATGCTAATTTCTATACCAGCAACAATAGGTTTTTTTACAGCTGTGAATGGTGTAGATATTCCAGTAAGTGATATAGTTTTGAATCAGGCGTTGCACATTCTAGATGCCAGCTTTTTTGTGAATCATGTTCAGTATAACGATAGCGATCTCTACCATGTGATGTTGGGAAGAGACCCAGCATATTGGGTGGCACATCATAGACTGATCAACGCTAATGAGTTTCTACCATTATATATGGTCATTCACCATATTCTCACCACTATCTTTTTTTCCAAAAGGTGGCAGTCGGGATGAAGTCACCAGAGTGCACAAGAGCATCTTTCACTGCTTATTTCACAATGTGCCTGTGTGCTTGCATGCAATGATGGTCAATCTCATCAACTTGGTGAAACACCAACCTCGGCTATACCTACCTTTTGCAGCCCATCACACAGCTGTGTTTGAACCTGGAGGACTTGATCTCACAAATGAATGAGCTGAGCATATTCCATCTTCACTCATTTACAATCAAATAAATATTTTGTGGTCCATGAATTATAGGCTTTTGGATGAAGGATTCAGAAGAAATTCAGTTGGTCAAAACGTTCCAAGCTCCGATGATGAAGAAATAGAAAATAAACAAGAAAATGATGAAGAAATAGAAAATGAATAAGAAAATTGAAGAAATAGAAAATGAAGAAGAAAATGAAGAAACAAAAAATGAAGAAGAAAATGAAGGTGACAGCTAGGATACAAATGATAGTCATGATGAGCATCCGACTCCAATGGACCATGATTTACCTCCTCATGTACCCAGAGGTGCACACGTTATTCAACGGTTCCAAGAGGGCCAGGATAGGCTTAAGGGGGAGATGGTTTCCATGCGAGGGGAAGTCCACCAAGTGGGCGAGGCAGTGGGAAACCTCTCTAGAGATCTTGAGGATCTGAGGATTAGCTAGCAGAGCCTTTTGGACTCCCAAGCTCAGTTCTTTAGGGAAGTCATGGGTTACCTACACCCTTCACAAGATCAGCCTCCACCTCAGTGATCCTTAATTAGCCTTCATGTCTTGGCTTGTTTTGCTATCACATACTCCACCCTCGCCTTTTTGCTGTGACAATGGAGGAGAAGTTATCTAGATATACTAGGTAAGTTATGTTATGTGTGTTTCTCATTTTTCATTTTTATTGTATGAATGTGTGCCTACTTGATGCACTTATGCTATGTGAGGTTAGCAGTGTCTAGGTGAGTGTGCATCAGTCTATCTTCTGTAAAAACAAAAAAAAAAGAATATGAATGAAAACACCAAAAAAATGGAATATTCAAAATTCCAAAAAAGAAGTGTTTTTCATTATGTGTTTGCTGCTTCATAAAGTCTGTTAATTGCTATATATTTTGTCAACATCAAAAAAGGGGGAGATTGTTGTCTCCATGTGTAATATGATGTTTTGAGGTTGACAAAATTAGTTTGTGTTGAAGCATATGGATATGAGTATTTTGTGAATTTTATGTGGACTTATGTAAGATACTCATAATCACTTTACCTTGGTTAATTACATATGCAAATGAGCTCTACAACCCTTACATGGTGTTTAGGGTTCACACACAAAAGGGCAAGGTGAGTGTATAATTTCTCGAAGTGTTAGAATTCGAACTGACTTGAATTTTGCACTTTTGCAGGAAATCGGTCAACTGATCCAGGCCTAGACAATACAATTTAGCACTGTAGTAGTCAGCAAGTTGGTTGACTAACCCTATGAAATCGGTCAAATGATAATGAGAGTCCAATCAAATGAAGGACATAGCTCAATCGATTGATGACAAAGCCTAATCGATTGATGACCATGAAGGAAGTCGGAAGACCGATTTGGGAACTTCGGTGGAATGACCTAGCCAATGCAATTTTGTAGTGGGACAGTCAGGAAGTCGGTGGACCGACTTTGAGAAATTAGATGACGGATTAGTCAGCCGACGTCTCAATTGATGTTGAGTCCATAATCCGATGACCGATCTGGTAATATCGGTCGATCGACTCCAAAAATCCAGTTTCCTTTCTGGGTTGGACTCCTTCCTCTTGAGGATTTACATGAGTCTATCTTCTAATCTATGGTCAAGATGAAGTCCTTAGGCCTTGGTTCTAAAGGGGGAAGGCTATCTTATTGTGTAGTACATCTGCACATTTTTGGAGAAGAAGTTTTTGACACCCAGCTAGGTCAAATTATGTGCAGGTGATCCAGAGCAGCTTCTAGGCTTTCTCCTCAACTTTTACTAATTCAAGTTGAATCTTTGGATGTCAAGAGTGATTTGCAATAATAGTGCAACGTCCAATGAAGCCAGTTCTACTGGTTGACTTCTACTCCAATGTTTCTCAACAACTCAAATAGGGGAAATCTAAATTATGTGTTTTTAATTCTTTCTCTTGTTCTTTGGGTTGAGAAACTTGTCACAACATTTATTCTATATATCCTTGTATGCATAAGAGGTGTGCTCGTGGTTTATGAGCGGGTGTTTGTAGGTTTTGACATCGAGGCTGTGTCGTTGTTGATACATGTGTGTGTTTGTTTCTATGTGTGTGTGGAGGGGTTTTACTATGTATCTCCGTCCAAGTTCACAGTAGTGTGTTGCCACCTCACGTGTGTGAGGGGTAGACATAGGCGCACAATCCTTTTATGGCTGAATCACCTAAACAACTGTGTACTGTAGTTTGATTTCTTTTCTTCTACCTCTTCTACGTCATTGTTGGATTGTGGTAACATGTTTGGTGCGTTTGTTTTGTTTGGCATATCAAATTAGTTTAATTTTTTATTTGGTATTCAACCAATTCACCCCTCCCCTCTTGGTTGTACATTGCACACGTGCACTTCAACTGGTTTCAAAGCAGGTTCTCTTTTCTAAAAGAGAGATCCTCGTGTGCAATGCCCGACAAAGGGTACATAGTTGATGGCCACTCGATCAACCATCCACCATATTTTAATGGTAAAAATTACACATATAGGAAAAACCGAATGCATGTTTTTCTTAGAGCTCAGGGCTATGAGTCTAGAAAGTGGTAAGCAACAATCAAAACATTCAACTAGAGGATGAAGAAATGTGGACAAAAGATCAGATTAAGAAATTTAAGGTTAATTATAGTGCAATGAATATTATGCAGTGTGCAATTCATCATAATGAACATTCACGTGTCTCCATGTGCAGCTCTACTAAAGGTATGTGGGACAACCTGAAACTGATATCTAAAAGCACCTCAGAAGTCAAAGAAACCAAGGCAAACATTCTGGTCTCTGAATATGAGTTGTTTTGGATGAGACTAGAAGATACAATCTATGATATGTTTGTAAGGTTTACCGCAATAATGAATGGCTTAAAGGCTCTTGGGAAAGACTACACCAGTTCTGAATTAGTCATAAAGATTCTTAGGTCACTGCGTCCGACTTGGCACACCAAGGTAACTGTTATTGAGGACTCTAAATACATGGCAACACTATCACTTGAGGACTTAATTGGATCCTTGATGATATACGAACTCAACATTAAGAGAAATGAGCCTGAAATTAGGAAGGGGAAAGGAATTGCCCACAAGGCTGTATCAGTCTATCAGGAAAGCAACATTTATGAAGATAGTGATGTGGACGGAGAAGAGGAGGAGTTAGCAATGATAACCAGGAAGATGTGAAACTTCCTCCGCAAAAGGAAGCCTTTTCAGAGCAATACAAAAAAACCAGTCTGAAGGTCCTTCACACAAAAAGGTGAGATCAGCAAAGAGAAGAAAGCCATCTACTATGAATGCAAGAAACTGGGGCACATATGAGGTGAGTGCCTTGAATTGCAGAAGAAATTCAAAAAAGGCAAGTTCAGGAAGGCTAAAACTATGGTGGCTACCTGGAGTGACGAGGACTCAAATACTTCATCCATTAATACTGAAGAACATTCAGAAAATCTGTGTCTCATAGCTCATGGCAAGGAAGCTGAAGAGGTAAATGATGAAGCTGAAAATTTTTCTTCAGAACAATGGGTATTAGTCTATACCTCGTTGTTTGAAAAATTCAAGAAAGTAAAATTGAAAACAAAATGCTGAAAATTAAGATTGAATCCATTCTTCATAATGAAATACCTTGTTCAACATGCATAGCACTGAAGAGTGAATTTGAAATCCTGAAAGAATCTCATGAAAACCTTACTTGCTAAGCTTGATCTATATGAAGAGGAAATTGAGTGCATGAAAAGTGAAAAGGGCAATGAGAAAAATGTTCAATTTGAGAAAGAAAATTCCAAACTTGAAACTGAAATTGCCAACTTGCAAACTAAACTGAGCACCTTTGAAAAAGAAGTGACTAAACAAAAAGGTTTTGTTTATAGACTAATGAAGGGGAAACAAAATTTAGATGAGCTCCTCTCAATTCCCGTGAATTTTCAAAGAGAGGGACTCGGTTCTAAACCTAACAAGAAAAAGGTCTTTCAGTCTAAAACTAAAACTTCATTCATGAAAGAAACTAGCAATCTGAAGTTCTCTAAGCCCAACTATGCTAAAAATGCTCAATTCAATAAGAAAACTAATGTTCAAAGGACCAAGCATGTTGTTCATAATTACACTAATTTTTCAAAGCCATCATCGCAAATGTCTAAAATTATCTGTTTTTATTGTGGCGGTAATGGTCATACCAATGTCATATGTCCTTTCAAAAGAAATCTTCAAAATATCAAACTGGTCTGGATTAGAAAAGATTTGATATCATCCTTGACTAACACCAGTGGACCCAAGAGGATTTGGGTACAAAAATCCGACTAGTATTTATTTTTTTCCTTGCAGGTGTGTCTTGGAGCCAAGAGCGATAAATGATATCTAGATAGTGGTTGTTCAAGACATATGAGTGGAAACAAAACAAAATTCACAGAGCTTCAACTGAAAGAAGGAGGGAAGGTAACTTTTGAAGGTAAGGACCAATGTAAGATCATTGGAACATGTATGATTGGAAACCATATTGAAAATGTAATTCTTGCTCAAGGCTTAAACCATAATCTCTTGGGCATAAGCCGACTGTGTGCTAGGGGTACAAAGTTATTTTTAAAAAATATCATTGTGCTATAATGGACAAGAATTCCAATGAAGTAAAATTCCTAGGTCAAAGAGTAAATAATGTTTATATTTTTATTTGGACGCAATGGAATCTCAAAATCTTTGTTTCTTGGCTAATGATCATGAGAATGTATGGCTATGGCACCGTCGCTTGGGTCATGCTAGTTTTAGAGTAATATCTAAACTTTCTAGAATGGACCTAGTAAGTGGCTTGCCTAAAATGAAATTTGAAAATGATAAGATTTGTGAATCTTGTGCCAAAGGAAAATAGACAAGAAATTCTTTCACAAAGAAAAATAGTGTGAGTAGTACACGCCCACTTGAACTCATTTATCTAGATCTATTTGGCCCAACTAGAACATCTAGTTTAACTGGTAAATCTTATGGATTTGTAATTGTTGATGATTTCTTACGCTTTACTTAGGTATTAGTTTTGGCCAATAAAAATGATGTATTATTGGAGTTTCAAGTGTGGTGTAGGAAAGTGCAGCATGACAAAAGATTTTTCGTTACCACAATACAAAGTGATCATGGAGGAGAGTTTGAAAACTCAGAACTCAAGTCTTTCTGTGATGAATGGGGATTTACTCATCAATTCTCATCCCCAAGAACACCGGAGCAGAACACTGTGGTTGAAAGGAAGAACAGGACCTTGGTAGAGATGGGACGGACTATGTTGAGTGAAAACAGTCTTCCACGGTACTACTGGGATGAAGTGATAAATACTACATGCTGCATCATCAACTGTGTTATGATAAGACCAATACTTAAGAAAACCCCATATGAGCTCTTCAATGGTAAGAAACCCAATATCTCCCATCTAAGATCTTTTGGGTGTACTTGTTACATCTTGAATAATGTTAAGACAAGTTTAGAAAAATTTGATGAGAAAATTGACAAAGGAATTTTCCTCGATTATGCTATAAACTCAAGAGCTTATCGTGTATTCAATAAGTGAACTCTTGCAGTTGAGGAAACTCCACATGTCATTTTCGATCAATCTAACTTGAAGCTAACAACAATAAACTTGTCTCATAATGATGCAGGGAATACAAGCAACAAACAAGGAAATTCTCCCCAAGAAGAAATGAAATCAAGTGAAGAAGTACTTGATCCGTCAAATACCACAGAGAAAACTAAAGATCCACCACTTGAAGAACTTCAATAAAATTCAACGGAGGACTCTGAACTTCCAAAGGAATAGAGATTCATGAAAGATCATCCTCCGAGCAATGTGATTGGAAATCTTGAAGACAATCTGAGGACAAGATCCTAAGTAAGGCAAGTGGTAGATCAAGACTTACATGCTTTTATATCTCAAGTAGAGCATAAGAATGTGGATGAGGCACTGGTGAATGAATCATGGATAACAACTATGCATGATGAGTTGCGTCAATTCCTCAAGAATGGCGTGTGGTCTCTAGTGCCCTATCCTAAGGACCATTCTGTGATTGGAACCTGTTGGGTTTTCAAAAATAAATTGGATGAATCTAGAATGGTAGTTAGGAACAAAGCTCGGCTTGTAGCCAAACAATATATCTAGGAAATGGGCATTGACTTCGATGATTCATTTGCACCAGTGGCCAGGCTGGAAGATGTCCGCATTCTTCTCTCTTATGTGTCCTCATTAAATTTCAAATTATACCAAATGGATGTAAAATATGCATTTTTGAATGGTTACATTAAAGAGGATGTGTATGTAGAGCAACCCCCTAGTTTTTAGAATGTCAATAAGCCAAGCTTCAGATGACATTGTACGGGTTGGAGCAAGCTCCATGGGCATGGTATGAACGGTTAAGTAATTTCTTACTCTATGAGAATTACAAAAGAGGTATGGCAAACCAAACGATGTTCACCAATAATTCTGGTAAAGATATCATTGTGGTTCAAGTTTATGTTGATGATATCATTTTTGGGTCAACTAAGTCCATCTTATGTAAACAATTTGCAAATCTTATGCATGGGGAGTTTGAAATGAGCTTAATGGGTGAGTTGAATTTCTTTCTTAGTCTACAAGTCAAACAACTCAAGGAAGGACTTTTCGTATGCCAATCCAAATATACCATTGAACTACTCAAGAAGTACAGGTTTGAAAACTCTAAATCATTTCATACCCCCATGTCATCATCAATTAAAATGGAAAGAGATGAAAAAGGTAAACCAATGGACCCTACTTTATATAGAGACATGATTAGATCTTTATTACATCTTGCTGCTTCTAGACCAAACATCCAGTTCAACGTCGATCGTTGTGCCTATTTTCAGTCATGTCCTAAAGAGTCACATTTAATAGCTGTTAAACGGATTTTCAGTTATCTTGTGGGCACAATAGACCTATGCCTCTGGTATCCCATCAGTTGCTGTTTAGAAATAGTTGCATATACCGATGCAGATTATGGTGGATGTAAAATTGATCAAAAAAGCACAAGTGGCATCTGTCAATTTCTATGAGGTTGCTTGGTGACTTAGGCCTCCAAGAAACAACATTCTGTGGCACTCTCCACTGTCGAGGTAGAATATGTTGCTGCTGGTAGTTGTGGTGCCCAAGTGCTTTTGATTAAACATCACTTGCTTGACTATCATGTTTCACTAAATTGTGTATCTATCATGTGTGACAATACAAGTGCAATTAATCTTTCAAAGAATCCAGTTCAACACTCTAGAACCAAGCATATAGAGGTCTAGCATCACTTCTGAAGAGATCATGTTGGGAAAGGTAATTTTGAATTAAAATTCATTGAAACTAATGAACAAATTATTGACATTTTCACTAAACCCTTGAGTGAGGATAGGTTTACCACACTTAGAAGAGAGCTGGGGTTATGCAAAGTGTAGATGTGCATTGAGTAAGGGGGAGATGCATGTGAGATATTTCCATGCCTGCATGTTAATTTTTATGCATGTTTTTGATATTATATAATATATAAATACATAAAATCTTGCTTGCGTGTGTATAAATATGTATATCCTAAATTCTTTGAATTTTCTAAAACTGTACTCCTTGGTAAATAAAGCAAGCTTCTAGGCATTTGGCTTTCATAGATAATCAATTAGTTGGAGCTATCCTATTAAGGGAATTGGAGAACCCATTGATTGTCTCTATCTATAAATGTTTATAGAGTAAAAACAAAAATTAACAATACAGTATCTTATAGGACTCAAACTATGGCATGGATATGTCGTTGATTGACAAATCCTTCTGATTTTCCAGTCCTAGGGCCGTTCATGCCAGTTAATTGCTGGATGGACCAAATTCCTTGAACTTAGGGAAAACGGTCGACCGATTAATCAAAGTCGGTCGACTAATTCCGATCGTGCGCTCGACTGGTTCATTCCGGTCGCAACCGATTTTCTTGGTGCAACCCTAACCCAGCTTCATAAAGTCTTGGGGCATCGTGAGATGATTCTCATACTTCCCATTTTCATCCCTTCAGCCCCCAAGACCCCTTCCTGCCCTAAGAACTCTCTTCTTCCTTCTCCAAGAGTTCCTAGCCCTAAAGACATTGGGAGATCCTTTTTCTTCATGTTTTCCTCATCCTTTTCTCTCTAGCTTGCACACTGCAAGTCATCCTTCATCAGCTTGATTCATGGGGAGTGTTCTTACACTTGCCCTAGTCTCAGGAGGCATCCCAACCTCACAAGATCCATCCCCCCGATGGTTCTGCAATGGCTCCACAAGTCCACGATGGTCGTGTGAACCCGAGGCGTAATCAGAAGGTTGGTGAAGGTTCCTGGGCGACTGCACAAGTTCCTATCGTGCCGAGTGAGTTTTTGGTTCAGAATAAGAGAAAGATTCTTCCTCCACGGTATGTGGATTTTGATTATCTCGAAGGCCCAGAGCCCATGCTACAACTACAATTTCAAATACAAGGGTGGGTTCCCTTTCTATCTCGTCATAGGGTTTATTATCTGGAATTGGTTCAGCAGTACTATGCTAGTTTCTATACCAGCAATAATTGGCTTTTTACTATATTGTGAATGGTGTTGAGATTCCAGTAAGTGATACAATTTTCAATCAAGCATTGCATATTCCAAATGCCAGTTTTTGTGAATCGTGTTCAGTATAATGATAGTGATCTCTGCCAAGTGATGTTGGGAAGAGACCCAGCATATTGGGTGGCACATCATAGACTGATCATTGCTAATGAGTTTCCACTTTTACAGACGATCATTCACCATATTCTCACCACTACCATTTTTCCAAAAGGTGGTAGTCAGGATGATGTCACCAGAGTGCACAAGAGCATCTTTCACTGCTTATTTCACAATATGTGTCTGTGCTTGCCTGTAATGATGGTCACTCTCATCAAGTTAGTGAAAAACCAACCTCGGCAATCTCTACCTTATGCAGCCCATCTCACATCCGTGTTTGGACTTGTGGGACTTGATCTCACAAATGAACAAGCCGAGCATATTCCATCTTCACTCATTTACAATCAAACAAATATTTTGTGGTTCATGAATTATAGGCTTGTGGATGAAGGATTCTAGAGAAATTAAGGTGGTTAAAAGGTTCCAAGCTCCAACGATGAAGAAAAAGAAAATGATGTAGAAACAAAAAATGAAGAAGAAAATGAAGGTGACAACCAGGATACAAATGATAGTCATGATGAGCATCCGACTCCAATGGACCAGGATTTACCTCCTCCCAGACCCGGAGGTGCATACGTCCTTCAACGGTTCCATGAGGGCCTAGATAGGCTTGAGGGGGAGATGGTTTCCATGCGAGGGGAAGTCTGCCAAGTGGAAGAGGTGGTGGGAAGCCTCTCTAGAGATCTTGCTGATCTGAGGATTAGCCAGTAGAGGCTTTTGGACTCCCAAGCTTAGTTCTTTAAGGAAGTGATGGGTTACCTACGCCCTTTGCAGGATCAGCATCCACCTCAGTGATCCTTAATTAGCCTTGATGTCCTGGCTTGTCTTGCTATCACATACTCCACTCCCGCCTTTTGTTGTGACAAAGGGGGAGAAGTTATCTAGATATACTAGGTTATGTTATGTTATGTTATGTGTGTTTTTCATTTTTCATTTTTATTTTATGAATATGTGCTTGCCTGATGCACTTAGGCTACGTGAGGTTAGCAGTGTCTAGGTGAATGTGCATCAGCCTATCTTCTGTAAAAAAAAAAATGAATATGAATGAAAACAACAAAAAAGGGAATATTCAAAAATCCAAAAAAAGTGTTTTTCTTTGTGTGTTTGCCACTTCATAAAGTATGTTAATTGTTATATATTTTGTCAACATCAAAAATGGGCAGATTATTGTCTACATGTGTAATATTATGTTTTGAGGTTGACGAAATTAGTTTGTGATGAAGCATATGGCTATGAGTATTTTGTGGATTTTATGTGGACTTTTGTAAGATACTCATAATCAATTTACCTTGGTTAAATACATATGCAAATGAGCTCTACAACACTTACATGGTGTTTAGAGTTCACACACAAAAGGCCAAGGTGAGTGTTTAATTTCTTTAAATGTTAGAATTCGAACTGACTTGATTTTTGCACTTTTGCAGGGAATCGGACGACCGATCCAGGGGAATTGGATGACCGAGCTACACTGTACAACTTGGCACTGCAGTAGTCAGCAAGTCGGTCGACCGATAATGAGAATCAAATCGATTGAAGGACAGAGCCCAATAGATTGATGACAAAGCCCAATCGATTGATGACCAAGAAGGAAGTCAGACGGCCGATTTCGGAACTTCGGTCGACCGACCTAGCCAATGCACTTTTGCAGTGGGACAGCCAGGAAGTCGGTGAACTGAGTTTGAGAAATTGAACGACTGATTAGTCAGCCTAAGACCCAGTTGACGCTGAGTCCAGAATCGGATGACCGATCTGGTAATATTGGTCGATCGACTCCGGAAATCCAATTTCCTTTTTGGGTTGGACTCCTTCCTCTTTAGGATTTGCACGAGTCTATCTTCTGATCTATGGTCAAGATGAAGTCCTTAGGCCATGGGTCTAAAGGGGGAAGGCTATCCTTGTGTGTAGTACATCTACACATATTTGGAGAAGAAGTTTTCGGCACCCAGCTAGGTCAAAGGATACACAAGTGTTCCAGAGCGGCTTCCAGGCTTTCTCCTCAAGTTTTTCTGATTCAAGTTAAAGCTTTGGACATCAAGAGTGATCTACAACAGTAGTGCAATGTCCAAGGGAGCGAGTTCTATTGCTTGACTTCTACTCCAACATTTCCCAACAACTCAAACAGGGCAAATCTAAACTATCTGTTTTTAATTCATTCTCTTGTTCTTTGGGTTGAGAATCTTCTCACAATGTTTATTCTACATATCTTTGTATGTGTGATAGAGGTGTGCTCATGGTTTACAAGTAGGTGTGTGTGGGTTTTGACAGCGAGGCCTTGTCATTGTTGGGACATGTGTCTGTGTTTCTATGTGTGTGTGGAGGGTTTGTACTCTATATCTCCAGCCATGTTCTGGTAGGCACACAATCCTTGTGTGGCCGAAACACCTAAACAACTACATATTGTGGTTTGATTCCTTTTCTTCTACCTCTTCTACATACATTGTTGGATTATGGTAACGTGTATGGTGTGTTTGTTTTCTTTGGCATATCAAATTAGTTTAATTTTTTATTTGGTAGTCAACCAATTCACCCCTCCCTCTTGGTTGTACATTGCATGCATGCACTTCATATATGTCAATAGAGGTATAAGCTACCTTAAAAAAGACTTCTCTAGTCTAACATGCATTTATTGTCTGCAAACACAACATTGGAACTTGCTTGGACGTACATAAGCTAGAAGATCTGTTGAGTTGTGTGTTTTGATGATGACATATTGTATACAATCTGATGATGTCATATTGTACATATTGTTGGCCCACTAGATACGGCAGCACACTAACCTAGAGGGGGGGTGAATAGGTTTACTACAATCTGAAACAGAAACTTAAACACAGAAAATTACCACTTAAAAGTTTGGTTAGTTAATGTAGTTGAGTGTGATGGAGAGTAGTAGTGTGGAATTTTATCCTGGTTCGGTACTTCACAGAAGGAAGACCTACATCTAGTCCCCAAGCAAATTGTGATTTCACTAACCGGGGTACAATCCCCCCAAGGATATACAAACCCCCATCTTCCCGCTAGTCATCTTTCTTTCCGAGTTGGAAGGAGACTCACTTCTATAACAGGTTAGAAGCTAACCTCCTGGAACAAATCCCAGTGCGGTTCTGCTAGACTTAAACCCCCAGCTAGGTTCTACACTGAGTACAGTCCCTTAACTGGATAGAAACCGCCAGCAACCTCACTGGCCTTCTCTTCACGCAGGAAGAGACATCTTATATATAGTCATACAACGTACAACTGGATAGGAATCTTTCTTAGAAAAGAAAGGACATGCTGAGAGTTTTACAAGAATAGCTTCAAACCTAGAAACTCTCAGTGAAAACTCTCCCCAAGAAATACAATGAGCACAGAGAGAGTGAAGAGAGGAAAGCTTGAAAGCTATGAAGACTTCTGCTCTGAAGGCTTCTCTTGAATAAGGCTCGAGCTCTATCTCTCTTTCTTTGAGTGTATGTGGCGTTGAGGCTTCTCACTGGATGTACACTCCTACAAAGATCTTCAGGAAAGCACTATCTTGTTCTTCAACCTTGCTTCATCTTTTATATGGAGCAGCTTCGAATAGATCCGTTGAAGAGATGCATTGGAACTCTTATAGTCGCTGCTGATCTTTCTATTCTTCTTCTTCTGACTAACAGCCACTTGGTGGTCTTTGAGGTGTGCAAGTATAGAAGAAAGTGTTTATACCAAAGAGTGTTTCTATCAGAAGGCTCATACCTCTGTGTTTCCTACTGACACCCAAAAGTGGTAGGTAAACTCTTTTTGAGTGACAGGAAGGAAGAGATCCTATGAGATAATCAAAAAGATTTTCTGTCAGAGAGATAGTAGGTTACGCATATGAAATGTATTTGAGTTTACATTGGGCGCCAAAGACAATTTGAAAGGTTTGAAGTACAGAGGAAATCGATGTTTAAGTGTAATAGAGTCGATGTTCCACTGTAATCATTGTTTCAATGTAATCCATGTTTCAAAGTTGATGTTTCAATGGAGTCGTTGTTTGATCGAAATCGATGTTTGAAGTCGTTGTTTAAGTTAAGTCGATGTGAAAATGAAATCTATGTATAAAGAGAGTCGATGTAAACATAATCCATGTTGAGAGTGAATCGATGTTTCACATGAGATGAACCATATTCGATGTATTTGTATGGAAATCGTTGTGGCACTTAGTCAGTAATCGATGTGTATTGAACAACCATCGATTTGCCTTTTCAGTGCAAATTACAAAGAGATAGAGCCATAAATTTATATTTATTAGGAAAGTATGATATTAAATATATTTATAATATTTAATTAATCATGAGTTTTTTATCACCAAAATATAAGGGTAAAGGATAAGAGTGGTTCAACAATCTCCCCATTTTTGGTGATGACAAAACTTATGAGAATTTTCTGACAAAATACTTAAAACATAGAAATACAAAAAATTCACATATTATGCATACTCTCCCCCTTTTTGTCACTAACCAGAAAGGAAGTATCTTACCATTGCATTCGCTCCCCTTTTTGTGAATACTTCTGACTAGTATGTTGTGTGAGAGGGGTTCAACAATGTTTGACATTAATGAGTAGCTCCCCCTTAGTTTGTGCTCCCCCTGAATGAGAGGCTCCACCTGAATGGGACTTGTGAACAATTGTTAGTAGTACTATAACTTTAAAAAATAAATTAGTGACTACTCCCTCTTCAGATATGAGTTGGATGAAGAGCTGGCAGCCACCAATGCCGTGAGCATCCATGTTGAGACTGAATCGATGTTTCACATGAGATGAACCATAATCGATGTATTTGTATGGAAATCGTTGTGGCACTTAGTCAGTAATCGACATGGTTATTTTCTATCATAAAATCAACCCTAATCATGTTGCTAATGGCTGAATTACATACAAATAACATTAGTATGATCAACATGGTTATTTTCTATCATATAACTCATAATAGTGTCTACTGTTATCAGAATGCCACGAAATTTTAATCATAGATTCCCAACAGTAAACCTATCACATTGTGATTTTCTCACATTTTAAAATTTTTAAAACAATTATAATAATTAAAACATGATTCAGTCACCTTTACCGCTAATTTCATCTACACATGGTACACAGTAGGACAGTCAGGTGTAACAGTTTTAGAACTTGCTAACAGTCATCATGAATACATAAAAATATTATGGAAACTTACTACGCTAGAAACATAATTATTCAAGAAATTCTAGCATTATTTCATGATTACAGCCCACTTACAGAAATTTAAATAAATAAACTTGTATACATAAATTCGCCCTATCCTCAGGGTATGACCTACTGCATGTACTGAATCACATATAAAATCTATAGCATGTACTTACATCCAGAAGTCCAGAAAATAAATCACAAGGATCAAACATGATTTCTGTAGAAACCTGAAGAACTCGGCAGCACTGATGTTGCCGCCAACAAGGGTTAACGGCACCATATGTAGCTGTTGACCCTGGATCTTAATGGCATCAGATGCTGCCGTTAAGTTCCTGTATGTGCAAACACAGACTGAACGTAAAACAAATGGTGAAAAGGGGGTTCTAGGACACGAGACACAACCTGTAAAAATCCTAGGACCTAGCTGACATGTGTGGGGATGGTGTACGAGGTTTACTTGCCTTAGGAAAAATCGCTAGATGAAAATATTTGTCGATGATGATCTTCTCGGCCAGTGCCAAGAAGTGCTCAAATCCTCCCAGATCCGGTTCTGTGATGGTTCTTGATGCATACCGGAGTCGGGGAAGCCTTCCTCGATGTTCAAAGAGTCTCCCGGTCGATGAAGATTGCCAGGAACTGCACCAAGTCGCAAGATCAAGTCTCTCCAAGTTCGGTTTTCACACAGGTCGTTCTAGGGTTTTTGACAAAGAGTCAAAAGGGTCTAATCCGGCCGCAAGAGGGGTTTTTATAAGCCAATGAGTTTTGGGGTATGCGTAGATAGGGTGTATGACCGTTGGGGGATGGTTTCCTAAACTGAAGCCAAAGAAATTGCGAGTGTTTCCGGATCTGAAGCCGCAACAAATCTGGGAGATAGACGTCTACATACCAATCCGCCTACCTAGAGTTAACGTCCATCGATCTGGATGCTGACTACCCTTTAACGTCAATTCATGTTGACGCCAATTGGTCTTCCGGCCGGAACACAGAATTGCAGAAAACCTTGCTTACACTATGTACATACATGCAAATAATAATGTATAATTTAAATACTAGCTATACAATGTAAATACAAACATCATATACATAACAAACATATATATACATATGTATAACGATACTCAAATAATATGTACATAAATATTTACATGCATATACATGGCACTATACCCAAGTATCGATTCAACACACAGCAAAAATAAAAGGACAAAATTCGAGGGCCTTACAAAATAGATTTCCAATATGGCTCATGATCATCAAATAAACGAGAAATGTAGACAACTTGTTGAAGAAAATCATAATCTAAAAAAGAAGATTGAATGCATGTTGCATGACAGTCCATTAACTAATAATTGTAGCAATTTAAGTAACAAAATTGCTGATTTGGAAAAAAAATTGCTCAATTTGACAATGAAAAGAACAAAATGAAGAATGGACTAGATGTTATGTTGAACAAACGTCAAATTTCAGAAAAAGAAGTTGTTACATTAAAAGTTGAAAAATAGAAGCTTCAAAATGTATTTAAGACTACTGCAAAAACAAGTCTTGGTTCTATGAAAATTAAGAAAAATGAAAAGAAAAAAGAAATAACATTTGTTAAAGTTGTTGCTAACAAGAACTCTTTTATCTCTAATGAAAAATCAGTGAAAATTCTTTTTTAGAAAAATGTTCAAAAAGAAAGTCTGAAAATCAATAAAAATGATCCTTTCGAGAAGAATCATGTTTCTATGGATAAAAAAGAAAATTGAAAAAAAAAGGCATTGCACAGGATTCCTCCATCTTCTCCATAGATAAGGAAAGCTTCAAGGCATGCTCCAACTCTATATCATGCTAGGAGCTATCAAAAGGTAATGCCTCCTCAAAGAAAAAAGGGATTCCAGCACATCTACTCATGCCAAGGTAAGTATCAAGTAAGGAATTCTCCTATATGCTTCAATTGCAATAAACCTGGTCTTCTTGCGAAACATTGCTGGTTTAGAAATCAAATTTTTTATAAACATGTCAAACCAGTCCAATGCTTCACATGCCATAAACATGGTCACATCTCTAGGGACGATTGCCATAGAAATGATAATTTTATGCATGCTCCAAAGCCCCATACTCAAACACATACTCATGTACATTGGAATAAAAATTATGTTCATGCTGAAAATACTTAGAAATTCGATGTACATAAGAATAGAACTACTGCACAAAATAAATCTTCTATTTTCCATGTTAAAAATTCAAAAAATATAAAACCTCAATAAAATATAGATGCATTGAACATGACTAAGAAAAACTTTGGAACTAATGCTGCTCATAGTTCTATTAATGAACGAATTACATCTATACCAAAAATAAAATCATTTTGAATTCAGAAATCATTGTTACATTCTAACATTGATTTCATTGCAGGATCCAAGCGCATATAGGTCCCAAGACTAGCTTGATTAGCAAGCTAATGAGCTTTGTAGCTATACCTGTCCATCTGGAATCAAGACAATGGCTATGCAAGGCAAGAAATGATTGGAGAACACAAGTAAAATCCTTGAAAAAGAATTGAAGAATGTTCCGGTAAAACCTCTTATCATTTTAGAATTGAATTGCTTAAGATGGAATGAATTTTTTTAGGTTTATCTGAACAATGAAAAATGTGTTTTGATGTTGCTGCCCCCAATGACTATTTGTCTTAACAATTGGAATCATATTGTGTCATCATGCTTGCATAACTGTGCCCATGATCCCTGTGCTTAATCATGTTTAAATTATTTGCAATCTCTTTATTACCATGCGCATGCTAAGGAGGAGTAAATTTGAAAAGGACAAAAATGTCTTTGAAAACGACTGCTCAATAAAAGTCAACGCTTGTTAAATCTTGAAAAACTTAGAAAAATTGACTTTGATCATAACTAGGTCGACAAACATTTGAACATGTGTCGACACCAACTACTTTTGATCATCATCAGGTCGACACACATCTACTCATGTGTCGACACCAGTCTATTGCTGCTACATTCTGAAAGGATTTTTAATGTCTTGTGTCGACACATTGAAGATCATGTGTCGACACAGTTTCTTCATATTTGTATTTAGAAATGCTATTCTTGAATCTGTCTTAAACGATGAATTAAGGGAAAATCGTCTAAAATTCTGAAATTTTTGTGGTGTTTTGATGATATTCATATTGTATGAAATAAAATAATCATATCCACAATCTCAATCATCAACACCTTGAATGATATCTGATCAAGATTTCTTATATTTTTGTTCTCATTTGGAATGAAATCACACATCTCTACTCTATGTGTAAAGGATTCCATCTCAGAATCAACTCCTCCTATACAATTTTTGGCTTATCAGTTGATGTAAGGCCCTAGTTGATGGCAAGCTATGTGTTGTTTACCATTTGACTTGAGAATCTTGATGTCAAAATCGATTGACATCTACTTCATGTAGATGACAATAAATTGGACGTCAACTTCTCCAGTTGTGTTGGGTTTCTTTTCCCTGATACCATCCCGATTTCTCCGGGAGATAAACTTGGAAACCCCATGTCAGTTGGGATTCTCTTTCGAAGGATACCTACGACCCAAACTCCTATAAAACTAAGTCATCTCTGCAAAGAGAGGACTTTTGCTTAGCTAGGGCTATTGGGTTTTAGAGAGAGGAAAAGAGAGAGTTTTGAGGTGGTAGATCCGGCAAACCAGAGGCTGCACTGGCATTTTTCTGCAAGAGGGAGGTCCTTCTGAACGTGGGGAAGCTCTCTCGTTGCTGGAAGGTCGTCCGCTTGGTCGTGGAGGTCGAATCAAACCCGTGAAGGTTACCTCTTTGGCCTGGGCAAGGAGGGTTCATCACCCTAATCCGATCTTCAGGGAGTGTTCTAGACGCAAGTAACTTAGGGGTTTCATCCCTACGCCTATCACTTAGGGTGTTACAATTTTTAAAGTTTTTTGTCTCGTGTCCTAGACCCCTAAATTCTCTTTCCTTTTGGTTTTAGTCTGCACTTTCTACAGACAGGAAGTTGACGGCAACATCCTTGCTTTTAAGCTCCTGAGTTGACAGCAATCGATCATGCCGTTAACCACCCTTGACAACAAAGACCTTGCCGTTAAGTTCTTCAGTTTTCCAGAAATATGTTTTAGTGTGTGTGATGAAATCCTTTGAAAATTTTGAATGTATGAGTGGGTCTTAGGATTTTTGTCTTGTCATATTCGCAATGTAGACTGAACCATTAAATTTTTATATTTTTCTGATCATACTTGTAAATTTTAGAAATTCTGTCATGAGTAAATTAGTGTGCCATAATAGGTTTAATTCAGATAAATTAAGTATGTGCTGTATTATTGTTTTAGTATTTTTCCATGAACTTAGGGTTCCTGTGTACATGTTTCAAGATAGATAGAGTCATCAGTTTTCTGTTCATAATTTATTTAATAAATCATCTTGTTAATTACCTGAGATCTATGTTAAATGTTAAAAAATAGATATACTATGGGAAAAATTCTAATAAATTAGACATTTAATATAGTCTTTGTGTAGGATCTGTGATTAAAATTTGAGCATGTTCTGACATCTATGACTATTGTTTCTAGTTATAAGTCATTAATGGCCATGTTAAGCATGATTAGTTAAAAGTTTTGTATTTTGATGATTAGTACCATGATTAGCCTCTGTTAAGTATGTTTTAATACTGTTAAATGATAATGACTACTTCAATAATCGGAGATAAGTGTGGTATCTTAAAGCATGTGAATAGATTATTAAATTCATAAGAATTATGTTAAACATGTGAATAATGTGATTAAGTGATTAATGTGTCGAGATTGACACTGCTACCATAGAAGGCTATGGAGCCGTACTATTAAAAGTCCCTATGGTAAGGCTTAATGTGTATGTGATATCCTGTGGGCATTAGGATGAAATCTAGGAGGTGGACAAGTACCACTGGTTATGGTGGAGAGTGCTTCTCCCAGTTCTGTGCAATTACCAAGATTCATCACTGTATTGCCTAGGCGACGGGTATGTGATATGTGTGTGATGTGTCCTTCTTTATAGTGGTTCGGACTATATGTCACGGCAAAAGATGTGTAAAGGTGTGAATTAAGTGTGAATGTAAAGTGAATATGTGAAAGTGATGTGATAATGTGCTTCAATGTGAAAGAATGTTAAACCATGTGATTAAGTCACTTTTATGTTAAAACAGCAAGTAAAAGGTGAGAATATGTGACATATGAGCATGTTGAATGTGGTAGATATCATACTAGTATCACTAATAGATATGTGTTTAATTTCATGATTTAGATATTTGAAAATGTGTCCTAAAATGAGTTATGTTGGGTACCATGAGTTACATTAAATCCATGTGTAGTTAACATGTTATAGAATTGTTCATTTAGTACTTGCTTATTGCTACATGCATCATGTGATAAATTGCTCTATATGTTAAACATGTGCAGAATGAATGCGATAAGTGTTTGGATGTAACCAATAGGTTACATGCTGAGTCTTTTGTGAAGACTCATCCTTGCTTAAACATATAGGTAAGGTAGGTATTCAATAGGTCGAGGAGGAGATAGCAAGGAGCGACTTCGAGCGAGAGGAGTAGCTGAGATTTAAAGAGCTATTCACATAGCTCGTACTTTTCTTTTACTTAGTACGTGAGACGATGTTGTGATATGGACTTGTTTATTTGTGGACTTTGTATATTTATTTTGCTACAATATAGATTGTAGGATGCGTGTGGTAATGATGGAATAAGAGTTACTTTCATTTTCGTTGTACTTTTTCTTTGTTATTTGTGTACATCTCTACCTACTGTGTTGTGCTAGGTACATGTCCCACTGCGACAGCATGCTTTATATCGACATGGATTGGTATAATCATACCGGTATAAAGGGGGTCGTTACAGTTGACCTCTTCATGTTTCATGAATCCATTAAAGGTTCTATGGATATTTTTATATGAGAAATAAAAATTTAAATATTTAGAATATTTGTGCTCTTGGATTAACCATAAAGATGAAAAATAAGATTTAGTGTCATTTGTCTATCTTTATACTCAAATGTTATTTTAAACTTTTATTGCAAAACACTTTAATTAGACACATGAGAAGTCTTGAGTTACATATCACAATAAATACCGAAGTTTTGTTTTTAACAAATGCTAAGAATAAAATTTTAACAACTCAAGACCATGATCTATTAAGGTAAAAATCTACCTGACACTCGAAAGAAAAATCTAAAAAAAAAACTGAAAGAAAACATTTTAGAAAAAAGAACATTTTAAGGAAAATTACACCGCAATGATTAGTACACTGAGTAACTAGGTTATTCCACCTGAGACATAGTTGTACTTGAGTTAAAAGGTGTTGCTAAGTTATCTTTGTTCAAAAAGAAGTAAACAAATGATTACCATGCTTAGTAGTTAGGCACTCCTGCACTAGGTAAGTGTGTGTGCTTGCACAGAAAGACATGAATTAAATATTCTTTGCTAAATTTCCTGAAATATCTCAAATGAAATTAATGGAAAGAAAAAGACAAAGGTGTATAGAGTGCAGCTAACCTAAAATAGAATTCATGTTGTTCAAAAATGTTAAATTGCTATTCTACGTTGTGTTAAGATCAAAACTTTGATTTTCCAATGATATGCACTCTTGACAACACAATTTAGGTCACATTTGTAAATAAAATTTCTCAAGTGATTTTTGATGGTAAAGAACTGACATAAGAACTCAATAAAAAATCATCTTTATTTTTAAACATTGCTACACATTATGAAAGGTATAATTATATTATCCCTCATATACTAAAATCATTGTGTACCTTGATACCTTCATAACCCATTCAAAATGAAATTGTATGTGCTTCTTGCAATACAGTCTCATATTCAGGGGGAACAACCTTATTGTTGATCTCTGATTTCATGCACCAATTAATTGATTTCTTCACTACTATTGGTTTCACATCATTTCAATTAGTCTCCATTCAGTTGGTGGTGGACAACTCTGATACTGTGAAAGGGGGATAATTGTTTCACTTAGGGGGAGAATCCAGTATATCTGTGTGTTTTGTAAGACCTCTATTCATCCTCTTGATTTTGGGGGAATTTGTTTAAATGGGAGAAAATTTACAAAGGGGAAAAATTCACAGTACCTTGCATGTTCATCTCACTCTTTTTGATGTTGTCAAAGAGGGGGAGAAATTCTATAATGTTGTCATGTTTTTGTCATCATCAAGATAGGGGTGATTGTTGAGTTGTGTGCTTTGATGATGACATATTATACACAATATGATGATGTCATATTGTGCATATGTGGGAGATTGTTGTGTTGTGTATTTGAATGATGACATATTGTACACATGTTGACAATGACATGTTGTACACATCTTCTATTGTACATATAATGATCATGACAACATTTACAATGTTTTGATGAAAAATCATAAGTACTTTCATGTTGAATATCTCTTAAATAATCATTGCAATTCATAGACAAACTGGCCACTTTAAAAACTTGCTAAGATGAACATTGGATGTTCACATTTGGTTACAGTCAGCCGAAGCACAGACATCGGATGTACAGTTTTGGTCAATGTCAATTAAAGTAGAACTTTGTCATATACGACGAAGTCATTTCGACCGATTAAGACTAAATTCAACACTGACTTCGAATGTACTCACTTGTTCCTTATCAGACAAAGTGGAACTTCATCATATACGAAGCTAAGCTTCAGATATGACGATGTCACTTCGGCCGATAATCATATATTTTACACTATGACTTCAAATGTTCCATATTGCTCTTTGTCTGACAAAGTGGAACTTCATCATGCTCATATTTACACTTGACCAGTCGAAGCTATGAACTTCGTATATTTCTATTTTGGTCGCTATCATCCGAAGCTCTATGACTTCGGATGTTCACATTAACACTTGGTCAGTCGAAGCTATGGCACTTAGTATGTTCACGTTGTATCTTTGCCATCCAAAGCACCCTGACTTCAGATGTCACGATTTACACATGTTCAGTCAAAGTGCTGAGACTTCCTATAGTTATACTCTTGGATAGTCGACTCATATTTAGGTTATACTCTCTGACAGTCGACTCCTTAGCAGTCGGAGTTCTAACAACCCCTTGGCAGTGGGAGTTCTGACAAGAAGAGTCTTGAAGGCAGGAGCAGTAGCAGTAGAAGAAGAACAACAACAACAAGAAGAAGAGCAGAAGTAGTTCGAGGAAGTGGAAGCTCCAGATCTGCGTTCTTCAAGAAGAGTCTTGAAGACGGATCAATTCAAAGAGAATTGATCCATTTCTATCATCTACACATCTTCTTATTCTGACTTATTTGTTGTGTGCAAATGTGTGATCGTGTAGGTCACAACACTTCTTTGTTTGTGTGAATTCTTCACACAAGTGTGTGTGTGTGTTTTTGAGTCGTCGTTCTCAAGTGTGTGTGTGTGTATGTGTGTTTCTGAGCCGTCATGCTCAAGTGTGTGTGTGGTTTGAGCCGTCGAGCTCATGTGTGTGTGTTGTACTCAAGGTTTTTGAGTAGTGTGGCCTCACTATGTGAGGGGCAGACATAGGAGTCACAGGAGGTGATTTCCGAACCACCTAAAAATCCCTTGTGCGTTGTGGTTTGATCTTACTACGCTAGATGATTGCATAAGGATTTCGTTTACACACTACTTGTTAATTTGCTCACATACATTAATCACTTGCTTGACTCATGCACTATTTGATTAAATGTTTCACACACTTTAATCACACATAGTGCATCAGATCTGTGGGGTTTTAATTGGACAGAACTCTTAATTTTGAAGCAATTTTTAATTACTTAAGTTTTCCCTGCAAATCTATTCAACCCTCCCTTCTAGATTTTGCCATCATCGAATATCCGATCCTACAAGATCTTCCTCCATTCCAATTATCTGGAAGACACATTCCGGGCATCAGTTAGACACAAAGAAAGTGGTAGCAGTAGCAGAAGAAGTAGAAGAAGAGAAACGGCTAGAAGGAGCTCCAACGGATCTCCTCTATAGACCAGGTTGCTAGCCTAAAGGGGGGAGGGGTGAATGGGTTGCTTAAAAATATATCTTGAATTTTTTTTGGTTAAAATTAAATTCAAACAGAAACACTAAATGCAAGTGTTAGAGTTACTGAACAACGAAAATAAGATAAAAATAATCACACAAAATGCACAAAGATTTTATCATGGTTCGTACCTCCTATCACCAGAAGTCTTACGTCCAGTCTCCAAGAAACTATTTGGGATTCCACTAACCAACGGTATAATCCCCCTTATACACACTTACACATCCAGCACCTGCTAGCCTTCTCTTCAACCCAAGAAGACACAGAAAAATCACTTTTAGCAACAAGTCTTCCCTTCAACAAGGGGAACAAACACCCTACCCACAATAGGTCTTCTCTTCGCATAGGAAGAGGAATACTCTTAAAGAAGAGTTGAAGGGATGGCCCCTAGATCAAGCTTATACGACAAGCCTTGCTTGATCTAAGGCATGAACTGAGAGGGAAAACAATGGAGCAATACTATTATCCTCTCAGAAGCAACATGCTCTTAAAAGAAAAGAGAAGTGTAGGCTTTAGGAGAGCTCAAAGTAGATGGACTTGGAGTGAAGGCGCACTGCTCTTCTCTTCTCAATGGTGGTGAAGATTTATGTGTGTACACTTGTGTATATTTCTTGATTATTTTCTCCTTCTTCACAACCATCATCTTCTTATAAGCATTCTTGCTATCTTCAGATGTAACCGTTGAGGTATTCGTTGTCTCTCATTTCTTGATGCTTGTTGCCGTGCAGTCGTACCAGGCCTTACATTGGAGGAGTGCTTGACTACCGGAAACCTACAGACATTAAATGCTTGGGTAGAGACAGAGAAAGAGAGAGAGAGATCATATGGATATCTCTTGTGTTAGTCAACATAGCATGTCCAATGTTGTAGTCATGCGTGACTACTAGAAATCTGCAGGCATTAAATGCTAAGAGAGATGTCTTCAATCAATGAACAAAAAGATGTTAAACAGAAACAGATACTTCCATTTTGTCACCATTTAAAGTTGTAGGCAAAATGTCATGAAAATGGTAAACAGTACAAGATGATGTGCATGGGAACTGTAACCGTTGATAGACCATATGTAAGAGGATATCCTTAAAAGGCTTTTTCGAAGTAGGATATGTAACAGATAGTGGGAAATTTGAAATGCGCATCTTTAAAAAACAATTTGAAAAATATTGCACACCAAGATTTGATCATAACACAGATATATTTTAATTTCAATCATAATTAGTATGATGATTACTGTAAAGATAATCATTTTGATAAAGATGATCAAGGTATTGACAATAATTTATCTGAAATAGAAATAGATGCTAATCGGTGTTTAAGTCACAATCGACGTTCAAAGAGTTATCGATGTTAAAAGGGTAATCAATGTCTAGGTAGAAGGCAATCGATGTTTAAGCAAGACAATCAATGTTTTATGAAGGCAATCGATCTGTAAAGAGGTAATCGATGTTCAAAAAAGTAATCGATGTCTAAGGATAATCAATGTTCAAAAAGGTGATCAATGTTTTAAAATAATCGATATAAGCAATTGATATTAAAGTAATCAATCTTTGAAGATAATCGATATAAGCAATTGATTGTGAAAGCAATCGCTATAAAAGCAATCAATGTAAACTGTTCAGTAATCAATGTCTCACTTTGACTGTCTAAGAGTGGGGGTTGAATGTCACTTTGACTGTCTAGAAGTTAGAGTTGAATGTCACTTCGGCTGTATAGAAGTCGGAGGTGGACAGACTTCGACTTCTTGGGAGTCGGATGAGGACCGATTACTTCGACTGGTCAAGATACAACGCAAATGGTCGAAGTGGAACTTTGGATATAATGAAGAGTAACTTCGTATATGATGAAGTGGAAGTTCGTATAAAACAATTCATTACATTGTCGGTTGAAGTGAAACTTCCAATATGACGAAGTGAAACTTTGTATATGACAAAGTGGAACTTCGTTTACAACAGTTTATAATGTTGTTGGTTGAAGCGAAACTTTGGATATGACGAAGTGTAACTTTGGATATGACGAAGTAGAGCTTCGATAGATCACGACCAAAAACATGTCTGACGAAGTGCCAGCTTCAGATATGACGAAGTGGACTTCGGATATGACGAAGCTAGCTTCGTATATGACAAATTAGAGCTTCGACTGATCACGACCAAAAACATGCATGATGAAGTGCCAGCTTCGGATATGACAAAGTGGAATTTGGGTAATGAAGTTTAAAAGCTATAGAAGATGAAACTTGAGTTCAATTGAAATTGTGAAAAGATTATCAGTGAAGAAAAAACATGAACTTTTGAATGAAACTATGAATGACAACAAAGACATACAAGCATTTGAACACCATCTAGTGAACATGGAAATACTTGGAATACTTACAATGGTGATCCTTGAAGTATTATTTATTTTCTTTGAGTCCTATTAACAGACTTAACCAAAATGATATTAAGGTAAAAACACATGATTTAGATAAATATAAGAATATTCTAATAAGTTTTGTTATCACCAAAACATATAGTCATGGAGATAAAGAAGTTAACATCTTCTATGATTGTAACGACCGACCTCCCGAACACCCCCCCCCCCCCGCTAGGGACCTAGAAGTTCGTGCCACCACCCATAGATCTGAAGACCCAGAAGGGTTAGAAGAATAGTCTAATGAGATATGTACTGAATTTGAATAACCATAACAAGATAAACAGTTGTACAACATGTCCCAAGTAAAGTACAGGTACAAGAAGGCAGGTGCAGTCCTTAAGGGGTATACCCTGAGAACTTGCAAAGCACAACTCTCAACTCATTCAGGTACAAGAGCTCACAACAATCGCTCTCATTGTTGTTGATAGCACACGGGGCCACAGCTGCCTCCGCAACCCGTCCGACACTGAGCTCCCGTGACGATGAGCCCCTAGCTGAAGAGAGTAGGGGTAGTGAGCCTCGCGAACAAGGCCCAGTAGGGATTACCAGTCCCTCAATGGCTAGAGCAGTAGGCACTTCGAAAATAGGAAACTACACTAGAAAGCTGTAAAGTGAAGGAACACCTACAACAAGATACTACAAAGTAGCGGGACAGAACAATGCAATGCCACGACCACCAACCAAGGTCGTGACACACACATGACTCCCGCAGAAACCAACAGGGTTAGGCACAACACGAAAACAAGCCTCGGCACGCCAGCTGAGACATGGGTCTCATGGAGACCACGGAGCAACCATGTGAGAAGGACATCTCACCACAAGCATGGCCACCTCAGACTTCCACAAGGTCAAGGGCCCAAAATTAGAACCACCCCGGACCTGGACACACCGCGAGGTCGTAACCCACACATGTCGATGCCACTACAGACTGGCACTAAGGAACGGGACTACGGAACTGAGGGAACACCGAAGTGGGAACCACCAGAGGTATGGGCTGACAAGGCTAAACTAACAACACCCATGGAAGCTAGACACAGCCAGGCTACAACCACCGTGCAGGCAAGGGCAACGAGTTGCTCTAGGAAACATCGTCACAACAACAACAACCATGCCACCGCCACTGGAAGCCAAGAGGAGGACGCACCAGCCACTCCCTCTGCTCGCCAGCCTAGCTTCTGCCTCTAAACTCCTCGGAAGAGTTAGATAAAGCCACCACGGAACACCACTAGAACATACGCACCACCGCAACTTGGCCAAGCTGCGGCCCCATGCCTAGCACCACTACGTGGTTCCGGAACTAGCATAGAGAGAGGCAGTGGGAAAAAGGACTATCTAGGCCTTGACAGGAAGAAAACACCTCAATGACCTCGGCGTCCTGCCCTAGGCAAGAGAGCTCTACAAAGGACTCGGCGCTGCTGTCCAAACCACATTTTCCCCTCCACTCTAAAGTCTGCCAACTAGGCCGTAGACTCGAGCTTGCCCATAGCCTAGAGTACTCCCTCTACAGGCTCAAGGGGACGGGGGTCCCAGGAAATGGAGACAACCTCTGAACGAGACAAGCCCTCAAGTGCCAAGCACCGGGTGAACAAGCGGGGCAAGCACAACAATAACCACACCGAACCACTAGCTTGTAACCTACAACAAGCCCAACAAGCATGAGGCATGCACGGACCATCAAGAGGGCCGTTGGCTAACTAAAGCACACACAATCAAGCCAAGGCCTCAGAACACCACCAGTTAGTACGGAAAGCTTGTCGCTCTGCTAATAATCAATTGACCGCCAGTCAATCGATTATTAGATAGACGCAACCCTCCTGGCACCGCTGCCAGGACATGGCCATGAAGGTGTCACCTTCAGCCACTAAACGCAGCAAGGTAACCTGCCGTGTTTCCGACCTTATGGTCCCAAGGGCAAGCCAGCCTTAGGGCACACATCGACACCCCAAATGAAACCACGGAAACACCCGACGTGACACAGGCATTATTGCATCCTCGTAGGCCATCGCGATACCATCGCGACGGGCAAAGGTACCAGAACAACAATCTTGTCACGATGGGGAAGCACGTCGCGACATGATCGCATCTGATCGTCAAACCGCGACACCATCACATCGGGTCCACGCGTCACGACACGATCGCGCCCGACGCAGCAGATGCCTCCTCTGGTGTCACGACACGCACTGCAGTCGCGACACGCACCGCAGTCGCGACACCAAAAGGAAGGCAGACCCGCGAGATGCTCCATCTTGGGGCCACCCACAAGCCACAAACACACCACAAGGGGGAGGGCAGCATGGAGAAGCTATTTAAACCATCTAGAGAGCACGAGGGACTCCCAATCCACCTAGATCGAGAAGGGCACAAGAAATCCCTACCTTTCAAGAAGAAACGAACCCATTGGTGGCCCTTCAAGTCGGAATGGCCACCTCCTCCTTGCTCCAAACAAGCTCCACAATGCCGGGAACATGAACACGACCCTCCTCCTCGCCTGAAACACACAAAGAGAAAGAGAGGGAGGCGGAGCACCGCTGGAGGGGGAGGAGAAGAGAGGGGAAGGAAGAAAGGGGAGAAGGGTCGCTGACTAAGGCCTTAAGCCTTTGGCACCCAAGTTGTGATGGGGCGACGCGTTCAGAACCTTATGCGAAGGGTCAACTGACCGCTACACTAACGCATCCCGCATGGATGCCATGACAACTTGACAAGTCATATTGACACGCCTGCCACCTTGATAGATGTCAGACCACCAAACCCACGAAAGACTATCGCATCCCATTGACCGGGCGTGACAAGAAGACGTGACAAGAAAGCCGAGCGTGACAAGAACACAATGCACAAGCGAGGCACGACAAGGATGACTGTCGCATCAGGCCACCCCGATGCCTCACTAACGCGTCGCCCAACCTGGACGCATTAGGAGCCAGTCACCCAAAAGCCAAATGAAAATCCGAGAAGTAGGGATATTACATTCTACCCCTGTTAAAACAATTTCGTCCTTGAAATTTAGGGCACACCCAAAAGATCCCAAGCAACGAAACAAATCATAGGGAGCCAACGTAACACCAGTGCGAAGAAGCCACTAAGTCTCGATAGGACCTCCATGAGTCAACAACCGCACCGCCAAACACGTACTGAGCACATGAAGCATGGGTGTGAAGAGCCACTAAGTTTCACCACGACCTCCTCGTGGTAACAACAACACCGCCAAACACCCGTGGAGCATACAAAGCGCGGTGCGAAGAGCCATTAAGTCTCACCACAACCTCCTTGTGGCAACAACCGCACTGCCAAACACGCACAGAGTAACGAAGCTGAAAAACCAACAACTTAAGCAACAACCTCCGAACCCACAAGGAGCACCAAAACGAAAACCATTAGCTCACTTCAGACAATGTAGGGCATCCAAATCGAACATGACAACCCCACAGGCGCCGAACAATGCCAAAACCAACATGAACGGCAGAAAACACCAGCCGAAAAATGCATGGTTGTAGCCACCAACAAACCCCGCTGTTGGGACGAACTGCTCAGCAACCCACTCTGTCGCTAGAAAAACCCAACAAAGTACACAATTGTTGACAAAAATGTGAGAAACGCTGGTTAGCAACTCACTCTGTCATGAGCGGAACCCCAAAGAGTACACAGTTGCCGACAACAACATGAGAAATGCTTGAGAACCAACCAAACGTTTTAGGGGAATAGCCTCATGCTACTAGTAATAAAAATCTCAGCCACCAGCCCAAACCGAGACGTCACACGGACGACGAGAACCCGAGCAACATCACGCTCACGCAGAATCCTCAACACATGGAACAGTGTCCACCGCCACCACTAGGTCTCACCTAAACCTTCCTCGTGGTCCGACAAGGACACCAAACGCACGTGGAGAAACCTCAACATGCAAAAACGGCATCCATTGCCACCACTAGGTCTCACCCAGACCTTCCTCGTGGTCCGACAAGGACACCAAACTCACGTGGAGCCACAAAACTGTGAAAATACACGCTTCACCACGCGATAGATTGCAACAGAAGCATAGAAGATGTCTGAGGTTATGTTGAAACCGGGCACCTCACAACATCGACAAACCACGTGGTCGAGTACTAGCAAGCCAATAGGCCTCACTGTCACCAGACGAACTGACAAGACATTCCACCATCGGCTTCCAGACTCACCAACACCATGTATAACTGGAGAACCAACGAAGAGTTGGTCGCACACCCGCCATGCGCACACGGGGCTCAGCTCGGGTATCAACATGCCAACCACCAGAAAAGGCACACAACCATATAGGAACCGAAACAACCGCAGAGGTCGAGGACAACACGTCGACCTCAAAGGGACCTAGACCGAAGTAGGGTACGACAATCGAACATACGCGCTCCCAAAGCAAGAGGGAAAAACTTAGACACAAGCCACGACCAAAGCCTGGTGTACCACTGATAGGGCTACCTAGACAAGGCAAAGCAGCCACCCTACAGTGGTAATGGTACAACCACTAGGCACAGGTCAGTAGAAAATGTCCAAGAGACAAAAACCTCAACGCCTCCAACATCGAGCAAACTCGTGGAACAACATACAAAGCTCACGATTAGGGCACACAGCACAACATGTGGTGCTATCACAAGCATGGGGAGCCACCCAAGGTACAACACAATGCACCAAGGCTACAGACGACACAAAATCGAAACACTCGAGCATGAGCACACAGTTCTACCACAAGCACCAAAACTAAGCAAAGTGCAACACAGGTGCACCAGCGACCGAAACAACATGAGCTAACACGAAGGACTCTACACCAGAGACCCAACAAAAAGCCACATGCAAAGGACCGCAAGCATGAAAGGGCACAATAGGCCACACCGGTGCTAGCCCTTGAGGCAAAAAAACATGAACCATCGAAAAATGCTCAACACGCAGCACGCACAACCGTACCAACAGCCTGAGATGACACAGAGCCCACCGAAGGGGACTCACCACTAGAGACCCACAAGAGAAGCGCACAGAAAGTTGACAACTTCAAGAGTGCAACAACCATGTTGGCTCCAAAAGGCACACAAAACACGGAGCACCGACTCTCCTGCATGGAGAGCAAAAGACCATAGCAACTCCCTGGCAGGCAAGAGCAAGAACCACCATCTCCATCACGGTAGATAGAGAGGCCAACACCAAGACGACGACATGAAAAAGCCTCTAAGGCAAAAGCTGAGGCACAATTTAGCACACACCTTGATAACGCTCACACAAGCAAGGCCAACCAAGAAAAACCAATGCACAATGGAACAACACTTATGCAAGCAACTCAACAATAAAATGATACTACCTCGCACCAAACCAACGGGGACCCAATGCCCAAAATTATCCAGGCAAGCATCAAGAAACAATCGTTGACAATGACAAATGGCATGAATAGGTCCACCGACCTACGACGCCACAAGAAAATGATAGCACGAGGAGAGCAACTAGCTCAAACCAAAAACAACTCAAGGGAAGATCACTCCACCAGAAGGTCGCAACGATGTGCACCCTGGTGACACAACACCACAGTGGAGCATCACCACCCCGAGCAACCAATGAAAAGTAGAGGAAAAGAGACACGCAACAAGTCTCTTCCACACACGAGAGAGATAAAACCACAATGCAAGACCGACACTTCCACAAGAAGCACAACCAGCTAGACACCGATTGCACTCACCAGACCACCATCTGTAAGAGCACGTCGGGCATGAGAAAACAAAGCAAACCAACTGAACCATGGGGACACACCAAGTCCCATCAGTGCTACCGAGAAACTTGGAAATGAACAACAAGGTGAGTTGGCAAACACAGTGGCCAGACATACGGTCAAAGGCAACACACCTTGACCAATAGTGCCCAAACAGACTGTAATGCAGACAGTCCAACCGGCAACAACGACAGCTCATCTCTACACAGAGAAAAAGTAGCGACAACCAAAACAACATGAAGCAGCCCTGGGAAGGACCTCCACTAGGAACAACAGAAAGTCGTGCTAGGAGAACTTCACTAGAACAGACAACCAAACTAAACGACACACTTCAAACCACAGGGACAACACAACGGTGGTCTGAAACGAACACAGAACACTCCTGGGAAGAACCACCGCTAGAAACGACAAACGGCAATCCTGGGAAGAACCTTCACCAGAACGCACAACCCAGACAACCAACAACACAGCAAGTAGAAGCAACGCAATCCGGTCCTGGAAGAACCTCCACTAGAACCACCAATGCATAGTTCTGGGAAAACCCTCCAAAACGCACCAGCCAAATCAACAGCATACCTCAGACCCAGAGGTGGCACAGCAACAACCAAAATGAGCACGGAACAGTTCTGAGAGAAACCCACACAATGACAACAACAAATGGTTATGGGAAACCTACACTAGAACACAGGGAAACCAAGTGATGCACCTCGACCCAGAGGGCAACGCAACAACAACCGAAAATGAGCACAACATAGTTCTGTGGAAAACTCACTTCCGCCAGAACCAACAAAGAAGAACTACAGGAGCACCTTACCAGAGCTCACAACCAGCCAGCACAAGGATGTCAAACAACCACAGACAAGTTTCGCAGTGCTCAACCATTGACACAACACGGCACACAAAACATCTGTTTAGCCTGAGCAACAACGTCGACCGAGTAGAGCTCAGTGCACAACAATGCACAGATAAGAGACCACACACACAACCAACACAACACACACCCTAACAATAGGGGGACATCCAACAAGGCAGGGAAACCTTCTAGTGGTTCCACAAACAACAACCCTACACAGGTGAAGGTCACACCACACGCAGGCTCTCTCAGCCACAATGTCACACACGCACTCAAAAGTGCTGATGATGACCAGGAGCACCACACCTAGACTTGCCTGCAATCGTCCTCCACACAGGGAAGACCACTACCAGCGAGTCCACTGCCAACCGCGTCACCACGACACAAACACACCGAGCGACCACACTCGCCACGCATGTGACATAGCAACAACTGCAACCCTCTTGCAGCACGCACATGAACCTTGCAGGGAAGCCGCACATCTACAAAACAATTGAAAGCATGAGCCTAACACTAGACAGATGGTGTTAGCAGCATACTAGTACCTTTCTTTGGGACAACTATAGTTATTAACTCATTACAAATTTTAATAGGCCCATGCTTTAATACATACTATAACAACCTGACCTCCATCACACCCGCCAAGAACCCCAAAGTTCGCGCCGCCACCCACAGATCTGAAGACCCAGAAGGGATAGAAGAATAGTCTAATAAGATATGTATAGAATTTAAATAACTATAACAAGATATGCAGTTGTACAACATGTCCCAAGTAAAATCACAGGTACAAGAAGAAAGGTGGAGTCCTTAAGAGGCATACCTCTAGAACTTTCAAAGCACAACTCTCAACTCACTTAGGTACAAGAGCTCACAACACTCGTTCTCACTGCTGCTGACAGCACACAACGCCACAGCTGCCTTCGCAACCTGTCTGACACTGAGCTCCCGCGACGACGAGCCCCTAGATTAAGAGAGTAGGGGGTGAGGCTCACGAACAGGACCCAGTAGGGATTACCAATCTCTTACTAGCCAGAGCTGCAGGAACTCCGAAAACAAGAAAACTACACTAGAATGCTCTAAACTAAAGGAACACCTATAGCTGGATACTACAAAGTAGCGGAACAAAACAATGCAATGCCACGACCACCAACAATGGTTGTGACACACAGACGACTCTCGTAGAAACCAATGGAGTCAGGCACAACACGGAAACAAGCCTTACTACAAGAAAAAGTGCATTTAGAGACCACAAATTTTGGTTTCTATTCGGTCACTATTCGGTCACTAAATGTTCCAGAGACCAAATAGTGACCGAATAGAGACTGAAATTGTCGGTGAAGAATTTTTTGTCACAAACCTATGACCGAAAACTGTCGGTCACTAATCGGTCACTGTTAGTGACCAATTAGTGACCGATTATTTATGATTGCTGATAGTCGTCATCAGCGACCGAAAACTTCAATCACTATTTCAGTCACTAAAATGGTCACCGAATAGTGACTGAGAACATTCAGTCACTATAGCGGTCACTAATTTAGTGACTGCGTTAGTGACCGAACGCATCGGTCGCTACTTGCGACCGAAGGCATACGGTCACTATTTCGGTCACTAAAATAGTGACCGAATAGTGACTGAGGTCATCGATCACTGATAGCGACCGACGTTTTTAGGTCCCAAATCGGTCACTGTTTTAGTGACCGAAATAGTGACTGAATTATTTTGGTCACTAATCGGTGTCTATATTTTTTATTTTTTAAATATATATATATAATAAAATAACATGTGTAAATAAAAACTATAAAATGTCCACAACAATAACACAATAATAAACATCCACAACAATAATAAATATCCACAACAATAATAAAATTGTCCACAATAATACATAACAATGAAATGAAAATCATGAATCCTCATCCTCGTCCACATGCTCATCCTCGTCTTCTCCCATGCCACCCGATGAAGGAACCTACAATAGATATATAACAATAATAAGTTAAATTTAAATATTACTATAAGCAATAAATTATTTAAATTTTTAGATTTTATTCAGTCACTTTTAAACTAAATTAACTAGCTTAATGTGATTTTTAGCGTCGAGCACAAACCGGGAGTCCTAATTGAACTCCGTCAGTTTCCACAAGTCACAACCATCGCCCTAGTCGTACTGGAAAAAATCGGAGGCCAATCGGATTAGTATTTTTAGTTTTGGATCCCTAAACCTATGTTCTTCATTTTTAAACTAAACTAACTTGCTTATGTGAATTTGAGCGTCAAGCTCAAATCGGGAGTCCAAATTGAACTCCGTCAATTTTCACAAGTCACACTCATCGCCCCGATCGTGCTGGAACAAACCGGAGGCCAATCGGATTAGTATTTCTAATTTTGGACCCCCAAACCTAACTTCTTCATTTTTAAACTAAAGTAACTTGCTTAATGTGAATTTGAGCGTCGAGCTCAAACCGGGAGTCCGAATTGAACTCCGTCAGTTTTCACAAGTCACACTCATCGCCCCGACCATGCTGGAACAAACTGGAGGCCAATCGGATTAGTATTTCTAATTTTGGACCCCCAAACCTAGGTAAGTTCTTCCTTTTTAAACAAAACTAAACTAAACTAACTTGCTTAATGTGAATTTAAGCGTTGAGCTCAAACCGGGAGTCCGAATTGAACTTCGTCAGTTTCCACAAGTCACACTCATCGCCCCGACCGTGCTGGAACAAACAGGAGCCGATTAGATTAGTATTTCTAATTTTGGACCCCCAAACCTAACTTCTTCATTTTTAAACTAAACTAACTTACTTAATGTGCATTTGAGCGTCAAGCTCAAACCGGGAGTTCGAATTGAACTCCGTCAGTTTTCACAAGTCACACTCATCACCCCGACCGTGCTGGAACAAACCGGAGGTGAATCGGATTAGTATTTATAATTTTGAACCCCAAACCTAACTTCTTCATTTTTAAACTAAAGTAACTTGCTTAATGTGAATTTGAGTGTCGAGCTCAAACCGGGAGTCCGAATTGAACTCCGTCAGTTTTCACAAGTCACACTTATCGCCCTGACCGTGCTGGAACAAACCAGAGGCCAATCGGATTAGTATTTCTAATTTTGGACCCCCAAACCTAGGTAAGTTCTTCCTTTTTAAACAAAACTCTAAACTAACTTACTTAATGTGAATTTGAACATCGAGTTCAAATCGGGAGTCCGAATTGAAGTCCGTCAGTTTCCACAGGTCACACTCATCACCCCGACCATGTTGAAACAAACCAGAGGCCGATTGGATTAGTATTTCTAATTTTGGACCCCCAAATCTAGGTAAGTTCTTCCTTTTTAAACAAAACAAAACAAAAATAACTTGCTTAATGTGAATTTGAGCGTCGAGCTCAAACAGGGAAGGCTTGGACCGTAATCCAAGGCATGTCCTTTTCCGCTCGGACTGAGGCGCAAGACCTGAGAACGCGACGACCCGATAGGCCGTGTTCTCGAGGCTGATCACGACAGAGCCACTGTCACACCCCGACGCGGAATATCGAAATGCGAGGCAATTGCAAGAAAAGGTTTAGAGCAAGTACTAGACATCAAACCATTACACAATGAATAATACTAAATCAAACCTGTCTCATTAATAATTTTCAATGTCTAGTTACAACCACTAATATCAGAGCCAATCTACAGGGCCTAATTACATTGAAATAAAGCAAAGACTAAACCTCAAACCTAACTACTACAACGCTAAACATAGTAATAGGATGCTAGGGTACTCATGACATCACTCCAGGTCATTCCCATCCTCTTGAGTGTATGGTTCATCCTCGGTCTCACCTGAGAACACAACGACAAATAACACAGGGTGAGCAATAACACCTAGTAGGACTTAAATCTCAATAGTCAAGCAGGCTTTAAATGATTAATGTATTAAAGGCAGAGTAACTAATGCTAGAGCGAGAGAGTCATGTAAAAGATAGCAGGATAGCACGTGAACGAAATAGCACAGGTTTCCAAATATCGCACGAGAGTCGAGTATAGCACAAAATAGCAAGATGGCCATAGCACAAATAGCACAAAATATAACAATAGCACAATGAGTATAGCACTTTATTGTCAACAGACAACGAGAGAATATAGCACTTTTGATTGTCATTAGATTAATCTAGATAGTATAGCACTTGGATGTAATGCCGACACCTTATCATTTAACTCCCATGGGCAAATGGCACTTTCGGGTGCTCTCCCCAGGACCAGATCGGGCCCCATTGCACTGGCATTGGTTATATTGTTTGTCTTTAGACAATTAGTCAATGGCCAATAGAGAGTACCAAGAAATAGATGATAGCACTAGATGAATCGACGAGATAGTAGAGTGAATGAGAGTAGACGAGCGAGTAGAGTATAGATGAGAGCTAGTGGACATTGCACATAACACGTCGAGTAAACAAGCGATAGTAACAATTGCACAACAAGTGCACTTGGTGTTGGCAGTCAGGTGGAAGTCACTACCTTTCCACTGGCCTTGTTATGCACAGGTCCAGAGGTCCAGCATGATTCAAGATAAGAGTGAGCTTCTAATAGCCCTTTGGATCATATCGATCCCTAAAGGGAGTAATAGGTGTTAGGGTACAACCGGCTCGTCGACCATGTGGGAATCCATGGACATAGGACACTTACGGAGGCCTTGAACAAAGACTCACTAATCCGACAGAAGGAATATCCGACGGAGAGTTCGTCCAAGTCAAGAAAGAGGGTAATTATAGAACAAGTGCTCGACGTTCTAGAGGAATTCTAGAATAGTGGAGCATCTGTATCGGTGTTCCAAAACATCGCACGAAAATGTACACATGTATAATTAAGCATGAGGCAATTTAATTACATAAATTACCAGATGTATTTAGTAACATGTTAATGCCAATGAAGCCATATTTGGACGGTTTCAAAGTGTGTGCATGTGACATGAAATCATAGGTGGAAATTGGTCGTGTATTTTTAATTACATAGAAATGTTCAATTTATATTAAGTGAAATTACTGCGGGTATAACTGGGATTAAAGGGTATAGGCACAATAGGCAATTAGAGCATAGCAAATCAGGGGTTTTCTGCAAAAAATCCTGTGATCGCGATGGACACTTGTAAGGATTGCGACGGGGTCAGATCAGAGTGCGACAATACCTTGTAAGTATCGCGACAGGCTTGTCTGATCAGGCACTGAGAACGCGACAGAGACCTGTAAGGAACGCGACAGACCGTTCAGACCAGGCACAATGATCACGACGGCGATGCCTGTTGCATTCACGATGCGACCGACAGACTGTCGCAATCAGACCTCAGAACGCAACCTATCGGGCTGTCGCATTCTGGTGGTCTGTGCCCGAGTCCGACAGGAGTCAGACATGTCTTGGATTGCGGACCAAACTTTCCCTTCTTGACACAGGGGGATTCAAAATTATAGAACTAATTGTACAAGTTACAAAAAATCATGAAACCAGTTGCAGGTTGATCTAAACATGCATGAGAACTTGCTGTAAATAGGAATTTGAAAACGGATATGGTTTGGTCAGGGTTTAATCAAATGAAACATGGGGTACAACAAACTGTGATCAGTGGAGATGCAAGAATTTATTCACAAGATAGAGTAGATAAAAATTAGGGCTTTTAGGGGCAAAAGAACCCTAACATCCATCAGTTCTTACAGCAAAAATCTCAAGGCATGAGGATGAATAACCATGAAGATATGATTTAAATAAGAGGGTTCGGGGTCATGAAGTCCACATAACTTGGAAAATTAAGAACTAAAGATTTACTCGATGGAAAATTATGAAATCAAAGGGCTTTTGTTCCTGATAGATGAAACATCCTACAGAAAAATTTTCATGGTTTATGCTCGGGAGAATGCCTACCTTTGATTGTTTTCCTCTTCTAGGGTTAAGACTTGAAGAACTCGGGTTGGGGGCTTGAGAACTCCTTTCTCCCACGAGATCTCTTCCTCTTGGCCTCTCCTCCTAGTCCAGCAACCTCTTGGCACGAGCTAGGGCCGGCCGTGAGAGTTTAAGAGAAGTATTTAAGCTTCTCCTCATTCTCTTTCCTAGTTTAAGTCTAATTCCTATTAATTCCGAGTTTTCCTATTTCCTACCTTCCTTCTAAGCATTCCACTTCCTGTTTGGGTTGGGAAGAGAGCCAAATTCGTGGCCAATCAATTAGGCTAGGTTTAGGATTCCAAATCTAACTCTATTTTCTTATTTAATGTATTAAATTCCCCTTTTCTAATTTGGTAATAATTAGGTTGCGAATTTAGGGTATTTTCCCATTATTCTCTTTTTATAAATCCCATTTTTAGATCACTAATTTCTAATGGGTCTATTTAATAAAGCCCATTACTTATTTTCATTTGATGGGTTTTATTTAATTCTCTTTTATTTGATTAATTTAATTAATTTTCTTTTATTTGATTTTCCAATTATTAAAACTTTAATATTATTTAGATCTTTAATTTTCAGAAAAGTCCAGGTTGCTACAGCCACCCGTCGCGTTCTGAACGCAACAGGGACTGTCGTCACGTTCTGACTCCCTGCTCTGACTGACTTGTCGCGACCCTTGATTGACCCTGTCGCGTTCTGACTGTAGCCCATCACGACCCTTACAGGGGCACGTCACCTTCTGGATATCTTTACATAAACCCCATATTCCCCCAAGTCTTGATTTTCTACAGTAACTACATGCCCTGTTAACTGTATTAAACACAGAAAACAAAGTTGTTCAATATGGATATGTTTTAATTAATTAAAAGTCATTCACATGATCTTTTCATATTCATGATTTTCTATATCACATGCACACACGTGTAACAATCCAATATGACTCAATCTGGCATGGAAATATTTCATAAATTATTTGGTAATTTATTTCAATGATGTATTTAAATTGTCCCATTTATTTTAATGAACTTGTCTTCGTTTCTCGTGATGTTTTCAGAATACCGTTACCGATGCTCCACCGTTCTAGAATTCCTCTAGAACGTCGAGTACTTGTTTCTATACATACAATTTTCTCTTGACTTGGACAAACTCTCCGTCGGATACTCCTTCTGCCGGACTAGTGAATCTATGTTCAAGGCCTCCGTAAGTCTCCTTTGTCCATGGATTCCCACATGATCGACGAGCTGGTTGACCCTAATACCTATGATACCCTTTAGGGATTAATATGATCCAAACGGCTTTTAGAAGTTCGCTCTTCACTTGACTCACGCCGGACCTCTTGACTTGTGCATAACAAGGGCCAGTGGAAGGGTAGTGAATTCCATTGACTGCCAACACCAAACATGCGTGTCGTGCAGCTGTTACTATCGCCCGTTTACTCGACGTTTTATGTGCAATGTCCCTTAGTTCTCATCTATACTCTACTAGCTCGTCTATTCACGTTCTATTTGCTATCTCGTCTATTCATCTAGTACACTCATCTATTTCTTGGTACTCTTTATTGGCGATTGACTGATTGTCTAAAGGTAAACAATATAACCAGTGCTTGGCAATATATAAAGGGCCCAATCTGGTCCTCGGAGGTGCGCCCAAAAGTGCTATTTGCCTGCGGGAGTTAAATGATCAGAGTGTTTGGCATTACACTCAAGTGCTATCTATCTCGACTATCTAAATGACAATAAAAAGTGCTATACTATACTTGTTATGCTATTGTGATACATTGTGCTATTTGTGCTATGGCCATCGTGCTCTATGCTATATTTAGATACTTGTGCTATTTCAATCACATGCTATCGTGCTATCTCTTACGTTACTTGGGTCTCTTGCTCTATCTTTAGTTACTCTACCTTCTAATACATTAATCATTTAAAGCATGCTTGATCCTGAGATTTAAGTCCTACTAGGCGTTATCGCTCACCCTACGTTATTGGTTATGTGTTCTCAGGTGAGACCGATGATGACACTTACACTCAAGAGGACGGGAACGACCTACAGTAAAGTCAAGAGTACCCTAGCGTCATAGTATTATGCTAGAGTTGAGTTTAGTCCTTTTGCTTTATTTCAATGTAATTGGGCCCTATAGAATGGCTCTTATATTAGTGGTTGTAACTAGACATTTGAAGAATTATTAATGAGATGTATTTGCTTTAATATTTATTCTTGTCCAATAGTTTGATGTCTAGTACTCGCTATGTGTAACACCCTCTCCCGACCGCACACACACATATATATATATATGCATATCACATAGCTCTAGATCAGAAGAGGGGTTACACTAACAAACTTCGTTATGGGCAGACATATCTGTGTAGTGCCCAAGACTAGCAAACCATTCCACAAAGGCATCTATGGAAGTATTATACCTCAACAAAGTAATTAAGTATTAACACCCATTATTTACATAAAGCCAAACTTTCTCTCCCTAGACCTTTAATAGTACAACAAAATCTCTAAAGAGTCACAAAAGCTTTGTTCTTCTTCTTCATCACTAGCAGAGTTGTGAATAATCTGTAGCTGAGATTGCACTTACTTCCAATCTGAAAGGGGGTGGAGGAAAGAAAAGCATGAGTCAGAGGACTCAGTAGGTGAAAGTAAGCGTAAAGATAGGAGTTTCAATTGCAGAACGAAGTGAGAATTCAAAAAAAATGTGTATATTGATCAAAACATACTTGCTCATGAACTTCATACTTAACATAAACATATAGGCCAAGTTGGTTTCATAATGGGCTCAAACGTATTTCAGAACAGAAGTCACATATGTCTTACAAAAATTCAGATCATAACTTGATTCGGAAATGAATTTGACAGGCATCATACTGCTCTCAAGGGGTTACTAAATAACGTAAATACATCCTCAGTGCCTAGGCAATTCCAGCACCTTAGATCTTGTTCATTGCGCAAGAACGAGGTTTATTACCCACCATCATCAGTCCATTGACTTCGATTTACCTACAAATTGTCGCCCACAGCTGATCACAAGTAACTGGTGCTACCACAAGTGATCCTAAACCCTCTTTCAAGAGAGCACTGTATTCAAATCATAAGTTATATTTCATGAGCACAATAGGAATAGAAATTCAAAGGATAGTTTAATGAATGAATAATCAAATTATCTTTATCATAAAGTAGTTTAGAATCCAAGGAAATGAGGTAAACAACTCATAGGGTCAATAGTATAGTGAATCTTCAACGAATGGGACAAGAATTAGTGTTTAAAACAAAACAGGACTATATCTGTCGACAGCTAAAGGCTATCTATCGACAGCCATCTGTCCACAACTAAGAGTTATCTGTCGATAGCTACTGCTTTTCCAGAACTCTGGGTTCTGGAAATTTAAGGCATGTCGACAGATGCCTTCTATATGTCGACAACCACAAGACCAACTTTTGGAAATGGAGTTACATACCTCTAAAGGCTCTCCTATATGTTCCTATGAACTTATTCATGATTAACACATCAAAGAGAGGCTTAATCACACCTCTACACACAACTCTATATGAAGGAATCAAATTGAATAATCGGGACAACTGAAACATGTACAATTACAACAAAGTGATGGACAAAACATCACTTATTCTGAGACATGTTCTCATGCAACTAACAAGAAGATTTCCATCACACACTTGGGGTATCATGAACACTATTTGGAAATATGATGATAAGGAATGGAAACACCATTCTAGTGATGTTTCTAGAATAAGTGACAAGTGTGAACATGGTCTAATGCCTAAACCTCGATTTCTTAACATAAAAAGAGGAGATTTGGAGAGGAAATATAGGAAGGAACCTACAGAACATGGAACAAATAGGAACATGGGTTGTACAAGTGGAAAGCATAAGTATAAAACAAGGAATGGAAAAAGAGTCATAGGGGAACCTACTAACACATATACTAAAACACGATTTCAAAGGATGAATACACAGTTCATAAGAGGATTAACAAATTTAAAGGCAAGTATGTAGGTGATCATGAACTCTTTAGCAAAGGTCGGAGATAAGGACTGAGAAAAGAAGAGAGAAACCTACCTGATTTAAAGGATGAAACCTTCACTTGCTCTTAACAAGAAACCCACAACCAGCAGGAGGAAGGTTCAGCAAGGTTGCAAACACAGTTGCAACATATGTAGAGGCAACAACAACAGCCACGACAGCTGCACCTCCAGCAAAAGCAGTAGAAGCAGCAGCTCCAACAACAATTCACCAACATAAGGGCTGGCAAACACAGCAACAGAAGGAGGGAAAAACTCCCACGTAGAGTGTGGGGAGGCTTTTATAAGCTCCCAACCTTCATGCATGCTTGGCACGTCGGTCATGCATGTGTCAAAGCATAAACCCCTTAAACCTTCCAAGGCCATCTGGTCCATGCAACCATCTCATGGTTAAAGCTAATGGGTTAACGTGTAAGACTCCTTCTTAAGTGAGGTGGCTTCCCAAGCTCCCCACACGTAGGCATATGTAATTCCTATAAAATAGTCACCGTACATAGCCCATAATTCAGCTGGCCCAAAGATCCTCATGTAAACATATTCAGATGATGTCTATTTGTGTTGAAATTTTAGCCATAGGCTAATGTAAAGGTTTTAAAAATTATGGTGATTTTAGTTTAATTTTTAAATTTTATTTTTCACTAGGTGAAAAATCACCCAAAAAAAGTTGCGTCAGCTTAATCTCGAAATCCGCACATTAACAAATCCGGATATTTACATTTCTGATACACCATATTTTTTGGAAATTATGGTGCTTTCGGATTTCATTTTCGTTGCAGAATTTGGGGTTGCCATGTTGGAGCACGCACCTCTAAATACGTTACTGGAATAACATTTATTATCACCAATTAATCCTAAATTAAAGTTAACTACAACCTATGAAAATAATATTGTTTAAATATTCAAGTATTCATTGTTTTCTAGTAAATAGAATTTTCAGGGTGTTACACTTCTGTACCCGTTTACTTGCAACTGCCTCGCATTCCGATATTCCGTGTTGGGGCATGACAGTTTTGTGGTATCAGAGCCTAGGTTATTCTTAAGTATAGGATGATCTAGGTTGACCAGCCTCGACTAGAGTTAGTTATCCTACCCATGTGAGATGTGGTTAGAACCATAGATAACTAGTTAAAAATGAACCCACACATGCACAAATTAAATTCCATATCAACATCATAACAACAAGCTACTTTTGTAGGAACTTAAGCTAGCAAAGATGACTATTGAACGTGCTCAGATGAGGGGCATGCAACAAACCATCCAAGAATTCACTCGTGCACTTCCGCAAGCAGCACAAGGTGGAGGAAACTGAGGTGGTGCAGGCGAGCTGCATGGTAACTTTAGGAGCTTGAACCCACCTAGGTTCAGTGGTTCCACAGATCCAAATGAAGCCGAGCACTGGCTAAATAAGACGGAAAGAATCTTTTGTGTCATGCAATGTGCAGTTGGGGACAAGCTGCTGCTGGCTACATTTCAACTGGAGAAGGACGCCCGCGCTTGGTGGGAGTCTGTAGAAGCTACCAGTGGGAATGGTCAATTCATCTGGAACGAGTTCAAAGAAGCATTCAACTCCAAGTACTTCTCGGAGCGTGTGCAAGAAAGGAAGGCTGCAGAGTTCGCTGCTCTTAAACAGAGGAGCCTGTCTATGGCAGAATATGAAGCCCAATTTTCAAGACTGGCAGGATATGTTGAACACCTAGTAAATACTGAAAATATGAAGGCTAAGCACTTCCTCAATGGCCTTAAGCCTCATTATATTTCTCAACTGGCCGCACTCGACATCCAGACCTATGCCGAGATGGTGAAGAAAGCTCAACTGCTCGAAGATGCTACGGACGTCACCGATCGTATCAAAGGGAAGTTCATGAAGAAGGAATTGACACCTGGTCTTAATGCTGCTATGCCCAACAATGGCAAGAAGCGTCCTTTCAGCATCACGAAAGGACCCAGCCAAGAAAGGAAACCTAAGATCCCCATTCCCAACACTCCAACGAAAAGTAATTGCAAGCACTATGACAAGCCAGGTCACACGGCTGATGAGTGCTGGAGGAAGGTCGGTGCATGTCTGCACTGTGGAAGCCGCGAGCACCGTATTCCCAAGTGCCTGCTACTGAAGGAGCATGAAAGGCGCACTGATGTGCCTAAGAAATAGGGAAGACTGCAAGCCCTGCATGATGAAGAGCCCACTGAGGAAGGTGGCGTGGTAGAAGGTACCTTACAAGTTTTCTCCTTATCAGCATTTGTTTTATTCGATACTGGAGAAACTCATTCATTCATATCTCAAAACTTTGCTGATACTCTGAATGCTAAACCTATATCCATAGGATGTGAATTTTCTATCACAACACCACTTGAAGAGAAGGAGAAATTAAACAAATACTTTCCATCTACCGATGTAATGATCAAAGAGCATAACCTAAAAGCCAACCTGGTGTGTATGCCCATGGAAGGGTATGATGTGATTTTGGGAGCCGACTGGTTGTCCACGGGTAAGTGTCGACTGTAAGAAAGGGAGAGTAACCTTTAATGATTTCCCTAAGATGTCATTCACTGGGATTAGACATAAGAGACAGATGTCTCTAGTCTCTGCCATAAAGGCCCATAATATGATAAGAAAAGGTTGCCTTGCTTTCCTTGCAGCCGTAATAGTTGAAAAGAAGGGTTCTAAGATAGAAGACATACACATAGTCCAGGACTACCCCGATGTGTTTCCTGAAGACCTGCCAGGGATTCCCCTGGAACGTGATGTCAACATCGCTATCGAGTTGATCCCTGGAGCTATGCCGGTATCGCGTCAACCATACCGGATGTCACCTGCGGAGCTAATAGAATTGAAAGCACAACTGATGGAGCTATTAGAGAAGGGGTTCATCAGACCAAGTACTTCTCCATGGGGAGCACCTGTGTTGTTCGTTAAGAAGAAGGATGGATCGATGAGACTATGGATCAACTATCGTCAACTCAATCAGCTAACCATCAAGAACAAGTACCCATTACCCCGGGTCGATGAACTAGTCAACCAGATATCTGGAGCTCAATATTTCTCCAAGATCGACCTTCCATCTAGCTATCATCAAATGAGGATCAAGGACGATGATATTTTCAAAATGATTTTTCAGGAGCAGGTATGGACACTATGAATTTGTCATTATGTCTTTTGGTCTAACCAATGCTCCTGCAGCCTTTATGCAACTCATGAACAACATATACCAGCCATACCTTGACAAGTTCATGGTCGTCTTCATCGATGATATCCTTATATACTCCAAGACCAAAGAAGATCATGACGAACACCTAAAGATTGCACTACAAGTCTTGTGAGACAACAAACTGTACGCAAAACTGAGCAAGTGCGAATTCTGGCTCGAAGAAGTGTCCTTCTTGGGCCATGTGATCTCCATGGATGGCATCTCCATTGATCCCTCCAAAGTAGAAGCTGTACTTAAATGGGAGAGACCAACCAATGTCAGAGAAATCAGAAGCTCCTTAGGACTGGCCGTCTACTATAGGCAGTTCATAAAGGACTTCTCCAAGATTGTCATTCCCCTCACGCGTATAACATGAAAGGAGAATCCCTACTCCTGGATTAAGGAGAGTGAGAAGAGTTTTCAAACTCTAAAAGACTGTCTTACCTCAGCACCTGCTCTCGCTCTACCCATAGAGGGAGAAGGTTTCTCTGTCTACACCGATGCCTCTTTCCGCCAACTAAAGACGCATGAAGTCAACTACCTGATGCATGATCTGGAGTTGGTTGTCGTGGTCTTCACTTTGAAAATTTGGAGACATTATTTATATGGTGAGCATTTCACTGAGTACTCAGATCATAAGAGCTTAATGCATTTATTCTCCCAGAAGGAACTCAACATGAGGCAAAGAAGATGGCTGGAATACTTGAAAGATTTCGACTTCAACATCCAGTACCACCCAGGCAAGGGAAATGTTGTGGCTGATGCTCTTAGTAGGAATCCGATGGCATTTATATCAAGTGTAGTTCTTGGCGAGATGCAATTACTAGAACAATTCACAAGATTAGATTTGAACATTGAACATAGGGATGATCGAGTCTTGGTTGCCAATATCAAGATTCAATCTGACATGCTAGAAGAGATCAAAGCTCAACAGGATAGCGATCCATTCTTGGTTCGCATCAAGGAAATCTTAGCCGAAAGGCCGAACTTTGCTATGACCGAGGATGGAAGGCTCGTATTCCAAGGAAGAACATGTGTCCAAGATAATGAAGAACTAAAAAGGAAATTAATGGATAAAGCTCACAAGATGAAGTATACTATTCATCCTAGAGGTAGCAAAATGTATCAGGACATGAAAAGAATATTTCGGTGGCCGAACATGAAGGAGAGGTGGCCGAGCATGCTACTCATTGCCTTACTTGCCAACAGGTAAAGGTAGAACACATGCACCCTGCTGGCATACTTAGACCTTTAGATATTCAAGATTAGAAATGGAAAATCATTGGCATGGACTTCATCATGGGTTTACCCAAGACACGTGGTGGACTCGATGCCATATGGGTCATTGTCGACTGACTCTTCCTACCTATAAAGAGTAAGTGGTTGGTGGAGGTATTAGATGCCTTATATGTCAAGGAGATCATGAGATTCCATGGAGTTCCATCATCCATTGTCTCAGATCGAGATCCGAGATTCACCTCTCACTTCTGGAAGGGACATCAAAGTGCACTTGGTACTAAGCTCAACTTTAGTACCGCATTTTACCCACAAACTGATGGGCAGACTGAGAGAACCAACCAAATTGTTGAAGACTTGTTAAGAGCCTGCACCATAGACTTCCAAGGTTATTGGAATGAGCACCTATCCCTAATTGAGTTCGCCTATAACAACAGTTACCAAGCGAGTATTAAGATGGCACCGTTTAAGGCACTCTATAGCAGAAACTGTAGATCTCCTGCATGATGGAATGAAGTTGGAGAGCAGCAATTGCTAGGCCCAGACATGGTACAAAACACAACCAGGGATATACAGGTGATTCGAGATCGGCTCAAGATTGCTCAGTCCAAACAAAAGAGTTATGCTGACAAGAGAAGGCGAGATCTAGAATTTCAAGTGGGTGACCATGTACTCCTAAAGGTATCACCTACTCGAGGTATCCAAAGATTTGGTGTAAAAGGAAAGCTCAGTCCTAGATTCATCGGCCCTTTTGAAGTGCTCAAAAGGGTTGGTGAAGTTGCTTACCGGCTGGCATTGCCACCGAATTTGGCATGTGTACACGATGTGTTCCATGTCTCTATGCTTAGGAAATATGTGTATGATCCTACACAATCATTCGCCATGAGAAGTTGGTGCTGAACAAGGACATGACATACGAGGAGAAGCCAATCAAGATCCTAGAACGAAAGGTGCAGCAACTCAAGAACGATCATATTCATGTGGTCAAAGTACTGTGGAGTGGAAGAAGCCACATGGGAATCTGAAGGAATCATCAGAAGAAATTACCCCGATCTTTTCGGTAAGACATTCTCTCCATTATGGTCATATGAATTTGGGGACCAAATTCTATTAAGAGGGGGAGGATGTAGCAACCTAATTTTTCAAATAATAATAATATAGATAATAATAATTAAATTAAGTTAATTAATTTGAAAATTCAAAGGAAAAGGAATTAATTAAAACCCATTAATCAAAAAGAAATGATGGGCTTGGTTAAATGGACCACATCAATGTTATTGGGCCAAAATAGGGATTTTTAAAAGAGGAATAATAAGTAAATATCTTAATTATTACCTAAATAGAAAAGGGGCTAGTAAGTCATGAAAATAGCTATTGGGGTTGGAATTGGATTCCTAACACTACCCAAATTGGTTAGGCATGAAATTGCATCCCAACCTAACCCCATTAGGAAGTAGAAGACTTGGAAGGTTGAAGAAATTAGGAAATCTCGGAATTTAAGGGGAATTAGAATCCTATTAGGAAATAGAAATTAAGGAGGCTTAAATACTCTCTAAACCCTCCTTGGCCGGCCCAAACTCATTGCTGGGGCTTGCTGGACGTGGAGAGGAGGCCAAGGAGCAGAGGAACTCGTAGGGAGAAGGCTTGACCAAGCTTCAACCCGTGTTCTTCAAGTTCTAAACCGTAGAAGACAAAATGACTCAAAGGTAGGCATTCTCATGAGAAAAAATCAATTAATTTTGTCTGTAGATTGTTCCATACATCAGGAACAAAATCCTTCTTGTTTCATAATTTTTCATTGAGTCAATCTTTTATTCTTGATTTTTGAAGTTCTACAACTATCATGACCCCGAACCTTCATCTTAATTCTAGATCTCCATGTATACTCATGCCCATGCCATGAAATTTTAACTGGAGATACTGGTGATAGTTAGGCATCGTTTGCCCCTGGAAACCCTAATTTTCATCCATCCTACTGCTCGAATTAATTCATTTATCTCAACTGTACAATGTTCCATGTTCTTCATGAATAACTTGATTGAAACATGCAGAGACCATGTCCACTTTCAAATTCCTATTTATTGTGACTACTCTTGCATGTCTAGAGTAGCTAAAAACTAGTTTCACGAATTTTCATCATCTATGTAATTAGTTCTTGGTTTTTGAATGACCATATGTCAAAATAGGGAAGGCTTGGACCGCAATACAAGGCCTGCCTTTTCCCGCTAGGACTCAGGTGCAGGACCTAAGAATGTGACGGCCCGATAGGCCGCATTCTCAGGGCTGATCGTGGTAGAGCCACCCATCGCATTCTGAACGTGACAGGGACTGTCGTCGCGTTTCGTCGCGTTTTGACTCCTTGCTCTAACCGACCTGTCGCGACCCTTGATAGACCCTGTCGCATTCTGAGTGTCCCCCGTCGCAACCCTTACAGGGGTACGTCGCCTTCTGGATATTTTTACATAAACCCCATATTTTTGCAAGTCTTGATTTTCTAGAGTAACTACATGCCCTGTTAACTGTCTTAAACACAGTAAACGAAGTTGTTAAATATGGATATGTTTTAATTAATTAAAAGTCATTCACATGATCTTTTCATATTCATGATTTTCTACATCACATGCACACATGTGTAACCATCCAATATGACTCAATCTGGCATGGAAATATTTCATAAATTATCTGGTAATTTATTTCAATGATGCATTTAAATTGCCTCATTTATTTTAATGGACTTGTCTTCATTTCTCGCGATGTTTTTAGAATACCATTACCGATGCTCCACTATTCTATAATTCCTCTAGAATGTCGAGTACTTGTTTCTATACATACACTTTTCTCTTGACTTAGACAAACTCTCCGTCGGATACTCCTTCTGCCGAACTAGTGAATCCTTGTTCAAGACCTCCGTAAGTCTCCTCTATCCATGAATTCCCACATGGTCGACGAGCTGGTTGTACCCTAATACCTATGATACCCTTTAATGATCAATATGATCCAAACGGTTATTAGAAGTTCGCTCTTCTCTTGACTGACGCTGATCTCTCGACTTGTGCGTAACAAGGGCCAGTGGAAGGGTAGTGAATTACACCTGACTGCCAACACCAAACATGCATGTCGTGCAACTGTTACTATCACCGATTTACTCGAAATTTTATGTGCAATGTCCCTTAGTTCTCATCTATACTCTACTCGCTCGTCTATTCACATTCTATCTGCTATCTCATGTATTCATCTAGTACTCTCATCTATTTCTTGGTACTCTTTATTGGCCATTGACTGATTGTTTAAAGATAAACAATATAACCAATGCCTGGCAATATATAAAGGGCGCGATCTGGTCCTCGGAGGTGCGCCCAAAAGTGCTATTTGCCCGAGGGAGTTAAATGATCAAAGTATTTGACATTACACTCAAGTTCTACCTATCTCGACTATTTAAATGACAATCAAAAGTGCTATACTATACTCGTTGTGCTATTGTGATACATTGTGCTATTTGTGCTATGGTCATCCTGCTCTGTGCTATATTTGGAAACTTGTGCTATTTCAATCACATGCTATCGTGCTATCTCTTACATTACTTGAGTCTCTTGCTCTATCTTTAGTTACTCTACCTTCTAATACATTAATCATTTAAAGCATGCTTGATCCTAAGATTTAAGTCCTACTAGGCATTATCGCTCACCCTGCGTTATTGGTGATGTGTTCTCAGGTGAGACTGAGGATGACACTTACACTTAAGAGGACGGGAACGACCAAGAGTGAAGTCAAAAGTACCCTAGCATCATAGTATTATGCTAGAGTTGAGTTTAGTCCTTTTGCTTTATTTCAATGTAATTGGGCCATATAGAATGGCTCTGATATTAGTTGTTGCACCTAGACATTTGAAAATTATTAATGAGATGTATTTGCTTTAATATTTATTCTTGCCCAATGGTTTGATGTCTAGCACTCGCTCTGTACCCGTTTACTTGTAACTACCTCGCGTTTCGATATTCCGCGTCGGGGCGTGACACATTATCTAGTTGAAGGTCTTCCAAAACTCAAACTGAAGAAATCTGGAATCTGTACAGCATGTGCAGAAGGAAAGCAGACCAAGACTTCATTTCAGTCCAAAACAGTGGTAACAACTTGCAAACCTTTAGAACTCATTCATATGGACTTATTTAGACCCATGAGAACAGTTAGTCTTGGAGGAAAAGCTTATGGAAATGTAATCGTAGATGATTATTCAAGATACACTTGGGTATCATTTCTAGAAGCCAAATCAGAAACATTCTTAGCTTTTCTAAAGTTTAGTAAATTAGTACAGAAAAATCAGACATTTTAGATAATTAGCATTAGATCTATCACGGTGGAGAGTTCAAGAATGAAGAATTTGTCAGATTCTGTGAAGAAAATGGCATTGAATATAACTTCTCTGCACCAAGAACACCTCAACAGAATGGTGTAGCAGAAACGAAGAACAGGACACTACTGGACATGGCCAAACCAATGCTCACAGAATACAATCTGCAACATCACGCATTTTTTTGGATCCTCGTGGATCCTTGTTTAGCGGGTTTGGCGGCCAATGTATGGCCCCTTAGCTTGTGTTTTAGGTGTCCGCGTGGGTTGTGAGGCTTTTTGAGCCTGCAGATTAGGCCCAAAGCGCTCACAGCTTCTCTGCCTATGAACGCGACAGGGGTATGCGTCACGTTCTAAACGCGACGGCCCTGGTGGTCGCGTTCATGTTACCGCTATTTGGCGGTCTTCGTCTGCATGGCTGCCATGTGTCACGCGCTGGGCACTCGACTGATGTCGGCCTTGGGAAGGTGACGGCCTCCTATGTCGTGTTCAGGTCACGACGTAGGCCTCTGTCGCGTTCTTAACCATTGTGCATTTTTAAAGAGGTTTGGCCGGACAGAGCTGGGGCAAGCTCTGCTCCGCCAGGGGAGGCTGCTGCGGCAGTTCTCCGGATGATTCGGCAGTTTGATGGCGTTTTTGGCGTGCTCTCGCCACGAGGATGTCGCGTGGAGTGGGGGAGACGCCATACCATGTATGGTTTTCGTGTTCTTCGCGAAGGTAGGGAGTTCTACCTTGATTTGTTATGTGGATTGCATGTTAACATGTTTAACGCTTTACAAACAGTAGATACCATGTATAGGTGGTGAAATAAGCATGAAAACTGGGTTGGTTTACCGTTTAGGGTGGTTTGCATGGCAGATCCGGAGAAGGGTTCCAGATTAGGGTTTTTGCCTGTGAAGGCGACAGACCCTTCTGTGGCGACCAGGTCGCGACAGGCCGACCCGTCACGTTAGGGTTTTCTAACACGACATATCGGGGTATCACGATCTGAATGCGACAGTACCCCACGTCGCGACCTCAGCTGAGAGGTCTTGGTGGTATGATTATTCGATTATTGGTATTTTCTGTGCATGGCTAGTCTGGGTGGTGTATGGGAACCCGTCGCACTTTTAAGCTCACTGTCTATATGGTTGGTGTGCTATTTATATAATGAACGTGTGGTTACATGGTTGTTGTACAGTGTGCATGGTTTGCATGGTTTGAATAGTGTTATAAAGGTTGGTTTGTGGTAGCTGGGCGGTGAGGTTTCCATGTGAACCTAGCCCTGGCTTTCTAATGTCTGTTATAGGCTATGTAAGGTGGTTAATTAGTAAAGTATAAATATGGTTATTGAATAATGGATATGTATTGAGTTTAATGTGGCAATAGAGGTCACGAGGTGACCAATGACAAGCCAGGATATTATTGGTTAAGGTAATGTATATGTATGATCGTGTAGGCTAGCTTGTAGGTCACAGGGTGACCGGAACAAGCTACTCCTCGCGAGTGTACCGTGGTTTGTAATAAAGATGATATATGTATGTATCGTGGTTTGTGCGTTGCCGAGTTTGGTGGTCCGACGCTTGTTCTGGAATACCTCTGCAGTCGGGTACCCCAGGTTCTGTATGAGCCAGGCACGTGTGTTTGTTGTGCTTGGGGTTTGTCCCGGTACTGTGTGTACCATTGAGGTTTGTGTCGTCTGTCCTGGACACACTCACTCCTGTGTTTGAGTTGTACGTCCGGTTGAGGGAAGGACGACAGAGGGCAGCGACTTGTGTTTGTGGGTGTGCGGTCACTTGTAGAGTGCTCGTAGTTGGGGGTACGGATGCCAGTAGACGTCACTAGTCCCCAGCTAGTCCTGTTCTCTAGTGCCTCACTTTAGGGAGCTTAGGCCAGAGTCCCTAAAGGTGCCAGGCATGGGCCAACGGGGTGTGTGACCTGCAGGTGTGGTGTTGGTTGGTCTCCACTATTCTTTGGCTTGTGCTTGTGGAGCGGCAGTTGGACCTTTCATCCGTGACTGCAAGACTGAGAGGTAGTTCTTATGTTGTGTTGTCTGGGTTGGATACTGGCGTCATGAATTAGTAGTCCGTTCCCGTGTGGTGGCGTCATTCCTTCCGGCTCATGCTTTGCCTGTGGTGTAGGCTTGTGAGTGTTGACTCATCATCGTGGTTTGACTGGTTGAAGTGTGCCCTGGTGTTGGCACAGTTTTAGTTGTGGTTTAATTCGTGTGGTGTGCCCGTCGTTGGCACAAGTGTTAAGGTTTTTCCCATGGTGGAGTGCCTTGTGGTGGCACTGGTTTGGTTGTGGTTTCTGTAATGGTACCTCGTGGTAGTAGGTACCTATACCCTGTGTGGGTAGTGCTTTGTGGTGGTACATTGTGTACCAGTCTTTTCAGATGTTGAAGTGGTGGTCGTGTGGTGTTACCTACCACTTGTTGTGTTTTACCCTTCCTAGGGTAAGATTGCGATTATGGTTTTAGTGAGTGATGGATTGGCTCGTTGTAGCCCATCCTGCTACCTTATCTGTAGCTTTCGACATATTGTGGTTTGGGGTAGAATGGACCAGCTCTTGGTCAGCGGTTTTGTACCCATGTGTTTGGGGTTCGCCTGTGAAGCTTGTAGCCGAGGCAGTGGTTTTCCTGTGTGGCTTGTAGCTTAGGCGACCAGTCGTTGAAATAATGTGCCTGTGAGGCTTGCGGCCTAGGCATTTCAGTTGTTGAGCGGACTAGTAGTGCTGTGCTAGTCCCGTGGTTCCTCTTTCTTTCCGAGGAATATGTTTTTGTTTATGATTTACTATTCAAGTTGTTATTTATTATAAATGTTGTGAGCATGATATGGTTTGGCTATTTGAGTTGCCAATGAGACCCTCTAGGGTTGAGGTTCTTCAGTGTTGTGTGTTGTTTGGGGTGGTCCCCTATTGAGCCTGTGACTTGTTGAGGCTCACTCCCCTACAGTTCATTTCAGGGCTTTTCGTTTGTGTGGCTTGTGGAGATGTTGTGCCAGACTTGTACCACCAGCAGTTGAGTTGTAGTCGTGTTGTGTGAGCTTGTGCTCCCTCTGGGTATGCCCCAAGTAGTTATACTTTATAATTGGACATGTAATAATGTATTGGGACAGTTGTACAATGTGGTTTACAGATATGAGCACATGTACTTTCTTGTGTCTTATATTGTTGTGGTTTGTCTTTTATATTCTTACTGGACACTTGTGTGAGATATCCCTTGCGAGACCTCGGTCCGTTCGGGGGAGGCAGATTTGGATATGGAGCCTTATTCGGCATAAGTATCCAGGGCCGTTACAGTTGGTATCAGAGCATGGTCTAGTTAGAATATAAAAAGACATTGAGCGTACAATGTCCTAAGACATGGTTTAATGTCCACTGCTAGTAGTAAGTCTGCAGTTTTGTGTAGTTTTTAGTGTAATTTTCACGGGAGTTTTTTATATGAGAACTGTGTGTTTTTGTTTGTTAAACTGGCAGTTGTTATAAATGGCAGAGAAATGCCATGGTTAATGGTATAGTGTGGATGGTCACATTAGAAAGCCAGTTTGCGATTAAAATATAATTGTTTAAAGGTTCTCAATTATGGAAATTGAAGGGGTTAGTGAATTCAGTTATGGAAATCAGTGAAAGTATTTTAGTAAGGACCAGAGTTGGCAGAGACAGGTACAAGATAATGATGTAATGGAATATGAATAGCAGAGAGAATAGCGTTATGATGAGGAATAAAGCAGTGTGATCAGGGTTGTTGAATATGTGAATTGTGGCTGAGAACTGTAGTAGAGACAGTTAATGTATTTGAGATTTGTGTGGATAGATATTAAGAAGTGGCATGATTAAGTGTTGTATTAGGTTTGAAATAATTAAGTAAGGTAGTTCAGCTTAAGATGTGGTATTAGCAAACAGAGGAACAGCAATGTGTGGCAGTCAGATGAAATGTGTTTTGTGGTTAGAGATGGGTGCAGTAAAGAGTTCTAGAATAGTGTTGTTATGAATAATGATGATAATGGAAATTTTAATACAGAGATTTGTGTAAGTATGTACTGAAATAAGCAGCTGGGTAAGGAAAAAATAAAGGAAGAACAATGAGTAGTCAGATTTTTCTGAGAATTTCATAAGGAAGATGTTCACTTAGTAAGTGGTAGTGGATAAGAATTTCGTAGAAAGATTTACACAGGATTACAGTGTTAAAGATAAGAGCAAGAGCATTTGTGTGCAATTTGTGGGCACAAGAAAGTAAAGTTTGTGCTAGAGGCAGATTAGGGTCAAGGCAAAGTAGATTGTGAATGAACAATTGTGAGTAAGTTGCAACAGTGGAATTATTTGTATTCAGTAGCAGATCAGTAATGTAGAATACAGGAGTTAGGCAGACTCAGGTATTGTGTTTGAAGGAAATAGTTTCAGTTTATGGCTACATCAGTATTTTAAAAAGAAGGATTGTAATGTGAATGGCACAGTGAGATTAATCGGTTAACAGAATAGTTAAGAGAAATGTTTTGCAGAATGGATACGATTCTGTTGGCAGTAAAGCTAAAATTTAGTATTACTGATCAGATGAAAAAAAAAGAAAAAGATAAATGAGAATGTGGTAGATTATAGAGCAGTGATAATCCGATGAATCAAAGAATGTGCAGCAAGAATTTGTGTAAATAGTAAGCAGCAAGGTGATCCATATGAATGAATGGGTTTCGTATAAGAATGTCTCCAAAGTTTAATGTAAAGGTCGCAGTAGAACAGTTAAAGAATAGTGAATAGATTTAGAGGTGGCAAAGCAAAACAAGAAGAATAAGGAAAGGCATGATCAGTTTAGCAGCAAGGAATTCTGAATAAGATGACATCGAGTAAATTTTTTCTTGATAACAGCGTGGCAGCAGTGACAATGGAAATTGTAAAGAAATATGGGTTTGGTTTGCTGAGTTAGTCAGAAAATATTGTCTGAAGTGAGGAAAGCATATAAAAGGTAAAGTATGTTAGTAGTGATATGGTAAAATTCAGAATTTAGTGTGGTACAGAAATAGTTAAAAACAGCATCCGAGCAGGGTCAATTAAGCAGTGTAATTATGAGATAAGAAAAATGTAACGTCAGCCTGGGAATACGAATTAAAGTAAGATGTGTTGACAGTGGTATGCCAGAATTCATAGTTTAAGCAGATGGTTCGATCAGAATAAGAAAAGTAGACCAAAAACATTAGTGTTTTTCTTCTAGTGGTAAGTGAATAAATCAGATGATTTGGGAAGCTAGTAAAGGTGAAATTGAGGTCAGAGTTATGGTTTTGTCCAGTGTTTAATGTGATCAGAGTAGCACAGTGGAAGTGTGGTGGGTCCATAACTCACAAGTCATACAGTTAAGTATGTGAATGCAGATAAAGCAAAGTAATGGCTAACAGTGACAAGTGGATAATGGAATGGCACCTAGGAATTTGAGAATTTAAGCAACGTATAGCATGACAGAACATCCAAAGGTAGCGGAATAAAGTGAAAGGTTTTGAGCAAGGAAAATGGCCCAAAAAGAAATGTTGCAAACACAGCCCAGAAAATGCAGAAGCAGGTTGAGTCCAAAAAGATAAAGCACCATCGGCAAGGTAGAATCGCCTACGGTCAAAGGGTAAGGAATGTCAGATTGAATCTATGGAATGGAGCAGTAATGAAATGAATTGAAAAGAGAATAGAAGGCAGAACAAGAGTGAAAATGAAAAAAAAGGGATTAGTCAGTACAGATGGTTTGAAAGAAAGATGCAGAGGACGTGTATCCTACTTGTTCTGTATATGGTTTTATTTCTTTTTAGGTGATCATCTGGCTTACTATGGTTTATTTTGAATCTCGAGGACGACATTCCTTTTTAGGTGATAATAATGTAACATCACGCATTTTTTCAGATCCTCGTGGATCCTTGTTTAGCGAGTTTGGCGGCCAATGTGTGGCCCATTAGCTTGTGTTTCAGGTGTCTGCGTGGGTTGTGAGGCTTTGTGGGCCAGCAGATTGGGCCCAAAGCGCTCACAGCTTCTCTGTCTGTGAACGTGACAGGGGTATGTGTCGCGTTCTGAACGCGACGGCCCTGGTGGTCGTGTTCATGTTACCGCTGTTTGGCGGTCTTAGTCTGCATTGCTGCCGCGTGTCGCACGCTAGGTAGTCGGCTGACGTCGGCCTTAGGAAGGCGACGGCCTCTTGTGCCGTGTTCAGGTCGCGACGTAGGCCTGCATCGCGTTCTTAACCGCTATGCATTTTAAAGAGGTTTGACTGGACAGAGCTGGCGCAAGCTCGGTTCTCCGGATGATTCGGCAGTTTGATGGTGTTTTTGGCGCGCTCTCTCCGCGAGGATGTCGCGTGGAGCGGGGGAGACACCGTACCATGGATGGTTTTCGCGTTCTTCATGAAGGTAGGGAGTTCTACCTTGATTTGTTATGTGGATTGCATGTTAACTTGTTTATCGCTTTGCAAACAGTAGATACCATGTATAGATCGTGAAATAAGCATGAAAACTAGGTTGGTTTACCGTTTAGGGTGGTTTGCATGGCAGATCCGGAGAAGGGTTCCGGATTAGGGTTTTCGCCTGTGAAGGTGACAGACCTTTCTATCGCAACCAGGTCGCGACAGGTCGACCCGTCATGTTAGGGTTTTCCAACGCAACATATCAGAGTGTCGCGATCTGAATGCGACAGTACCCCACGTCACGACCTCAGCCGAGAGGTCTTGTGGTGCATGATTTCAGTGGTATGATTTTTCGATTATTGGTATTTTCCGTGCATGGCTAGTGTGGGTGGTGCATGGGCACCCGTAGCACTTTTAAGCTCGCTGTCCATATGGTTGGTGTGTTGTTTATATAATGAACATGTGGTTACATGGTTGTTGTACAATGTGTATGGTTTGCCTGGTTTGAATAGTGTTATAAAGGTTGGTTTGTGGTACCTGGGCGGTGAGGTTTCCACGTGAACCTAGCCCTGGCTTTCTAGTGTTTGTTATAGGCTAAGTAAGGTGGTTAATTAGTAAAGTATAAATATGGCTATTGAATAATGGATATGTATTGAGTTTAATGTGGCAATGGAGGTCACGAGATGACCAATGACAGGCCGGGATATTATTGGTTAAGGTAATGTATATGTATGATCGTGTAGGCTAGCTTGTAGGTCACAGGGTGACCGGAACAAGATACTCCTCGCGAGTGTACCATGGTTTGTAATAAAGATGATATATGTATGTATCGTGGTTTGTGCATTGCAGAGTTTGGTGGTCCGGTGCCTGTTCCCAAATACCTCTTTAGTCGGGTACCCCAGGTTCTGTGTGAGCCAGGCACGTGTGTTTGTTGTGCTCGGGGTTTGTCCCAGTAATGTGTGTACCATCGAGGTCTGTGTCGTCTGTCCTGGACACCCTCACTCATGTGTTTGAGTTGTACGTCCGGCTGAGGGTAAGACAACAGAGGGCAGCGACTTGTGTTTGTGGGTGTGCGGTCGCTTGTACGCACTCGTAGTTGGGGGTACGGAAACCAGTAGACATCACTGGCCCCAACTAGTCTTGTTTTCCCGTGCCTCACTTTAGGGAGCTTAGGCCAAAGTCCTTAAAGGTGCCAGGCATGGGCCTGTGGAGTGTGGATCTATAGGTGTGGTGTTGGTTAGTCTCCATTGTCCTTTGGCTTGTGCTAGTGGAGCGGCAGTTGGACCTTTCGTCCTTGACTGCGAGACTGAGAGGTAGTTCTTATGTTGTGTTGTCTGGGTTGGATACTGGCGTTATGAACCAGTAGTCCGTTCATGTGTGGTAGTGTCATTCCTTCCGACTCGTGCTTTGCCTATGGTGTAGGCTTGTGAGTGTTGATTCACCGTCATGGTTTGACTAGTTGAGGTGTGCTCTGGTGTTGGCACGGTTTTATTTGTGGTTTAATCCGTGTGGTGTGCTCATCGTCGGCACATGTGTTAAATTTTTGCCCATGGTGGAGTGCCTTGTAGTGGCACTGGTTTGGTTGTGGTTTCCATGATGGTACCTCGTGGTAGTAAGTACCTATACCCTGTGTGGGTAGTGCTTTGTGGTGGTACGTTGTGTACCAGTCTTTTCAGGTGTTGAAGTGGTGGTCGTGTGGTGTGACCTACCACTCGTTGTGCTTTACCCTTCCTCGGGTATGATTGCGATTATGGTTGTAGTGAGTGATGGATTGGCTCGTTGTAGCCCATCCTGCTACCTTATGTGTAGCTTTCGACATATTATGGTTTGGGGTAGAATGGACCAGCTCTTGGTCAGCTGTTCTGTACCCATGTGTTTGGGGTTCGCTTGTGAAGCTTGTAGCCTAGGAAGAGGTTTGCCTATGTGGCTTCTAGCTTAGGCGACCAGTCGTTGAAATAATGTGCCCGTGAGGCTTGCGGCCCAGGCATTTCAGTTGTTGAGTAAACTAGTAGTGTTGTGCTAGTCCCGTGGTTCCTCTTTCTTTCCGAGGAATATGTATTTGTTTATGATTTACTGTTCAAGCTGTTATTTATTATAAATGTTGTGAGCATGATATGGTTTGGCTATTTGAGTTGCCAATGAGACCCTCTAGGGTTGAGATTCTTCAGTGTTGTGTGTTGTTTGGGGTGGTCCCCAACTGAGCCTGTGACTTGTTGAGGCTCACTCCCCTACAATTCATTTCAGGGCTTGCCGTTTGTGTGGCTTGTGGAGACGTTGTGGCAGACTTGTACCACCAGTAGTTGAGTTGTAGTCATGTTGTGTGAGCTTGTGCTCCCTCGGGGTATGCCTCAGGTAGTTGTACTTTTTAATTGGACATGTCATAAGGTATTGAGACAGTTGTACAATGTGGTTTACAGATATGAGCACATGTACTTTCTTGTGTCTTATACTGTTGTGGTTTGTCTTTTATATTCTTACTCGACATTTGTGTGAGATATCCCTTGCGAGACTTCGGTCCGTACGCGGGAGGCGGATCTGGATATGGAGCCTTATTGGGCATAAGTATCCAGGCCGTTACACAATCTACCAAAGTACTTATGGGCAGAAACAGTCAACACAGTTTGCTACATTATCAACAGGTGTATGATCGGACCAATCTTGAAGAAGACACCTTATGAGTTATACAAGAAAAAGAAGCAAAATATCAATCACCTTCGACCCTTTGGTTGTAAGTGTTTTATTTTAAATAATGGCAAAGATAATCTAGATAAATTAGATGCTAAAAGTGATGAAGGTTTTCTGTTAGGATACACTTCAAAACCTAGAGGTTATAAAGTGTTTAATAGAAGAACTTTAACTATAGAACAATCTGTTCACATTTTATTTGATGAAACTAACCCTTTTGTTAAGAAAATAGAGGAAGAGAATATTGTTGAAGAATTGTGCAGGGATCTAGAACCAGTTTCTCTTCAAGAAAAAGAGGAAGATAAAGGAGATCCTCCACTAGAACAACTACAACAACAAAAAGAAACACAGGAAGGTCTACCTAGAAGATTGAGGTAACACAAAGATCATCCTAAAGAAAAATATCATAGGTGATCCTCAAGATAAGGTAAGAACAAGAGGTATGACAATTCCTTTTGACTTTACTTCATTCGTCTCTCAAATAGAGCCTAGGACAATCAATGATGCACTTGCAGATGAATCTTGGATCCTAGCAATGCAAGAGGAACTTAACCAGTTCCAATGCAGCCAAGTCTGGACACTTGTCCCTAGACCTTCTAACCATCCAGTTATTGGGACCATATGGGTCTTCAGAAACAAAATGGATGAATCAGGAGTGATCACAAGGAACAAAGCTAGACTGGTAGCACAAGGATACTCCCAAGAGGAAGGCATTGACTTCGATGAAACATATGCCCCAGTTGCTAGATTAGAGGCAATTAGAATTCTATTAGCTTATGCATGCTCCCTTAATATCAACTTATTTCAGATGGATGTTAAAAGTGCTTTTCTAAATGGTTTCATAAAATAAGAAGTCTATGTTGAGCAACCACCAGGCTTTGAAGATACTAAGTATCCAAATCATGTTTTACATTTAAAGAAAGCATTATATGGTCTGAAACAAGCTCTAAGATCTTGGTATGAAAGACTAAGTGCTTATCTTATATGACATGATTTTCAAGAGGTAAAGTAGATAGCATATTATTTATTAAGAAATTTTGAGATGGAATCTTAATTGTCCAAATATATGTTGATGATATTATCTTTGGTTCTACAAATGAATCACTTTACAAATTCTTTGAAAATCTTATGCAAAGTGAGTTTGAGATGAGCATGATGGGTGAGCTTAATTACTTTCTTGTCTTGCAAATCAAGCAAACCAAAGAGGGTACCCACATTTGTCAAACCAAATACATTTTAGATTTACTATCTAAATATGGTTTTGATAAGTGTAAGCCTTTAGGAACACCCATGAGCTCAAGCGTCAAGTTAGATAGTGTTCCACTTGGCAAGAAGGTAGATCAGAAGATCTATAGAGGTATGATTGGGTCACTACTCTATCTTACTGTCAGTAGACCAGACATAACGTTCAGTGTATGTTTGTGTGCTAGATTTCAAGCTGATCCGAAAGAATCACATGTCAATGTTGTTAAAAGAATTTTTCCATATCTTATAAATACAAGTAAATTGGGTTTATGGTATCTAAAATGTTCTGATTTTAAATTGCTTGGATATTGAGATGCTGACTATGCTGGATGCAAGATAGATAGAAAAAGCACCAGTGGCACTTGTCAAATTCTTACAGGATGCTTGATCTCCTAGTCTTCCAGAAAGCAAAACTCAGTAGCCTTGTCCACAATAGAAGTGTAATATATTGCAGCTGGAAGCTGTAGCACTCAACTGCTGTGGATTAAGTATCAACTTGAAGACTATGGTCATGCACTTCAGGAAATTTCAATGTTGTGTGACAACACAAGCGCTATCAACCTGACCAAGAATCCAATCCAACATTCAAGAACCAAGCACATTGAGGTTAGACATCATTTCATCAGGGACCATGTAAGTAATGGAGATATTTTACTTGAATTTGTTTCTACAGATGATCAACTAGCAGATATATTCACTAAACCTCTTCAGGAAGACAGATTTACATATATCATAAGAGAAATAGGTATGTGCAATCTTGATTAAAATTCACTGCACTATATGCTTCTTTCATTGTAAAACTTTTCCAACTCCTAAGACTTCGACTCTTTAGAAGTCGGAATTATGGATATTGCGACTCTTGAGATGTTGGAGTTCTGTACTATGACTCTCAGGAAGTCGGAGTTTGTGAAGTCGGAGTCTATATCTCCAATTAATTTTAAATATATATATATATATATATTAATTTATTTAATTTTTATTCAAGAAAAATAAATTATAAGCGTTCACTCATTAAATCACAACCCTTCATCTCCGCATCTACAGTTTGTTACATATTCCATTTTCTTTATTAAGACCCCTTTCCCTTCTCTCTTGAAAAATCACATGTTTAAAGTCCCTTCGGCTTCTTTGTCATCTTCCTTCTAGTTCCCGCATTCGTTCTTCACCTCGACGGAACCAAGCTCGAAGCCTCTGTAGATTTCCACCTTTTTTTTTAGGAATGGTAGGATCTTTAACCTCTGTAGACTATCTCTACATCTTCTCTGCTACCTATCTCAAACCCATTTTCGTCGCTTGTCTAGATGGCTTCATCTAGGGCTTCTGAAGGTACCTTGTTCACCCTGGAGCAGTTCCAACGACTGTCTTCATCCAAAGCTTCCATTTGCCCAGGGAAAATAGTGGATTTCAGTCAGTTGTCGGGTAGACTAATATAGATAGGGGAAACCCTAGTAGTCATGGGTTTGTCAAGGCTCTGTCAGATTTCTGAACCAACATTTGAGGCCGCTCTGAAGGCTTTCTACCTATCCAACCAAATCTCAGCAGAAGGTTCAGTTATAGGCTCAGTAAAGGGTACCACTATCACTGTTTCAGAAGAAATTCTAGTGGAACTCCTAGATTGCCCGAACTTTGGACACAAGATTAGTGAAGTTGTGTCCATGGAGAAGCAGAAGTTAGGAGTTATTGGGAGTTTAGGTTCCATCACTAAGAAAGGGCTCCTAGTCAACGAGCTTTCTACAGAAAAGATAATACTCCACACAATCATCACCAACATCATCACTCCTAGAGCAGGTACACACTCTTCTATCACTGCCAGAGACGGCAGTTTGTTATTTTGAGCCATTCAGAGACACGGGGTTAACTTGCCTTCCATCATCTTGGAAAGGATGGCATGTTCGAAGAACCTGCGGGAGTTTCTTCCCTATGGGCCCCTGCTAACCCTTGTGTTCAAGAAGTTTTCGGTGGACTTAAGCGATGAGGTGTCCACCTCTGTGAAAGAGAAGATTGGGCTCTCCACCTTGAGTTGAAGCCATTATGTCTAGAAGACAAGTCTCAAAATGTTTGGATCAAGGACTCTGTGCCAAAGTGCACTCACGAAGTATTTCCAGATGAGGCTCAGAGTTCCTCCTCCATTCCAACACAAGAAGAAGGTAGAGAAGAAGAAGCCCTAACAGTAGATCAAACAGAGATCCAGGCTCATGTCCCCTCTCAAGAACAAGATATTCCTAATGAAACTATCAATCAAGTTCCAAGGGACTTAAGAGGCAAAGGAGTGGCTCAAGAAGAAAACATTCCTCGCACCGCTCTAGTAGAGCCTTCCTTCGAGGAGCACCACCACATATCTGCACCATATGTTGAGACCCAGCTTAGGTCTCAGGGGGAGACTAGAAAAAATCTAGATGATGTGATACAGTTGATTATGAAGCAGCAAGAGATGTTGACAGTCCTGTAGATGCAAATCCAACAGGTAGATGTCAGATTCGATTTTATATCTGAGGAGGTCCATCAGATGAAGGACCTTTTATTGTAGTTGGTGTGCCAACAAGGCACAAGTTCTTCTCAAGTTCCTCCTACTCAATCTGAGCAACAACAGCAACAACCGCAGCAATAGTCAGAGGATGTGGTTCGACAACCAGAGAAAAGTTCAGAATAGCTCATTGTGGACCCAGGAGTTGTGTCAGAGCAGCAACAGCCAGGCCTAGAAGAGCATATTTCTGAGCAGCAGTCGGAGCAGCACGAGTAGCCTTTAGATGCAGAAGTTGACCTTCAAGTCAAAACCTTTAAGAGGAGAATTAGAAGGAAGCTTATGAAATTTGGTCTTCTAGTTTTCCCTTCTTAGCCCTTGACTACCTCATCTCCTCCTGCTCCTACTCCTCCTCCTGCTGACGCTCCTACTACTGACCCTATACCTCCACCAGCCATTATACAACCACCTCCTTCCACTTCTCAACCTATTCCTTCTACCTCCACTGATCCTCCTCCTTCCTCCTCTCAAACAGCAATAGAGTCTCTAATAACTACTTCAATTCCTTCTTTTCCTTTGAAGTATAGGTTCAAAACTCACACTGTGCATACTCCCTCTCTTCATACCTTACCTCCACACTTCTTTTCTACTCCTCCTTCATCCTCCCTTTCTTCTACTATTTGCTCCACTCCTTCAATTGGTCAGATAGTACCTAGTATGGTACTACCCTCTAGAGTAGTCCCTCATGGCCACAGCTCCCTTCTTCCACCTTTTTGGTATGCCTTCATCTATCACTTTGAGCATCACATGAATCTGTTCAGAGAATTTTTATCCATTAAAGCTTTTCTTGAAGTTCATGGGATGCCAGACTACAAGTTCGAAGATTGGCTCCCTCTTCTACTCAAAACCTCTAAAGTTTTATTGGCTGATGTGAATCTCATCACTCAAAAGAGCCATAGTTCTTCCCCATCAGAGTTTCTCAATCTTTACCCTACTGAAGCTGAAATCTTCATCTTAGCCAAGTCTAGAAACCCTCTTCTCACCGTTCACCAGCACGTAAATCTAAGGTTCTTTGACCTCTTTAGCAACCTCCTTAAAGAAGCCCAGACTAGCTACACTATAATGAAGGTCTTCAATGAAGATAGATTCAAGTTGGGCTTGCCAAATGTCAATAAAGGGCAGTGGCGGATGATCACTCAGGGCCAAAGACCAATTACTCTTTCCATGACCATTGGATTACCTTCTGGACTGTATCCCAGTCTAGTTGGTGCTATCTCTTCGAGGAAGCAGTTTGCTCAGATAGCCTTCAATAGGCATATCCAGATAGCAGCTAGATTCAAGGTTAAGTATAACATCAAGCTATCCTTCCATAGATTAGCCATGATGCAAGCTCTCAAGAATTCTTAGCACATGAAGGACATTCAGCACTGCTTTGTAGAGTCAGAGAGATTGAATGAAGATGAATGGGCAGCAGCTTATCCAGCAGATAGTAAAGAGTGTCAGAGACTTAAGTTATCTCCCCGTGTCTATCTCCTGAAGCCTTATGACATTCTTTGGAAATCTTTGTTTCAGAAATGGACACAGAGATATGTTATCTATTACCAAGCCAAGGAAGCAGTCCACTCCCAGGGTCTTCACTAGAATCTTACTGTGCATGACTTTCTGCACTATGCAGCCAAGAAGAAATTTGTTTCCCTTAAGTATACTCTGCCTGTTGACCACTACCAGAGAAGACTCGACTGGTTTCATCGCAGGCATCTCAAATCTTGTAGAAAAATGTAACAGTACGATCGTTCAGATCTGGGTTTATCGGGTCTATGTGTGGTGCTCTTGACCAAGAGATGGTCAATGGGCTGTTTGTGTGGTTTCTGTGCATAGAGTGAGTAGTGTGGGCCGGATATGCCAGCCCAATTACACTGTTGGTTCAATGTTTGGAATCGTGGTGAAGGTAGGCGACGCGATTTGAACGCGTCATACATTCCAGACGCGATTCAAGGAACTGCCTCTATGGCACGTGGCGCAGGTTTCTGTATGGCGTCAAATTAGGTGGATGCATTCAAAAGGTTTAAACGTGGTGGCTGTTAGTGACACGATTTTGAATGTAATGTTAAAAGCTTCGTTTCGGCTAGATAGAGTAGAGGAAGCTCTGTCCGACGATGGGGGAGGCTACTGTGGCACCTTATGTGGAGTTTTCCGGTGACTTCGACTTCTGGTGGCTCGTGCAGCGCGGGAACCACGCGAGGATGATGCTCGAAGCGTGGGTGTGCCGTCGACAAGGAGGTTTTGGGGCATTCTTCAGCGTCTTCTGCCGGTAGGGAGACTTCCTACCATTGTTTACAGTTTAATGGCATGTTTGGATTTGGGATTGAGGGTTGGAGCATGTGTGGGTGGTGTGCCATGGTTTGGAATCATGTTTACTGCTTTGAATTGGAGTTTGATCATCTGGTGTGTGGTTTCTCCAGGGGAGGAGGTGGGGTCGGCCTGTGAGTAGAACCCACAGGTTTCGTGGGAACGCATCCAGATAGCTGACGCGTTCATGTTGAACGCGTCACGTTGAGCCGACGCGTTATGGGTTTTGGTCCGATGGGTGAGGCGGCGACGTGAACCTGGCCCCTCGACCCGATGCATTTTGCTTGAACACGTCTTAGTTGTCGGACGTATTTTGGGTGTTGACTGATGGTTTGACCAATCGGGCTTTATGGCGGCGTGTCGAGCCGATGTGACTTGGTCGCGGTGCTAGGCCTTGCTGCGTTAGTGTTTTGTGGCACGTCTTATCAGTTGGACGCAATTAGAGTGGCATCGTATCAGGCCGACGCGATCTGGTCGCGGCGCTTGGCCTGTGGCGACAAGGTTTGGAATGGCATCTGGAATAGTCGACACGATTCAAGTGGTTGCGGCTGTGTTCGAAGCGGTTTGGTCTCAGAGGGGAATGTTGGGTGTTGGGCAATGAAGGTCTTGTGTAGACCTAGCCCGGGTCTGTAGTTGTTCTTTAAAGATTATTGTAACGTTTAATATGTTAGGTGGTGTGTGTTGCCATGGAGGTCACGGGGTGACCAATGACAGGCAAGGTTGTGTTCCGATATTGATATGGTATGTTTATGATTTGTGTTAAGTATGTTAATGTATTAAGATAGGTTTAATGGTTAATGTGTATAAGTCTAATGTGTGGTCTTGGCGGTCATGTGATGACCCCGTTAATGAACGATTGTGTGTAGGATGGCCTAAGGGTCACAGGGTGACCGATGATAAGCCATCCCTTACACTTGCGTACCGTGGGTTGTACGTAAAGGTCATATTAGTATGTATATCGTGGTTTGTGTGCTTACCGAGTCTGGTGGTTCGGCGCCTAATCCAGAATACCTCTTCAGTCGGTTACCCTAGCACCGGGTGCTTAGGGCTTGTCCCAGTACCGGAGTACCGTCAAGGTCTGTGTCGTCTTCCTAGACACCCTCACTCCATAGTTTGAGTTTGTCACGTCCCAAGAATTACGCAGCGGATATTAATAATAATTCGGAAATAATTCGAGACGATATCTCGAGACGTGAACAGTCGGCAAATAAGCCTCTAGCTAGCACACACTAAATGTATAACAACATACATCATCATAGGGCCCAAATATTGAACTCAACTAATCTTTTATTCAAATCTCAACTCATTGTATTCCAAATGGGAACTATTACAGGACTAAGACTCAATAAAAAGAAAAAACGTACATTTTATTCCTCACTTCCTGCTACATGAATCTATCACTCAAAGCAAACTACTATAACTAGACTCATAGTTGGGATGCTCTTCACTCGGACGCATTCCCATCCTCGACTTGCTCTTCCTCTTGAATGTCATAGTCACCTAGATTGGGTAAAAGTAGGGGATGAGCAAACTAGCCCAGTAGGATTTATATCTCAATGTGCGAGTAATAATATAAGTGATTAGCAATTTAGAACTAGGTAAGCACGATGAATGATATGTGAGTACGAATAAAACTCGTTAAAACATGATACATGAACAAGATAGATAGAGTGATCATGATAGAACACGATTTTGAACAGGATGACAAGATAGAACTAGCAATAGATCACTTTGTACAAGCACGCAAGAATTCACTTGATGTCAAGAATGCAAGGTATCACTAATTGCATTAAATGCAGGATGGCCATATCATGCAAGCAAGCAAGCACGCACGAGCACGATCATGTAACACTAATCAGGCACGTAGACACTAATGTACACCGTGAAAAGATCCATCAAGAATGTACACTAGGACACATGTATGTGGTTATTGTATCTATCATTCATCACGACACGCACGACTCCCAGCGCAGATGCAACGCCAGTAATCATTATACCACATGGTTAATAGTATATTTATGACTCTCCGTCATTAGGGCTAGACTGGAGCCCTTGGACACTCGCCATGCCCGGTCAGCATCTCACTTAAATTTTAAATGTAGATACCCACAGTCATTTATAATGGCCAATGAGAGTTTCAATAAGTAAGCATGTGTAATGTCATGTTCATGATGATGATGAGAACTAGTAATAAGTAATTGAACATGATTTCATTATAACAATGGTCAAGAGATAAATTCGGAAGCATAACGGTACGATTTATAATTTAGTTCAATCTTTACATTAACAGCTTTAGTCTAGATTGTAATTCACACTCACGAGAACAAGACGAGAGAGGAAGTGCACGCTATCTCCAGGGAACTTCAATGGTACAACCAACTCGTCGGCCATGTGGGAATCCATAGTCAGAGGAGATTTAAGGAGGCCTTAGAGAAAAGGTCACTAGTCTACCGATTCGGAATGACCGGTAGAGAGCTTCCAAATCCCCAAGAAAGGGCTGCCTAGACGTGTAAGTGTGTAGTGATGTACGCATGTCTCAATTCTCAAACCATCGGTTTCAAACTCACGGAAAAAGCACTTAACATGATGGCACGAATTGAACAATTTATTTAACTACACATGGGCTTGCAAGATTTAAGAACGATAATTATCATTTAAAACATGGTAGAATAATGGAGAGATTAAATCATGAGTTGCATGAATGGATCATAACAATTAAGGAGCAATTAGAATAGCATTCATGTAATTAAAGCTTTTAAATGGGTTAATCACTTTTAAGCCATTAAAATAACCACCATGCAATGATCAGACCCAAAATATGTGAATTACACACTAAATATCATATTAACCAGACCTCGGTATAGCGGTTAGATTTGCAAGAAAATAAGTGGGGATTTAATGCAAAATCCTGAGATCGCAACGAGTGCATATGAAGAAGGCGACAGGGTGGTCAGACCGGAAGGTCAGGTCGCGACAGATCCCCGTAAGGGTCGCGACGGGTCGGGAACAGAACGTGACACTGGGATGTGAAGAACGTGACGGGGCAGTCAGATCAGGCAGCAAGGTAGCGACGGAGCGCTTCGTCGCATTTAGAACGCGACGGGGTATGCTGTTGTGACAAAACCACAGAACGCGGCCTATCGGGCCATCGCATTCATAGGGTCTGCGCCTGAATCTGGCAGAGAAAGGACATGTTCTTGGATTGCGGTCCAAAACAGCCTTATATTGACACAGGGTGCTTCAAAAATAGAGAACAAATTGTACAGTGTATGAAAAATAACGAAACTAGTTTTAAACTAATCTAGACATGCGAGGGTGCTTCCATTAAATTGGAATTAGAACACCATGAGGGTTTCGATCGGCTTTAATCAAGTCAAACACAACGTAACACCAAGTGTAACTTGAAAAACGTAGTTTCATGCAGCAACCTTCTTACCATGCTTATAACTCTCTAACTAATGATATTTAGACAAAATGTTCAACACAAAACATGACGAGGACAACTATTAGAAAAACTTTCATGTTGTGGGTTTGCTCTAATTTGATCTCGAATCACATGCAACATATAAAGAACAAAAAAGCTCTGACAGTGCGCGACTTGGGGAAAACACTTATAACTCAAAATCTACTCGATGGAATTCGATGAAACTAGTGGTAAATGAAAGTTAACTTGATTCTCTACACATTGGTATAGGATATGATAAGGTTTGGCCCGAGAAAACATACCTTTTGTGTTGAAGAAGTCCTGTTCTTCCAGAAAACCCATATTCAGACCACTCTCAGGAGAACGCTTAATACTCTGTGTATACTGCATGGAATTTAGGCATTCCACTTGGGTTACAATGTAGACTTGTCCCTATTTCCATGGATATAAGCCTTGCAAGGTTTGGTTTAGGTTTGACCTACCTTTGATTGGCTTCAAGTGGACAGTTTGTGCAGGTCGCAGAAGATGAACGTGGGAAGAAGATGTCCTTCTTGTGGTCGATCCACAGCTCCCCAGCCCCCAAGAGCTCCTCCACACGACCCCAGCAAGTTGTAAACTCGTCCCTAGGGTTTGGGGTGAAGAGTATTTAAGTAACCAAGGTATTTAGGAGTCCTATTGTAACTACGAAAGAAGGGTTGCGGGATTGGCTTGTGTCTTTCCAAAATTTGAAGATCTCTCCCTCCATTAGAGAGTCTTGGCCATCAAGCAACCTCTATGGGTGGGTAGGCACGAATTTGGGTTGCCAAGAGTGTAAGATCTCTTCCCAATTCAACTCTAATTGCCTCTTTTTAATTTCAACTAATTTAAGCTACGAATTTCCATGCATTCCCTAGCTTCATTTGATTTTTGGGTCATATGTGGTCCATTGACCCAATTAAGATATTGGGTCATTAATATATAATGTGGGGAGTCTCTCCAACACTTTTATTAAATTTTTTGTTGCGTCGTATTTTCGTGTTAACGGTTTTCCGACTTGTTTCCTAATTTGGATAATTGGTCACAATAACTCTTAAACCTAGTCCAAATGATTTTTATTGACCCCAAATTTCTTGATGGGTCATTAGAAGATATTATTTGAAGCCCATATATGATTTTTATTTAATTTTCTGACTCATCCAAGTACGTGTGATAATGGTTTTCCGACTTATTCATAAATTACGATAATAAGTTGTGAACCACTTTAAACTTGGATAATCCGATTTTTCTTGGCCTAAATTTCTTTGTGAAACTTTTAGTAAAAATGTTTGGGGTTGATTTATATTTTTTACGGATTTTTTCGATGTGTTTTAGCTCATACGATAATGATACGTATGTTTAAATACTCCGATATCATGGAAATTATTTATATCAATTTATTTTAAATTTTTATGTAATTAAAATTTCCGGGGTGCTACAGAGTTGTACATCTGGCTGAGGGAAAGACGATAGAGGGCAGCGACTTGTGTTTGTGGGTGTGCAGTCGCTTGTAGCGCGCTCCCGGTTGGGGGTACGGACACCAGTAGATGAATTGGGCCCCAGCTAGTCCTATTTCCAGGGCCTCACTTTAGGGAGCTCGGAACAGAGTCCCTAAAGGTGCCGGGCGTGGGCCTGCAGGGTGTGCGACTTGCAGGTTGTTGTGTTGGTTGGTCTCCACTGTTGTTGGCTTGTTGTTGTGGAGCAGCAGTTGGACCTTCCGTCCGTGACTGCAAGACTAAGAGGTAGTTCTTGCACTTTGTTGTCTGGGTTGGATACTGGCATCAAGAACCAATAGTCCATTCCCGTGCGGTGGCATAGTTTCATTCTGACTCGGGGTTTGCCACTGGTCGTGGCTTGTGTGTGTGATTCGCTGGTTAAGGTTGTAACCATTGTTGTGTGCTCTGGAGGTGGCACGGTTTACTAGTTTAGTGTTGTACCTTGTGGTAGCAGGTACATGTACACCTCGAGGGTAGTGTGGTGTTGTGGTACGTGAGTCTCGTCCTCAGCAGTTGTTGAGATGTGACTATACGTACTGTGGAGATCTTGCGGTGTGATTCTCCACGTGGTGTGTGTTTCTAGTTATGGTTTGGTATGCGGGTATTGGCTGGTTGTCGCCAATCTCGATGCTCCGTGTGTGTGGTTACCCTGTGAGACTGTAGCCTAGGCAGTGGTTTGGTGGTGAGGCTTAAGGTCGAGGTGGTTTGGTTGTAGGGCGGACTATCGATGGTAAGCTAGTCATGTGATTCCCTTTACTTTCTGAGAACCAGGTTTAGCAGGTGTGTTTATAGTTTGTTGTTGATTAACATGCGTGTATGTGCATGTTATGCTTTGGCTACCAGTGTTTCTAGTGAGACCCTCTGGAGTTGAGGTCTTTTAGTGTTGTTGTTTGTTTCGTTGTGGGAGGTCCCTACTAAGCCAGTGACTTGTTGAGGCTCACTCCCTTACAGTTTGTTTCAGGTGTTGGCCGACTTCAGCATGGTTTATGCAGGAGTAGTGCAGACTTGTACCCCGGGCAGTAGAGTAGTTGAGTTGTTTGAGCTTGTGCTTCCTCAAGATATGCCCCAGGTAGTTGTACTCTTTTAATTGGACATGTAAAATTGTAATGGGACTTTTGTACATTGTGGTTTATAGTTGTATACACTTGTACTTTCCTGTGTTATATACTGTACTTGTCGTCTTTTATATTCGTACTGGACACGTGTTAATGATATCCCTTCTGAGACTTCTGTCCGTTCGCGGGAGACGGATCTGGATATGGACCCTTATTGGGTATTAATATCCAGGGCCGTTACAGTTGGTACCAGAGCAATGGTCCAGTTTGAATATGAAAAGACATTGAAGGTACAATGTCTTAATACATGGATTAATTTCCACTGCTGGTAGTAAGTCTGCAGCTTTACGTGATTTAAAATAGTTTTCACATAAGTTTTTGTTATGTGAATTATATATGTTGGTTAGGAAGCTGTTGGTAGTAGTAGGAACAGAGATGATTGGTAAGAAATGCAGTTTGTTGAAAGTGAATAATTATGAAAAAAGGTTGTGTGTAAACCTAGCAGATGTTAGGCACGGCAGAAAAATGGTAAGATTAGAGATAGAAATTCAGTGTGTTAAAGGTCACGTAAGTTGTTTAAGGAATCTACAGTCATGAAACCAGCGAGATTGGTGATTTCAGTTATGAAATCTAGGAAGAATGTTTTAGTGAGAAACAGAAATGTGTAGAGATAGAGATAAAGGAAGATATGATGGAATAGCAAAGGAAATAGATGTATAATGAGGAATAGAGCAGTGTATAGTTAAAGACGAGTTAGTGTGCATTAATTGAGAACCGCAATAGAGGTGATCATTATGTTGAGATTTGTGCCAGTTGATATCAAGGAACAATTTGGTGAAAGTGTGATTAGAGTGGTAAGGAAAATTTTGGGATAAATGTATAAAGTAGATCAGCCTCAGATGAAAAACCGATAGTAGAGGTACAGGAATTGTGACAGCCATATCACATCTATGTGATTAGCATTGGTTGCATCTATGAGTTCGGGAATAGAGAGTGTACTGAATAGTGATGGTGTCAAGAAATTGTGATAATAGATATTTGTATAAGAAAGTGCTGAGGTTGGGCAAAGAAAGAGATATGTTAGAGTTTGGCTGGGGCAGAACAGTGAATATGGCCCAGTATAACAGAATAGAACCGAAAGAGAGAAATGTGATGCAGATAATTGGAATGGATAAGCATAGAAAGAAAAGGATGATCAGTTGAGTAAGGAAAAAGATTTAAGAAAATGTGGCACTTGTGTGCAAAAGAGTTAGCCAAGAGAAATATGGAATTTGTGCAGAATAGTCAGCGCAGTATTATATGAGAAAAGAAATTGCAAAATTAAATTGATGAGGACAGTATTTTGGAAATAATAAAGAGGCAGTGTCAAAAATCAGCTAGAGAAGATGGTTTAAAGATAAGAAAGGTACGAGGTGAGCAAGATGTGCCAACAGTCACGAGGCAAAATGCAGAATTTAAAGATGAAGCATAAGTATATGTGATATATTGAGGAAAGTAGATCAGAAACTACAGTGTTTCAAGCTAGTGGCAGTTGGTTGAGTAGAATAAATAGAAAAATGTGTGAAATGGGAATTGAATCCAACTGGGATTCGAGTAATAGTGAAAGTGGAAAGCAAATAAAAGTAGTATCGGAAGCAGAATTTACAAGAGATTGTGCCAAGTGGTCAGCATATTCAGAGTAGCGCAGCGGAAGTGTGGGGAGCTCATAACCCACAACTTTGCTTGTTTGACAGAGATTTATAGATTTTGGCACAAATGGGCAAGAGATCGAGAAATTTAAGAAATATAAGTTAAAGAAATGCGAACAAAACAACATGAAAAGGCAAAAAATTCAGAAAAAAAGATAATGAGTTTTCTGTGGAAAAGTTAGCAGTTGAGTGTATAAAGAAGAAGAAAGAAAGATAAAGCATAGAACAATTGACAGTCATGAGTGGAGAAGTTATGGCACTGTAGAATGTGAGAAAAATAAGATGATATTAAATGGCAGATGAGGCAGAATATCAGCAGGCAATGATAAACAGAAATGAAATGGCACCGAAAATTTTGAGAATTTAAAAGAGGTTATGACATGGTAAAGCACTACAATGTAGCAATGTTTAGTAAACAATTTGAGAAAGTAAAGCGGCTTAGGAAAAAGATGTTGCAAGCACAGCCAGGAAAGTATGGAAGCAGGCTGTGTCGAAGGAAATAAAGCGCCAACAGTAAGGTAGAATTGTTTGCGGTCAGAAAGTAAAGGAAGAATGGATCGTACTAATTGGGCAGAGCAAGTATGGAAAGAAATAAAGAGAAAGGAAGAGCAGAGCAATTATGAAACAGAAAGGTTAAGCAGGAAAGGTATGAAAATGAGCAGATCAAGGTAGTCCAGGTGCAGTGATTTGAAAGACAAGAGTAGAGAAAGTGTATCCTACTTGTTCTGTATATAGCTTTATTTCTTTTTAGGTGTTAGTTTGACTTGCCGTGGTTTCACCCTGAATGTCGAGGATGACATTTCTTTTTAGGTGTTAGTAATGTAACAGTACGGTCATTCAGATTCGGGTTTATTGGGTCTATGGGTGGTGCTCTTCACCAAGAGATAGTCAATGGGTTGTTTGTGTGGTTTCTGTGCACAGAGTGAGCAGTGTGGGCCAGATATGCCAGCCCAATTACACTGCTGGTTCACTGTTTGGAATTACGGCGGAGGTAGGCGACGTGATTTGAACGTGTCGTACATTCCGGACGCGATTCAAGGAACCGCCTCTATCACACGTGGCACAGGTTTCTGTATGGCATCAAATTAGGTGGACGCATTTAAAAGGTTTAAATGCGGCGACTGTTAGCGACGCGACTTTGAATGTAATGTTAAAACATCGTTTCGGCCAGATAGAGCAGAGGAAGCTCTGTCCGACGATGGGGGAGGCTGTTGTGGCACCTTTTGTGGAGTTTTCCGGCGACTTCGACTTCTAGTGGCTCGTGCGGTGCGGGAACCATGCGAGGACGATGCTCGGAGCGTGGGCATGCCGTCAACAAGGAGGTTTTGGGGTGTTCTTCGGTGTCTTTTGCCAATAGGGAGACTTCCTACCATTGTTTACAGTTTAATGGCATGTTTGGATTTGGGATTGAGGGTTGGAGCATGTGTGGGTGGTGTGCCATGGTTTGGAATCATGCTTACTGCTTTGAATTGGAGTTTGATCAGCCTGTGTGTGGTTTCTTACTGGGAGGAGGTGGGTTCGGCCTGTAAGCAGAACCCACAGGTTTCGTGGGAACGCGTCGAGGATAGCCGACGCGTTCATGTTGAACGCATCGCGCTGAGCCGACGCGTTACGGGTTTTGGTCCGATGGGTGAGGCGGTGGCGTGAACGCGGCCCCTCGACCCGACGCATTTTGCTTGAACGCATCTTAGTTTTCGGATGTATTTTCGGTGTCGACCGATGGTTTGACCAATCGGGCTTTGTGGCGGCGTGTCGAGCTGACGCGACTTGGTCGTGGCGCTAGGCCTTGCCGCGTTAGCATTTTGTGGCAGGTCTTATCAGTTGGACGCAATTAGAGTGGCTTCGTATCAGGCCAACGCGATCTGGTCATTACGCTTCGCCCTGTCGCGACAAGGCTTGGAATGGCGTCTGGAATAGTCGACGCGATTCAAGTGGCGGCGGCTGTGTTCAACGCGGTTTGGTCTCCGAGGGGAATGTTGGGTGTTGGGCAGTGAAGGTGTTGTGTAGACCTAGCCCAAGTCTGTAGTTGTTCTTTAAAGATTATTGTAATGTTTAATGTGTTAAGTGGTGTGTGTTTCCATGGAGGTCATGGGGTGACCAATGACAGGCAAGGTTGTGTTCTGATATTGATATGGTATGTTTATGATTTGTGTTAAGTATGTTAATGTATTAAGATAGGTGTTTAATGGTTAATGTGTATAAGTCTAATGTGTGGTCTTGGTGGTCATGTGATGACCTCGTTAATGAACGGTTGTGTGTAGGATGGCCTGAGAGTCACAAGGTGACCGATGATAAGCCATCCCTTACACTTGTGTACCGTGGGTTGTATACAAAGGTCATATAAGTATGTATATCGTGGTTTGTGTGCTTACCGAGTCTGGTGGTCCGGCACCTAATCTGGAATACCTCTTCAGTCCGTTACCCTAGCACCGGGTGCTTAAGGCTTGCCCCGGTACCGGAGTACCATCAAGGTCTGTGTCGTCTTCCTGGACACCCTCACTCCAGAGTTTGAGTTGTACGTCCGGCTGAGGGAAAGATGATAGAGGGCAGCGACTTGTGTTTGTGGGTGTGCAGTCACTTGTAGCGCGCTCGTGGTTGGGGGTACAGACACCAGTAGATGTACTGGGCCCTAACTAGTCCTGTTTCCAGTGCCTTACTTTAGGGAACTCGGGCCGGGGTCCCTAAAGGTGCCGAGCGTGGCCCTGCAGGGTGTGCGACCTGCAGGTTGTGGTAATGGTTGGTCTCCACTGTTCTTGCCTTGTTGTTGTAGAGCGGCAGTTGGACCTTCCGTCCGTGACTGCGAGACTAAGAGGTAGTTTTGTGCTTTGTTGTCCGGGTTGGATATTGGCATCATGAACCAGTAGTCCATTCCCGTGTGGCGGCGTCGTTCCGTTCCGACTCGTGGTTTGCCACTGGTTGTGGCTTGTGTGTGTGATTCGCTAGTTAAGATTGTAATCGTTGTGGTGTGCCCTAGAGGTGGCATGGTTCTGTGGTTTAGTGTTGTGCCTCGTGGTAGCAGGTACATGTACCCCTCGAGGGTAGTGTGGTGTTGTGGTACGTGAGTCTCATCCTCAGCAGATGTTGAGATGTGACTATGCGTAGTGTGGAGATCTTGCGGTGTGATTCTCCACATGGTGTGTGTTTCTAGTTATGGTTTAGTATGCGGGTATTGGCTGGTTGTCGCCAATCCCGATGCTTCGTGTGTGTGGTTAGCCCATGAGACTGTAGCCTAGGCAGTAGTTTGTCGGTGAGGCTTAAGGTCAAGGTGGTTTGGTTGTAGGGCAGACTAGCGATGCTAAGCTAGTCATGTAATGCCCTTTACTTTCTGAGGGTCGGATTTAGCCGGTGTGTTTATAGTTTGTTGTTGATTAACATGCGTGTGTGTGCATGTTATGCTTCGGCTACCGGTGTTGCCAGTGAGACCCTCTGGGGTTGAGGTCTTTTAGTGTTGTTGTTGGTTTCGTTGTGGGAGATCCCTACTGAGCCAGTGACTTGTTGAGGCTCACTCCCTTATAGTTTGTTTCAGGTGTTGGCCGACTTTGGCATGGTTTATGCAGGAGTAGTGCAGACTTGTACCACCGGCAATAGAGTAGTTAAGTCGTTTCAGCTTGTGCTCCCTCGGGGTATGCCCCAGGTAGTTGTACTCTTTTAATTGGACATGTAAAATTGTAATGGGACTTTTGTACATTGTGATTTACAGTTGTATACACTTGTACTTTCCTGTGTTATATACTGTACTTGTGGTCTTTTATATTCGTACTGGACACGTGTTAATGATATCCCTTGCGAGACTTCGGTCCGTTCGCGGGAGACGGATCTGGATATAGACCCTTATTGGGTATAAATATTCAGGGCCCTTACAAAAAATCCCTGCCACAGGACCTTCCGAAAAAATAGATAGAGAGAAATTTTCCTCTTTCTTCCCTGACAATGGGCGTAAGACATGGGATATTATCCAACCATTCTTTGCGCAAGTCACCTTCTCTCTCTATTTTCCTAGTTCATTTTTCACCCATTAATGTAACTTGGTCTTTATAAATATTGATATAGATATGTCCCTTCACATCTATGTCTATATCTCTCTCCCTCCTTCTCTTTTATCCTTTCTGTTAATGCCACAAAGGAGGAGAAAGAAAGAAATGGAAGGAAGAAACAAATGTTTTACAAATTCAAAATTTTTTTTTCTGAATTTAAAAGTTTATATCATTAACAAAAAGGGGGAGAATTGTTGAGCAACTATTTCTATCTATTTTGCTAATATAATTGCTAAACATTTATCATAATATTTTTGCTATGACAAAACCGTTTAATATCTTCACCATTACCATTTATGATAATCAATAAGTTAAAAGGCTCTTATTTTTACAAACATATTTTTTCCAAAGTTTATGCTTACACAGAACCCAAGTATCAACACAACGAAAATTTTGAAGTCCACAGTGTACACTGTATATCATACTAACTCCGACTCCAGACTCCGACTCTTGAAAAGTCGAAGTAATGCTTCGATCGATGAACAACTGGTAGCACTCTGACTCCTGAAATTTTGATGTCGGACCTACTCCGACTCTTGAAAAGTCAAAGCCAGACCTACTCCAACTCCTGAAAAGTCAAGGGCTAGCTTCCAACGGCCAAATTTCAAATGGGCAAATCTGAAGCTCATATATATGAAGCCGAAGCTTGAAGTCTTAAGAACAAAAAAAACAAGAGACATAGAGATACACATACATAGAAGAAGATAGAAGCTTACATTCCACTCCCATCTGAAAGCCAGACGAGCCACTCAAAGAGAAAGAGAGAGCCACTCCTCAATCTTCAACTTCATGCTTTCCATTGGTGATTAGAAGTCTTCTTTGCTTGGTGGATTACTACATTTCAGATTCTATTCAGTCCACCTCTTTGTTTCAGAAAGAGCTTGAGCTCCACTTTCATTTGCTTCTCTTTCTGAATCTCTGTGTTTGCTCATTTCTGTTGAGCAGACACACAAGTTTTCAACTTTTATGTAAGATAACCTGCAGAGGGTTTGTACCCTACAGTGCCCCTCTTGTAAAGCGAACACCACTAAAAACTTACCTATCAAAGGCAGAAAATAAAAAGCAAAAATAATTGTGACTTTTATTTTAAATTTTGAAAGGCAAAATAAAATTTTGCCTTCTATTCATATTAAATCATCTCTATTAAAGGCACAATATAAATTGGGTCTTATAAAATCTAATAAATAGAAGACAATAACGAGATTCTGCCTTTTATTTACTAAATTAGAAATAATATCTAACCCTCGAAAAACTTAATATCAAACAAATTAAAAAAAAAAGATCAAATAGATTTTTCCATTTTTCCCACCCTAACATCCCCCACCACGCGCGCCTTTAGTTTATCTATTTTCCATGGAGAACAGCAATAGGTCGGCGCCGGCTCCACCGAGCACAGGGAAGCAGTAGTCTCCTGCACCAGGCCGCTCCACCTGTAGTACCCCGGTAAAATTTTAAGGAATTGAAAATTTTGAAACAAATGGAAAAATGGGAAAAATATTTGATAGTATGAAAATAATAAACACACACAATGTGATATCAATCATCGATTTCCATGTTATATAGTAGTCGATGTAGCCCTTGAACACGGAATGATGGAGGTTGTGCCCTCCCAGCGTGGCAGAATCATTTGGAGGATTAGCTGTGGGAAAGTGATTAAGTAGTGGTATCTGAACTTGACCTTGAGGCGCACCACTCTAAGAGTTGTCAGGGCATGGCCCAGGCATGGTGGGCTTATCCTTTTTCAAGATTTTGATCAGGATAGGTGCGACAGATCTGTCCTTTTTGCAGACCAAATCAGTGTTAGGTATGGCAAGGTAGGGTTTGGGCTTGGCATGCGTATGGCCAGCTTGAACCTTATGTCCTCTCTTGTCCCTTCTGATGGGAATAAGGCAAAATGGGTCCTGAAGGTAACCAAGACCCCTTAAATATGCCACACCTCCCTTCTTGGCCAAACTTTATGCCCTTCCTCAAGGGGAAGTCTTCGAGCTTGAGAGCCTCTTTGCCTTTTTCTAGAGCGTCTGTTAGAGAGGTTTGGGAGTCAGAGTCTGTGGAGAGCTCCGAAGCTGAAAAGATAATCCTTAAGCTTGGAACTTGATGCGTAGAAGACTTGGAGGTTCTTCATCCATCAAATGCTACTTTGACCTGCTTGGAACTGGACTTCTAGGAGTTCACCTTCCCTAAGCTTGGCATCAGACAGTACGAGTGGATTCTAGAGCAACATAAAAAGGTAGGTTTTCTCATGCAAAAAAACTAAATCTTACATGTCCTTACAGAGAAATCATCGAGTTTAGTTCCACATGCATCTATTTCCCAAGTTTTACTGAGTGTGCCCAGTGTTTTAAAGGTTTTCCCCAGTTAAGCATGTTCATGACTACTTGCCTTCTTGTGCACACTCCTCGAGGCCTAATCCTATGAAACCAGGAACTATAGCCCCTTCTGCTCCTTGTACACATCCAATTCTAGGGTCGTAGTTCCCTTCTAGTGGCCCTAGATGATTGAGATATAAGCGTCTTTCAAAGATGTCGTGTGGTACTGAGGCTTCCTGTGTTCTTCCAGTGTCGCACATAAACCACGGCCAAATTTTGGTAAAATCGAAACTACGGATCTCTTCTATCTGTTGTCCTCTACACTTTTCTGGGTTAGAGTTTTGCCCAAGGATTTCCTATTTTTGGGTTACAAGCCCACTCATGTAAGGTTATAGTCCTCTCTGAGTCCCTGAAGAGTGGAAATTGATTCCACATCGATTCGGGTCATAAGTGATCCTACATCGACTCCAGTTCAAATTCGTTCTGGCATCAACTTCGTATTGGAAATTGATCCCACATCGATTCGTGTCATAAGTGAGCTTACATCGACTCCTTCGGTCATTGACTCCTTTAGTAATCGTTGTGAACATCGACTCCTTCAGAATCGTTTTAAACATCGACTCCTATAGTAATCGTTGTTAACATTGACTGCTTCAAAATCATTGTAAACATCGACTCCTTTAGTAATCGTTATGAACATCGACTCTTTCAGAATCGTTGCAAACATCGACTTACCCTTACATCGACTTGCTCTCAGAACGATTTGCCCTTACATTGACTTGCCTTTACAACGACTTGCTCTCAGAATGATTTGCCCTTACAATGGATTTACATTTACATTGACTTGCTCTCAGAACGAATTGCCCTTACATCGACTTGCCCTTATAATGACATGTTCTAAAAATGATTTGCCTTTATAACGACTTGCTCTAAGAACGATTTGCCCTTACATCAACTTGCCCTTATAACAACTTGCTCTCAGAATAATTTGCCTTCACATTGACTCTGTCGTGAACATCGACTCTGATCATAAGTAACGACTCTAATCATAAGCATCGACTTTGGTTGTAAACATCGATTTCTGTTGTAGTTGTTACTACATAGATTTCGGTTGTAATCATTTCCCACACGCTACGCGATGGTAATCCAGATTGCTCTGCTGAGTTGTCCCATAAAACATAAACATGCCCTATGGACATATCATGTTATGTATCTAGTTAGTGGCCTAAAAGTGATCAATGTACGTGAACACCATTAGAACATGGATTCTATTCTAAGAAATTCAACTGCTTGATTTTTCTACTAAAAGACTGATATGAGTTAGGTTCAAAACTCTAGATTGCAATACATTGAACTCCACGAATGATCATATTCTTTTACTGTGAGCTTGTTCTTGAAATTTTGTGGCCATAATATGTATATGTTCGGCACAACGCGGGACTTCGGTCCATTTGACTAATGCCTGTGCAAATAAGGGCCCTATCTGGTCCTGGGGAGGAGCGCCCTAACGTACTTGATAACCGCGGAAGTATGGACTTGTTGTAAGGCCCTCGAACTTTGTTCTTTTAATTGGACTTTGTCATATGGTGATTAGTTGGTTTGTGTATATAATTATGTGTATATGTATATATATATATGTGTGTTTATTTCTGTACATATTGTATTCAAATGGTGTTGTACATATGTATATATGTGTTTATTTATGTACATATTGTTTTATTTATATTGTACATGTTGCATTTGAATAATGTGGTGTATTACGTATGTAAATTACAGAGTGAATGCATGTTTAAGTGATTTTCTGTGTTCTGGCCGAAAGGCCAATTAACGTCAACATGCATTGACGTTTATTGGAAGGTCGACATCCAGATCGATGGACGCTGACTCCCAGTAAATGGCAGCAATATGGCCGTTTATTTCCCAGAAATTGTGCGGTTTCAGATTAGGAAACGACCACGTTTTCTCTAGTTCTGGTTTTGGAAACTACCTCCCAATGGTAGGATTTCCACCTTAATGCATACCCCGATTCCCTTAGCTTATAAAAACACCAGATTAGGGCGAAGTTAGGCCTTCTGGCTTCTTGAGAAACCCTAGAGCTCCGTGCGAAAAACATGAACTTTAAAGGCTTTGATCTGGCGTTTGTATGCATCTTCTGGCGATCTGCATCGACTAGGGGATACTCTGAACATTGGTGAGGCTTCCCTGACTCCGGTGTGCGACCTACATCGACACAAAGACCGGATCTCGGAGGATTTGGAACGCCTTCTTGGCTTGGCCGAGGAGGGCATCTTCGGCTAATTAATCCTGTTCTTTAATTTTTAAAAGGCAAGCGATCTAGGGATTACATCCCTACCCATGTCCCTTAGGTCCTAGGATTTTATTTGATTTTATCTCGTGTCCTAGAACCCCAATTTCTCTTGTGTTGTGCGTTCAGTCAGTGTCTTCTGCAGATAGGATATTGACGGCCACATGTGTTCCGTCAAGATCTTGGGTCGGCGGCAACATCGTATGCGGTTAACCCGGTTGGCGGCAACCTCTTTGCCGCCAAGTTCGTCTGTTTTTCACTGAACCCTAACTTTCATATCTGTGTGATTATATTCGGACTTGTGGTTGTCTGTGCATGCTGTGAGATTTATGTTGGGTCAGGTACGATCAATAGGCCATGTCATGAGCATGTACCGAGTTTCGGTAGTTAGTTTTAATTATTAAAATTTCTATAATTGGGCTGTGAGCATGATCTGACCATGATTAATCTTGTATAAATAGATCCGTTGTAGACTAGAGTTTTATAAATTTTCCCTGTTCGTATGATGACTGTTTTCATGTTTTGAAACTATTAGATATGACTGTTTTACTATGAAACCTGATTAAGTGAAATTCTTGACAAATATGCCTGAAATCCATTTTAATTGCTATAATTAGTTTACAGATCTGAAAAAACTAGAAAATTGAGCATGTGTCATGTTATCTGTTTAGAACATGTGATAAAAATTTTGTTCTGTTTTCATGACAGTAGGTACAGTTATCGGTTTAACAATGAAAATTTACCATGTTGAGCATGTTAAGTTTAATCTTGTATGATTCAGTGATTAGCTGCATGATTAGGACTGTGATATGAGTTATTTGTCACTGCGAACAGTAGCATCATGTAAGGTAAACTGAAGCATGTGTAATTGTGTAAAAGTGAATGTAATTGTATTAAATGGTGCATGGGAAATGTGTAAACAATGTGATAGAGTGAAATGTGAAAACTGTGCTGATATTGACACTGCTACCTTAGAGGGCAGTGGAGTCATACTGTAGTAAAGTCCGTACGGGAAGGCTCAATGTGTGACGGCTCTGGATACTTATGCCCAATAAGGCTCCATATCTACGTCCGCCTCCCACAAACGGACCGAAGTTTCGCAAGGGATAGCTCACACACGTTTCCAGTAAGAATATAAAAGATAACTACACAGTATAAGACACAAGAAAGTACATGTGCTCATATCTGCATATAACAATTTACAACTGTCCCATTACATTATTACATGTCCAAATTAAAAAGAGTACAACTACCTGGGGCATACCTCGAGGGAGCACAAGCTCACACAACTCCAGTAACACCACTACTAGTGATACAAGTCTGTCTCAACGTCTTCGCAACCCATAACAACAGTAAACCATGAAAAGAACTATAGGGGAGTGAGCCTCAACAAGTCACCGGCTCAGTAGGGGACAACCCAAAATCACACACAACATAGGAGAATCTCAACCCCAATGGGTCTCACTGGCAACACTGATAGCCAAACCATATCATGCTCACACATTCAAAATAAACAACAACTAGAACATAAACTTACAATAAACATATAGTCCTTGAAGAGAAGAGGAACAACAAGACTAGCACCATACCACTAGTCCACCCCACAACTGGAAAGCCTAGGCGACAAGCCTCACTGGCACACCACCTCAACAATTAGTCGCCTAAGCTACAAGCCACACAGGCAAACCGCTGCCTCCGCTACAAGCTTCACTGGCGAATCTCAAACACATGGGTAACAGGACTGCTAACTAAGAGCTAGTTCTTTATACCCTTAAACCACGATATAACGAATGTCACACTTAAGTAACAGGACTGGCTGCCATGATGCCAATCAATCACACATTAAAACCTTATTCGGAAGATTACCCAAGGAAGGGTAAAACACAGTAAGTGGAAGATCTCACCGCATGACCTCCACGGAGCACAGCTCCACTACACCACCTGAAAAGGCTGGTACTCAATGTACCACCATAAACCACTACCCACACTGGGTACAGGTACCTACTACCACGACGTACCACCACAGAAACCACAAGTAAACTTGTGCCACAACCAGGCACACTACGGCAAGACAAACAACAGCCTCAACTATGCCAACACCCGGGCACACCTCAACGAGTAAAACCTCAACTAGCGAGTCACACACACACGAGCCACAGTCAGTGGCAAAGCATGAGTCGGAAAGCACGACGCCACCACATGGGAACGTACTACTGGTTCATGACGCCAGTATCCAACCCAGACATTATAACACAAATACTACCTCTCAGTCTCGCAGCCATGGATGTAAGGTCCAACTGCCGCTCCACAACCACAAGCCAAAGAACAGTGGAGACCATCTAACACCACAACCTGCAGGTTACACACCTAGCTGGCCCATGCTCGGCACCTTTAGAGACTCTGGCCCGAGCTCTCTAAAGTGAGGCACTGGAAACTAGGACTAGCTGGGGACCAGTACGTCTTCTGGTGTCTGTACCCCCAACCACGAGCACGCTACAAGCAAATGCACACCCACAAACACAAGTCGCTGCCCCCAGCCATCTTTCCATCAGCTGGACGTACTACTAAAACACAGAAGTGAGGGTGTCCATGAAAGACGACACAGACCTCGATGGTACCCAGTGCCAGGATAAGTTCCGAGCACACACACACGTGCCTGGCTCACACAGAACCTGGGGCACCCAACTGAAGAGGTTTTCCGGAATAGGCGCCGGACCACCACACTCGGCAATGCACAAACCACACATATATATATATACTTGCATATTCTTTATTATAAACCACGGTACAATTATCAGGAATAACTTGTCCCCGGTCACCCTGTGACCTACAAGCTACCCCACACCAACACACATATAAATCACGATAACCAATCATAAACTGGCCTATCATTGGTCACCATGTTACCTCCTTGCCACATAAATACAATATACAATATTTACACACCAACTCTTAACCTTACTCACATTATACTAGTTAAACCATCTTTATCAACCTATAAAAGATGTCACAAGACTGAGGCTAGGTTCACACCGGAACCTCACTGCCAAGCCACCACAATAGTATGTGCCATGCACACACTCACACCACGGAGACACTATACCAAATACGTAAACAACATACTAACCATGCTCACAGAGCGCTACAGGTGCCAATGCACCACTTGGCAAAGCCATGCACATCAAATACCAATAATCGGATAACCAAATCACTGAAACCATTCAAAGCAAGACCTCATGGCTGAGGTCGTGACATGGGGTAGCGTCGCTATCAGATTGCGACACCCCAATATGTCGCGATAGGAAACCCGAACACGACTAGTCGGCCTGTCACGACCTGGTCACGACAGCCAGGTCTGTCGCCTTCACAGGTGAAACCCTAATCTGGGAATCCTTCTCCATATTCTCCATACAAACCACCCCAAACGATGTTTCAACCCGGTTTTCATGCTCATTTCATTACCTAAACATAGCATCTACTGTTTATAAAGCATTAAACAAATCAAACATGCACCATACACGATCTACACAATAGAACCAGGTGAAATCTCCCTACCTTCACGAAGAACATGCAAACCGGCTAGGCACGATGTCTCCCCCGCTTCATGCGATGTCCATGCGTCGAGAGCACGATGAAACCACGCCAAAACGCCAAATCGCCCCCGAATCCGCCGCAGCAGCTTCCCCTGGCCGAGCAGAGCTTCCCCTACTCTATCCAGCCGAAACCAACTTAAAAACACCCAACGGTTGGGATCGCGACGTACCTCCCCGTCGCGACCTTGTCGCGATGGACTAGGGCATCACCTTCCCATTATCAACGTTAGCATGCCCTGTCCCGTGTGCGACACGCGACGCGCATGCAGACGTCGACCCTAATAGCGGCAACAAGAACGCGACCACGAGTGCCCCCTCATTTAGAACGCGACACACATGCTTGTCGCGTTCACAACTAGTGAACCAACGGGTACTATGGGCCTAACCTGCCGGCCCACTAAGCCCCACGCAACGCTCAGAAACCACAACCAAGGCCCAATGACCCCACATTAGTCATGAGCACCATACCAAAACTAGTAAAAGCAGATCTGAATGACCACTAAACGACGATCCACGAAGATCCGAAAAATGCACTACGTAACATTACTATCACCTAAAAAGGAATGTCATCCTCAACATTCAAAACGAACCACAATAAACCAAACTATCACCTAAAAAGAAACAAAGCCGTATACAGAACAAGTAGGATACGCTTCCTCTGCATCTTTCTTTCAAACCATCTATACTAACTGATCCATCTATCCATTTCCATGCTTGTTCTGCCTTTCCTTTCCTTTTTAATTTATTCTAGAACCGCTTTATTTCGTGGATTCAATTTACCATTCCTTACTTTTCGTCTGTAAGCAATTCTACCTTGCAGTTGGTGCTTTATCTCCTTGGACTCAACCTACTTCCACATTTTCCTGGTTGTGTTTGCAACATTTCTTTCTAGGCCATTTTTCTTTCTCCAATCCTTTTGCTTTACGCTGATATCTTTAAATACTCTATTATACTAAATCCTGCTTAAATTTTTTTATCCTTGATGCTATTCCATTATCTACATATTACTACCAGCCGTTACTATACTTTATCTGCTTTCATATTCTCAATTGCTTATTTTTTGAGAAATTTGCATTATCATCTTTGAATTTTCCTGCCTCCCCTGACCATTCTGCATCAACAGCTTTAACTCATATTTAACTAAGAACCCTTGTCTCTCTACTCAACTGTGCACTAACCTTAAATTTTGTTTCTCGATTATTTAACCCTCGAATAACTTATAAATATCCAACTTTCCATAAATTCTAGTCTCATATCTAACTTTACTGGCTTCTCAATTTATCTTATTTATCCACTTAATACTGACAGGAAATGTTGGTATTTCTAATCTGCTTTTCTTGCTATTTCTATTTTAATTAGACCACTTACTTCGTTTCTGAATTCTGCCATACCACTAGAAACATTTCTTGCTTTAAATCATACTTTCCAATTGACATTATATTTCTCTTATCATATAATAGTACCACTTAATTGACTCTACCCATATTCTATCTTCTGCTATATCTGTACCTCGCTGAATTCTGAATCTTGTCATAGTATTATTGATATACTTTCCCCTTTATATACTTTCTTCACTTCAAACAATATTCCCTGATTGACTCAACAAATCTAACCCATATCTTTTCACAATTTTCATTCTCACTACTGCACATACCCGAAGATTTGCCTTTACCTTTACCCCAAACCTTGCTCATTTATATAATATCAAATTTCAAATTTCTTTACCACTAAACTGATCATATTGCTCCTCACTTTTTATGTTCCCTTTTGCTATATTTTAATCTGCTTGCTATTCCTTAACTGATTTATTATGACTTTACTTCAAATTTTGGAAATATCCTTATAACAGAATTCATTTATTCATCTGAATCATCTTACTGCACACCATTACACAGATTCCTACTGCACATTTTCTGAACCATCTGATTATCGATGTTCCATAATCTGACACATTCTTTTCCCTTATCTGATCATTAATACTAAACTTTATCTTTACTACCAATAACATAATATCATTTTTGCAAAATATTTCTCTTAACTATTCTGCTAACTGACTAGTCTCAAGGTGCCATTTATGCTGCAATCCCTCTTATTAAAATACTAACTATTTCCTTTAAATACAATAATTTATTCTACCTGATTCCTTTATTCCACATTGCTGATTTACTGCCAGTCAGAAACAATTTTAGTGTTACGGCTCATTTACAAAATATCCATTCACAATTTACTTTGCTGCTCCTCATTACTTCTCAATGGACTTAACCCTCTCTTTTCTTTTTTTATTCTGACTTGCATAACTCCAACTTACTCTAATTAGTTAGCTTTAACCTTAATTTGTTTCTGACTTCAACTTTCTTTTTCCATTCCCACCAACTACACACAACTACTGGTGCAACCTTGCACAAGTCTCTCTGCGAAATCTTCACCCACTACCTCTTACTAAATGGATATCTTTTCATATATTTACATGGGTTTCCATATCAAATTTTCTATAATCTCATTATTCATGACTACACTACTCTTAAACTCTTTACTACAACTATTTCTAATCACAAATCACACTTAATAACCATTTGAATTACTATTCCCCTACTTGCCAGCATCTTACCTCAAGTCAAACTATTTCACTCAATTATTTCAAACCTAACATGCCACTAATCATGTTATTATCCAAACTGTTCCTTAACACTTTATTAACATAAATATCTGCCTCAATGACTGTCTCTGCTACAGTTCTCAGCCACAATTCACACATTTAACAGCCCTGGTCACATAGCCCTATTCCTCATCATAACACTATTCCCTCTACTATTCCATCACATCACTACCATATACCTGTCTCTGCCAACTCTAATTCTCACTAAGACATTCTCACTGGTTTTCATGACTGAATTCACTATTCCCTTCAATTTTCTATATTGAGAACCTTTAATCAACTATACTTTAACCGCAACTGGCACTCTATTAACCACTCACACTACACCACTAACCATGCCATTCCTCTGCCATTACCCACAGCTACTAATCTGACCAACTATACACACAATTCACATACCAAGACTCATGTGAAAACTGTACTAAAAAGCACCAGAAACCACAGACTTACTACCAGCAGTGGACATTAATCCATGTATTGGGACATTGTAACCTCAATGTCTTTTCATATCCTAACTGGACCATGCTCTGATACCAACTGTGATGGCCCTAGATACTTATGTCCAATAAGGCTCCATATCCAGATCCGCCTCCCGCGAACGGACCGAAGTCTCACAAGGGATAGCTCACACACGTGTCCAGTAAGAATATAAAAAACAACTACATAGTATAAGACACAAGAAAGTACATGTGCTCATATCTGCATATAACAATTTACAACTATCCCATTACATTATTACATGTCCAATTTTTTTTTTTCAATGTAGCCGAACCAAAAAGGAGAGGGTAGGGGCATCCTCACAGTGTGAGAGGGCCACTACATTCACCAGGCGGCTAACACTTTTATCATATAGTGAATAAGGTAGATGGAGAGTACATGTCGGTTTACAACCTGAGTGTAGGACACCCTACCTTATCAAGACGGTAGGTTCCCTTAACAATCGAAGGGAGGAGAGTCCAGGAGTCCCATATGGAGAGTTGGGTACTGGAGGAACCTAGAGCAACAAGGGTGTTGGCAACCTGGTTGGCCTCACGTAGCACGTGACTGACTTTAGCTTTGATCTGCTGTGCTATGATCGCCACATCTTGTAGTATGCATAGTAACTCCCAAGGGTAGGTCTGCTGGCTAGATAGAATGTGTGCTAGGTTGAGAGAATCAGTCTCAACTAATACCTCTTGGATGCCCTTACTGCACCAGATGTGTAGCCCATCCCTGAGAGCTAGCGCTTCAGCTTTAAGACTGGAGCTAAGGCTATGGTAAGTCTAGACAAAAGCAAAGAACAGAACTCCATTTTGGTCACGGAGGATCCCCCCTCCTCCAGCAACACCCACTGGTTTGAACGCCCCATCAACATTCAGTTTAAGCCTCCCTGGCAGAGGGCACAGCCATTTAATCACTTTTGGAGGATTAATTTTGATGCTGCCATTTGATGTTCCAACCTGTCGGAGAGTAGTCAACCACTGTTGCGGCAATTTCTGAAGATTAAAGGAAGTGCTAATGGCTCGGACTGAAAGCATACATCTGTTTATAATGTGCTTGGCTGACATGCTTTGCCCTTGGTGTCTTGCTCTATTTCTGTTGCACCAAATCTCCCAAATCACAGCCATGAATGTGCATCTTGCAAGCTTACTAGCAGTGGTGTTAAGCTCCAAGTGTGTCAAGAAGGAAAACATACCATCAACCACCAAAAGAACTGCTCGGTTGTTGAACTGAATGAGGGAGGACAGTTCAGTCCAGACCAGACTGGCGATCCCATCTGCAAAGAATAGATGGAGAGCAGTCTCTTCTTGGGGTTGAGGACAGCAAGAACACTTCGAACAAAGCGGGACACCCTGAGCTTTGACTGTTCCATCAACGGGGACTGAATTATATATCATTCGCCAAGCAAGAATGGACCACTTGAGGGGAACGCAAGGAGACCACAGCACATTACATGTCCAAATTAAAAAGAGTACAACTACCTGGGGCATACCCTGAGGGAGCACAAGCTCACACAACTCTAGTAACACCACTGCTAGTGTTACAAGTCTGTCTCAACGTCTTCGCAAGTCATACCAATGGTAAACCCTGAAAAGAACTATAGGGGAGTGAGCCTCAACAAGTCACCGGCTCAGTAGGGGATCACCTAAAACCACACACAACACAGGAGAACCTCAACCCCAACAGGTCTCATTGGCAACACCAATAGCCAAACCATATCATGCTCACACATTCATAATAAACAACAACTAGAACATAAACTTACAATAAACATATAGTCCTTGAAGAGAAGAGGAACAACAAGACTAGCACCACACCACTAGTCCGCCCCACAACTAGAAAGCCTAGGCCACAAGCCTCATAGGCACACCACCCCAACAATTAGTCGCCTGAGCTACAAGCCACACAGGCAAACCACTGCCTCAGCTACAAGCTTCACTGGTCAATCTCAAACACGTGGGTAACGGGACTGCTAACTAAGAGCTAGTTCTTTATACCCTTAAACCACAATATATCGAATGTCTCACTTAAGTAACAGGACTGGCTGCCACGATGCCAATCCATCACACATTAAAACCTTATTCGGAAGTTTACCCAAGGAAGGGTAAAACACAGCAAGTGGAAGGTCTCACCGAATGACCTCCAAGGAGCACAGCTCTACTACACAACCTAAAAAGGATGGTACACAATGTACCACCACAAACCACTACCCACACTGGGTACAGGTACCTACTACCATGAGGTACCACCACAGAAACCACAAGTAAACTTGTGCCACAATCAGGCACACTATCGCAAGACAAACCACAGCCTCAACTACGCCAACTCCAGGGCACACCTCAACGAGTAAAACCTCAACCAGCGAGTCACACACACACGAGCGAAAGCCAGTGGCAAAGCACGACACTACCACACGGGAATGGACTACTGGTTCATGATGCCAGTATCCAACCCGGACAACACAGCACAAGAACTACCTCTCAGTCTCGTAGCCACAGATGTAAGGTCCAATTGCCGCTCCACAACCACAAGCCAAAGAACAGTGGAGACCAACTAACACCACAACCTGTAGGTCACACACCCCGCAAGCCCATGCCTGGCACCTTTAGAGACTCTGCCCCGAGCTCTCTAAAGTGAGGCACTGGAAACTAGGACTAGATGGGGACCAGTATGTCTACTAGTGTCCATACCCCCAACCACAAGCGCGCTACAAGCGACTGCACACCCACAAACACAAGTCGCTGCCCCCAGCCATCTTTCCCTCAACCGGACGTACTACTCAAACATAGAAGTGAGGGTGTCAATGATAGACGACACAGACCTCGACGGTACCCAGTGCCAGGACAAGCCCCGAGCACACACACACGTGCCTAGCTCACACAAAACCTGGGGCACCCAACTGAAGAGGTATTCCGGAATAGGTGCCGGACCACCACACTTGGAAATGCACAAACCACGATATATATATATATATATATATATATATATATATATATATATACTTGCATATTCTTTATTATAAACCACGGTACAAGTGTCAGGAATAACTTGTCCCCGGTCACCCTGTGACCTACAAGCTACCACACACCAACACACATATAAATCACGATAACCAATCATAAACTGGCCTATCATTGGTCACCATGTGACCTCCTTGCCACATAAATACAATATACAATATTTACACACCAACTCTTAACCTTACTCACATTATACTAGTTAAACCATCTTTATCAACCTATAAAAGACGTCACAAGACTGAGGCTAGGTTCACACGGAAACCTCACTGTCCAACCACCACATAGTATGTGCCATGCACACACTCACACCACGGAGACACTATACCAAATACGTAAACAACACACTAACCATGCTCACAGAGCGCTACAGGTACCAATGCACCACTTGCCAAAGCAATGCACATCAAATACCGATAATCGGATAACCAAATCTGTAAGGCCCTCGAATTTTATTGCATTATTGTATTGCATGTAAAGAATTCATGTTGTGTATGTACGTATGTAAATATCTACGTAAGTACTAGTGGGTATACTATTGCATGCATGTGTATAAACTAGATGTAAATAGTGTATGAATGATATGTTGGTAGTGTATACATGATAATACATATGTATGACATATATAGGTATAAGATGTGCATGGTCTCTGCATGTTTTGGGGTTCTGGCCGAAGGCCAGATTGGCGTCAATATCAACGGACGTTTGAGTTGAGTAGGCGTCAACCCCATGGACGCCAACACTAAGTCCAGCGTCCAGCGATGTGGACGCCAATTTCTCTGACCTGCATGCGTTGTAGAGCCCAGAATTCCGGGAGCAAGCTTGCTCACCCATTGGGGAGCTGTCTCCAACGGTCTGATGGCCCTCTTGTCCGACCTGCGTGAGAGGAGAGATCCTCTCCTCTATATACAAACCCCCTTTGCAACCAGAAAACCCCTCTTTGGCTCTTTGCAAAGAGAAGAAGAAGAAACCCTAGTTCTGTGAGAAAGACCTGGTTTTGCAAGCTTAGATCCGGGGATTTGGAGCTACATCCGGCTATCTACAACAACTGAAAGACAGCTGGAGCATCAGGGAAGGCTTCCCCGACTTCTCCTTGGTGTCTACATCAGTCAAGAACCCGGAAGAAGGTGTCATTGGAGGCTTCTTGGGACTGCCCAAGGAGAGCTTCAGTGCCACCTTTGATCCCTTTGGAGTTTTTACAAGAGGCAAGTACCCTACCCATAACGTCCCTGTATGTGTCTAGGATGGTTTTACTATTTTTATGTATTTTCCCTCGTGTCCTAGACCCCCAAATTCACCCCATCTTTGGAGCTCGGGTCTGTGTTCTGCACAGACCTGACATTAACGGCAATATCACTTGCCGCTAAGATCATGCTTAGCGTCCAGCGATTATGCCGTTGACATTGAATTAGCGGCCAGAGACCGCCGCCAAGTTCATTTGAGCAGAACAGCAAGCTGTTCTGCCCTTCTATATGATTAATTTTGACGTGTTTTGTGATGAGGATATAATGTAACTCTTATATACTATGTACACTAGCTAATGTGATGAATGGGAGAATGAATGTACATCTATTTTGTGGGTGGTTGAGTTTAATTGTTTATCTAATGTGTATGCGAAAAGAATGGCCATGTGTATTCACCATGATCCTAATGATCAGTGGCAAAGTTTTGTTGCCAAAATTTCTTAGACCATGTATGCGTGTTACTATTTGTGCTCTGAGTTTCTGACATTTTTCCCATGCTTGTATGATTATTTAAAAATTCTGTTTTGGGAGAATAGAAATCATGCGTAGGTCATGTTAAATTCCAGTAAATTGCGAGTTGCTCGATAAATTCGGGAACAAATTCTGTGACCTTGTGCATGCTAGGGTGCAGACAGTGAGCTGTTAAAATTTGTGATTTTGTTTAACTCCATGTTAAATTGCATTATGAATATTAGTGTGGAATGGATGGTTAACTTTCTGAAATTTCATTTTGAGTCAGAAAAATCTGAAATTTTCATGTGGAATCATGAACCTGAGATCATCATGTGGTTAAATTTCCAAGTCGTTTGGACAACTATATAGTGAATTATGAATTTTCTATGCGAGAAATGTGAAAAGAAAATGCATGCTAATGTGGGAATAATGTGATATGTGTGTGTGATCTGATTTGTGCAAATTCTGAACATGTAATCCCTATTAACTGTAGAATCATGTTAGGAAAATAGAGCCCTTGTGTGAGTGAGAAAATGAATGAAATGAGAGTGACATGTGTAAACCTATGTGTTAAAATCGGTAAAAATGTGTAATGTGTAACTTGTGCCAATTGTGACACTGCTTCCGCAGAGGGAAGTGGAACCGTATCAGGGAAAAGTCCCCCTGAGAAGGTTCAATGTGTAGTGACCCTAAGGGCATTAGGGGGAAATCCTGGAGGTGGACAAGTACCACTGGTTATGGTGCAGACTTGTTCTCCCGGTCTGCACAGTCCAAGAGTCGCCATTGTATTGCCTAGATGGCGTCTATGTGATGTGATGTGTTGTGTCCTTCTTTGGTGGTTTGGACTATGTATCACGGCACTAAATGTGTATGTGTCCATGTGAAAACAAAATGTGAATGTGGTTGTGATCATGTGCAAATTGTGTAGTGTGAATAATGTGTAAACGTGCAATGTGTAATGTGTTAAAGATGTGAACAAGAAATTGTGTAAAAATGTGAAACCGAAATGTGAGGATGTGAGATTGAAATCCATGATATGAGGATCTGAAATCATGTTAGAACAGCAATATAGATGTGGTTATGATCATGTCTTATATGTGTACAATGCGTAGAATCCATGCTAGGGACAATCCTTACTTATGTGTAAATCATTCCATGTATGTTTACTTTCACATTGTGGTTTGAATGAGAATGTAGCTTTCATGTGTTAGATTGTAAAGTGTTAACCAACATCAAAACAGCAAGCTTAAAGTATGAAAAATGGTCATGTATATGCGTAGGAATGTGTAGATTCCATGTTAGGTATGTGTCCTTTCATGCATGTTCGGAAGTTTATGTTAATGGCTTTCATGTCTTAGTTGGTTGAAGGTAGATTTTTATGTGAGAAATGAATAGAAAATATGTGATAGGTGATTCTATTTCTGCAAATCTGAAAGCATAGTCCATGTATTAAATTGTAGATTCACCACGATAGGTTGAAAAATTAAATGTCAAGCATGCTACATGTTGTGTTTTATGAATGTGTATGTAAAACCTACCATGATATGTGCATGTGCGGTATGTGTAGAATACTTGCGGAGTCTTTTAGACTCACTACTTGCTTCGGCGTACAGGTGTAGTTGGTGACGAGACACTTGTGGAGGAGACGTTGGAGACCGACTCCGAGCGCGGAGATTAGAGCGTTGCTGGAGTACTTGTGACTTTTGTGATTTTCATAGTATGTAAATTGAACATTGTATTATCTTTATCATGGAAGAATGTATAAGTGTGGACATTTATGAATTTGATTTCAGCAATTTAAATTATGTGGACTTTTAGTTCTTTAAACGTTATCAAATCATGTATGTTAAATGTGGATGATGAATGAATGAAGATAGTGGTTCTTTTACTTCCGCTACTCTGTTCTTATATTCACGTGTATCTTAGCTGAATGTCATTGTTGGGTAAATGTCCCACTGTGATGACGCTCTCTATACCGACGTGGGTTGGTATAACCGTACCGGTATAAAGAGGGTCGTCGCAGAGATTGGTATCAGAGACAACCGGTTGAGATTGCACATGAATATACCTAAGTCATCATCTTCATTACATGCTAAGTCTACATAGGAATGTCCACATGTGTAGAATTGATTAATAATGAATGAAAAATAGATAAGAAAATGGTTAGAAAACTTAGTAACCTAGCTCTAATAGTGGCTGAAATTTATTACTGCCATGGCTTCGAGAGGTAGGCGTGGCGGAGCGCCGGCCCGTGAGGACGAGCCGCGACGTGACGAGCGGGCGGAGCAGCAGGCCCCGGCACCGCAAGGTCCTGTACTTCCCCCACCGCCACCTGTGGACTATGGAGTAATCATGCAAGGTCTGGTGCAAGCCATGCAGACGCAGGCTCATACCCAGGCAGCACTCCAGGCTCAGTTGGAGGCTCAGGTTAGACTAATAAAATGAATTATTAGTTGTTTTATTTGATTGTGCGATATTATGTTGATTGTGTATTGTTTGTTGTGATGTAGCAGGCTCAAGTACCAGCTCAGGACCATGGTGGACCTTCTACCGTGGAGAGATTCAAGAGGATGATGCCACCCTCTTTTAAGGGGGAGAGCGATCCGTTGTTGGCAGAAAGCTGGATGAGGGAGATAGAAAAGATCTTCCGAGCCATCAGGTGTGCAGATGAGGATAAGGTTACCTTGGCCACCTACATGCTACAGGTATGCTTTAGTTTATATGCTTGTATGTTTGTTAAGCTAGATTTGTTTAGATGGTGCTTATGAGCGGTGTACTGTAGGAAAGAGCTGATGTATGGTGGGCTTCATTGCTGCGTACCCGGTTTGAGGACGGAGCTATCGACGTTGCTTGGGACGAGTTCGTGAGGCTCTTTCGGGCCAAGTTCGTCCCCGAGCATGTGCAAGATCGGATGGAGCAGGAATTCCTATCTTCGGCTCAAGGCTCCATGACTGTGCTGGAATATGAGGCAAGATTTTCTGAACTCTCTAAATATGCACCTCATATCGTGGCAGACGAGCGCAAGAAGACAAAGAAGTTCGTGATGGGACTCAAGCCATCACTGCGGACGAGGCTTGTGGCATTTGACCACCGCACGTTGGACGAGGTCCTCAGTGCTACTTGTAGGCAGGAGGGAGAGATGGAGCAATACCTGGAAGAAAAGAAAGCTTCGCAGAAGAGGCCAGCAGCGACATTCCAACGGCAAGACAAGAAGAAAGTAGTGTACCAGACACCGCAGCGATCCGTGGCAGTCGGCAGTTCCCAGGTACCCTCTGTACGTTCCCCTGGTGTGAAGAAAGAGTGTCCCTACTGTGGGAAGACACATGGTGGTACCGAATGTTGGATGATTACGGGCAAGTGCTTGAAGTGCGGAAGCAGCGACCATAAGATCAAGGATTGTCCAAGACTTCAGCAGGGAGTCCAGCGTGGAGCGCCAGCCCCAGCAGTAGCGGCAGCGGCGCCAGCTACAGGAAGACCAGGAAGGCCTCGAGCCCCAGCTCGAGTGTTTGCTTTAGCTCGCGAGGAGGCCGAGGAGGCGGAGCATGTCACCGAAGGTACGATTTTGCTTTTTAGGTGTGCACGCTCGGGTTTTGTTTGATACGGGTGCTACTCACTCGTTCATTTCCGAGCGGTTCGCTAGGCAGTTAGCCCTAGAGTCAGGTATAGAGTCTGAGGATTTAGAGGTCCCTTTGTTTGTACACACCCCTGCGGGTACGGTATCGACTAGGAAGTGCATTCCATCGTTACCTGTATGCATTGAGGATAGAATCCTAGATGGGTGTTTCTTCTTGCTAAAGATGAAGGACTATGATGCTATTCTTGGTCTGGATTGGCTAGAGGAGCACTATGCGTTAGTGGATTGTCGCCGGAAGAGGATTGTTTTCCGCATTCCTGGTGAGGACGAGTTCTCTCATCCCTTGCCAAGATCTTGGCTGGAAAGTTAGTCATCTCTGCCATGAAGGCGATGTGCATGGTAAACAAGGGTTGTGACGCTTTTCTTGCCAGCGTGGTACTAGTGCTAGAGGCTGATGAGTCACCTACTCTTGCAGAGATTGAGGTAGTGCAGGATTTTCCAGACGTTTTTCCTGATGATTTGTCTGGTTTGCCACCGGATAGAGAGATAGAGTTTACCATAGAGTTGCTACCGAGCACCTCTCCTATCTCGAAGGCTCCATATCGGATGGCACCTGCGGAGTTAGCCGAGTTGAGGAGGCAGCTGCAAGAGTTGCTGGATAAGGGATTTATTCGCCCTAGTGTTTCCCCTTGGGGCGCACCTGTATTGTTCGTCAAGAAGAAAGACGGGTCACTTAGGTTATGCATTGACTACAGGAAGCTGAACCAAGTGACTGTGAAGAACAGGTATCCCTTACCTCGTATTGATGATTTGTTTGGCCAGTTGCGGGAGGCATCAGTCTTTTCTAAGATTGATTTGCGATCTGGTTATCATCAGTTGAGGATTCGGAGTGAGGATGTGTCCAAGACGGCGTTTAGAACCCGTTATGGACATTATGAGTTTTTGGTCCTTCCTTTCGGAATGACCAATGCCCCTACAGCGTTCATGGATCTCATGAATAGGGTGTTTAGGCCTTATCTAGATAGCTTTGTCGTAGTGTTTATTGATGATGTGTTGGTCTACTCTCCGGATGAGGCCACGCACCGTCAGCATTTGAGGTTAGTGTTAGAGGTTCTTCGTGAGCACAAGCTGTACGCTAAGTTCAGCAAATGCGATTTTTGGTTGCGCGAGGTTCATTTCCTCGGGCATGTTATCTCCGGTGCTGGTGTAGCAGTGGATCTAGCAAAGGTCCAGGCAGTTATGGATTGGGAGGTCCCCAAGACCCCTTCGGAGATTCGTAGTTTTATTGGTTTAGCTGGTTACTATCGGTGATTTATTGAGGGATTTTCATCCATCGCCGCCCCTTTGACTCAGCTTACCAGAAAGGGGGTGAAGTTTGTTTGGTCTGAGAAGTGTGAGAGTAGTTTTCAATTATTGAAGACTAAGCTCACGACAGCCCCGATGTTAGTCTTACCGAGCAGTGTAGATGGTTTTGCTATCTACACGGATGCGTCTCGGATTGGGTTAGGCTGTGTACTAATGCAGCAGGAAAGGGTAGTGGCTTATGCTTCTCGTCAGTTGAAGGAGCATGAGAGGAACTATCCGACTCATGACTTGGAGCTCGCAGTAGTGGTTCATGCACTAAAGATCTGGAGGCACTATCTTTATGGTGTCAGATTTAAGGTGTTTACCGACCGCAAGAGCTTGAAGTATCTTTTCTCCCAAAAGGAATTAAACCTGAGGCAGAGGAGATGGATTGAGTTCTTGAAGGACTATGACTTCGACCTTCAGTATCACCCTGGAAAGGCGAATGTTGTAGCGGATGCGCTGAGTAGAAAGAGGCCATCTCTCCAGCAGGATTGGAAGATGTTGGAAGATGCGGCTTGCACGTTGACTGAGTTAGAGCCATCGCTATGTCAGGCTTTTGTAGCTCAGTTATCTCTTAGGTCCTCGGTTTTGGATAAGGTGATCGAGCAACAGGGAGCCGACCCTAGACTCTTAGAGTTAGTGGGCAAGGCGGGCATTGCTCGTGATGAGGACGGTGTGATTAGATTTCAGCACCGTGTTTGTGTCCCCGATTTAGTAGATGTCCGTGAGCATGTGTTAGCGGAGGCTCATAGATCGCGATTCTCTATTCATCCGGGTAACACGAAGATGTATCAGGATTTGAAGAATCATTTTGGTGGTCCGGCATGAAGAAGGATGTAGCGGATTATGTGTTTAGGTGTTTAGTGGGTCAGCAAGTGAAGGTCGAGCGACAGCGACCATCCGGCCTTATGCAAAGGATGGACATCCCAGTGTGGAAGTGGGAAGCTGTCACTATGGACTTTGTTTCGGGTTTGTCTCGATCTAGAAGGGGCAATGACTCGATTTGGGTAGTTGTAGATAGATTCTCGAAGACTACTCATTTCTTGCCTATGAAGAAGAAGCAGTCAGTAGAGAGTTTAGCTAGATTGTATGTTAGTAGTGTCATTAGATTGCATGGTATGCCGAAGTCGATCATTTCGGATCAAGATCCGAGATTTACTTCGAGGTTATGGAAGGGTCTTCAGGATGCTTTAGGTTCGGAGTTGAAGCTCAGTTCGGCGTTTCATCCCCAGACCGATGGACAGTCCGAGAGGACCATCCAGACGCTCGAGGATATGTTGAGAGCGTGTGTTTTGGATTGGAAGGATGATTGGGAGCGTCATTTACCTCTAGTGGAGTTCGCATACAACAACAGCTTTCATGCGAGTATTGGTATGGCTCCATTTGAGGCGTTGTATGGTGGGCCCTGTAGATCTCCGTTATGCTGGGAGGAGACTGGTGATAGCCAGTTGATCGGTCCGGAGTTAGTTCAGGAGACTTCGGATAAGGTCCAGCTTATCAGGAAGAGGCTTGTTGCGGCTCAGGATAGGCAGAAAAGTTATGCCGACAACAGGAGGAAGGATCTTGAGTTCGAGGTTGGCGATCATGTCTTCTTGAAGATATCGCCTACTCGAGGTGTTGTCAGGTTTGGCAGGCATAGTAAGTTGAGCCCTAGGTTCATTGGCCCATATGAGATTCTCAGACGTTTGGGCAGTGTGGCATATGAGCTAGCATTACCCCCAGCTTTGGCTAATGTTCATCCTGTATTTCACGTTTCGATGCTCAGGAAGTATGTCTGAGATCCGTCTCATGTGATTATTCATGAGCTAGTGGAGATTCAGCCAGATCTGTCGTATGTCGAGCAACCAGTAGCTATTCTTGACTGGAAGGTTCAGCATCTCCGGAACAAGAGTATTGCGTCGGTGAAAGTTCTCTGGCGGAACTTCACACGAGAGGAGGCTACTTGGGAGCTTGAAGATGCGATGAAGAAGAAGTATCCCCTTTTGTTTGAGTAGTATCGTTCTAACTTCGAGGACAAAGTTTCTTTAAGGGGGAGAGGGTGTAAGGCCCTCGAATTTTATTGCATTATTGTATTGCATGTAAATAATTCATGTTGTGTATGTACGTATATAAATATCTACGTAAGTACTAGTGGGTATACTATTGCATGCATGTGTATAAACTAGATGTAAATAGTGTATGAATGATATGTTGGTAGTGTGTACATGATAATACATATGTATGACATATATAGGTATAAGATGTGCATGGTCTTTGCATGTTTTGGGGTTCTGGCCAAAGGCCAGATTGGCGTCAATATCAATGGACGTTTGAGTTGAGTAGGCGTCAACCCCATAGACGCCAACACTAAGTCCAGCGTCCAGCGATGTGGACGCCAATTTCTCTGACCTGCATGCGTTGCAGAGCCCAGAATTCTGGGACCAAGCTTGCTCACCCATTGGGGAGCTGTCTCCAACGGTCTGATGGCCCTCTTGTCCGACCTGCGTGAGAGGAGAGCTCCTCTCCTCTATATACAAACCCCCTTTGCAACCAGAAAACCCCTCTTTGGCTCTTTGCAAAGAGAAGAAGAAGAAACCCTAGTTTTGTGAGAAAGACCTGGTTTTGCAAGCTTAGATCCGGGGATTTGGAGCTACATCTGGCTATCTACAACGACTGGGAGACAGCTGGAGCATCAGGGAAGGCTTCCCCGACTTCTCCTTGGTGTCTACATCAGTCAAGAACCCGGAAGAAGGTGTCATTGGAGGCTTCTTGGGACTGCCCAAGGAGAGCTTCACTGCCACCTTTGATCCCTTTGGAGTTTTTACAAGAGGCAAGTACCCTACCCATAACGTCCCTGTATGTGTCTAGGATGGTTTTACTATTTTTATGTATTTTCCCTCGTGTCCTAGACCCCCAAATTCACCCCATCTTTGGAGCTCGGGTCTGTGTTCTGCACAGACCTGACATTAACGGCAATATCACTTGCCGCTAAGATCATGCTTAGCGTCCAGCGATTATGCCGTTGACATTGAATTAGCGGCCAGAGACCGCCGCCAAGTTCATCTGAGCAGAACAACAAGCTGTTCTGCCCTTCTATATGATTAATTTCGACGTGTTTTGCGATGAGGATATAATGTAACTCTTATATACTATGTACACTAGCTAATGTGATGAATGGGAGAATGAATGTACATCTATTTTGTGGGTGGTTGAGTTTAATTGTTTATCTAATGTGTATGCGAAAAGAATGGCCATGTGTATTCACCATGATCCTAATGATCAGTGGCAAAGTTTTGTTGCCAAAATTTCTTAGACCATGTATGCGTGTTACTATTTGTGCTCTGAGTTTCTGACATTTTTCCCATGCTTGTATGATTATTTAAAAATTCTGTTTTGGGAGAATAGAAATCATGCGTAGGTCATGTTAAATTCCAGTAAATTGCGAGTTGCTCGATAAATTCGGGAACAAATTCTGTGACCTTGTGCATGCTAGGGTGCAGACAGTGAGCTGTTAAAATTTGTGATTTTGTTTAACTCCATGTTAAATTGCATTATGAATATTAGTGTGGAATGGATGGTTAACTTTCTGAAATTTCATTTTGAGTCAGAAAAATCTGAAAATTTTCATGTGGAATCATGAACCTGAGATCATCATGTGGTTAAATTTCCAAGTCGTTTGGACAACTATATAGTGAATTATGAATTTTCTATGCGAGAAATGTGAAAAGAAAATGCATGCTAATGTGGGAATAATGTGATATGTGTGTGTGATCTGATTTGTGCAAATTCTGAACATGTAATCCCTATTAACTGTAGAATCATGTTAGGAAAATAGAGCCCTTGTGTGAGTGAGAAAATGAATGAAATGAGAGTGACATGTGTAAACCTATGTGTTAAAATCGGTAAAAATGTGTAATGTGTAACTTGTGCCAATTGTTACACTGCTTCCGCAGAGGGCAGTGGAACCGTATCAGGGAAAAGTCTCCCTGAGAAGGTTCAATGTGTAGTGACCCTAAGGGCATTAGGGGGAAATCCTGGAGGTGGACAAGTACTACTGGTTAGGGTGGAGACTTGTTCTCCCGGTCTGCGCAGTCCTAGAGTCGCCATTGTATTGCCTAGATGGCGTCTATGTGATGTGATGTGTTGCGTCCTTCTTTGGTGGTTTGGACTATGTGTCACGACACTAAATGTGAATGTGTAAATGTGTATGTGTCTATGTGAAAACAAAATGTGAATGTGGTTGTGATCATGTGCAAATTGTGTAGTGTGAATAATGTGTAAACGTGCAATGTGTAATGTGTTAAAGATGTGAACAAGAAATTGTGTAAAAATGTGAAACCGAAATGTGAGGATGTGAGATTGAAATCCATGATATGAGGATCTGAAATCATGTTAGAACAGAAATATAGATGTGGTTACGATTATGTCTTATATGTGTACAATGCGTAGAATCCATGCTAGGGACAATCTTTACTTATGTGTAAATCATTCCATGTATGTTTACTTTCACATTGTGGTTTGAATGAGAATGTAGCTTTCATGTGTTAGATTGTAAAGTGTTAACCAACATCAAAACAGCAAGCTTAAAGTATGAAAAATGGTCATGTATATGCGTAGGAATGTGTAGATTCCATGTTAGGTATGTGTCCTTTCATGCATGTTCGGAAGTTTATGTTAATGGCTTTCATGTCTTAGTTGGTTGAAGGTAAATTTTTATGTGAGAAATGAATAGAAAACATGTGATAGGTGATTCTATTTCTGCAAATCTGAAAGCATAGTCCATGTATTAAATTGTAGATTCACCATGATAGGTTGAAAAATTAAATGTCAAGCATGCTACATGTTGTGTTTTATGAATGTGTATGTAAAACCTACCATGATATGTGCATGTGCGGTATGTGTAGAATACTTGCGGAGTCTTTTAGACTCACTACTTGCTTCGGCGTACAAGTGTAGTTGGTGACGAGACACTTGTGGAGGAGACGTTGGAGACCGACTCCGAGCGCGGAGATTAGAGCGTTGCTGGAGTACTTGTGACTTTTGTGATTTTCATAGTATGTAAATTGAACATTGTATTATCTTTATCATGGAAGAATGTATAAGTGTGGACATTTATGAATTTGATTTCAGCAATTTAAATTATGTGGACTTTTAGTTCTTTAAATGTTATCAAATCATGTATGTTAAATGTGGATGATGAATGAATGAAGACAGTGGTTCTTTTACTTCCGCTACTCTGTTTTTATATTCACGTGTATCTCAGCTGAATGTCATTGTTGGGTAAATGTCCCACTGTGATGACGCTCGCTATACCGACGTGGGTTGGTATAACCGTACCGGTATAAAGAGGGTCGTCGCAAAATCACCGAAACCATGGAAAGCAAGACCTCACGGCTGAGGTCGTGACATGGGGTAGCGTCGCTATCAGATCGCGACATCCCAATATGTCGCGATAGGAAACCCTAACACGACGAGTCAGCCTGTTGCGACCTGGTCGCGATAGCCAGGTCTGTCGCCTTCACAGGCAAAACCCTAATCCGAGAACCCTTCTCCGGATTTTCCATACAAACCACCCCAAACAATGTTTCAACCCGGTTTTCATGCTCATTTCATTGCCTAAACATGGTATCTATTGTTTATAAAGCATTAAACAAATCAAACATACACCATATAGGATCTACGCAATGGGACCAGGTGAAATTTCCCTACCTTCATGAAGAACACACAAATCGGCTACGGCACAATGTCTCCCCTGCTCCATGTGACGTCTTTGCGTCGAGAGCGCAACAAAAACCACGCCAAAATGCCAAATCGCCCTTGAATCTACTGCAGCAGCTTCCCCTGGCCGAGCAGAGCTTCCCCTGCTCTGTCTGGCCAAAACCAACTTAAAAACACCCAATGGTTTGGATCGCGACGTACCTCCCCGTCACGACCTTGTCGCGACGAACTAGGACGTCGCCTTCCCACTGTCAACGTCAGCATGCCCTGTCCCGTGTGCAACACACAGCGCGCATGCAGACGTCAACCCTAATAGTGGCAACAAGAAGGTGACCACCAGTGCCGTCGCGTTCAGAACGTGTGCGTTCACAACCAGTGAACCAACAGGTACTATGGGCCTAACCTGTCGGCCCACTAAGCCCCGTGCAACGCTCGGAAACCACAACCAAGGCCCAATGACCCCACATTAGTCATGAGCACCATACCAAAACCAGTAAACGCAGATCCGAATGACCACTAAACAACAATCCACGAAGATCCAAAAAACACGCTACGTTACACAATGTGTGTGATATCTTATGGGCATTAAGATAAAATCCTAGAGGTGGACAAGTACCACTGGTTAGGGTGGAGAGGGCTTCTCTTAGTTCTGCGCAGTTAACCAAGATCCATCATTGTGTTGCCTAGGTGATGGGTATGTGTATGTGTTATGTGTGTCCTTCTATATGGTGGTTTGGACTACGTGTCACGGCATTTAAATGTAAAAGTGTAAACATGTGAATGTGAATATGTGAATTGTGCTAATGTAGAAAATGAGCATGTGAATGTGTTAAATGAATATGTTAGCATGTGAATAGATGTGGACTTGTGTACAAGTGAATTATTTATATCAAAACAGCAAGTTAAATGTATAAATAGGTATGATAACTGCATGTGAAAATGAGTAGATACTGTAAGGCCCTTGATTTTTCATCTTTGGGTGATTTCTTATGTATGTGTATAAATGTATGCCATCGATGTATAAATTTTAATTGTGCATATTACTTACTTAGTTATATTGTATGAATAAGAATTTGTTTTCTTAAATACATTGTAAATTGTATATATATATATATATGTGTGTGTGTGTGTGGTGTACATAGAATTTCTGTAGTTTTAAGTTCTGTTCTGGCGGCTAGTTGGCGTCAACATCAGTTGACGTTGACTATGAATCAGCAGCCACATCGATGGACGCAGACTCAGAATTGACGGCCTGTGATGTTGACGTCAATGTCCCAGATCTGTTGCGATTCCAGATCCGGAAACACCTCCGGAAATGTCGCCCTTGGTTTAGGAAACCATCCCCCAACGGTAACCTAGACCCTAAACGCGTTCCTAAAAACCTCAACCCTATAAAAGAGGCGGATTAGGGCTCAGTTAGGTCCTTTTGACTCTTTGTCAAAAACCCTAGCATTTTATGTGCGAACCCCAACTTTGGAACTCCTTGATTCGGCGATTTGAGGCTTCATCCGACGTTCTACAATGACTAGAGAAGGCTTTGGACATCCGGGAACGGCTTCCCCACACTGGTGTGCAGTAGAAATCAACACAAAACTCGGATCGAGGGAGTTTTGAGGACTCTTTGGCTCTGGCCGAGGAGGGCTTCTCCGGCTTAAATCATTGCTTGTGGATTTTCCAAGAGACAAGTAACCCTTTCACATCACTCTTACATACGTCTAGAAGGTCCTAGGTATTTTTTTGGAATTTTATTCGTGTCCAGGAACCCAAATTTCACCAAGTTTCATGCGTTCAGTCTGTGTTTTGCACAGACAGGAACTTAACGGCAGGATCCCTTGCCATTAAGATCCTGAGTTGGCGGCACCCTATGTTGCCGTTAACATGAGTAAACGGCCATACCCTTGTCGTTGAGTTCTTCAGGCAAGAACAGTGGACTGTCTGCCTTTATAAGCTATTTTTCAGATTTCTGCGCATGAGGATATATGGTAAATTTTATATGTTATGTAATATGTGTAGTGGAGCATGTTGTGTAATTTCTGAGAAATTTAGTTAAGTGTATTATTTATTAAAATTTTTGAAATACATGTTAAATAGGTTCTGAATATTGTAAATTATTGTTTATGTTATCCTTGTGGAATCTAAGTGATAGAAATTTTCTGTGGTGCTTAAATCAATGTCAGGACATGTTGTTAAAATTTGGAAATTTTCTAATGACTGTGTAAATTTTTAGATTTTCTGAACTGAAAAACAGTGAGCATGCTTAATTAGTGAAGAAATTCTATTAAATGATATGGAAATAGTTAAATCTCTAGAATTTGGCACATGATTAGAACTGTCAGTATACATGTATATACGAATTATGATCCTAACATTGAAAATCCATGTTCGTTTGGTTATTTTAGTCTTATGTGATTCCACTGTTAGAATTTCATATTACTGTGTAATTCAGAAAAATGCGAAAATTTATATGCATGATGGTAACCTGTAAGAGGTTTTTGGTTAAATTTTTTACTGAAATGATGACAGTATCTATACATTTCAATTTCATGTGTGATATTGATAAATAAAGTATGTTTAATGTGTTGGTATAAAATCTGCAAAATTCTGCATGATTAGACTTATTTTGAATGTGTAAATTGAGAACAGTAGTACCATGCTAGGTAATACTGAAGTGTGTAAATGTGTGAGCATGAAATGGAGGTGTTAAAAATTATGCCTTAAGTGTGTTAGAAATTAAGAAAAATGTGTAAATGTGCCAATGGGTGACACTGCTACCTTAGAGTGCTGTGGAACCGTACTGTGGTAAAGTCCCCATGGGAAGGTTCATAGTGTGTGATGTCCTACGGGCATTGGGATTAAATCCTGGAGGCGAACAAGTATCGCTGGTTAGGGTGGAGAGTGCTTCTCCTGGTTCTGCACAGTAACTAAGATTTTGTCACTGAAATGCCTAGTGATAAATATGTGATGTGATTAGTGTGTGTCCTTCTAAAAGGTGGTTTTGGCTATGTGTCACGACATTTAATAAATGCGAACTTGTGTTTAAGTGAAAGTGAATGTGTAAATTGTGAAATTGTGTAAGTGATCATGTTTAATATGATTCTTGTGACAGCATGTAATTGATAATTATTAAATGATTATAATGTACATAGAAAAACAGAAAACTTTTCATGAGTATAAATGTGTTATCCATGTGAAAATGATTATAGAATCCATGCTAGAATTGTCTCTTATTTATGTACAAACTCCATGTTTAAAACGACTAATGTTTAGCTTGTAGTGTGCGTGAATGTGTTAATGAGCTTAGTTTAATATATTGAAAAGTGTGTAGAAAGCATGTGATAGGCTTTAAGTTATTGAAAATTTTGTATAAGACAATTTCCATGTGTAACATGTGTAGACATCATGTTTAGGATTTTACTTGAATTAATTGTTAAATCCATGTTTATATGTTATTGTGTAGAATGAAAATGTGAAATTTATGTGATGCATGTGTTTAGTGTGTTTGGTGTTGTTACTGTTGAGTTCATTTGAACTCACTTTTGCTTCAGCGTACAGGTGCAAAGATTTCTACTTCTTCCGAGGAGATCGTTAGGAGTGACTCGGAGCGGGAGTAGGAGACCTTGTTTTGGACTTAGCGTTGTTCTTTTATTTTTCCTAACTATGTAATAAGAGTAGACTTGCTCTACCTTTGATATTTGTGTACTTATTTAGTGGAAAGTTGTGGACAATGTATTTATTTCATTTCTCAGTTATGAAAAGTTTAGATTTCTTTTCTTATATGGATTGTGAATAGAATGTGGATGATTGAATAAGAAGTTACATTTGGCTATTTCTTTTCCGCTGTTATGTGAATGTATTTATGTATATTTCAGCCTATCATATAACTGTTGGGTAAATGTCCCACTGTAGCGGCATTCATTATATCGATGTGGGTTGGTATAACCGTACCGGTATAAGGAGGGTCATTACAGATATCATGCTAGGTATGTTATCTACCATGTACATAGTTCCATGCTCTAGTTGCGTATAATTGTAAAATGATTTGGATAACATTTGAACTTTGAATCATGTTGATTATATGTGTAGACAGCATGTTATAGGGTTCCATGTTTAATTGTTTAAGGAATACGAAGCATGTACCATGTTTATTCCTAAATGATTAAAAAGGCTAGCATGTGCATATGATATGTGTAAGGTTGTGTCCTTAGATTGCTTGCGGGTCTCTTTAGACTCATACTTGCTTTGGCATAGGGGTGAGTCAGGTGTCCCCACATTTGAGGAGGACATTGTGAGGAGCGACTCCGAGCGCGAGGAGTAGCTTCACTTGTGGTCGTCGCTATGTTGTACTTTTCCTTTCATAGTATGTAATAAAGTGATGGACAATGTATTTTATTTGAAGTTGTAATAATGTGGACATTTGCATTTCTTTTATTGCTATATGGACTGTGGATTATGTGATGATGATGAAATGAGAATAATCATTTGTTTAATTCTGATGTACTCTTTTGTTATTCATGTGCATATCAACCTATCGGACATTGTGAGGAGCGACTCCGAGCGCGAGGAGTAGCTTCACTTGTGGCCGTCGCTATGTTGTACTTTTCCTTTCATAGTATGTAAATAAAGTGATGGACAATGTATTTTATTTGAAGTTGTAATATGTGGACATTTGCATTTCTTTTATTGCTATATGGCTGGGATTATGTGATGATGATGAAATGAGAATAATTCATTTGTTAATTCTGATGTACTCTTTTGTTATCATGTGCATATCAACCTATCGTTTAGTGTGGGTCAATGGCCACGTGACGGCGTTCTTTGTACCGACGTGGATTGGTATAATCATACCGGTATAAGGAGGACCGTTACACTTGTGGTGCTTCGCATGGCACGATATGTGTGCAAGATTTGTGAATGGCCTTCACTTGATATGATAAGTTTGATATGTTCAATTCAATATGATACATTTGATCATGTGATTATCTGATATCTGTGTGTATATGGCCAAATCCTTGTTTTGTGATATTGTCATATCCTTGGAATTCTTTGTCTCATACCTTTGAAAGTCAGTATAAGTTTCGCTATGATATTGTTGACAAAATCCTAGTTGCTTCAGTAAATCATGGATTAGCATGCAAGCATGTATGATTATCTGCTCTATAAACTCCTACATAATAAAACCACTAATGGATATTAGTGCCCGCACTTTGAGATGTAAATCCTATTGGTCTAGTTTGCTCACCCTACTATCCTAAACATTTCAAGAATTGATGAGGATCTTGTGGACATAGAAGGGGAGGGGCTTGAGTGAAGAGCATACGTCATCTTGAAACTGTGATGCTGAGTAGATGTCGGAGTAGTTTTTGTTTATGGTGACATGTTTCTTGGAGAATGATTGTTTTTGCCTGTAGGGCCTATGGTGGACTCTGGCGTTTTAGATATATTTTGTTGTGGATGTCATTTGGGTTAAAGAACTTGCCTAATTAATTTTATATCCTAGTTTTGCTTATTTCTGCTTGAAATAACTGCGCGTTCTGAAATTCCTCTTCGGGGCATGACAGTTTATTGGTATCAAAGCATGGACTTTTAAGATCCAAGGGAATAGGAATGTAAGAAGGAACTGGTCTGACCACAATGTCAATAGTATACCTAATGTGAGCATGGGTAGAGCCATAGGTAAAAGAGTCACATGTATTATACTCAGAAGCCTGACTAGTATATCCTCTTGAAGGTCATTACTGCTTTGATGGCTGCTGAGGTGCCCAGGTAGAAACAGCAACAAACCCTATAGAAACTGACTTAGGCAATATACAAGCCACCCAGGGGGAGGAAAAACCGGGAAGCCGGTGATCTCCATCGAAAATTTCCATAGCATGGATCTGCCTAGGTTGAAGGTAGTGTTGACCGGATGCTGCTGAACGTGGGTCAAGGGATTGGAAAGGATATTCAGGGTCATGCAATGAACGCCGAAAACACAGTACTATGACGACCTTCACCTAGAAAAGGATGCCAGGGCAGGTGAAGTCTGTGAAGCTGTTGGAAATCGACTTGAGGCATCACATGCGCAGCGGAAGTAAAACAAAAATCGATTTCCATCTATGTACTTGATCGGGCTATGATGTACGGTGCATGTAAACATACATACAAATAAGGCGTGAGACAATCTCACCTAGGGGAGATCGTATATCCTCTGAAGCGCAGAACTAGTCCTTGTTGAAGGAGCTCTCGAGACTCCCTCTAGCGGTATCCACACAGTGGATGATCGGCGATGACGATGGCCCTCCTACACCGGTGGTGCCACTCCTCCTAGTCGTGCAACGCCACACAGCAGCCAACAGCAGCAAGTAGCAGCAACAACAAGAGGGCTCGGCCCTCCAAGTTCTCCTCTTGCCTAGGGAGAACACAGGAGGGTGAGACGGGAAGGGGGGATGAAGTAGGTGGTTTCTCTTCTCAAGCTCTAGCATAAACTTCAAAGAGAACCCCTTCTATTATAGAGAGCCTAAAGGACACCTCATCAGTGACACCTCATCATGTCATGATGACAAGGGACACCTCACAGGGACACCTCACCATGTCATGATGACAGAGGGGACACCTTGCAAGGACACCTCGTCATGATCATGACAAGGGACACCTCGCAGGGAACTCACCATGTCATGATGACAAGAGAGAACCTTGCAAGGATACCACATCAGGTAATCATGACAAGGGACACCTCGCAGGGACACACCTCACCATGTCATGATGACAAGAGGGACACCTTGCAAGGACACCTCGTCATGTAATCATGACAAGGGACACCACATAGGGACACCTCACATGTCATGATGACAAGAGGGACACCTTGCAAGGACACTCATCATGTAATCATGACAAGAGACACCTCGCAGGGACACCTCACCATGTCATGATGACAAGAGGGACACTTGCAAGGACACCTCGTCATGTAATCATGAAAGAGACACCTCGTGGGGACACCTCATCATGTAATGATGGTAATGATGATGAGGTGTCCTCCTTCCAGAAGGGGTGAGGTGGCATGATCCTAGTATGCTCCCTAATGGATCCTTATCAAGGCTTATTGGGTCTACCCAATAGTTCCATAATGGGTTAAATAAGGCTTATTGGATAACTTTTATCCAATCCTCTATTCATCGCGTTATCCACCTTTGTGTGTGACCCTCTAGGCCCAATATCGAGCTGGCCGTGAGTTGTACTCGTTAGAACTCCTTCTGACTTAGTGAATTATTATCTCCATAATAATTCACTCAACTCATCGATTATGAACATACTAGGCCACTATGCCATAATCCCCAGACGATACGAGTGATCAAATCCATTGGACCTGTCTGCCCACAGTTACCGTGTACCTGTAGTCCCTCATCCATCTATTATCCCAGAGACCATATATTAGGCATGGTGTGTCAGGTCTATATGGAATCTGTTAAAACTAGAACTATGGAATCTCTATCTAACAATCAGGGTATCATTAACCATATAGCATTCTGAGAACGGATCATTCAGTGAACTCATTCTCCAATAGCACCTGCACCATATCCCTAGTGTCTCCACACAGCAGCTATGAACCAGCTGCTTCCATCATGGACAGGTATATGGCACACCGCCTTTCCGGTCATCTCAATGTCCCTCTTGAGTAACCTATGACTAGGAATATTTAGGATCTGTGTTTAAAGAGGATCAGCCTCATTATCATGATCTCATCATGATCCAATACCCAATGCACAGACCCATGGACATCACAGTATACATACGCCTGGAATATACAGTGAGAAAATACCATTATAATATTACCAAAAGATATTGTACATAATTACAAGTGCCATCACTCACGTGAATTGGCTTGCAGGGCACCTATAACTAGCAATCTCCCACTTGACCTAAAACCAATCACCTACATGTCTGATTCCCATCAGACCTCGGTGTCGCTCAAAAACAATTTGAGTCAGTGGCTTTGTCAATGGATCCACAATGTTATCATCGATTGAAATTCTTTTTACTGCTATATCGCCACGGGCCATAATCTCTCTGATCAAGTGGAACCTCCTTAGAACGTGCTTAAACTTCTGATGAGACCTAGTTCCTTTGCTTGAGCAATCGCCCGTTGTTGTCGCATAACAAAGAAATTGGCTCTTCATGGCCAAACACCACTCCTAAATCTTTGATGAACTTCTTCATCTAGACAGCTTCTTTTGCTGCTTCTGAAGCAGCAATAACTCTGCCTCGGTAGTCGCAGTAGTCTCTCTCTTGCTTGAACTCTTCCAGCTTATTGCTGCTCCATTCAGGGTAAAAACATACCCTGAGTTAGACTTACTATCATCGATATCAGACTGGAAACTTGAGTCCGTGTAGCCTTCAACCTTGAGGCTACCTCCTCCATATACCAGTAAAAGATCCTTAGTCCTTCTTATTACTTAAGGATACACTTTACTGCCTTCCAGTGTTCCAAACCTGGATCTGTCTGATACCTGCTCGTAACACTTAGAGCATGCGCTATATCAGGTCTAGTACATAACATTGCATATATGATAGATCCTATAGCAGAGCATAGGTATTCGATCCATGTATGCCATTTCTTCTAGAGTCTTTGGAGACATACTCTTAGAAAGAGAAATTCCATGTCTCAGTGGTATGAGACCTCTTTTGGAATTTTCCATGCCAAATCTTTTGACTATGGTGTCTATGTACATGGACTGGGACAAGCCAAGCATCCTCTTAGATCTATCTCTATAGATCTGAATCCCCAAAATGTAGGAGCTTCCCCTAAGTCCTTCATGGAGAAGTTCTTTGATAACCAAGTCTTAACTGTGGATAGCATTCCAATATCATTTCCAATGATGAGAATGTCATCCACATACAACACCAAGAAAATGATAACACTCCCACTTACCTTCCTATATACACAAGGCTCATCTTCGTTCTTACGAAGTCATAAGATCTGATTACCTCATCAAACCTTATGTTCCAACTTCGGAAGCTTGCTTTAGTCCATAAATAGACTTAAGCAACTTGCACACCTATCTGGACTTTTCTCGAAAATGAATCCATCAGGCTGTATCATATACACCTCTTCCTCGAGGTTGCCATTGAGGAATGCTGTTTTTACATCCATCTTCCAGAAATCATAGTCATGGTATGCTGCAATGGCCAATAAAATTCTGATAGATTTTAGCATGGCGACGAGCGAAAAAGTTTCATCATAGTCAATACCTTGCCTTTGACGATATCCTTTTGCCACAAGTCTTACCTTAAAGGTCTCTACCTTTCCATCTACTCCAATCTTCTTCTTGAAGAACCATTTGCACCCATGGGTACAATACCCTCAGGTGCATCAACTAGGTTCCAAACATGGTTGGAGTACATGGAATCCATCTCAGAATTCATGGCCTCTTGCCATTTCCTGGAGTCTATGCTCATAATAGCCTCCTCATAGGTTTGAGGATCAATATCTTCGGAGTCTTGTCCCTTGATATGTCCCACATATCTTTTAGGAGGGATAGGAACTCTACTTGACCTACGAAAATTTGGAATTTGTGTGATAGGTACCTGAACAGACTCTTCTTGCAGAATGGTGCTTGAGCTAGGTTCCCCAACCTCACTCAATTTATCACACACACCCACTGTCTCCACCAAGAATGTGTTCCTTCTCAAGAAACACTGCTCTCTTGGCAACAAAGACCTTTTGGTCCTCGGGTGATAGAAATAATACCCACAAGTTTCCTTGGGGTATCCCACGAATATGCACTGTTCTGACCTTGATTCCAATTTATTAGGATTGTGTCTCTTAACGTGGGTAGGGCAGCCCCAAATCTTAATAACTTTAAGATCGGGCTTCTTTCCTTTCCATATTTCATATGGAGTGGACACTACCGTCTTAGTTGAACTCTGTTCAGAAGGTAAGCTGCAGTTTGTAGGAATATCCCAAAATGACATGGGTAGGTTGGCAAAACTCATCATGGATCGCACCATATCCAACAGTGTGTGATTCCTCCTTTCCGATACACCATTGAGCTGAGGTGTATGAGGAGGAGTCCATTGGGATAGAATCCCATGGTCCTTTAGAAATTGGGTGAACTTTGTACTCAAAACTCTCCTCCTCGATCTAAATGAAGAATCTTAATACTCTTTCCAGTCTGATTTCTACTTCATTCTTATATTCTTTGAATTTTTCAAAGGCCTCAGACTTGTACTTCATTAAGTACACGTCCATACCTAAGAAGTCATCAGTGAATGTAATGAAGTAAGAATATCCTCCTCTGCCTTGTATGGACATAGGTCCACATACATCAGTATGTATGAGTTCTAGTAACTCAGAAGCTCTCTCTCCCAGTCCACTAAATGAAGAGTTGGTCAACTTCCCTTGAAAGCAAGATTCGCAGTTTGCATATGATTCATAATCAAATGGGTCTAAATATCCATCCTTTAACAACTTTTGAATTCTACCCTCATGGATGGACCTAGCGTACAATGCCATAGGTAAGCCTCATTCACCTCATCTCTCTTTCTTTTAGATGTACTAACATTCATGACATGTGAAGCAACATCTAATGTAAACAAACCATTGAACAATGTTCCTTTACTAATGATCTCATCATCCAAATCAGTGAACAACCATTGTTCTCAAAAACAACTTATATCCATTTTTAGTCAAACATGAAATGGAAATGATGTTGTTGATGATAGAGGGAACAAAGTAACATTTATCCAACACAAGTGTGGCTCCACGAGGTAGTAGTAGGTTGACTTCACCGACAGCAACAAGAGCAACTTTTGTGCCATTCCCCATTCTTAAGTCAACCTCACCTTTGAGAGTCTCCTACACTTTGTCAGAACCTGCAACGAATTGCAAATATGAGATGCACATGCGGTATCTAATACCCATGCATCATCATAATTCTCTGACAAATGGAGATCAATCATGAATATACCTGAAGCTTCTCCAAGCTTCTGCTTTGCCTTTTCTGCAAGATATTCCTTGCAGTTCCTCTTCCAATGGCCCCTTGCCACAGTGGAAGTACTTTCCTTTATCCTTGGCCAGTCTTTCTTGACAACCTTTGCCTTGCCCACTTTATTGCCTTTGCTTTTGCCCTTCTTAAGGGTCTTCCATGCCTTCCTCTTCTTGTTGATCTCATCAACGTGGAGAACTGGCTTCTCCTTCTTAATGGAACCCTCAGCTTCCCTCAACATATTAAGGAGCTCAGGCAGGGTTGCCACTATCTTGTTCATATTGAAATTCATAATGAACTGTGAAAAGGAATCTGGAAGGGATTGAGTATTAGATCCACACACAGGTCATCCTCGAGGACAAGTCCTAGACTTGTGAGCTTCTCGATCCACTCAATCATCTTCAGGACATGGTTCTGAACCGATGCCCCTTTTGTCATCCTCATCCTGACAGACTCTTTAATATCTCGTATCTTTGAGTCCGTCCTTGCTCCTCAAACAAGGTGCGAAGATGCAGCATGATGGATTAGCATCCATCTTTTCATGCTATCTTTGCAGCTCGGGAGTCATAGAGGCTAACATATAACATTGAGCAAGAACCGAGTCTTCCTTATACTTCTTATAGTGAGAAATAACTTCCTTACTAGTCCCTTCCACTGGCTCGGCCACGATCCCATCGAGGACATACACAATTTTCTCTGTCATAAGAACAATTCTCAGGTTCCGAAGCCAATCAGCGTAGTTAGGACCAGTGAGACGATTGGCATCTAATATGCTACGAGTGGGTTTATAAGCGACATTTTTCTGAAAATAAAGATGTAGCAGAAATAAACAACATGCAGACTTTTGGATTTGTAGAAATTAAGACATGATTTTTATCTCAATTTTATCTCACTATTTCTCGCAAGACACATGACACCCTCTAGCATGTGAATTGGAAGTTTCCGACAAACTCCTATGGGGATCGGGATCCAATTTGGCATCTTGGGCATGACCTCGAGGGACTCGACCAATCATACCAAGCCCAAATGGTAGGCAACTCTTGTCAATCACAACTCTTGTGATTCCCGTCATAATTTGGCCTCCAAATTGCCATGGCCAAAGGGACTCTGCCAACCATGATATTTGCTTAAGTCAACACCATCATTACTAGATGAGTTTGATTCAGTGATATGTTCCCGAGGGACTCGACCAAACATACCCTGTCCTCAAGTCACCGGTAACATCTCCATGTCGTAGGCCAGATATCAAATTCCAATATAGATGAGCCCGGAGTGACTCCGCCAACCCACTCTATATCAAGAAAAGACGTCTGCCCTATAATGATGGAAGGCCACGTGTCAATCTTATTGCTACACACTTGCCGACTTAATATATTAAAAGCAGAGGGGTTTTTATTTTATTTGAGTGGTCTCATAGCTAAATAATACAACGTCCCACACATATATTTAGCATATACTTACATTGCATGCAAATATGTACCTAGTAGGTGCGGAAATTAATATAAATCATATATATAATAACCACACCAGATGATCATGGACAAATTCTGGCGTGATCAAGCCTGAGCCAAAAGACTTGATCACTAAGTCCTATGTGTGTTCCCAACGCATCCCATGCACGGTGTTCATCCTCCTCTTCGTCATTAGCTACGTCGTGATTCCACGCTTCCGCCGCGCCTCCGAGAGTGATTTCAATAATTACAACAATTAACAATGACTATAGACACGCTGGCCCACAATGTACATTTAATCAATTAAGAAACCTTGATCATATCAATGGGAATTACACCATTGGGAGATGTAGAAATACACAATGATTTTAATGAGAAAGAGAAGGGGCTCGCAGACCCCAATGAATCACCATCCACATATAGGTCCATGATCATCCGCCCATAATATACACATCACATGCATAGATATAAGCTACTAGAAATTAATTAAACACTTTAACTAATAAAACTATTAGATTAACCCTTAATCTAATACAGGATTAACTCGTAATCGATCTGAATTGATCAAATATCAAAACCCGAACATCATATACCCTAACCATGGCTCTGATACCACTGTTGGAAATCGACTTGAGGCATCACATGCGTAGCGGAAGTAAAACAAAATTCGATTTCCATCTATGTACTTGATCGGCTATGATGTACGGTGCATGTAAACATACATACAAATAAGGCATGAGACAATCTCACCTAGGGGAGATCGTATATCCCCTGAAGCGCAGAACTAGTCCTTGTTTGAAGGAGCTCTCGCGGACTCCCTCTAGCGTATCCACACAGTGGATGATCAGCGATGACGATGGCCCCTCCTACACCGTTGGTGCCACTCCTCCTAGTCGTGCAACGCCACACAGCGGCCAACAGCAGCAAGTAGCAGCAACAACAAGAGGGCTCGGCCCTCCAAGTTCTCCTCTTGCCTAGGAGAACACAGAGGGTGAGACGGGAAGGGGGGATGAAGTAGGTGTTTCTCTTCTCAAGATCTAGCCCATAAACTTCAAAGAGAACCCTTCTATTTATAGAGAGCCTAAAGGACACCTCATCAGCGACACCTCATCATGTCATGATGACAAGGGACACCTCACAGGGACACCTCACCATGTCATGATGACAAGAGGACACCTTGCAAGGACACCTCGTCATGTAATCATGACAAGGGACACCTCGCAGGGACACCTCACCATGTTATGATGACAAGAGAGATACCTTGCAAGGACACCTGATCATGTAATCATGACAAGGACACTTCGCAGGGACACCTCACCATGTCATAATGACAAGAGGACACCTTGCAAGGACACCTCGTCATGTAATCATGACAAGGGACACCTCGCAGGACACCTCACCATGTCATGATGACAAGAGGGACACCTTGCAAGGACACCTCGTCATGTAATTATGACAAGACCCCTCATCATGTAATGATGGTTAATGATGATGAGGTGTCCTCCTTCCAGAAGGGGTGAGGTGGCATGATCCTAGTATGCTCCCTTAATGGATCCTTATCAAGACTTATTGGTCTTACCCAATAGGTCCATAATGGGTTAAATAAGTCTTATTGGATAACTTTTATCCAATCCTCTATTCATCGCGTTATCCACCTTTTGTGTGTGACCCTCTAGGCCCAATATCGAGCTGGCCGTGAGTTGTACTTGTTAGAACTCCTTCTGACTTAGTGAATTATTATCTCCATAATAATTCACTCAACTCATCAATTATGAACATACTAGGCCACTATGCCATAATCCCCAGACAATACGAGTGATCAAATCCATTAGACCTGTCTGCCCACAGTTACCGTGTACATGTAGTCCCTCATCCATCTATTATCCCAGAGACCATATATTAGGCATGGTGTTGTCAGTCTTTATGGAATCTGTTAAAGTCAAACTCTTATCGGATTCTCTCGAAGAACTCCTTCTCACTAAATCCATTGACCCTGGCCAGGGATTTGCCTGAGTAAGACAATATGGGATATTCCTCTCATGATACCGAGAGTGGATAATCCTTTATTGACACATAATGCCTTCGTAAGGTTGGCTACCATTCCCAATGACTAGCTATACTAGACCTGGAACATCCAGACCTATAAATCCAGTATCAAATAATGGAGTACTTAACAAGACATCTTTGGTGTCTCAAGTCTAAGGACCAGTTACACAACTGGGACTACGGAATCTCTATCTGACAATCAGGTATCATTAACCATATAGCTTCCGAGAACGGATCATTCAGTGAACTCATTCTCCAATAAGCACCTGCACCATATCCCTAGTGTCTCCACACAAGCAGCTATGAGACCAGCTGCTTCCATCATATGATAGGTATAGGCACACCGGTCTTTCCAGTCATCTCAATGTCCTTCTTGAGTAACCTATGACTAGGAATATTTAGGATCTGTGTTTAAAGAGGATCGGCCTCATTATCATGATCTCATCATGATCCAATTCCCAATGCACAGACCCAGGGACATCACAGTATACATACGCATGGAATATACAGTGAGAAAATACCATTATAATATTACTAAAAGATATTGTACATAATTACAAGTGCCACCACTCACGTGAATTGGCTTGCTGGGCACCTATAACTAGCAGAAGCACCTTAGAAGGACAGCAGTTAACGTGGACACAATTTGTGGAACACTTCAATAGTAAATACTTTTCGGAAAGGGTGCAGGAGAAAAAGGCAGCCGAATTTGCAGCCTTGAAACACGGGACTGATTATAAACGAGTATGAGTCTCAGTTCTCACGCCTTTCTCGGTATGCCACTCATTTGGTTGGGACCGAGAGGATGAAGGCTAAACGCTTTCTGGATGGCTTAAGACCCCAGTATATCACCCAACTGGTGCCAATGGACATACAAACCTATGCTGATATGATAAGAGAGCCCAGTTATTGGAAGATGCTATGGAGACTGTTGAAAGGATAAAAGGGAAGAATGTGAAGAAGTAACAAGTATCTGCCACCGGAAGATATCAACCGATCGTTGGAAAGAAGAAGCTCAATGGTGGTTTTACTGAACAGCATGATAAAAGCCAAAGGACTCAGACAAGCAGTCAGCTGTGGTACCCATGGAGAGATGCAAACATTGCGACAAGGCTAGTCACCGGTCTGAACAATGTTGGAGCGCAAGGGAGATGTCTGCGTTGTGGAAGTCATGACCACAGGATCTCCGACTGCCCATGATTAAGGAATAAACTCCACAAGAGAGGCATCCAAATGGACAAAGAAGGCCAGGCCGCCTACAAGTTGTTCTGGAACCGTCAACAGTGGAGGAGGAGGCGTAGTAGAAGGTACTCTTCAAATACTTTCATGCCTGCCTTTATTTTACGTGATACTGGTGCGACACATTCATTTATATCACAAGAGCTTGTTGATACCTTATCCAGCAAACCAGTATCGTTAAGTTGTGAATTTCCTATCACAACGCCTCTTGGGAAATGAACCAAACTCAACCATATTTTTCCTCTACTGATGTGATCATCGAAAGGAAGAACCTTCTGGCCGACCTTGTATGCATGCCCATGGATCACTATGATGTAATTCTGGAGCTGATTGGTTAACCCCACATAGAGCTAGTGTAAACTGTAGGAATAGTAGGATAACTTTCAGCGAGTATCCAAAGATGGTTTACTCGAGGGCTAACAACTGGGAAAGCTATCACTTATTTCTGCCTTACGAGCCCACAGGATGGTCAGAAAAGGGTGTGTAGCCTTCCTTGCTTCGGTGGTCAGGGAAAGAAAGAGGATGTAATCCTTAAAACATCTATGTGGTAAAGGAATTTCCATATGTGTTTCCCGAGGAGTTACCAGGTATTCCTCCAATGAGAGAAGTAAATTTTATATTCCTTTAGTATTGGGTGCTGCCCCAGTCTCTAGAGCCCCCTATAGGATGTCACCTGCAGAGTTAAAAGAATTAAAGGAACAGTGATGAAGCTATTGAGGAAGGATTCATCAGACCGAGCACCTCACCTTGGGGAGCTCCAGTGATTTTTGTTAAGAAGAAGGATGGGTCAATGAGGTTGTGTATTGATTTATAGGCAGCTAAACCAACTCACAATCAAGAACAAATATCCCCTGCCGAGAATTGATGAACTATTTGACCAATTACTGGCGGTAAATATTTCTCCAAGATCGATCTCAGATCAGGCTACCATCAATTAAAGATTTCATAGGAGGATATCTACAAAATGGTCTTCAGAAGCAGGTATGGACATTATGAGTTTGTTGTCATGCCTTTTGGACTAACAAATGCCCCTGCAGCCTTCATGCAGGTGATGAATGACCTGTATCGGCCCTACCGTCATAAGTTTGTGGTGGTTTTTATTGATGACATCCTAATCTACTCCAAGACTAAAGAAGATCACGAGGAGCATTTGAGGGTAGCCTTGCAGTTGTTGAGGGACAACGGATGTATGCTAAGTTGAGTAAGTATGATTTTGGCTGAAGGAAGTATCTTTCTTGGGGCATGTAATTTCAGAAGAAGGTCTTGCAGTTGATCCGTCTAAGGTTGAAGCTGTGATGAATTGGGAGAGACCCTCTAGTGTGACTAAAGTAAGAAGCTTCCTGGGATTGGCAGGATATTACAAAAAATTCATAAAGGATTTTTCCAAATTCGCTGTAGCTTTGACTAGATTGACCAGGAGAGAATCCATATGGTGGGCAGAAGATTGTGAAAAGAGCTTCTGTACATTGAAGGAGTGTTTGACTACAACTCCTATTCTTACCATACCCATTGAAGGGGGAAGATTTGAGGTATATACAGATGCATCGAGTATTGGTCGAGGATGTGTCTTAATACAGCTGGGTAAGGTGATAGCTTATGCCTCTAGGCAACTGAAGGTGCATGAAGTTACTTACCTGGTTCATGATCTAGAATTAGCAGCGGTGGTGTTCACATTAAAAATTTGGCAACACTATCTTTATGGCGAACCATTTTAGGTATACTCCGACCATAAATTAAAATATCTCTCTTTCCCAGAAGGAGTTGAACATGAGACAGCGAAGATAGTTGGAGTACCTAAAGGACTTCAACTTTTCTATACAATATCACCTGAGTAAAGCAAATTCTATGGTAGATGCCTTGAGTAGAAAGCCGACAGTGTCACTAGCCAACTTATGGTTGGAGAGTGGCGATTTCTAGAGCAATTTGCAAGTCTAGTTTTGAAGATAGACAAGGAAAGCGACCAAGTATTGATTGCCAACATCAGCATACAATCAAATCTCCTAACTGAAATCAGAGAACAACAAGACAGTGATTCTTTCTTAGTGGAGATTAAGGAGAAATTGATAAAGGCCAGATTTTTCCATAACTAAGAATGGAAGACTAGTGTTTAATGGAAGAACTTGTGTACTAGATAATGAAGAACTCAAGAAGAAGCTGATGACTGAAGCTCACCGATCTAGGTATAAAATTCATCCTAGAGCCACTAAGATGTATCAAGATTTAAGAGAACTTTTTGGTGGCCAACCATGAAAAGGGAAGCAGCCGAATTTGTTGCACGCTGCTTGACTTGCCAACAGTCAAAGCGGAACATCTTAGGCCAGCAGGTGAGTTACAACCCTTAGATATGCCTGAATGGAAATGGGAAAGCATAGGAATGGATTTCATTATGGGTTTACCTAGAACCAGGGGAGGACTTGATACATATGGGTAATCATGGACTGATTAACTAAGTCGGCTCACTTCGTGCCTATAAAGAGAAATGGTTCGTGAATGTGCTTGTTGCATTATACATTAAAGAGGTGGTTAGGTTACATGGAATACCCTCGTCCATTGTATCTGATAGGGACCCTTGGCTCACTTCACATTTTTGGCAAGAGTTGCAGACAGCACTTGGAACTTGGTTGAATTTCAGCACTACCTTTCACCCCCAAACCGATGGCCAAACAGAAAGGACAAACCAAATTGTAGAAGATATGCTTCGAGTCTGTGCGCTTGACTTTGAAGGATACTGGAGTTAACAGTTAACTCTGTTGAATTTTTCATACAATAATAGTTATCAAGCAAGCATAAGATGGCACCCTTCGAAGCATTGTATGGAGAAGTTGCAAATCACTTGTGTGCTGGGAAGAAGTAGGAGAGAGGCGATGGTTGGGACCAGAGATAGTGCCAGACACCACTTAGAAGATTCAGGTCATTCGTGAGCGTCTTAAATAGCTCAGTCTAGACAGAAAAGCTATGCAGACAAGAGAAGAAGGGACCTAAAGTTTCAAGTTGGTGACCACAGGTTCTTGAAGGTCTCACCTTCGTGTGGGATACATAGGTTTAGATCAAAGGAAAGTTGAGTCCAAGGTTCATCAGCCCTTTTGAGGTTCTAGAAAGAGTTGGTGAAGTGGCCTATCGATTAGCATTACCTCTACAATTAGGAATAGTACATAATGTTTTTCATGTATCCATGCTTAGGAATTATGTATACGATGTCGATCATGTGATCCGGTTTTGAGGATCTGGAGCTGAGAAGATATACCGTATGAAGAGAAGCCTGTCAAGGTTCTGGATCGAAGGTCCAACAGCTGTGAAATAGAAGTATACCTATGGTCAAGGTTCAGTGGAACAGGTGAGGTGTGGAAGAAGCTACTTGGAACCTGAAGCAATAATAAGGCGGAACTATCCCGAAAAATTTGGTAAGATACTATCCCTGATTTTTTTTCATATGAATTTGGGGATCAAATTCTTTTAAGTGGGGGAGGGTGTAGTACCTTAAAAAATTTAAAGGAATTGAAAATTTTTAAATAAATGGAAAAATTGGAAAAATATTTGATACTATCAAAATACAAACACACACAATGTGATATCAACCATCGATTTCCATGTTATATAGTAGTCGATGTAGCCCTTGAACACAGAATGATGGAGGCTATGCCCTCCCAACGTGGCATAATCATTTGGAGGATTAGCTGTGGAAAGCGATTAAGTAGTGGTATTTGAACTTGACCTTGAGGTGCACCACTCTAAGAGTTGTCAGGGCATGGCCCAGGCATGGTGGGCCTATCCTTTTTCCAGATTTTGATCAAGATAGGTGCGACAGATCTGTCCTTTTTGCAGACCAAATCAATGTTAGGTATGGCAGGGTAGGGTTTGGGCTTGGCATGCATATGGCCAGCTTGAACCTTATGTCCTCTCTTGTCCCTTCTGATGGGAATAAGGAAAGACGGGTCCTAAAGGTAACCAAGACCCCTTAAATAAGCCATACGGCCCTTCTTGGCCAAACTTTATGCCCTTCCTCAAGGGGAAGTCTTGGAGCTTAAGAGCCTCTTTGCCTTTTTCTAGAGCGTCTGTTTGAGAGGTTTGGGAGTCCGAGTCTGTGGAGAGCTCCGAAGCAGAAACGATAATCCTGAAGCTTGGAACTTGATGCTTGGAGGACTTGGAGGTTCTTCATCCATCAACTGCTACTTCGACCTGCTTGGAGCTGGACTTCTGGGATTTCGCCTTCCCCAAGTGTTACTGAGTGTGCCCAGGTGTTTTAAAGGTTTTCCCCAGTTAAGCATGTTCCTGACTACTTGCCTTCTTGTGCACACTCCTTGAGGCCTAATCCTATGAAACCAGGAACTATAGCCCCCTTCTGCTCCTTGTACACATCCAGTTCTAGGGTCGTAGTTTCCTTCCAGTGGCCCTAGATGATTGAGAAATAAGCGTTCTTTCTAAGGTATCGTGTGGTACTTAGGCTTCATGTGTTCTGCCAGTGTCGCACATAAACCAAGGCCAAATTTTGGTCAAACTGAAACTATGGATCTCTTCTATATGTTGTCCTCTACACTGTTCTGGGTCAGAGTTTGGCCCAAGGATTTCCTATTTTGGGTTACAAGCCCGTTCACGTAAGGTTATAGTCCTCTCTGAGTCCCTGGAGATTGGAAATCGACCCCACATCGATTCGGGTCATAAGTGATCTTGCATCGACTGCAGTTCAAATTCGTTATGGCATCGACTTCATATTAGAAATCGATCCCACATTGATTCGGGTCATAAGTGATCTTACATCGACTCCTTCGGTCATTGATTCCTTTAGTAATCGTTGTGAACATCGGCTCCTTCAGAATCGGAGTTGTGACGACCCAACCAACAAACTGGCCCAACAACCGTACTAATTGGTAGACTTCCCAAGAAGGTCACCCATCCTGGGACTACTCCCAACTGAGCACGCTTAACTTCAGAGTTCTTTTCCTACTCGAGCTCTGAAAATGACTAGTTCGGGTTGTTGGTAGTTTGCTGATTTAGTCCATTTAACATATTCTTATATGGGATGTTACAATCTACCCCTCTTATATAAGCGACGTCCTCGTCGCTGCTCACATATAGCACACAATCAAACCCCAGGCAGGCAGGATTCTAGAGGTGGCCCCCACAGGCTCAAGAGGTGGCTCCCACTATGTAGCACTTTGCGCCATTATGGCCTCAAGAGGTGGCTCCCATAGTGTAGCACTTTTCCATGTGGGGCACTTAGTTCCTGCACTTCCGGCTGGGCAAGGCTCTGATACCATTCCCTGTGACGACCCTCATTATACCGGTATGGTTATACCAACCCACGTCGGTATAGTGAACGTTATCACAGTGGGGCATTTACCCAAACAATAACATACGATTGAGATACACCTGAATATAAATACAGAGTAGCGGAAGAAAAGAACCATTGTCTTCATTTCATTCATCATCCACATTTAACATACATGGTTCAATGTAACATTTAAAGAACTAAAGTCTCCATAATTAAAGTGTTAAAATCAAACACATAGTTTGTCTACGATTATACAACTTCATGATAATTCTAGTACATTGATCCAAATTACATACTATGAAAGTGCAAACGTCACAAGTAAACTCCAACAAACTAGTCTCCGCGCTCGGAGTCGCTCTCCACTGCCTCCTCCACGGGAGTAACGTCACCAACTAAGCATATACGCCGAAGCAAGTAATGAGTCTAAAAGACTCAGCAAATAACACTACATATAACGTACATGCACATATCACAGTAGGTTTTACATACAATTTACAAGACATAACATGGGGCATGCTTAATATTGAAATTTTACAACCTATCATGATGATTCTACAATTAAACACATGGTTCATGCTTTCAGATTTTTTTTCTAAATTAAAATCTCCTATCACATGCTCTCTAATCATTCCAACACATGAAAGCTATACTTCCAATTAAACTAAAACATGAAAGCAATTAAGCATGATTTTCTTGCATACAAAAGGGAACATACCTAACATGAATTCTACACATGCTTATACATGCACATGACCATTTTATATACTTTAAGCTTGTTGTTTTAATGTGGATTAACAATCACAACCTAACACATGAGAACTACATTATCATTTAAAACACAACATGAGAGCAATTTCACATGGAATGGTCTACACATAATTAAGAATTGTCCCTAACATGGATTCTATGCATTGTACACCTATAAAACATGATCCTAAACACATTTAGTTTGCTGTTTTAGCATGATTCCAGATTTATCATGTCATGGATTCTCATCTCACAATCTCACATTTTGGTTTCACAAATTTACACAATTTCTTATTCACATAGTTCACACTTTACACATTCACAATTTCACATGTTCACATTCTCACTTTACACATGAACACATTCACATATTTAGTGCCGTGACACATAGTCCAAACCACCATAAGAAGGACACATCACATCACATACACATAGACGCCACCTAGGCAATATAGTGACGACTCTTGGACTGCGCAGACCGGGAGAACAAGTCTCCACCCTAACCAGTGTACTTGTCCACCTCCAGGATTTCATCCTAATGCCCTTAGGATCACAACACATTGAACCTTCTCATGGAACTTTTCCATGATACGGTTCCACTGCCCTCTATGGAAGCAGTGTCACGCTTGGCATAGTTTTACACATTACACATACCGATTTTAGCACACATTTTTACACATGATGCTCACACATCTTTTCATTTTCTAATTCACACATGTGGCTCTGTTTTTCCTAACATGGTACTATAGATGACAGAGATTGCACATTCAGTATCTTGCATTAATCAGGTTACACGCAATTTAAATCACTTTCACAAAGCATGCATTATTCACACAATTTCGCATGGGAAATTCATATTGCATCATACAATTGTCCAATTAGCCTGAAAATTTAACCACATGCTGATTACAGGATTATAACCTCACATGCAAATTTCCAGATTTTTCTGAGTCCTATTGCATTTACAGAAATTAAAACTTCAATTACATGCCATTCATAATTCAATTTGTCATGGAACATAACATGAATCTCAGATTTGACATTTCACATATCTGAATCTGTCATACATATTGTTATAGAAATTTTCCCCCAAATTTATTTCACAACATGCAATTTACTGTAAATTTCGAATAACCTACTCATGTTTTCTATTTCCATTGCAGAAATTACAGTAAATCATATGAACATGAACAATTCTCAAATCTGCAGGGTATGGACTGACACCTTTACACATAGTATAGAGAAATCTAGGCATTTAATTCCTCAGGAATCATGTAGACAGTAGGTGAAACATACATAATCCATTTTCTCCAACATGTATTTCAATAAACATAATAATTTATGCCATCCACAGAAAATCACAAACATTCCACACACATCACATTATCTATTTTACATAACATATAAAAATTACACTATATCCTCATTCGTCAAAGTCCGGAAACTAATTACTTAAGGCAGAACAGTTTACTGTTCTGCACTGAAGAACTTGGCGGCAGTGTTTGGCCGTTCAAGTTGGACGCCAGATCGCTGGATGCATACTGGAGATCTTGGCGGCAAGCATTGACGTCAAGTTCCTATCTGTGCAAGAGCACAGACCGAACTCCAAATACAGGGAGAATGGGGATCTAGGACATGAGGAAAAATGTGCAAAAATAAGAAACCCTACTAGACATCTACATGGACGATGTGTGTAGGTTACTTGCCTTTCAGAACTCTCCAAAGGGATCAAATGAGCCGGTGAAGCTCTCCTTGGGCAGTCCCAAGAGCTCCCAAGATGCCTTCCTCCAGGTTCATTGATGCAGTAGACCCCAAGAAGATGTCGGGGAAGCCTTCCCCTTTGTCCCAGCTACCTCCTTCTCGTGGTAGATGGCCGGAACCAGCTCCAGATGGTCGGATTTAAGCTTGCAACGGTAGGTTTTTCTCACAGTCCAGAACTAGGGTTTTTTCTTCTTTCTCTCCTCTTCTCTTCTTGCAAAGAGCCAAGGGCTTTGGGGTTGCAAAGGGCTTGGTATATAGAGAGGGGACTCTCCTTTCACGCAGGGGTGATGAGAAAGCTTTCAGACCGTTGGGGACAGCTCCCCAATGGCTGGGGTTGCTTGTCCCCAGAAATTCGGGCTCTGCTTGCATGCATGTCAGAGAACTTAACGTCCATATCCATGGACGTTGGCTTCAGTATTGGCGTCCATCGATGTGGACGCTGGATCAGCATGGGCGTCCATCCATGTGGACACCAAAGGGTCCTTCGGCAGAACTCAAAACATGCAAAACCATGCCTAACTTATACATATATACACATCATACATATGTATTATCATGTACACACTATCACCATGCAATTCATTCATTATTTACAACTAATTATACACATGCATACATAGTATAAATAGTTAATACATACGTAGATATGTACATCTATGCATACACAACATGAATTATTTACACGAAATTAAATTAATGCAACGAAATTCGAGGGCCTTACCCCTCTCCCCCTTAAAGAAACTTCGTCCTCGAAGTTTAAACAAAACTACTCAAACAAACGGGGATACTTCTTCTTCATCGCATCCTCAAGCTCCCAAGTAGCCTCCTCTCGCGAGAAGTTCCGCCATAGAACTTTCACCGACGCAATACCCTTGTTCTGGAGATGCTGAACCTTCCGGTCGAGAATAGCTACTGTTTGCTCCACATACGACAAATCTGGATGAATCTCCACTAGCTCATGACTAATCACATGAGAAGGATCCGGACATACTTCCTGAGCATAGAAACGTGGAAAACAGGATGAACACTAGCTAAAGCTGGGGTAAAGCTAGCTCATATGACACGCTGCCCAATCGTCTGAGAATCTCATACGGGCCAATGAATCTGGGCTCAGCTTACTATGCCTGCCAAATCTGATGACACCACGAGTAGGTGATATCTTCAAGAAGACATGTTCACCCACCTCGAACTCTAAATCCTTCCTTCTGTTGTCGGCGTAGCTCTTCTGCCCTATCCTGTGCCGCAACAAGCCTCTTCCTGATAAGCTGGACCTTATCCGAAGCTCTTCTGCCTATCCTGTGCCGCACAACTGATAAGCTGGACCTTATCCGAAGTCTCCTGAACTAACTGCGGACGATCAGCTGCCTATCACCGGTCTCCTCCCAACATAAGGAGATCTGCTAGGCCTACCATACAACACCTCAAATGGAGCCATACCAATACTCGCATGAAAGCTGTTGTTGTATGCGAACTCCACTAGAGGTAAATGACGCTCCCAATCATCCTTCCAATCCAGTACACACGCTCTTAACATATCCTCGAGCGTCTGGATAGTCCTCTCGGACTGTCCATCAGTCTGGGGATGAAACGCCAAACTGAGCTTCAGCTCCGAACCTAACGCATGCTGAAGACCCTTCCACAACCTCGAAGTAAATCTCGGATCTCGATCCGAAATGATCGACTTCGGCACACCATGCAATCTAACCATACTACTAACATACAATCTAGCTAAGCTCTCAACCGACTGCTTCTTCTTCATCGGTAAGAAATGCGCAATCTTCGAGAATCTATCTACAACTACCCAAATCGAGTCATTGCCCCTTCTAGATCAAGGCAAACCCGAAACAAAGTCCATAGTGACAGCTTCCCACTTCCACACTGGAATCTCCATCCTTTGCATAAGGCCGAATGGTCGTTGTCGCTCGGCCTTTACTTGCTGGCATACTAAACACCAGGATACATAGTCTGCTACATCCCTCTTCATGCCAGACCACCAAAAGGACCTCTTCAAATCCTGGTACATTTTCGTGTTACCCGGATGAATAGAGAATCGCGATCTATGAGCCTCCGCTAACACATGCTCACGGACATCTACCAAATCAGGGACACAAACACAGTGATGTTATCTAATCACACCGTCCTCATCACGAGCAATGCCTGCCTTGCCCACTAACTCTAAGAGTCTAGGGTCAGCTTTATGTTGCTCGATCACCTCATCCAAAACCGAGGACCTAAGAGATAACTGAGCTACAAAAGCCTGGCATAGCGATGGCTCTAACTCAGTCAACGCGCAAGCCGCATCCTCCAACATCTTCCAATCCTGCTGGAGAGATGGCCTCTTTCTACTCAGAGCATCCGCTACGACATTCGCCTTCCCAGGGTGATACTAAAGGTCGAAGTCATAGTCCTTCAAGAACTCAATCCATCTTCTCTGCCTCAGGTTTAATTCCTTTTGGGAGAAAAGATACTTCAAGCTCTTGTGGTCGGTAAACACCTCAAATCTGACACCATAAAGATAGTCTTCAATAATTGAAAACTACTCTCACACTTCTCGGACCATACAAACTTCACTCCCTTTCTGGTGAGCTGAGTCAATGGGGCGGCGATGGATGAAAATCCCTCAATGAATCACCGATAGTAACCAGCCAAACCCAGAAAACTACGAATCTCCGAAGGGGTCTTGAGAATCTCCCAATCAATAACTGCCTGGACCTTTACTGGGTCAACTGCAACACCAGCACCGGAGATAACATGCTCGAGGAAATGAACCTCGCGCAACCAAAATTGCACTTGCTGAACTTAGCATACAGCTTGTGCTCACGGAGAACCTCTAATACTACCCTCAAATGCTGACGGTGTGTGGCCTCGTCCGAAGAGTAGACCAGCACATCATCAATAAACACCACAACAAAGCTATCTAGGTACGGCCTAAACACCCTATTCATGAGATCCATGAACGCTGCAGGGGCGTTGGTCAATCCGAAAGGAAGAACCAAAAACTCATAATGTCCATAACGGGATCTGAATGTCGTCTTGGACACATCCTCACTCCGAATCCTCAACTGATGATACCCAGATTGCAAATCAATCTTAGAAAAGACTGATGCATCTTGCAACTGGTCAAACAAATCATCAATACGAGGTAAGGGATACCTATTCTTCACAGTCACTTGGTTCAGCTTTCTGTAGTCAATGCATAACCTAAGTGACCCGTCTTTCTTCTTGACGAATAATACAGGTGCGCCCCAAGGGGAAACACTAGGGCGAATAAATCCCTTATCTAGCAACTCTTGCAACTGCCTTCTTAACTCGGCTAACTCTACAGGTGCCATCCGATATGGAGCCTTTGAGATAGGAGAGGTGCCCGGAAGCAACTCTATGGTAAACTCTATCTCTCTATCCGGTGGCAAACCAGAGAAATCATCAGGAAAGACGTCTGGAAAATCCTGCACTACCTCAATCTCTGCAAGAGTGGGTGACTCATCAGCCTCTGGTACTAATACCACGCTGGCAAGAAAAGCGTCACAATCCTTGTTTACCATGCGCATCGCCTTCATGGAAGAGGTGACCATCTTTCCCGCCAAGTTCCTTGGCAAGGGATGAGAGAACTCGTCCTCACCAGGAATGAGGAAAACAATCCTCTTCCCACGACAATCTACTAACACATAGTGCTCCTCTAGCCAATCCAGACCAAGAATAGCATCATAGTCCTTCATCTTTAGCAAGAAGAAACACACATCTAGTATTCTATCCTCAATGCATACAGGTAACGACGGAATGCACTTCCTAGTCGATACCGTACCCGCAGGGGTGTGCACAGACAAAGGGATCTCTAAATCCTCAGACTCTATGCTTGACTCTAGGGCTAACTGCCTAGCAAACTGCTCGGAAATGAACGTGTGAGTAGCACCCGTATCAAACAAGACCCGAGCGTGCACACCTAGAAGTAAAACCGTACCTTCGGTGACATGCTCCGCCTGCTCGGCGTCCTCGCGCGCTAAAGAAAACACTCGAGCTGGGGCTCGAGGCCTTCCTGGTCTTCCTGTAGCTGGCGCTGCTACCACTACCGCTGCTGGGGCTGGCGCTCCATGCTAAGTTCCCTACTAAAGTCTTGGGCAATCCTTGATCTTGTGGTCGCTACTTCCGCACTTCAAGCACTTTCCTGTAATCATCCAACATTCGGAACCACCATGTGTCTTCCCACAGTGGGGACACTCTTTCTTCACACCAGGGGAACGTACAGAGGGTACCTGAGCATTGCCGACTGCTACTGATCGCTGCTGTGTCTGGTACACTGCTTTCTTCTTGTCCTGCCGCTGAAACATAGCTGCAGGCCTCTTCTGTGAAGCCTTCTTCTCTTCAAGGTATTGCTCCATCTCACCCTCCTATCTGCAAGCAGCACTAAGTGCCTCGTCCAAGGTGCGATGGTCGAACGCCACTAGCCTCGTCCTCAGTGATGGCTTGAGTCCCATCACAAACTTCTTTGCTTTCCTGCGCTCATCTGTCACGATATGAGGTGCATACTTAGATAGTTCAGCAAACCTTGCCTCATACTCTAGCACGGTCATGAAGCCTTGAGTCAAAGTGAGGAACTCCTGCTCCATCCGATCTTGAATATGCTTGGGGACGAACTTGGCCCGAAAGAGCCTCACGAACTCATCCCAAGCAACATCAACTGCGCCGTCTTCAAACCGGGTATGCAGCAATGAAGCCCACCATACATCGGCTCTTTCCTGCAGTACACCGCTCATAAGCACCATCTAAACAAATCTAGCTTAGCAGAACATACAAGCATATAAACTAAAGCATACATGTAGCATGTAGGTGGCTAATGTGACCTTATCCTCATCTGCACACCTGATGGCTCAGAAGATCTTTTCTATCTCCCTCATCCAGCTTTCTGCCAACAATGGATCGCTCTCCCCCTTGAAAGAGGGTGGTAGAATCCTCTTGAATCTCTCCATGATGGAAGGTCCACCATGGTCCTGAGCTGGTACTTGAGCCTGCTACATTCAACAACAAATAGTAAACATTCAACATAACATCATACAATTAAATAAAACAGACTACACTTGCATTAATTATGGTAACCTGGGCCTCCAACTGTGCCTGGAGTGCAGCCTGAGTATGAGCCTGCATCTGCATGGCTTGCACCAGACCTTGCATGAATACTCCATAACCCACAGGCGGCGGTGGGGGAAGTACAGGACCCTGAGGTGCTGGGGCCTACTGCTCCACCCGCTCCTCACGTCTCGGCTCGTCCTCACGGGCCGGCGCTCCGCCACGCCTACCTCTCGAAGCCATAGCTGCAATGAATTTTAGCCACTATTAGAGCTACGTTAATTTATTTCCTAACCATTTTCTTATCTATTTTTCATTCATTATTAATCAATTCTACACATGTGGACATTCCTATGTAGACTTAGCATGTAATGAAGATGATGACTTATATATTCATGTGCAATCTCAATCAGTCGCTCTGATACCAATCCCTGTGACGACCCAACCAACAAACTGGCCCAACAACCGTACTAATTGGTAGACTTCCCAAGAAGGTCACCCATCCTGGGACTACTCCCAATTGAGCACGCTTAACTTCAGAGTTCTTTTCCTACTCGAGCTCTGAAAATGACTAGTCCGGGTTGTTGGTAGTCTACTAATTTAGTCCATTTAACATATTCTTATATGGGGTGTTACAGTTGTGAACATCGACTCCTTCAGAATCGTTATAAACATCGACTTGCCCTTACACCGACTTGCTCTCAGAACGATTTGCCCTTACATCAACTTGCCTTTACAATGACTTTCTCTCAGAACGATTTGCCCTTACATCGACTTGCCTTTACAACGACTTGCTTTCAGAACGAATTGCCCTTACATCGACTTGCCCTTATAATGACTTGCTCTCAGAACGATTTGCCTTTATAATGACTTGCTCTTAGAACGATTTGCCCTCACATCGACTTGCCCTTATAACGACTTGCTCTCAGAACGATTTGCCTTCACATCGACTCTGTCGTGAACATTGACTCTGGTCATAAGTAACGACTCTAATCATAAGCATCGACTTTGGTTGTAAACATCAATTTCTGTTGTAGTTGTTACTACATAGATTTCAGTTGTAACCGTTCCCCACACGCTACGTTATGGTAATCCAGATTGCTCTACTGAGTTGTCCCATAAAACACAAACATGTCCTATGGACATATCATGTCATGTATCTAGTTAGTGGCCCAAAAGTGATCAACGTATGTGAACGCCATAAGAACATGGATTCTATTCTAAGAAATTCTACTGCTTGATTTTTCTACCATAAGACTGATATGAGTTAGGTCTAAAACTCTACCTTGCAATACATTGAACTCTACGAATGATCATATTCTTTTACTGTGAGCTTGTTCTTGAAATTATGTGGCCATAATATGTATATGTTCGACACAACGTTGGACTTCGGTCCATTTGACTAATGCCTGTGCAAAGAAGGGCCCTGTCTGGTCCTGGGGAGGAGCGCCCCAACGTACTTGATAACCACGGATGTATGGACTTGTGGTGCTTGGCATGGCACTGATATGTGTGCAAGATTTGTGAATGTGACTTCGTTTAATATGATAAGTTTGATATGTTCAGTTCAATATGATACGTTTGATCATGTAATTATCTGATATTTGTGTGTATATAGCCAAATCCTTGTTTTGTGATACTACCATATCCTTGGAAATTCTTTGTCCCATACCTTTGAAAGTCAGTATATGTTTTGTTATGATATTGTTGACAAAATCCTAGTTTGCTTCAGTAATCATTGATTAGCATGCAAACATGTATCATTGCTCTGTAAACTCCTGCATAATAAACACTAATCATGTATATTAGTGCCCGCACTTTGAGATGTAAATCTTACTAGTGGGCTAGTTTGCTCACCCTACTATCCTAAACATTTCAAGAATTGGTGAGGATCTTGTGGACATAGAAGGGGAGGGGCTTGAGTGAAGAGCATACCGTCATCTTGAAGTTGTGATGCTGAGTAGATGTCGGAGTAGTTTTTGTTATAATGATGACATATGTTTCTTAGAGAATGATTGTTTTTGCCTTGTGGGGCCTATGGTGGACTCTAACGTTCTTAGATATATTTTGTTGTGGATGTCATTTGGGTTAAGGAACTTGCCTTAATTAATTTTGTATCCTAGTTTTCGCTTTATTTCTGATTCAAATATAATTACGTGTTCTGAAATTCCGCTTCGGGGCATGACACCACTGAAGTAGCAGCACTATGTACGTTTGTGTTTTTCTTAAACTCCTCTCCCTCCCCACGTTCACGTGTTTTTTTTTCTTAAACTCTTCCCACGAAGCCAACAAAGCAGGCAGATTGCGTGGGTTTTTCCCCCCCCTTTTTTTTTTCCTAAACTCCCCCCACCCCACCAAACCTAGTGTCCTACGTAGGTTTTTTTTGGTTTTTTTCTCTTAAAGTCCCCCCCCCCCTTCCCGTTCACTTCATTCACCCCCCCCCCCCATGCAGTTAGTTTTTCTTCTTTCTTTTTTTCTCTTAAACTCCTTCTCCCTCCCCCCCCCCCCCCCTCACATCCGTTCTATGATGTATAAAAGTAATGAAGTTGGCCCCCCTCCCCCACCTTTGAAGCAGCAGCAATGCAAAATAATTTTTTCCCCTTGAACTCCTCTCCTCCCCCCTTCACATTCGATATATAAAAATAATAGAGTTGGTAGAAGAAAATGGTTTTAATAAATTTGTGATATTTTGCACCAATATGTAATCTAATTTGGGGAAAGAATCTATTTAATTAACGAGATCTATAGGTCCATCACTTGTATAAATGAAATTATTAAGATGACATAAATTTTCACTATTTAAAAGTGACATTTAACACTACTTAGAAGAATTTGTAAATATTTTAAGAAAATGATATTATTGTGTTTAGAAATTTCTCTTGTCTTGATATATACTTGTTAGTTGTAGAATCCATATTTAACTTATCATAAGTGATCGTAAAATATTTTATAATTTTTTCATAGATTTATTCTGTTTGTATTTTGATGTTATATTAAATAAAAAAAATTGTCTTTGGAGCTTTAGGTTGTTTCTGGAAATAATGGTGCCTTAAATGGAAGATTCAATAGAGAAAATTATGTCAATCATTCAGCAACAATTGAGTCTTCAACTTGCAGTTATGTGGTTCCTTTACCGGTAAGTATTTTTTAAAATTATGAAATATGACTTAAGTTGATATTATATATTGATTATCTAGAGTTGGTTTCAACTTGAGTAAATGATGATCTTTTTATATTTGCAGCCTAGTCAACCAAATGACATCAATAATGTTGCACAAGAAGAATTGGTGTGTTGTATATACTTTTTAGAATCTATGCTCAAATAAATATGTATTTGATTATTTAATTATTTATATCTTTTAGGAAAAGAACACATGCTATCTACTAGGATTTACTTTTGATCGTGTGGCAGAAGGAAGAATAATTAGCAAGGATCCAAGAAAAGAAGTGGATGGACAACCTTTAGGTGATGAATATTATGAAGTTTATGTTGTCACGTCCCGTCATTTAATATATCTATAAATGCCGGAACGTGAACGAACGGGAAATCAAGAGTACAATTGAACTAATTGAATAGGACATTTGCTTAGAAGTTTCACTAAATAACAGGTATTATTTGCCATTCAATAGGTGTTACATGATTCTTGCTTTACAATCTCAAAAATAAAATGCCGCCACAGTTGATCTCTCCACACACAAATCTCGAAGTTCCCGCCTTCTAGAATTGTAGATACCTGAAATAGTAGAATTTAATGAGCTAACTAGCCCAGTAGAATTCAATTCCTTGAATTAAGAAGGATTCACAGGTATGATCTCAAGATAAGAACATGAACATTATTAACAATGAGTGTTCAAGACTATGAACGAATGTGTCAATTCAATAAAACATGAAGAACTAAGGTAATATAGGAGCATGATCAATAACTCAGGATGTCACTTAAGTTTAGAATCAAGCACTTATTCACACACACATGTGTATTATGATGACTAATCAAACCACTTAATGATGCATGCCAACATCCACTGTCCTCATCGCCCACGCGCGGCCACTGACGAATTCGGGCGCTCCCCCCAGGACTAAACCAGCCCTTTATTTGCCAGGCATATTACTCAAATGAGTCCCAAAGACTCGCAACTCGTCATCATAACACACTCATTATTGTAATGATTCAAGGATACAAGGATTTTACTCATAGTTACTCAAGGTTTGCACACAAGAACCAAAGAACTTTGGTTCTTTCACTGATTTCAGAAATTGATAGTTTCACAAGAACAACTTTGTTCGGAACTTGAAGAAATAACTCAAGGAAAAAGGAAAGATAAGTTGACTGATTTAAGTGAGTGTTTTGGTGGTAAAATCTATATGATAAAGGTAGACTAACAAGTAGAACAATTGAATAGGATTTTTAGGGAAGAACGGAGTCAAAAAGAAGCTGGAAACATGACTTTGACCAGACCTGTCGACAGGCTTGGATCTGCTGTCGACAGGGGCTGATTTCCAGAGCTGAGGTTTCAGACCTGTGTGCATCTGTCGACAGCCACACACAGAGCTGGTTTTCTGGTTCTGGCCAGGGGGTTCCTGTCGACAGCCAGCCCTTCGTCTGTCGACAGGGGCTGTGTAAATTGTCAGAAAACCATTCAATCCAACCTCGAATGGTTCTACAAAGTTTCTCTAACATTCCTAACACAATTAGGACTTTGAACAAGTATGATTTCAGTTCTATAGCTCAATGTAACATGACAAGAAAATGAAAGAAAGAACAGGGGATATGATTCACATAGATGCTCAACAAGAAGACAATTTCGAGGGGAAATTACTGAAAGAGTAATTCCCTTAAAACTCTCTTTCCTACTTTCATCATTCATTTATCAAGGCACACTCACTAGAGACTTTCATGGTTTCTCAAAGGTTCAACTTCTAAGAAGAACAAGAACTATCATAGTTCACTCTACACTACACAACGGAATCAATATGATTTCAGATTTTAAACAAGTTGAGGTAAAGAAGGGATAATAGGTAACTTCTCATGGCTTGAGGACTAACTATAATATGATGAAAGATTCAGTTTCTACCATGAACATATTTTTTGAACTGAAGAATGAAAGACACATGATAAGAATCACTTCAAGCAATTAATCTAGAAGTGGAAAGAAAGAGGATTAGGAAATGAATCCTACACTTATACATGGATCTCTTAACATGAAGGAATTATAAGAACAAGAAGAAAGAGGATTAGGGAATGATGTGTTGCCTCTCATGACCAAACACTAAATTATACATGATGAAGGCTCAATTCTTGTCATGGAACTACTTCCTGAATCTGCAAAATAGCTTGCACATGGTGAAGGATCACCTCAAACTATTGAACTAAGTTGAGGTATAGGAAGAAGAATGGGATGGAAGTGAATCCTACAGACACACAACTAAAACATGATTATAAGGGATGGATACACAGTTTCAAAAGAGATTTCACAAGTCTTAAGCAAGTAAGTAGGTGATCATGACCTCTTTAACACGTGTGGGAGTCAAGAATTTAGAGAAGAGTGGGAAAGGAAGAGAATTCTACCACAACACACGATGCACACAAGCTTCTAGAAGTACTTATGGATCTCAAACAAGGAATTGAGAGCTTGTACACTTAACAATAAGTTCCATAGCCAGTTCAAGGGTAAGAGTAAGAGAGGAAGGAAAGAATTGAATCCTACCTAATTAACAAGATAAACCTTCACTTGTTCTTGACGAATGAATCCACACCCAGCAAGAGAAGAGCTCCCACAGAGTTGTAGCAACAGTTACTTCAAGGTGGAAGTAACAACACATTCCCACGGGAGTAACTCCAGCAGCAAGGAGTATGCACAGCAACAGCAATAGTAGAAAATAAAGTAGCTCCAACGGCAATAGCCCAACCGCAACAGCAGGAGCACAAGCAAAAGAGAAACCAGAGCAAGAAGTAGCAGAGGTAGCTTTGGTTGGAGCAACTCAACTCCTACAGGAGCACAAGTGCAGCTACGATTCCACAGGAGCAGCAAGAGCAGGAAGAGACAGGAGTAGGAAGGGAAATCCCACATGATGGGTGAAGGGAAGCTTATATAAGCTCCCAACCTTCACACATGCTTAGCACGTCGGCCATGCATGTGTCAAGGTTTAAACCCCTTAAACCATACCAAAGACACCTGGTTCATGCAACCATTCTCATGGTTACACCTATGAGACAATCGTGTAAGCCTCCCCCTTAGTAAGGTGGCTCACCCAGCCCCCAACACGTGGGCAAGCTAAAATTCCCCAAAAAAAATCCATTACGTAATTCTCCCTTAAATCAGCTAGTCACTTGTCCCTTCTGTAAACATGTCCAAACAGTGTCCATTTGTATTGAAATTTCAACCATAAGCTAATGTTATGATTTTACAAATTATGGTGACTTTTATTTAATTTTTAGATTTTATTTTACACTAGGTAAAAAATCACCCGAAAATGGTCGCGTCGACTGTACCTTGAAATCCGTACGTCGAAAAATTCAGATAATTACATATTTGATTTCTCCACATTTTTCTGGAAATTATGATGTTCTCGGATTTTTATTTCGTTGTCGTTTTCCGGTATCGCCCTGTGGAGGCACGCACTTTGAGGTACGATACTGGGATAACGTTCATTACCACTAATTAAGTCTATCATATAATTATCATAATTTAATAACAACCGTAAGGTATTTTAACCAAATTATTTCTATTTTCTTAACATTTTAAATTTATGGGGCGTTACATATGTGACTAAAGTTTTACATCCTAATATGAGGCTGCCATCAAACTTGCGAAAAATATTGATACAATGTGAAGGAATATCTATTCCATGGATAAAAAATCTTGTAAGTTCTAAATTTCTTTGTTTACAAAATTTACCTCTGATTATATCTTCTATATTCTTTTTATTATTTTGTCATAATGAAATTTTATTTCAACTGCTCGAAGGGAATGCTAAATAAAGATAGATATGTTGGTATAATTACATGATCTCTTATGACATTGTAAGTATTTTATATTTTTTATGAAATAATTCTATTTCCTAGTAAGTTTTGTACTTCCTTAATTTATTAACAAAATTTGGTTACTCTTTTTTTAGGTACTTTCAAGATAAGATGATGATGGATGCTTATAAAATTATGAAGATCATATGGTTCTCACATTTGGATAGTTATGGACAGTCTTTTTATTTTTATATTTCTAAATAGAATTGTGTATCTCAAATGCACTTTGACTGCATATTATCATAACAATATGGATGTTATACTTTCACTTATGACTTTGTCTCTTTTCGTCATTTGATATAATATATTTGTAATCTTCTATTATCAAAAAATATTTTCATTGTATATTTAACATAAATTTGTGTTTGGCATTAAAATTTATTTTTGAGAAAAGTCTTTAAGAGGATTTGCCATTAAATTTGTAACAGGTTATATAGTGAACAAGAATCCCTATAAAAGATAATAATTTGTATATGATGTTAGTATATAAGGCAAAAAAAAATTCCTTCTCATAATATATTTTGACAGCTTAGAAGACAAAATCTTCTACCATCAAAGGAATAGATGACAAAAATATTTACCTTCTATGTAGATCTTAAAAGGTAGAAATTATAGCCTTCTAAAAAAATAGACAACACAAACTTTTGTCATCTAATAGGTGCTATAACTGCCTTATATCACGACTTTATATGGTGCAAAAAATTTGCCTTGTATAACTATCATTTCTGCCTTTTAAAATTTTTGCCATCTAAAATACATTTTTCGCCTTCTATTTGAATGGAAGACGGTCCAAAAGAAGGCAGAACATAATCCGCCAACTTTCCGCCTTCTAATAGAACACAAGGCACATTTCTACACTTTAAAAGGTAGAAAAATACTGCCTTCTATCATTATTTTTCTACTAGTGGAAGATCTACAGTTGTAGATAGTCTTGTACCCCTTGGTGAAGGGAAGACTTGCTGGTCTGCAAGTGGGTACGTATTTCCTCTCAGTTGAGAGAAGGCCAAGTGCGCTTGGTAGTTAGTGAAATCTTAAGTGGTTGCTTGGGGACTGGACGTAGGACTTCCATATGGGAAGGGCTGAACCAGGATAAAATCTCTTGTGTCTTTGTGTGATTATTTCCGTCAAGTTTACACTTGTTTCACACACATCACACTAAGTACTAACAACTCTATTTAGTGTTGTTTATCTTTAAGATAAAATTTTTAAAGCGTAAGAAGTCCTATTTACCCCCCTCTAGGACAACTATTGTGCCATCTCGATCCAACAGCACCGGCCGCTGGGCCGCCAGATGCTGGCCGCTAGACGCCAGCTGCCGAATGACGTAGGACGTCGGGCGGCACCGAACACCTGCCACCGGATGTTGGTCTTCGGACGGTCGGACACCGGGCGCCGACTGCCGACTGCCGGGTTGCCAACCGACGACTCTTGAGTTTTAAACATTGAACACTAAAAATTATAGTAGTGATTATAGTCACACTCATGAAAATCCTATATGAAAGAAAATTTAAGAAAAATAGATTAACTTTTCAGTAGTACCAAACAGACTATTGTATGATTTTTTTTTTCCGAAAATCTTTTCCGAAGTAAATTTTTATGTTGAAACAAAGAGACTCTAAATGTCAGAGGCCCAGTGGATCAGAACAAGTTCCAATAGAGTGGACCAACGTCCTTGCTGCTGTACAAAGAGAGATATTTAGTGCAAACCTACTTGTTTCAAACCCAATGAGGGTTTACCACGTCATGACATGGGGTATCTATACTAATATAATATAACTCAGTCTTGGTGCTACCACGTGACTGCACAAGGGCAATTTTATTCTTTCCATAACATCTCCCTCCCTAAAAATAGAAATACAGGTAGTTTAAATGAACTAAATAATTATCTTCCTACTCTCTCTCTCTCCAACTTTCTCTCCTATTAAACTTTCCCAAAATATATCTAAATGTTAAAAAAACTCTCAACCTCACTCCCACCCTTCTTAAACTAATAAAAACTTGCTAATATAATCTCCCTCTCTTTTCTTTCACATTAAACATTTCTCAATTCCTAAAAACTCACGTCTTTATTCAAAATCTATTTTCATAAATAACAAACACTACAACAAAAGTGGGCAACACTTGCGTCGTAAAATCGTAAGTGTAAGTGTTAAAATCGTAAGAACAGACGTATACTTACGAAACTGCCTACGGTTCGTTGTTGTAACTATAGCAAGCGTGGGTATAGCCTTACTTACGGTTACAATACGTAATAAATACATTCGTTTATAAACCGTAATAATATAGACTTGGCCTACTTTTATAAAGCGTAAGTATACATATGAAAAACCGTAAGAAATATTCCAATAGAAGATGACATACAAAAATTAATCACTATGTTAGAAACCGTAGCTATTATCTGTAGTTATGCATCTCTGAACCGTAAGAAAACTCCCAGTGCAAATATATATAATCCATAATTTCACGAAAAATATAACCTACATATTTACATACATCCACACACATAGCACACAACCTGCATATTTACATACACAATCCACACACATAGCACACAACCTGCATATTTACATTACACAACTTACACTATTTGAAAAGAAACATTCACATAATTACACCGCCAAAATAAGTGCATATAGCACTGATTTATATCACATCACAAATGTACAACATAAAATTTAAACATCACATACACATCATTGTTTGTCCTGAGGATAAGACAATCATAATTGTTTTGTTTCATAAGGTGAGAGTGGACAATGTTCTTAAGGGAGGAGAGCTGTTCTGTTGGCACAATAAAAACTTCAGGTGTCATCTAACTCAACATGCAAAATAAAAAATCATTCAATTAGTATACATATAAACAAGTTTATTTATTTTCCAAAATAATTCTGTAAAATAAAACTTCAGGTGTCATAAACTTACAAAGTCTCTAAACCACACAATGTGACTTCCAGCAGCATCTTGGACGGTTTTTAGTTCATTATCTTTCACAAATAGAGGTGCATTGGGTTTGTAAGCAAACAAAATAGCTACCTCATAATACTCCTCGCCCAAACTCTTACCCATAACCATCTTAGATTTATCTAACAACATGATTATGGCATTGGCTACCGGGTGTCCTTTCATGTCACCCAACTTCACTTTCTTGCCCAACATCAAACTCTGTTATTCAATTCATTTTATAGATCACACATGAAGACACAATTGAGTTTCTAATGAGAATATAGATCATAATGAGATATGAACATATTTACCTCTTTTCCTTTAGGTTCTATTACACTTGCAGATGATTGCACACATCTTTCCATATTGGGAGTACTTTCTACCTGTTTTGACTGTCAAGAAAAAAGAAGACTAGTAAGAAAAAAAATATTTCACATAGAAGACTTCATAAGCACAAGCTAGGAGTTTATTTCTACTACTGCAAATGTATTATGTAATATGATAATCGGGTAATCCAGCACCATTATTCTATGGACAAAACATGAAGGAATAACAAAACTGTCACTGATACATGTTAATCTCACAGAAATAACATTATGTAATAGCCAGGAGACGTATCTTCTATTCTCAAAAATTACAGACTTTAACATCAACATTCCTGATAGTGACAGGCAACAACATCCTTGAAATAGAGAAAACATAAATTAAAAAACAAAAATGACCCACGAAATGTCTTCCACAGATCTATCTTTTAGTTTTCAATAGTGTGCTCAGAGCTAGCCAAGAAAATAGAAACAGGATTGCCTGGTGAAGGTCGATTATGTCTGAGAAGTTGCCTCTTTATCAAATCAACATTTTCTTTGCTTGGAGGCAAACAAGCTTGACTCGACATTCCATTGCTTGGAGGTCTCCAAGTCTTCAATTCTTAACAGGAACTATGATGACATAGATCTCACATATAATATTTATGCAGAAACACAAATCTCCATCTTCTATTACCTCCATCCACAATAGATTGGTGGTCCACCAGGGCATGCAAACCCCTGTACAGAGCACACAGGTCCCACAAGTGCCATAACTGTGGCCACTGCAGTGATCTAAGTGGATGTCCTCAGTCTCAATTCCATATTGGAGGTAAGCCTTTACCATATGTTATGTATGGAGTGTTGTTTTGTGATTCCAAACAGATGTAATGAAGAATGACCAGATATTGTGTAAAGGATTGGGACAATTCACCCTTTTCCACTTCTTAATATGTCTCTATAAATTACTAATTTTGACCCCATAAGCTTCATCCAAAGAGACACGCCAGGACAACAGGGACATGCCCAGGACAACAGGGACATGCCCAGAAAGCCAACTGAAAAGTATTATGCAAATCCATCTAAAGTACTTGCTAATCACATTTTATATGGATGAAATGAAAACATTTTAGAATTACCTCAACAACGATAGACTCAATTTTACCTAATCTCTCTACCAATTCTTTAACCATAGCATTGAGTTGAGCATTTTCTGCTCTTAATTGGGCTTGACATTGGCTTGAAGTACCCCACAAACTTGTTGGTGTCGGGCCTGTGCCCACTCCACGTACTCGGCCAGGCCTTTCTTTCCCAAATACTTATGAGTAAATATCATCTGCACTTGCAATTGATGAACTAGAGGATGATGATGGTTGTGTGATTTTTACTTCCTGAAGTTTTGTCTACAATAAACACATATATAGTATTAATGAAATAAACACATAGTAGACATAACATAAAATTGGAAAACAAACAACAATCTATGTCATACAATCATAGAAAGTGTCTCTTCATTAACAGGTTGCCCACTTTTTTCACACGGGTCCTTATAAACAGGTCCCCGCGATCAAGTTTCACTCCATTTTTTACAAACTAGAAGACAAATTGTAACGACCCGAGAACCCGACCCTCGGCCCACGCCGAGGACCCGATTTTCGCGGTCGCCGCCCACGGACCAGGGGGACCCGGAAGGGCTATAACACGCATCTGACAGGATATGTAACGAAAGTAAACGTCAACTGCTAAGCTAGAAGCGTACAAGCGGAAACAGGAAAGTAAAGCGAGACCGCTGCATACCGCTCTAAGTACAGTCCCAACACACGCACACTAGTACAAGTAAGGAAAGGGGAGAGACAAGTCCTTTAGGGGCATACCCCGAGGGTGACGTACACTGAGAGGGGGAACCACTGCTAGCTACGGGGACCAAGACTACCGCCCCGTCTCCTCCGCCCGACGCGCACCCTGCCGCTGCTGGGAAGACTCACCTGGAAAATAGAGGGATGAGCTTCACAACAGAAGCTCAGTAGGGACTACCAATCTCCTACTGGCTCTAAACAGGCAGAGGAACATATACAATTATTAATAAAGGAAAGACGGCAGTTGATATCTTTCTACCTACAAAAGGAAGTGCGGAAGCGAAGCTAAAGCTAACACGGTACGAAAGTACTCTCGGTCGGAAACTCTGTATGACTGCTCGTCGTGACCACCACACGGCTAGTAAAACACAGACGGAGGGAACTCCGCCTGGACAAGGAACACTAGCTACGGGAACAACACTACTAGTTAGACGGTCAGGTGCGTGCACAGACGTCTTATCCTCGACCTAGGTCCTGGCCCTCGCATCTCATCCGAGCGAGGTAGGACACAAGTACAACAACAGTAACTGCCGTAGTCTGGCCGGACTACGGTCCCACGCCTGACCTCTCCAAACAGTTCCGGGGCCGTAAGGAGCGAGGCAGTGAGAAGAAGGACTGGCTGGCCTGCGCCGGGTAGAACTCCAAACTGTCCTCGGCGTCCCAAACCAACCACGAGAGCTCTGCAAGCGACTCACACGCCACTGTCCTAACCACTGTTTTCCCCTCAGCTCCAGAGTCCGCCTACGCGACTGCCAACTCAAGCACACTCGTAGCCCGGAGTACTCCCTCAACAGGCTCCCGAGGATGGGGGTCCCAGGTAACGGTAACAACCTCTCGCACGGGACAAGCCCTCAAGTGCCGCGCACCGGGCGAACGACTAGTGTGAGACCGTACTAGGGAACTAGCACAGGTGCCACGGGTACAGTAAAGCGAAAACGGAAGCGGTGGAAGCACAACCTGCCTCTGGGCTGAGAAGGCGACATAGGGCCTGTCTCCTTCAAGAAGGTGACATAGGCCCTGTCGCTTTACTAGTCAGGTGGCGGGACTGGGAAGGCGACATAGGCCCTGTCGCCTTCAAGAAGGCGACATAGGGGGTGTCACTTTACTAGTCAGAAGGCGACACAGGGTATGTCACCTTCAGGCCAGTCAGGGGTTCCGGAAATTCTTCTTCCAAGAACCTCCCCGAAACGGGAGAAACACTACACACGGGGGAGGGGAGCATGCTTATCATGCTAGAAAACTATTAAACACACAAACCACCCTCAAACACCCCAAGAACATGGATTCTATGCTCGGAGGAAAACCTCACTCACACGAGCATGGAGTTCTCACACTCCCCAAACCCCAATCATACAAGAACCACGATCTAGACGGGGAGGGGATCATGCTTAGGGCGAAGGAGTCGGGTGTCCCTACCTCCACGCGAAGAACACACCCGTTGGGGCCTTCTCGTAGGTAGAAACATCTCCTCCTTGCACGGCACGGCACGAACACGACCCCTGCACGAACAGAGCGTCACCCTCCTCAGCACGGCCGCCTCAACCCAGGGGAGGTACCCGAAAACCGACGGAAGCTCCGAGAGGGCGAGAGAAAGAGAGGGGGAAAGGAGAGGCGCGAGAGAGGGGGAAGGGCTCGGGCGCCCGGGCTTTAAGCCCACGGAGCTGAGAAGGCGACATACCTTGTGTCGCCTTGGGAACCAGAAGGCGACACACCCCCCGTCGCAACCCACTGACAATGGTCAAATCTCGGAATTCAAAAAAGTGAAGGCGACAGCCATCTTGTCGCGTTCACCCGACACCGCCAAAGCCGTACTGACACAAAGGACGCCTGTCACGTCTGTCAGACTGCGTCTGGGGCGACGCGATGGGAAGGCGACATAGGCCATGTCGCCTTCAAGAAGGCGACATACCCTATGTCTCCATCCATCAAACCAGAAGGTGACAGTGGGTATGTCGTCTTCAAGAAGGCGATATACCCCCTGTCGCAATCCCAAACAGAACCAGAACTTGATGCGATCGGAACCACGTCGCGACAGTCGCCCTGCCGCGACCCATAGGACGGGGCCAAGGGCCCAAGGGAGCCAGGGTGTTACACAAATTGTAGAACAGAAAAAAATGAGAATCTATGAAATAAGTGTTATAAAAAAATGAGAACAGAAAACACAGAGACAAGACTTAGCAAAAAAACAGGGATTACCTCCTCCTCATTGATGTCTGCAAAGCTCTTTGTCCCAGCACAATGAAAATACTTATGATGACTTTTACTTTTCTTGTTTATGTCACTATACCTCTATAAAACACAGACATAACTCTTAGCAAAAAAATATTATGAACATGTCTTCACCAAAAAAAAATTTACCTTCTATAAGAAAAACATCTTAAGCATTTTACCTTCCAACTATTAGAAGACCATGTTTGAACAACCCTTTTCCATTTTTCCACATTAACTCTTGGATCAGGTGGTATTTGATGTTCATTTTGCTTCAAAGTTGGGTTGAAGTATTTGTTTCTCAATTCATATTTCCAAGACCTCCACTTTTGATCCAAGTCCTTCATCACCAACTCTTTCAAATATGCTGGAATATCATATTTTCTCTAAAATACATACTCATATGTAAAATATACAATAGATTGAACATAGAAAAGAAACATATGTATTCTAGAAATCACCTGGACATACTCCCACACATCATCCTTATGGGTGGCAGACATTGCCCTCCAAGTTGGAGCATCAATTGACATTTTATCACCAAGACGGGCAATTGTTCCTAAAAATAATTTCAAAGAATGGCCACCCTCTCCAACTGGTTGTCCAAGTTCATTTATCTGGACAACAATTCGTTTACCATTATCTAAACCATGCACAGAACATAGTTTTGTTGGTCCTCTGTGCTTCTTTTTAGAAACTTCCACCACCACCTCTTGCACCTCTATTTTTCTTAAGATCAAGTCATCTACAAATTTCTCAAATTCTTCTCTACTGAACCAATCACATGTAAGCTGAAAAAATTACACTCCATTAGTATGTTGGATAAAAAATCAAGACATGTAATTTGAAAGAGGAGCATAACTCACAAAAGATGGGTAATCATCCAAGGAAAATGTGGGTGGATCATTCTGTATGAAATGGTAGATGTAGTATAATACAAAAAACCCACACTCAGTGCCATTGGTTTGTTGTGGAACCTATGAAAAAAAAAAGACATATAAACAGGTTCCAAGAGCATAAAATAACAGTTAGATCATGTAGCATATATGTCTCTAATCATTTTACCGATGGAATTGAAATATCTATAGAAGACATTGCATCAGCAATCACTGCCTTGTTCTTTATAGCATATATGTCCTTCAAAATCTAAAAAAAAAAGAGTCAATATATTAGAGATAGGTCACCAATATATTACCTATGAATCATATAACTAATGTAGCACCAACCTTTGAATTGGCCGAACAAGTTTTGTTGGGTCAATACTATGGAGGGAATCAAGAAGCATGATGAATGGCAAATCATCTTCTTCCTCATGACACAATATTACAAGGCTCTAATGCCCCCTACATAACAAAAAAATTATAAGGCCTATCTTTTTATAGAAACATTTGTAAGACATACTATTTTTTTAACAACTTACCACATGCATATCAGCATGAATGAGTACTTCTTTAGAAATACCTCTTTATCTTTGACCCATGTCAACATCTTTTTCCGTTAAGAAGCATTGGACTTATAATATGGAAACCATAAACAATCCCAACAGTCATAGTTTTTCAAATGCTCAGCTGAAAGAATACTCCATAGATAACTACAATTTGTTTATTGTTAGAAATTCTATCAATTATAATGGAAGGCTTCAAGTTAAAAAAAAAAAAATAGAAACTCACTCAATATGTTGTTGGAAGGTATTTGTATCCAATTTTTCAGATGCCCAGTTGCGCCAGTTTCTTGGTTTTGTCCATCTTCTTTGGAAACCCCATAACATTCTGACAAGTCTTTCTTCTTTGCCTTCAGAATATCTGCACTTGCAATAGGGCCCAAAGGCTTGCTCGTCTTCATTACAGCCTGACTTTTATCAGATTCACCTTCAATGGGTTCTACATAGTCCACACTTCTTTTTCTCCCCCTGTTACATGCAAACAATATGATACTAAATATTATAGGCACAATTTAATCACTTTCTCAACATTAACATGAAGACAGAAATAAGACTTACATGTCTCTTTATCAGCAATATCTGAAATTGAGATCAAATTTGAATAATGGTTAAGATCAAGTTAAATAATACTGAAAGCATATAAAAAAACCATTATAATGGCTAAGATCAAGTTAAATATCATCACTAGAATTGTATTCAAAAAACCATTACAAAAACATTTCAAATAAAAATCTCTTGCCCATCAATTCCGACCCTTTCCCATGTAACATGAATATCATCTAAATTATCAATATCAACATCATCACTACCCAGTATTTTGTTTTCCACATCATTCTCAATGCTCTCCTCATTTTGCAAATCAAAATAATTTCTTGGCTTTGTCTTCCTCACCACACACCATCCTTGCTCTTTTGGATCATCTATGTACCATACTTGCTCCACTTGAGAGGCTAAAACATATGGCTCAGTTGTACGTAACTTATATTTAAAGTTGACCATTGTGAAGTCTTCTTCTTCTCTCACTCCTCGCTGAATATCCACTCAGTCACATTTGAAGAGTAGCACTGTTCTAATACCATAATAGTTCAACTCCACAATTTCATCTAAAATGTCGTAATATGTCACTTGCCCTCGAATAGGAGATTTATCTTTTAAACTTGAAAAACTTGAGGTTTTTGCAGACATGACAACTCCACTATTTTGTGTGACCCTATGTCGTTCCACATGTTGAGTTTGAAAGCGAAACCCATTTACTAAACAAGAGTCAAACTTCTTCACCATATTTATTGGTCGATCTTTTATGCAACGTATATTTGTATCCAACCCATCTCCACATTGTGCATGCAAAGTGTCAACCTACATAACATGATGCATGTGGGTTATCATCACGAAAATGCATGCACGTGGGTGAAAACCTATAGTAAAATGAGAATGGTATACATCACTCACTTTAAATTTAAACCATTGCTAAAATTCTAATGTATGACTCCTCTCGATCTCCATTTCTATTGATTATGGTCTTCCACTCCGTATAAAACCAAGGTGCATACTATATAAAACACTTGTTATGATATACACATATAAAGATGAACAATTAGGAAACATATAATATACAAGTGATCATCTTACTTGCTCGATAAAAGAAGCAATTGCCTCACAATTGAACAAGACATATCAATGAGCTTGGTTCAACTCTTCATCACTTAGATAACAATTGGTGCCGGCGCCTAAAGGTCGGCCTCCTTCAAAAAATATCTCCCATCCCTTTTCAATTGGAATGTTACTATCATCTTCATTTCTTAAGGGTTGATTAAGCCATGTCTGAACATCATCATCTAAATACCTAGCAGAAAATGTAAGTGTCTCCTCCGCGATATAGCCTTCGGCCATTGAACCTTCTAGGCATGCCCTATTTCGAACATAGGACTTAAGTCTCACTAAAAACCTAACAAATTAATATTAGACAGAAATTAGATTATTAACAGCAATAAATGTTTTATAAATTTAGGCTAGACATACCTTTCAATGGGGTACATCCACCTATAATGTACAGGGCCAGCAAGTCTTGCTTCATCAAGTAAGTGGATGAGAAGATATACCATGATATCAAAGAAACTTGGTAGGAAAATCATCTCCAAGCGACACAAAATGTTTGCAACTTCTTGCCGTAGAGTATAGAAATCATTTGAAGATGATGTCTTTGAACATACTTGTGAAAAAAATTTGCAAAGATCAGTAATTACAGACCTCAATTCCTTTTGTGCCACTCCCCTCATTGCCACAGGAAGTAATTGTTGGATGAGCACATGACAATTGTGACTCTTCAAACCCCAAATCTTCTTGCGATCGTTGGGGTTCACATGCCTCGATATGTTAGATGCATAACCATCTGGAACTTTCACATTTTTAAAGACTTTACAAATGGTTTGTCTCTCAATGTTGCTCAATGTAAACATGGCAGGCGGCAACAACAATCTATTAGAGCTCAAAGTTTGTGGCTGAAGTGCAGTCCTTATACCCAAATGTTGTAGATCATTACGAGCTTTCAAGCCATCCTTAGTTTTTCCATCAATGTCCAAAAGAGTACCAACAATACTATCACAAATACATCAAGATTATGTCGGAGAAGTAACAACTTCCAATATGGCAATTCAAAAAAGATACTGTTTTTCTTCCATGATAAATAGTTGGCAGAACCTTCAACATTACTCATAGATGTGTCTTTCTTATATTTTCCCTTTACCTTTGTTTTAGTTTTAGGAACCTTGCCAAAAGTAAAGGTCAGTCCATGTAACTGCTCCAATATATCAATCCCAGACAATGAAATTGGTCTACTTCTCATTTCTTCTTTTCCATCAAACCGTTGTTTTAAAGAACGAAATTTGTGATCCTCTTTCAATCATCGATGATGATTTGTGTAACAGAACTTTCCACTTGCTTTCAACCATTGAGAACTTGTCTCTACATTACATGTAGGACAAGCTAGTCGACCCTTGGTGCTCCAACCAGATAGATAAGCATATGCAGGAAAATCATTAATGGTCCACAGTAATGCAGCACGCATACAAAAGGTTTCACCTTTAGAAGCATCATATGTTTCAACTCCATGCCATAGTATTTGCAATTCTTCTACAAGTGGTTGAAGATACACATCAATATCATTTCCAGGTCCATTAGGGCCAGGAATGATTAAAGATACAAAAATATTTTGTGGCTTCATACACTGCCATAGAGGTTGTATAGTGTCAATACCACAGGCCATGCACTATGACTCACACTCATTGTTCCAAAATGATTGAAACCATCACTTGCCAAACCTAAACATACATTGCGAGATTCTAAACCAAACTCATCTATGGCATCTAAAGCTTTCCAACAAGGGAAATCAGCTGGATGTCTCAATATACCATCTTCTTGCCTCTCATCGCTATGCCATCTCATGTTTGCTGAAAATTTGCTACACATATATAATCTTTTCAACCTTGGAATTAAGGGAAAGTGCCGAAGAACCTTCTTAGCTATCTTTTTTTTAATATACCCACTCTTTTCCTTTGTAGTCCATCTAGATTCTCCACATTTGGGACATTGTTCATGAGACTCATAGTCTTTCCAATATAAAATGTAATTATTTGGGCATGCATCAATTTTATGATAACCGTATCCCAACTTACTAATGATTTTTTTCAATTCATAAAATGTACTTGGCAATACCTCACCTTCTAGAAGAGTTTCTTTCAACAACTTCAATAGCATGTTGAAGGATTTGTTACTCATTTTACCCATACATTTTATGTTGAACAATCGGATTATAAATGATAATTTGTTGAAAGTCTTGCATCCTGGATACAATGGTTGTTCAACATCTTCTTGTAAATTTTCGAATGTACCATAGTCCCCTTTATTCTGATTGGTAGAGATATTTTCCATATAAATTTATTTTCCAAGCCAAATACATCTCGCAACATTCAACACATACCACCATCCTTTGGGACATCTTCACATGCAGAATCTAGGGATGTCGGCCTAATGCAAGTTGAATTAGGCCCATGAAACTCCCAAAACCTTTTGTCTTTGATGACTTCATTGAAGTATAAATGTTCCCTAACTATGTTCTTGTCCCATTTACACATACATGCACAATTAACACAAGGGCACTTGATAGTTGACAACAGATCAGAATACCCACATGCAAAATCAATGAACAAGTCCACTCCATCTAGATATTCCTTTGAGTGCTTTGGCTTGTCCATCCAACTCCAATCTATTTTCTTAATGGCTACTTTACTCTAATAAAAAAAAATCTCATCATATACTCATTGATAAAAATAACTTACAAAAAATATATTTTAAGTCCCCAAAAAATGATTTCTACATGTATAATGATCATTCTTATAAGCCATACATACTTAGTTGCAGTTTGTTCTGCAACACTTTCGTGGCTTCTTCAAACAAGAGCTTCACTGCGAGATGCCTACAAACATAAAGAGAAAACATGGTCAAGTAAAATTCACACAGTCGAAGGAGGGGATGGGGAGGGCTGGGAGGCCAACAGAGGCTGGCTGGGGACTAGATTCGAAGGAGGGGATGGAGAGGGTTGGAGAAGCCAACAGATGCTAGCTGGGGAGTACATTCGGAGGAGGGGATGGGGAGGCCAACGAAGGTGGGGTGTCATTGGCTGGGGAGGCCAACGGAGGCAGAGTGGTGCCGATTGAGGAGACTAGCAGAAATGCAGACATCTAAGAGCCTAATACTAACTCATGGTTACGAAACTCTAAATAGAGGTGGGGGGGCTCTGACTGGTGAGGCTAACGCTCAACGGGATGGGATGGCCGATGGAGGGAATGGACGGCCGAGGCACAGATGGTGGAGGCAAACTGGTGGTCTGACGAAAGGAGATCCGTTGAGAGATAGAGAGTGAGAAAGAGAAAGACAGAGAAAGGGAGAGAGGGAGAGATGGAGAGAGGGAGAAGGAAGGAGGGAGGGAGAGGCACCTGCTGCAAGAGGGTCTTCGTGCAAACTCTGAAATCACCGGTGCTGGAGTAGCATTCGTCACACATCAGAGTCGTATGAGGGGCGCCGAAGTGGCAGGTAGCCTGGGTAGCCGTCGGGGATGGCAGAGCACGTGGGTTTTGGATTTGGGACTTCGATCTTGGAGGGAAAATGGGATTTTGGGACTTCGATCTCACCGGATCTCGCAGAACGCGATGGAGGAGATGGCCTCGATCTCGTAGGTGGTGATGGCCTCAATCTCGCAGAACGCGGGGGAGGAGATGGGGGACGACAGAGCACAGGGGAGGAGGGTTTTGTTTTGAGCGGGGGGGGGGGGGGGGGGGAGGAGATGGGGGACGGCCGATCGGGGGGAGGGTTTTTTAGAGAAAGGTTGAGAAGAGGCGGGATTTGTGTGAGAGAAGACTGCCAGCAAAATTTTTGGGTCTATTCTTACGATTCTTTAAGTTTTTACGTTTAGTCAAAATGTATTCTTACGGTGTAGTTACGGTGTTAGAGATATAATATTAAAATATTAATAAATTTTATAAAACCATAAGTACAGTAGCTAATCTACTTACGAAAAGAGAAACCGTAACGAACTTTCCGTAAATGTTGCCCACTTTTGTTGTAGTAAAAAAATATTACCATCATGTATACTACTTATAAAATTTATTAATTCAAACCTAACAATATTCCGTGCAATACACGGACATAGAACTAGTTATAATAATACCCCATATCATGATCATCCAACTCTAAAGAGTTGGGTGGCAAACTCCCATTAAATTTGCAAGTCTTGCAACCAGACTGTTCCCTGTACAAATCTATTGCACTGAGCTGGATGCAGACGAGCTGTTGCCTCATGTTCTCCGATCCTATTAGTTCTAGCGAATGGGACCTACTGAGTTAAGTCGGCTTTACAGCTTCACAAATATCTTTTTGTGTGATATTAATTGCTCTCCTCCAAGTCCAGACTTTCTTTGTTATTTCCCTTGTGGGTTTTAGGATGAAGCTTCTTTATGTAGCATCAGGTGTTACGTAATGTGTGTTTTTTAATCTAATAGATCTTTCTTTGCTAAAACAAAGAACGAGTACGTATATATATTTACATTGTCATTAAAGGGCATACCATGACATTTTCACTTTTCCTCCGAAGAAGGTATTCATAGTTTGGCAATCTTGAGCGACGAGATGAAGACGACATGACACGTTTTCGAGTTATAAAGTAGCCAACAAATGCTTCTAAATCATTTAGCGGCTTCAATACCGGTGACTGTTTACTACTGGCAGCTGCGTACTTGCACTCTTGTCACGCAGACGATTGAATATGTGCATTAGCACATAAATGATCATGAGGATGAATGCCAGCACCTAATTAATGCACAATAATGGCGATTTCAAATCCCTTTTAATTAAATGCCTAATGATGACTTTGATGACATCAAAAAAAAATTGGTGACATTATTTTATAATACATATATTTGATGTTATTCACATGATATAAATATTTTAAATTTTATGTTATGTGAATAACATCAAATACATGTGTCATTAAATTATTTTCGGACATCAAATACAATTATATGACTGTTGCATATGGCTGCAGAGGAGTGCTTCTTTAACACTCTTCTATTTGTTGGCCTTTTACAAACCGAACACTATTTATCCAACCAAAAGTATTAAAAAGAAAAAACACCTTCGTTATGTTATGTGGCCGGAACCCTAAAAACTTGAGCTGTCATTGGAAGACACCCTAATAATAACTTTCCAAAGAAGTTTGAGGTATCTATATGTGGAAATGGAAAATTTAAAAATCTATTTTAAAAATCTGTTTTATCATGTTGTCTCATGTTCTCATGGATGAATGCATATTGCTAATCCAAATCCTAACGAATGCTATGCGAGCAATGGCGACATGAGATGAATCGGCAATTCGCACAGCGCGGGCGTGCCAGCCACCGAGGTGACAATAAATGGTCTGCCTCCGAGAGTCGGAGGGCTTTAGGTCCGTTGTGCGCACCGTTTGACTTCGTCAAACGAAAGTGAGTGTTGGGTCCTGAACCAAAATCTCGCCGTTGCCTGAACGCAACGACGTTAATTACATCTCTTTTAGGAAGAGAAAACCATTGATTAATCGCCAGAATAGAAGGTCTTATGGCCTAAGTCGGGACATCCGATAAAAGGCGCAAAATAAAACTACAAAATTACAGTTAAATTTGCAAGAGATTTTTGATGTGCGTGTGCCATTCATCTTTTAAGGTCAATTTGCATGCTTGTTTATTTATTTGTTCTTTTGTTTATTGTGCAAAAATCTTTTATTTAGTAACGTAAGAGATTTTGATATGCTTTGATTGTCATTGTTCTTTTCATGGTTCGATCTCATTTGACTCTTATATGCCCAAACATCGTCATGCACAATCCATTTCATTCAAAAAGCAAAACGATTCGGCGGCTAAAACCATTCAGCAAAGGTGAATCAGGAGGAGTGAATCGGCAGCCAGGCCATTCAGCAAAGGTGAATCAGCAGGAGCGAATCGGCAGCCAGGCCATTCAGCAGGGGTGAATCAGTAGGACTGAATCGGCAGCCAGGCCATTCAGCAAAGGTGAATCAGCGGGACTGAATCGGCAGCCAGGCCATTCAGCAAAGGTGAATCAGAAGGACTGAATCGGCAGCTAGGCCATTCAGCAAAGGTGAATCAGCAGGAGTGAATCAGCAGCCAGGCCATTCGGCAGGGGCGAATCGGCAGCACTGTTCACAGACCAAAATGATTTGGCAGCCCTTGCAACGCACAAAACGCGTGGGAAATGGAGGATCCGAAGACCGGGTCAGGAGGGAATGGCGCCCAAACCACGAAAGGGCTCTGTTCAACTCCGGACGGGGTGTGGGAATTAAGCTATCCGGCCCCTTTTGTCCAAAATGTCAAATCATGGTGATTCCGCGGCCCTGTTCGTGCACAGTTCTTGAAATCCGGGAGGAACCAGAACTGACAGACGGGATGGCAACACCCACAATGTGTATGGACACCATCTATGAGCTCGGATCGGGCACGGGGACGGACTATCCGACCCTTCATGTTCAAAACCACCCGAAAAAGTGATTCAGCAGCACTTTAGAGACACGGTTCTCAAAATTCGGAGATGACCTGAGCGTCCGGTCGGGCTGACGGGCTATTCAACATATGGAGAATCCATCCATGGGCCTGAACCAGGCTTGGGTACTGGATACCGAACCCTTCATGTTCAAAGTCACCCGGAAAAGTGATTCGGCAGCACTTCGGAGGTACGGTTCTCAAAATCCAGAGATAATCTGAGCGTCCGGTCGGGCTGACGGGCTATTCAACATATGGAGAATCCATCCATGGGCCTGAACTGGGCTTGGGTACTGGATACCGAACCCTTCATGTTCAAAGTCACCCGGAAACGTGATTCGGCAGCACTTCGGAGGCACGGTTCTCAAAATCCAGAGATAATCTGAGCGTCCGGTCGGGCTGACGGGCTATTCAACATATGGAAAATCCATCCATGGGCCTGAACTGGGCTTGGGTACTGGATACCGAACCCTTCATGTTCAAAACCACCCGGAAAAGTGATTCGGCAGCACTTCGGGGACACGGTTCTCAAAACACAGAGATGACCTGAGTGTCCGGTCAGGCTGACGGGCTATTCAACATATGGAGAATACATCCATGGGCCTGAACCGGGCATGGGTACTGGATACCGAACCCTTCATGTTCAAAACCACCTGGAAAAGTGATTCGGCAGCACTTCGGGGACACGGTTCTCAAAATACAGAGATGACCTGAGTGTCCGATCGGGCTGACGGGTTATTCAACATATGGAGAACACATCCATGGGCCTGAACGGGGCATGGGTACTGGATACCGAACCCTTCATGTTCAAAACCACCCGAAAAAGTGATTCGGCAGCACTTCGGAGGCACGATCCTCAAAACACAGAGATGACCTGAGTGTCCGGTCGGGCTGACGGGCTATTCAACATATGGAGAATCCATCCATGGGCCTGAAGCGGGCTTGGGTATTGGATACCGAACCCTTCGTGTTCAAAGTCACTCGGAAAAGTGATTCGGCAGCACATCGGAGGCACGGTTCTCAAAATCCAGAGATGATCTGAGTGTCCGGTCGGGCTGACGGGCTATTCAACATATGGAGAATCCGTCCATGGGCCTGAACCGGGCTTGGGTACTGGATACCGAACCCTTCATGTTCAAAGTCACCCGGAAAAGTGATTCGGCAGCACTTAGGAGGCACGGTTCTCAAAATCTAGAGATGATCTGAGCGTCCGGTCGGCCTGACGGGCTATTCAACATATAGAGAATCCGTCCATGGGCCTGAACCGGGCTTGGGTACTGGATACCGAACCCTTCATGTTCAAAGTCAGCCAGAAAAGTGATTCGGCAGCACTTCGGAGGCACGGTTCTCAAAATCTAGAGATGATCTGAGCGTCCGGTCGGGCTGACGGGCTATTCAACATATGGAGAATCCATCCATGGGCCTGAACCGGGCTTGGGTACTGGATACCGAACCCTTCATGTTCAAAGTCACCCGAAAAAGTGATTCGGCAGCACTTCGGAGGCACGGTTCTCAAAATCCGGAGATGATTTGAGCGTCCGGTCGGGCTGACGGGCTATACAACATATGGAGAATCCATCCATGGGCCTGAACCGGGCTTGGGTACTGGATACCGAACCCTTCGTGTTCAAAGTCACCCGGAAAAGTGATTCGGCAGCACTTCAGAGACACGGTTCTCAAAACACGTGCAGCATTTGGGCGTCCCGTCGAAAACACAGATCATTTGGCATATAATGACGCATTTCATAAGCCTGAACATGACCCAGGTGTTAGCCACCTAACCCTTGATGCTTAAAGTCTCATAAGAAAACGAATCGGCAGGATTGGGACAGTGAAACAGGGGCAGTGATAAGGGGATCTGAGCAGTGCCTTTGTTGCTTCTAAACCCACCACAGGAGATACATGTATGGCCTTACATGCCCTCCTTGTATTGGGCTCCCCAAATGCCACGGTTAATGCTCAAAATTTAAAGGAGGAAGCATTAAAACAGAAAGGGTCTATTTTAAAACAAATATAAACATGGCAGTGGGTGGTTCCTCATGGACTGCCCTTAACGGGCTGAGGAGTACCCAGCTGCCTCCCCTACTATTCCAAATGGGAGATAGAGTGCCACAGTCTCATGCCAAGAAGGAGAGAAAGAGAACATGACAGGGGCAGTCACTTCGGTTTTGCACAATGAAATGGGAGAAAAGAAACATTAAAACAGGGGGGTAAGGTAAGCATGCAAACATGGCTTTAGGAATCCATGCTAACCACAACCGGGAGAGGGGGCAAATGCACACAACAAAAGAATTAGAAAAAGAGGGTCTTTTCACTGTCTGAGGGAGATTACATTAGAGAGGGGAAACATAAAACAAAGAAGGAAACAAACATGGGGACTGCCATGACAGTCCCCTCATTCTTCTTGTCCCTGCTGCTCACCCCTCTTCCTTTTCTCTTCTTTTGCTTCTTTTTCTCTTCTCTTAAATGTAGCAAGTAGGAACCCGGTTGAGAGGAGCTTCTCTTCCTCCTCTTCTTCTTCTCTTTAGCTTTCTCTTCTCACCCAAGCAATTGGCAGCCACCTCTTCTCTTCTTTTTCTTTTCTTCACGTAGCCAGCCACCAAGAAGAAGAGGAAGACCCTTTCACTCCTCTTCCCTCTTCACGTAACCAGCTAGATGGGAGCCCTCTCTTCTTCTAGCAACCAGCCAGGTGGGAGGAAGAATAAGCCCTTCCCTCTTTTCTTCTACGTGACCAGCAAAGAGGAGGATCAGGAAGAAGAAGCAACCCAACCCTTGCCTCTTGTGTAACCAGCCACAAAACAGAGAATGGGAGGAGGAGGAGAAGAGCCCAGCTTCCTCTTCCTAGGCCTTCTCACGCAAGCTCTCCTTCTTCTCCTCTTGAAGCTTCTCACACCACCTACAGCAGCCCAAAAAGGGAGCCTCCTCTAAGCAGCAACCAAGCAGCAGCAAGCAGCCTCTCCACCGCCTTCCTCTGCTCCTCTCTTCTGCCTTCCCAACCAGGAAGCCTTGGACAGCAAGTCTCTTCCTCCTTTTCTCTAAAAGAACCCCACTGGAGGCCACCAGCACACCCACTCTTTTGCAGCCCATTTCCTTAAGAGGAAACCTGCTGGCCACCCTCTTTTGCTGCCATTTTTCAGGTTTGTCTGGGTAGTGGGGAGGTAAAGGGTGGCCTAAAATGACCTCTCAGCATGGGGTAAATGGGCCTCATGGAGTGGGCCTGTTTAGGGGACCCTTTAGTGTTTTTTTTTAGTGGATTTTTTTTGCTTCTGGAGAAATCGGGCTGGCACATGCAGGTCTGCTGCATTTTTTAGATGTCCACAAATGCCCCCCACCCGCAGGTGGTGCGAAAGGAGGCGAGCAGCGCCTGCGGGTGCAACTTGATGGACTGTTGCAGCCGGTTACAGACTAGCCTCATCAATGCAGACAATGCATGACTTGCCGTTGTCTTGGTGATCCCATCATTTGAAGAGTTTGTTAGTTAGTAGGCTGGCAGTGCGAACCTTAGGTGGCTATTCTCTCATCTCTTGCTTTCTATTCCTTTGGCTGTTCATTTACTTTAATGCTCTGTTGGATAGAGCCCGGTGATGACGCCCAAGCAGCTACTTCTTTTAGCTTGGAACCCGAACCTCGAGTGCCTCCCCTAGTTGGGATGGTTCTAGTGACGGTGCCGGTGACCTCTGGTTTTTCTTTTAGTTGACATTGTGGTCTCAAGATTGAAGGTCAACGAGAACCACTTTGACCACATCTTGCTAAGTTGGTGAAGATTGCTAAGCTGGAAGCTTTTCGACTATTGGAAGTATTGAACTAGTGGCAATCTTGAGCTGGTGGGAGCACTGCACTACTAGCCTTCTTGACTCGGTGGAAGCCCTAGACTGGTAGCTCCTTCGAATTGCTGAGATTTTCTACCCCATGGGATGTCTTGAAGACATGAATTTTGAATCGGTAGCCTCCTTGAATTAGCGGTTTCCTTGAACCAACGGGAGCCCTAAATCAATGGCCTTCTTCAATTGGCAAGGCCATGTGAGCTGGTGGCCTTCATGGGTGAATCGTCCATTGGATTATGTCGGCCTATTGTATGAGCCAATGGGGCATGCTGGCTTGCTATATGATCTGATGACTCTTTCTAGACCCAGTAAGTGACCCTGCTGCTTCCTTTCTTTTGAACCCTCTTACTGACTGGTCACCTTGAATACTCCACAATCTGAGCATGCAGTAGCGTTGTGGTCTTAGCAAGAAGAAGTAGACTGCTTCCACGTCGTTGTCACCGACTGTGATAACCAGACTGCCGCTTTGGAGATCTTGTCACCTTCATCAATGTCGCTTTGCTCATAGCTAGATCAATGTGCTATTGTCTTCCTCTTTTGACTTTTGTTGTGTTTGGGTATCGATAAATTTCTTCAACATTCTCCACCCAGAAACTTGAAAACTATTAGGACGCTTCATCTGTTGACATATGCTTCGTTGGTTGTCGACCAACTCTATCAGAAATTTCCCTCCAGAGACTTGAAATTTGTTAGAATCCACTTCGTATATAGCGAAGTTTCACTTTGTCCCATATGAGATAGAAATCCGATGAAGACAGATTTCAACTAGTACGAAAATGAGCTTTGGCTGGCATGCATATGAAGAGGAGCCTCGGCTAGCACCGACATGAAAATGAGCCTCGGCTGGCATTGACATGAAGATGAGTCTTGACTGTCGTGAAGATAAACTTCAACTGGCATGATGGCGGGCTTCGGCTAGCAGTGACATGAAGATGAACCTTGGCTGGTGATGACGACTAGCTTTAGCCGGCATTGACATGAAGATGAGCCTTGGCTGACAGTGGCATGAAGACGAGCTTGGCTAGCACTGACATGAAGATGAGCTTGGCTGGCACTGACATGAAGATGAGCCTTGACTGTCGAGTACCACTTCTATCAGGATTTCCTTTCTAGAGACTTGAAGTCTGCTTGTCTTTGGCAGCTATCTTTGGATCCTTTTTATTTTCACATTATCGAATTGAGCGCCCTTTCGGGTTTTCACTCAACTCGACCCCCTCTTGCTTTTGCCTACGCGCCCTTTCGGGTTTTCACGTAGCGGGGTACCCAATTTTGCCCATGGCGCCCTTTCGAGTTTTCGCCATGACCGGGTTCTAACTCTTTTTACCCTTGTCCAGGGGAAACCTAGACAAGTCCAGCGAGGCACCTCTATTTTAAGCCTCTTTTTTTGCTTTTTTTTTATACATACATATACTATAAAGAGAGACTTATTAGTGGAATATAACTCAACCACCAATCATACCATGATGTTGGTAGATGGTGTGAGATTATTTATGTTGATTGCAAAATAGTAACCTGGAAAACCTATGTGCTAGCTTCAACAAGGGTTCTAAAGTTAACACCTACTGGTCAGCCAAGGCAAGAAGTCAAGGCTGAGCTTATTTGGAATTTTGAAAAGGCAAAGGCTATCTAAACCTAGGGTCCTACTTGGCGAGAGCAAGTATATATATGCTTGAGGCGTAGATGGCAAGAGACAGCTTGTCTAAGTTTTGAGGTTTCATTTTGATCAGAGAGTGTATAGCTGGATTCAGAGAATGTATAGCAAAAAGAGGATTTCTTGAAAGAGCAGGGATGGAACTCCCCCTTCTTGCCATTTTGACATTTTGACTTCATTCATTTTCATTTTTTTATCACATTACTGACCCAAGCGCCCTTTCGGGTTTTCACCGGAGTCAGCCCCTTCTTGCTTTTGCCTACGCGCCCTTTCGGGTTTTCACGTAGCAGGGTTCCCAATTTTGCCCACGACGCCCTTTCAGGTTTTCACCGTGGCCGGGTTTTTCTTGTCTTTTTTACCCCTACTCGGTAGTGAAACCAAAGTAGGTCCGACGGGCATCTCTATTTTTAACCCTTTTGTTCATCATTTTTTTTTATTTTAGTTTTTTAATACAGAAATGTCGCAGGATAGGCACTGCGAGCATACATTCAATAGTGTACCCTCAGAGTTCTTGAACATGAAAGAATGGAGGGTGTATGTCTTCGAGGCAATGTCGAATTTAGCTTCATGAGTTGTTGGATCCTTCTGACGTTGAAGCATAATGACGCCATCTCGAACCATCGACCATTGTGAAGGTGGCTTCACCATATTGACTTGGGGGATCTTTGGGCATGGAATGGTAAAGCTCAATGTTAAATCCCCCGGACCGCCGCAAAAAGGGATGAGATAATATACGATTCCTGCAAAAAAGTATGGTTATATAAACATTGAACATGGCTATTCGATTTTAACTCTTAGATCCTTCGAGGTCTCACGTGGCAATTGTCCCACGGGCTGAGATCGAACTACAATGTTTTTCTTGTAGTTGCAGCTCCTCGGAGATAGATGTTTATACCTTTGGAGACCTCAGATGCGGAACTAATCCCGCGAACTGAGGCTGGACTACGGTGTTTATCCCATAGTTGCAGCTCCTTGGGGATGGATTCTTATATCCATGGAGACTTCAGATCGCGGAAATAATCCCACGAGCTGAGGCTGGACCACGGTATTTATCCCGTAGTTGCAGCTCCTTGGAGATGGATTCCTATATCCTTGGAGACCTCAGACGCGGAAATAATACCACGAACTGAGGCTAGACTACGGTATTTATCCCGTAGTTGCAGCTCCTTGGAGACATGTTCCTTTTATATCTTTGGAGACCCCAGATGTGGCAGCATTTCACGATCTGAGGCTGGACTGCGGTATTTATCCCACAGTTGCAGCTCCTGGTAAATTGATTAAGAATTCGAATATGGGAGCCCAACACGTGGGTAGAGAGACTCGACTTCTTAAATCAAATGTTCTATTTTCTTTTGGTGCATTTCTTTTGTTCTGTTCATCTTCATGATTAATTTTCTCTTTTCTTTTTTCTTTTTTTTCTTTTTGCTTTCTTCTATTTTTTTTATTTTTTTTCTTTTCTTCTTCTTTTTTTATTTTCTTTTATCTCTTTTTTTTGACGAAATTTCATTCCATCCTCTCTTTTTAATTATTTCATTTTTTTATTGATCATTTTATTATTTTCTATTTATTTTTTATTTTTTTATTTTCTTTTTTTTAATGTATGTCTTTTAGAGACCTCAAATGTGGTAAACATCCCACAAAAGGAGGCTGGATTACGGTCTGTTTATAGGAGGTCAATTTTGATTTATATCTTTGGAGACCCCAGATGTGGGAAATATTCCACAACTGAGAATGGACTGCGATATTTGTCTCGCAGTTGCTGCTCCTTTGAGATTAATTTGTCTTTTATCCCTGGAGACCCCAGATGTGGAAAATGTTCCACAAACTGAGAATGGACTACGGAACTCATCCCGCAGTTGCAGCTCCTTTGAGATTAATTTGATTTTGAATCCCTAGAGTCCCAGATGTGGGAAAGTGTTCCACAAACTGAGAATGAACTACGGAGCTTATTCCGCAGTTGCAGCTCCTTTGAGATTAATTTAATTTTGAATCTCTGGAGACCCCAGATGTGAAAAATGCTCCACAACTGAGAATGAACCACGGAACTTATCCCGTAGTTGCAGCTCCTTTGAGATTAATTTGTCTTTTAAAGTTCTTTTGCTTTAAATATCTTTTTAGTCAATTTTGAAAACATTGGGCACAGAGACCCGATTTTAAAATCATGAGGGCGTGGAAGCCCGATTTTGAAATTTATGAGAGCGTAAAGGCCTCGATCTTTTATTAAACATGTGGGCGCTAAGGACCCAGTTTGAAAACATGAGGGCGAAGAAGCCCGCTTTTGAAATTGTGAGGACGTGAAAGTCCGATCTTTTTATTAAATATGTGGGCGCTAAGGTCCCGTTTGAAAAACATGATTTTGAGTTTTGAAACATGAATTTTCAAATATGATTGACACATCGTTATTTTGAAAATGTCGATTTTGTAATTTGACTGGCAAATTGTCACTTTTGAAATATGACTTTTGAAACATGATTGGCAAATTGCCACTTTTGAAATATGACTTTTGAAACATGATTGGCAAATTGCCACTTTTGAAATATGTCTTTTGAAATATGATTGGCAAATTGCCAATTTTGAAATATATCTTTTAAAATATGATTGGCAAATTGCCAGTTTTAAAACATGTCTTTTGAAACATGATTGGCAAATTGCCACTTTTGAAATATGTCTTTTGAAATATGATTGGCAAATTGCCAGTTTTAAAATATGTCTTTTGAAATATGATTAACAAATTGCCACTTTTGAAATATGTCTTTTGAAATATGATTGACAAATTGCCACTTTTGAAATATATCTTTTGAAATATGATTGGCAAATTGCCACTTTTGAAATATGTCTTTTGAAATATGATTGGCAAATTGCCACTTTTGAAATATGTCTTTTGAAATATGATTGGCAAGACGCCACTTTTTTTTTAAAATATGGATTCTTTTGAAATCATGAATGGCAAGCTTGCCGATTTGAAAATATGACTTTTGAAAATATGATTGGCGAGACGCCACTTTTTAAAATATGAGTTCTTTTGAAATCATGAATGGCCAGCTCGCTGATTTGAAAATATGACTTTTGAAAATATGATTGGCGAGTCGCCATTTTTTTTTTAAATATGAGTTCTTTTTAAAACTATGGGCGGCAAGTTTGCCAATTTCAAAACATGAGTTTTAGAAACATGATTGACAATTTGCCAGTTTTTTTTTAAATGCAGATGACATCGGAATAAGGATAAATCCTCCGTCAACTTTATTAGGGATCCGGAAAAAAGAATATGCACTCAAAATCCGGTAAGACAACCCATGTACGAATATGGACATAAGCGGTGAAAGCCTAGTGCGACATGATCATACGGGCTCATATCATCGCCCTGCAGAAAATATGCAATTTTGTTGAGGTATTATTTGTCTCAGAACCATAGTCCGGCTAGCGGTATGATTGGCCTATTTATTTTTTGCTGCTCGTCATCGACAATATTACCTCAGGTGGCCCTAAAAGAGCCAATTGAGACCGACTCGATGATCGGGTCTCATGCTGGGTAGTCGGTGTGACTACCTCAACAGGCTACTTCTCTTTTTTTTTTTCTTTGCATTTTTTTTTCATCATTCTTTTTTTCTTTTCTTTTTTTTCTTCTTTTTTTCTTTTTTGAATGAGTATTTACATGAATGGACATTACACATTTGATCTGCATCTGCCCCCCAGAATCACTTAATCTTGACAAGGTGGCTCTTATTTATTTGCTGGCTCAAGATCTTGAAGTTCCCCCGGAGGGCATGAGCTTTATCTGTGCGTCGAGCATCTTGGACTGTTTATGCTATTCCGACTTGGATATTACAGGTTGCATTTGCTCCCTGTGCTGGCTGGCGCATGCTGTCGTATGCTTTTCCTTTTCTATTGCAATGGAGCCCCATGAGGGCGTGGCGGGTCCACCTTGTACTCGCCCACTTGCAATTCTTCCTTTCTTATCAATGCTTCAATTTTGTCCTTGAGGACATAGCAATCCTCTGTAACATGCCCCGGCAGCTGATGATATAAGCAGAATCGGGGATCGTCTTTCTTCTTGATGTCCTCTGTCCTTCTAGGCTCCGGTGGGACGATTTTGTTATGTTGATGCGCCCATTCAAACAGGGTCTGCGTCTTATCTCTTGGAAAGGAGTATGGCTTTTGCATCTTCTCTTGCAACGAACCCCTTTTATTTCGCTTCGTCTGTTTGACAATAGAAGAGCCATCTTCACTCTTTTGTCGTGTAAAGGCTTTGAGGTTCACAGTATGAACATCTATTGGTGCTGGCCTTTTCCCAAGCAATATGTTTTCCTGACTTGACGCATAGGTAGGAGGATATTTGGAAAGGAATTGTTCGATCTCGGCCACAACTTTGTTTAACCGGTCGAAGGACTTGATCTTAATGCCGATCATCTTTCTAGGACAAGTCTGCCCAGGTTTTGCTTGCAAATTTGAACAGCATCCTCTGGATGTAGTGGTCGTCTGCATCTCATGCTGAGATCTCTCCACCTTTTGATGTAATCCATAGCTGACTCATTATCTTGTTGCCTAGTCGCATATAACTCGACCAGTGTGATTTCTCTTTCAGCAACATAGAATCTTTCTATGAACTTCCTTTGCATATCCAGCCAGTCTATAATGGACCCGACTGGTAAATTTGAATACCATTCGAAAGCCAGTCCAGTCAGGGAAGAGCCGAAGAATTTGAGTAAATATGACTCACCCGCAGCCAAATCTCCCATGGCGTTGACATAGTGTGCAACATGTTCTTTTGGCGATCCTTGCCCATTGAACTTTTCAAACTTGGGTGGCTTGCTTATGCCAGGAGGTAATCTCTTTGCAGCATGGCACACAGGATATGGTACCTGGTACACCTGAAATAGGGCTTGATCAGATTTGTCCCTTCCAGATAGCTTTGTTTCTATGATCTGTTCCAACATTTGTCTATTCATAATCGGTGTCTGAACCATGTCTGGATGAGGAGGCGCCGACTGCGTCTGAGCCATGGTGGCAGGCCCTTGATGAACTGCTTGGCAGGCTATGGGCTGCTCTGGAGCTATTGGGCTTGAGGTGCCCCCATTAAGGCCTGATACTGAGTGGGGCATCGTTGGTTGTAAGAGGTTGTGGGGTAAGTTGATGTCAACTTGTGGTGCCCCCATTATGCTCCATGCTTCTCTTGGTGCAAGAGTCTGGGCGTCTCTTTCTTCAATTTGTCTTTTCAACCTTTCAATCTCATGTTGGTATCTTTGTATCAATGCTGCCACAGCAGGATCATATGTATGAGTGCTAGGGACATCAGATATCACTTCAATTGGAGCTCCTCCCAGAGGGGTAGATGGCAGATTGCTGATATCATCAGTTGCTATTATATCTGCGGCCTCTTCTTGGGCCACTGAGACTATTGGGGCTTTGCCCTTAGCTTCTTCCCTCCTGACAGGAGGATTCGACCCTTCATTGAGCCTTGTCAATTCATCTTGTTCGTGGGGCATATCCCCATGTTGACTGACCACACCAGTCATACAACATGTGTATGTCTGCAGAGCTCTGTCTGTTCTTTTGGCTTCTTTGCATTCTACCTCGTCACTGGGTGTCTGCATCCTTTCAGAACCATCCTCTGGCATCTTCTGAGGTAGCTGCTGATATAGAGAAACTACATTTATAGCCTTTTGTCGAGCTTCCTGTCGAGTTTGGGCTTCATGTGGACGTGGCGGGTCCACCTTATACTCGCCCATTTGCAGCTCTCCTTTGTTGATCAATGCTTGGGCCACATCTTTGAACACATAGCAATCTTCTATGGCATGGCCCACCACTTGATGATAAGGGCAAAAGAGCGGATCACCCTTCCTCTTGGAGTCCTCTGGCCTTTTAGAACTTGGCAAGACAAGCTTGTTGTGTTTGCGGGCCAGCTCAAAGAGGACCCTTGTTTTGTTCCTTGGGAAGGAATAAGGCTTTTGCAGTTTCTCTTGCAGCAGAATTTGCTTTCTTGGCTTTGACAACTTGGCAGGTGGGGAGCTGGCCACCCCTTTAGCAGTTGCTAAACCCTTGGGCTGTCTCTTCTCCTGGATTGCCTCATCGGCAGAAGAATACTTGGCGAGGAATGCCTCGATATCAGATGCAACATTGCTCAGTCGGCTGAAGGTTTTGATATCAATTCCGACTGTTCTTTCAAAGATTTCCTCCCGCAGATTGTGCTTGCACATGCGGACAACATCTTCTTCACATGGTGGCTGTTTGTAACTTCTAGTAAGGTTCCTCCACCTTTGAATATAATTATGAGCTGATTCATCATGCTCTTGGGCAATGGCAAAGAACTTTTCTATTGGGACTTCCTCCTCAACCGCATAGGGGTCTACTTTAGACATCGACTACCTATCCGTCTGGTCTATCTTAGATATGGTGGGGGAATCCGAGCATGTGTACCCAATTGATGAGGACCCAAGAGGCTTTGGCCAGCATGGTGCATCAAGAGTCAAGCTTCCCATCGCATCGACGCAATGCATATCATGACATGGAGAGTATGGAGTCTGATGAGCATTAGGTAAGGTAGCAGAGTTGTTGCCCTTTTCTGCCAGCTCCATCAAGCCACATATTAGTGTTGGATCTGCAAGATCTGGATGGAGATGGGCTGGCTTACTGTTTAGAGTGTTGATGATAGCCACCGGTGGCACCGGGGGCGGCTCTTGGTTTTCAAATTGTTGCTCATGAGCATGAGCAGACAATGACTGTTGCTGCACGGGATAGCCTTGCAGCAACTGATATGGCTGCTGCTGCTGTTGGAAGAATTGTGGCTGCAGAAGTTGGTATTGAGTCTGTGGACGCGGCTGCCGAGCCACAGGCAAAGACGCATGTTGTGGTTGTTCATTTACTAGCCGTACGACAGTGCGCTGAGCCGAGGCCTCGACTGACCCTAAGGTCCTTTGAGGAGTCTCCCCTGAGCCCTCAGCTTCTCGGGATGCATGTCCCTCAGTCTCTTTGCCTTTTATTTGCCGCTTAAGCGCTTCGATTTCAGCTCGATATTGTTGTAGCAGCTCCAAGACGGTTGGATCTAGGGGTGCAACAAGAGGAATCTCTTGCGCTATGCCCCCAGAAGTCATTTCTGATGGTGGTGGCGGGGAATTTCACTATTGCCCCCACTGCCTTGGGTGGTAATCACATTGGCAGTAATTGTCGTCATTTGGGTTAGGGAGGTGCCAACTCCTCCGTATGCTACTGTTAGAGCTGCCGCAGCTGCTCTTCTTCTTGTAACGGCACCGGGCCTCTCAGCCAATTCCGCTAGCTCTTCATCATCGGTCGGCAAGGCTCCATAACGGCTTCCTATGCCAGCCATGTGACATGCAAAGATTTTAATGTTCTCGTTTCGGTCTCTTTCGACCCTTCGGGAAGGAAAGGTCAACCTTTTAAAGACTGACACCCAGGGTTTGACTTTCCCAGGCTGCTCATGATCGTGTTCGCAAGGAACATCAATCTCATCAGTACTGCTCTCAGCTTCCGCCTGAGGAGCTCCTTTATCTCTTTGCATTCTCGCTTGCTGCAGCGGGGCATTTGTGAGATGAGGAATGCGGTCGTACATGGCCTGTGTTGCCCCCTGCCGATCATATGTGGCTGAGAGCGCCGGCACGGGAGACCTTTCCCGAATAGGGGGAATATAGGCAGACTTTCGAAGCTCTGCCTTCTTGTTATGGCAGCGGGCATAAGCACAAGCCCCTCCCTGTCGAACTTTGGCCCTGAAGCCACGAGGTGGTCTCCGATAGTTGGGGACTTCCACAACAGTTGTTTCTTTTGGCATCTCTTCTCTTAGTATAGCCTCTTCCATCTTGTTCTTTTGTATCTTCTTAGGCCTCCAAACTTGTTTGAATTTGACTGGCCTAGGGGACAACTTGCCCTTGAAGGTGTTGTACATCTTCTTCTTGCCTGCTAAGGCTTGAAAGGGGTTCTTTACGGGTACTGTGGTGGTAACCCGTTCTGGTATAGCCTCAATTCTTTTGGCTTGCAAATAAATTCTCATGTCACCGATCCGCACACTCTTCCCTGAATCGGAGACTGCGCACGGCGAGTGACAATGTTCTCATGCTCTTTTGCCTGTTGAAAATGTTTGCTGGTTCTTTTTCTCTGGCTCTTGTTTTGGTTGCCATGCCCCACGTGATGGACGTAGCAACTCAGCTTCTCAATGATCTTTTTGGCTTCAGCTCCATGTGCAGCTTCAGCTCTAGCTTCTGCTTCTGTTTCAGCTCCTGGGTGCAGGATATCAACGAACGCAACCCCCAAGAAATTGGGGAACTCCACAACTGGAGGAAAGCTCCGAAAACGAGTCGGCACGGCGAGATAGCCGTACCGTGCATGATCTTGAACGACCAGGGGTCCGAAGCATACTCCTGCCATTGGTCTGTTAGTACCTGCCAATTAAGAAAGATGACAGTTAGTATTGAGTAGTAAGGCCACAAGGCTTTCTATTCTGGCGAAGAGATGAAGGGAAGTTTTGTCCCACCGGGCGTGCCACGCTGTGGAAATGGAATTTTTTTATTATTTAAAAATCTATTAGTTCTTTTTATCATGTTGTCTCATGTTCTCATGGATGAATGCATATTGCTAATCCAAATCCCATCGAATGCTACGCGAGCAATGGCGACATGAGATGAATCGGCAATTCGCACAGCGCGGGCGTGCCAGCCACCGAGGTGACAATAAATGGTCTGCCTCCGAGAGTCGGAGGGCTTTAGGTCTGTTGTGCGCACCGTTTGACTTCGTCAAACGAAAGTGAGTGTTGGGTCCTGGACCAAAATCCCGCCGTTGCCTGAACGCAACGACGTTAATTACATCTCTTTTAGGAAGAGAAAACCATTGATTAATCGCCAGAATAGAAGGTCTTATGGCCTAAGTCGGGACATCCGATAAAAGGCGCAAAATAAAACTACAAAATTATAGTTAAATTTGCAAGAGATTTTTGATGTGCGTGTGCCATTCATCTTTTAAGGTCAATTTGCATGCTTGTTTATTTATTTGTTCTTTTGTCTATTGTGCAAAAATCTTTTATTTAGTAACGTAAGAGATTTTGACATGCTTTGATTGTCATTGTTCTTTTCATGGTTCGATCTCATTTGACTCTTATATGCCCAAACATCGTCATGCACAATCTATTTCATTCGGAAAGCAAAACGATTCGGCGGCTAAAACCATTCAGCAAAGGTGAATCAGGAGGAGTGAATCGGCAGCCAGGCCATTCAGCAAAGGTGAATCAGCAGGAGCGAATCGGCAGCCAGGCCATTCAGCGGGGGTGAATCAGTAGGACTGAATCGGCAGCCAGGCCATTCAGCAAAGGTGAATCAGCGGGACTGAATCGGCAGCCAGGCCATTCAGCAAAGGTGAATCAGCAGGACTGAATCGGCAGCTAGGCCATTCAGCAAACGTGAATAGCAGGAGTGAATCAGCAGCCAGGCTATTCGGCAGGGGCGAATCGGCAGCACTGTTCACAGACCAAAATGATTCGGCAGCCCTTGCAACGCACAAAACGCGTGGGAAACGGAGGATCCGAAGACCGGGTCAGGAGGGAATGGCGCCCAAACCATGAAAGGGCTCTGTTCAACTCCGGACGAGGTGTGGGAATTAAGCTATCCGGCCCCTTTTGTGCAAAATGTCAAATCATGGTGATTCCGCGGCCCTGTTCGTGCACAGTTCTTGAAATCCGGGAGGAACCATAACTGACAGACAGGATGGCAACACCCACAATGTGTATGGACACCATCTATGAGCTCGGATCGGGCACGGGGACGGACTATCCGACCCTTCATGTTCAAAACCACCCGAAAAAGTGATTCGGCAGCACTTTAGAGACACGGTTCTCAAAATTCGGAGATGACCTGAGCGTCCGGTCGGGCTGACGGGCTATTCAACATATGGAGAATCCATCCATGGGCCTGAACCAGGCTTGGGTACTGGATACCGAACCCTTCATGTTCAAAGTCACCCAGAAAAGTGATTCGGCAGCACTTCGGAGGTACGGTTCTCAAAACCCGGAGATGATCTGAGCGTCCGGCCGGGCTGACGGGCTATTCAACATATGGAGAATCCTTCCATGGGCCTGAACCGGGCTTGGGTACTGGATATCGAACCCTTCATGTTCAAAGTCACCCGAAAAAGTGATTCGGCAGCACTTCGGAGGTACGATTCTCAAAATCTAGAGATGATCTGAGCGTCCGGTCGGGCTGACGGGCTATTCAACATATGGAGAATCCATCCATGGGCCTGAACCTGGCATGAGCACTGGATACCGAACCCTTCATGTTCAAAGTCACCCGGAAAAGTGATTCGGCAGCACTTCGGAGGCACGGTTCTCAAAATCCAAAGATAATCTGAGCGTTCGGTCGGGCTGACGGGCTATTCAACATATGGAGAATCCATCCATGGGCCTGAACTGGGCTTGGGTACTGGATACCGAACCCTTCATGTTCAAAGTCACCCGGAAAAGTGATTCGGCAGCACTTCGGAGGCACGGTTCTCAAAATCCAGAGATAATCTGAGCGTCCGGTCGGGCTGACGGGCTATTAAGCATATGGAAAATCCATCCATGGGCCTGAACTGGGCTTGGGTACTGGATACCGAACCCTTCATGTTCAAAACCACCCGGAAAAGTGATTCGGCAGCACTTCGGGGACACGGTTCTCAAAACACAGAGATGACCTGAGTGTCCAGTCAGGCTGACGGGCTATTCAACATATGGAGAATACATCCATGGGCCTGAACCGGGCATGGGTACTGGATACCGAACCCTTCATGTTCAAAACCACCCGGAAAAGTGATTCGGCAGCACTTCGGGGACACGGTTCTCAAAACACAGAGATGACCTGAGTGTCCGGTCGGGCTGACTGGCAATTCAACATATGGAGAACACATCCATGGGCCTGAACCGGGCATGGGTACTGGATACCGAACCCTCCATGTTCAAAACCATCCGAAAAAGTGATTCGGCAGCACTTCGGAGGCACGATCCTCAAAACACAGAGATGACCTGAGTGTCCGGTCGGGCTGACGGGCTATTCAACATATGGAGAATCCATCCATGGGCCTGAACTGGGCTTGGGTATTGGATACCGAACCCTTCGTGTTCAAAGTCACCCGGAAAAGTGATTCGGCAGCACTTCGGAGGCACGGTTCTCAAAATCTAGAGATGATCTGAGTGTCCGATGGGGCTGATGGGCTATTCAACATATGGAGAATCCGTCCATGGGCCTGAACCGGGCTTGGGTACTGGATACCGAACCCTTCATGTTCAAAGTCACCCGGAAAAGTGATTCGGCAGCACTTCGGAGGCACGGTTCTCAAAATCTAGAGATGATCTGAGCGTCCGGTCGGGCTGACAGGCTATTCAACATATGGAGAATCCGTCCATGGGCCTGAACCGGGCTTGGGTACTGGATACCGAACCCTTCATGTTCAAAGTCACCCGGAAAAGTGATTCGGCAGCACTTCGGAGGCACGGTTCTCAAAATCTAGAGATGATCTGAGCGTCCGGTCGGGCTGACGGGCTATTCAACATATGGAGAATCCATCCATGGGCCTGAACCGGGCTTGGGTACTGGATACCGAACCCTTCATGTTCAAAGTCACCCGGAAAAGTGATTCGGCAGCACTTCGGAGGCACGGTTCTCAAAATCCGGAGATGATCTGAGCGTCCGGTCGGGCTGACGGGCTATTCAACATATGGAGAATCCATCCATGGGCCTGAACCGGGCTTGGGTACTGGATACCGAACCCTTCGTGTTCAAAGTCACCCGGAAAGGTGATTCGGCAGCACTTCAGAGACACGGTTCTCAAAAAACGTGCAGCATTTGGGCGTCCCGTCGAAAACACAGATCATTTGGCATATAATGACGCATTTCATAAGCCTGAACATGACCCAGGTGTTAGCCACCTAACCCTTGATGCTTAAAGTCTCATAAGAAAACGAATCGGCAGGATTGGGACAGTGAAACAGGGGCAGTGATAAGGGGATCTGAGCAGTGCCTTTGTTGCTTCTAAACCCACCACAAGAGATACATGTATGGCCTTACATGCCCTCCTTGTATTGGGCTCCCCAAATGCCACGGTTAATGCTCAAAATTTAAAGGAGGAAGCATTAAAACAGAAAGGGTCTATTTTAAAACAAATATAAACATGGCAGTGGGTGGTTCCTCATGGACTGCCCTTAACGGGCTGAGGAGTACCCAGCTGCCTCCCCTACTATTCCAAATGGGAGATAGAGTGCCACAGTCTCATGCCAAGAAGGAGAGAAAGAGAACATGACAGGGGCAGTCACTTCGGTTTTGCACAATGAAATGGGAGAAAAGAAACATTAAAACAGGGGGGTAAGGTAAGCATGCAAACATGGCTTTAGGAATCCATGCTAACCACAACCGGGAGAGGGGGCAAATGCACACAACAAAAGAATTAGAAAAAGAGGGTCTTTTCACTGTCTGAGGGAGATTACATTAGAGAGGGGAAACATAAAACAAAGAAGGAAACAAACATGGGGACTGCCATGACAGTCCCCTCATTCTTCTTGTCCCTGCTGCTTACCCCTCTTCCTTTTCTCTTCTTTTGCTTCTTTTTCTCTTCTCTTAAATGTAGCAAGTAGGAACCCGGTTGAGAGGAGCTTCTCTTCCTCCTCTTCTTCTTCTCTTTAGCTTTCTCTTCTCACCCAAGCAATTGGCAGCCACCTCTTCTCTTCTTTTTCTTTTCTTCACGTAGCCAGCCACCAAGAAGAAGAGGAAGACCCTTTCACTCCTCTTCCCTCTTCACGTAACCAGTTAGATGGGAGCCCTCTCTTCTTCTAGCAACCAGCCAGGTGGGAGGAAGAATAAGCCCTTCACTCTTTTCTTCTGCGTGACCAGCAAAGAGGAGGATCAGGAAGAAGAAGCAACCCAACCCTTGCCTCTTGTGTAACCAGCCACAAAACAGAGAATGGGAGGAGGAGGAGAAGAGCCCAGCTTCCTCTTCCTAGGCCTTCTCACGCAAGCTCTCCTTCTTCTCCTCTTGAAGCTTCTCACACCACCTACAGTAGCCCAAAAAGGGAGCCTCCTCTAAGCAGCAACCAAGCAGCAGCAAGCAGCCTCTCCACCGCCTTCCTCTGCTCCTCTCTTCTGCCTTCCCAACCAGGAAGCCTTGGACAGCAAGTCTCTTCCTCCTTTTCTCTAAAGAACCCCACCGGAGGCCACCAGCACACCCACTCTTTTGCAGCCCATTTCCTTAAGAGGAAACCTGCTGGCCACCCTCTTCTGCTGTCATTTTTCAGGTTTGTCTGGGTAGTGGGGAGGTAAAGGGTGGCCTAACATGACCTCCCAGCATGGGGTAAATGGGCCTCATGGAGTGGGCCTATTTAGGGGACCCTTTAGTGTTTTTTTTTTAGTGGGTTTTTTTTGCTTCTGGAGAAATCGGGCTGGCACATGCAGGTCTGCTGCATTTTTTAGATGTCCACACTGTCTAATATTTTTTCTCAATAAGAATGACCATGAGGATGAGGGAAATCAAGAAAACTTTTGGGAGTTTTGTATCGACACTTTTGGACGGTAAGAGGAATTCTGTCGCAAAACTATCTGCAGTCCGTGGACCTCTTCATTTTTTACCTCTCTTTTTACATTCAGATTCATATTTTTATATAAAATATTATTTATCTCTCTTAGTAAATTTTCTGTACCTCTTAATTAATTATTTATCATATTTAACTTATTATTGATTACTCTCAGTAGATTAAGGGTGATAATAGAGAATGATGTAACAATATTTAATACTCATATTTGAGATATACAGTTATTTATTTATCTTTGATAATTAATTATTTGTCACCCTTAACTTAATATTTATCACCTTTAGCATGTTAAGGGTGACAACTTTATGAATAATGATGATAGATATTTAATACTCATTTTTAAGATTATAATTATTTATCTCTCAAATTAGTTAATTGTTTGTCTTCCTTAACTTGTTATTTGTCACATTTAGTGGTTAATAGCGACAAATAGATTTATAAGGAACGGTGTAAAAATATTTAACACTCCTATTAAGATGATGTGAGAGTATTTAAGAGTAGAATAACGATTAGGGCCCGACACCTTGAGTACTAATATCTTGTTGGAATGTTCGGACATGCCATCCGAGCATGCCACGTGGGTGCCACCCTGGCGACAGGGTGGCGGGCGATGGCTATCGTTGGCCAGTGGTGTGGGAGGCGTCAGGCGGCGACGGTCGGTGACAGGTGCTGGGTGATGGCGGACCGGCCACTGTATGTCTATTTGTCATTATTAAGTAGCTATTGTTATCCTTATATAGTTATTTGTCACGGTAGATAATTATTTATCACCAATAGATAGTAATTTTTGTCACCATTTGATAGTTATTTGTCACTGTTAAGTAGTTATTTGTCACCGGTAGATATCTTTTTGTCATGAGTAGATAGTTATTTGTCACAAATAAATATCTATTTGTCACAGATAGATAGCTCTATCACCAGTAGGGTAACTATTTGTTTTCAATATATAGTTATTTATCACCACTAAATAGTCATTATCATGGATAAATAATTATTTTGTCACTGCTGGTCGCCGATCACCTGCAGCCGTCGGTGGCTTGTCATCGGCAACTGCCACCGCAAGGATTGTCGCCGCCCACTGCCTGTCGACGGCAGTCGCCGTCGCCAATTGTTGCCGGCCGCAACTAATTGTTGCCAATCGCCGTTGGCCACCCCCCACCCGTCGTCCTATCACCATGGTGGCGTCTGCACGGTATTTCTAGACATTCTAACAAGGAATTAGTGTCTATGGTGCCGAACACTAATTATTTCTCTTAAGAGTATTATATACTCTAATAGTGTGGAGTCTGCACATATAACTACTAACCTTGTGTGACCCGTAGTTAGTATTTCTCAAACATTAAAACTACTTGATTAACGCCAAATTTTAAATTCATTCTATTCAATTTTTCCTACTATGAATAGAATAAATGTGGATGAAAAAATATTTATTTTGATAGTTTACTTGTTGGTTGGATCATATGAATGAACAGTCAAGATAGTGTAGCTTCTTTGATTTTGGTGAGTCTAATTCATTGATAGTAAAGAAGACTTAACTGAGTGGATGCAAAATTGCACATTACATTATGTGATTTTAGGGAAAATAAAATGGTGGATCCCGCCTCATTATAAAATGCATAAATTCTCTCGTTGTGGGATGGGTATGGCGGGAACACCCTAATTAATTTCTCAAGGCTAGGGTCCATCTTTTCTTCAATACATTTCATTAAGAAAACAGTGCACCGACAACCGAATAATAGATAGGCGAGTTACCCACGTAGCCAGGAATCCTGCTCCCTACTCTATCTTCTTCCCAACAACAGTTGATGTGGGTAGTAGTAAAAGTAAATGCTCTCAAAATCCCCGCTTGAACACTGTGCAGTGGGCCCTTATGAGCTGTGAGCTTTTTTCCAATATAAAGCCGATCTTGGAGTACGAGCAAGAAGACAGTTGCGTAATATATTTGCGTTTAAATGGAATCTACGGTTTATTATAAAATAGATAAGAAACCAATTGGCCTTTTGCAAACTTCTTCGTGAGATGAGTTTCAGAGGCATCTCAAGTCCTGAACCGAGGATCCATTGGACGTGGAAGGCAGCGTTTGGATCAGCTCTGTGAAAATTGAAAATTGCAAAAGTGATTAATTCGCACAGGATCTCGACGGTCGAGTCATTTTCCCACCACGTTGGCCTCGTCGTCAGTGCTAACGAGGCCAAGTCGATATTCACGGTTAAAAAAAATAAAGAAGTATTAGTCATTGGGACGTCCGAGTAACTGATTTACGCGGATCCGCTACGCAGCTGACTTGATTGGTCGGTCGCGTAGCTCATATATGACCGACCAATCAAATCAGTTGCGCGGCCAATCCACGTCGATTGAGTTATTCGGATGTCCGAATAACCATCATTTCTCAAAAAAATGAATTTACTTCATCACTCAAACACCATCCGATGATGTTTTGTCATCCGTGTATTTTTTGAGAGAAAATGTTTTCCAAACCATTTTCATAAAATTGGAGAGGGAAAATTTTATCCATCTATCTCTCCTCTCACCTCAAAATCGTTCAAGCACGTATAAGCCCATATTGGCAAAAGATATTAGGAAATAGATTAGGGTTTTGTCAGAGATTTTGTGTTTCCCAACTTATTCTCGAACACTGCCCAAGTCTGTCATTAACGGTGACGATGGTTTTATCAATTTTGTTAAGAGAAATATTTATAGTAAAAAAAATCATTTCTCTTGCGTGAGATCGGGGTCTTAGAAATTCCGGTGCAACCGACACCTCTCCTTCATGCGCCAGCAAGTGTGCAGCCATCTGTAAAGCTTAAGCAGTAAATGCTAACAAGCCACTTGCACAGCCGTGCAGTGTAGCGTTGGAAGCTTTATAATAACAAAGGTGGGAAAGCCAGAGCCCACATGGTGTCCCCTGTATTTTACACTACTTTTGTCGTTTATTACTGTTGGTCTTATAATCAAATTCGTTGCCGCACCACCGAATGTGCCCCTCCCCCGTTTTCCCTTTCCCTTTATTTAAAGATCCAAGAGGGGATGTGAAGGAGATCACAGATAGGAGAGGGGAGCTGGGAGTGGTAGTGATGGATAAGCTAGGTCTGCTCTTGTGCGTTCTCCTCGCCCTCTCGGCTGTGGCATTTGCAGAGAATGGGGTGGAGGAGGAGGACCCGGGGCTCGTCATGAACTTCTACAAGGACTCCTGCCCCCAGGCGGAGGACATCATCAAGGAGCAAGTCCGCCTGCTCTACAAGCGCCACAAGAACACCGCCTTCTCCTGGCTCAGGAACCTTTTCCACGACTGTGCTGTTCAGGTCCTCCTCCACTACAACTGAACTATCTCAAGCACTTAAAAAGAAATACTGTGAAAAAAAAAACGTAAAATGGGCATCTCCCATGCATCCCCTTCATCATTCCTTCGGATTACACATGTGTATGCGTATATTGAGACTTCTCCGTTCCTGACCTAACTTTTATCTGGGTCTCTGCTTGATACCGGCGGCTCGCAGTCGTGTGATGCGTCGCTGCTGCTGGACTCCACCAGGAGGACCCTGTCCGAGAAGGAGGCAGACCGGAGCTTCGGAATGAGGAACTTCAGGTACCTGGACTCTATCAAGGAGGCCGTGGAGAGGGAGTGCCCGGAGGTGGTGTCCTGCGCCGACATCCTCGTCCTGTCCGCGAGGGACGGCATTGTTGCGGTAATCCAAGCTCTCCGATCTCTTTCCCCCTTAATGTGATCTACACTGATTTCTCTCCGTGGAGCGTTCAAATTATTGCATGTATAGATATGGGATAATTTTCTACAACCCGTTCATGTCTGCTCCCACCACATGTCTCTGGGTTCCCCTGCATGCCCTGTCCCTGGAAAGGGATGGAGGGCAAACAGGATAACATGTCTTCAGAAGAGAAAAGGGAGGGCAAACAGGATAACATGTCTTCAGAAGAGAAAAGGGAGGGCAAACAGGATAACATGTCTTCAGAAGAGTAAAGGAAAACCCATCAGCACAGTTTTTTTTTTCTTTTGTATATATACATTTTTTTTTCTTTCTCGCTTTGTTCTTTCTCCTCAATCTCAACGCATGCATGTAATCCCCGCTGCGTTACTGCAGGTTGGAGGCCCTTACATACCACTGAAGACGGGGCGGAGGGATGCGCGCCACAGCCGACCGGCGGAGGTGCTGGAGGCGTACCTGCCGGACCACAACGAGAGCGTGTCGGCGGTGCTGGACAAGTTCGGGGAGATGGGAATCGACGCGGCGGGACTGGTGGCGCTGCTGGGGGCGCACAGCGTGGGGCGCACCCACTGCGTGAAGCTGGTGCACCGGCTGTACCCGGAGGTGGACCCGGCGCTGAACCCCGACCACGTCCCCCACATGCTGAAGAAGTGCCCGGACCCCATCCCAGACCCCAAGGCCGTCCAGTACGTGCGCAACGACCGGGGCACCCCCATGAAGCTGGACAACAACTACTACCGCAATATCCTCGACAACAAGGGCCTCCTCCTCCTCGACCACCAGATCGCCTACGATCCCCGCACCAGGCCCTTCGTCAAGAAGATGGCCAACTCCCAGGACTTCTTCTTCCAACACTTCTCCCGCGCCATCCAGATCCTCTCCGAGAACAACCCCCTCACGGGCTCCAAGGGCGAGATCCGCAAGCAGTGCAACGTCGCCAACAAGCACCACTAGCCAGCCAGCTAGCCAGGCGCTGTCCATTATAGTATATATGCGCGCTTGCATTAGCTTGCTACCTATCCAGCACCTGGAACTCTCCCCCACTACCCCCCATCCGTTCCTTCTTAAGCCTGTGCCCCGAACCACCAACCCACAACACCGGCGTCAGCGATCGAGCTGCTCGCATTGCCCTGCTCCGCCACCTGCCTTTTCTCCCCGCCGCTACTCCCTGTGTGGGTAGGGGTGCACAGAGGCGACCAAATAATTGTTGCTAAGGTGTTGTTACTGCTGTTCAGGTCCCCCCTTCCCACCCCAGTTATTAGTGTTGTTCTTTGTTTCCTACCTCGTCTCTAGCTGCGACTGCTGCCATTTAGCTTATCTCCTCCACTTTCTCCAGCGGTGGTGAGTGAGGCGGCGCTCGTGACAGGGCGCCGGGAATACGGGTGTTGCTGTGTCTAATGTTCCGTGGATGGTGTATGGAGAATGTGATAAGACTGTGAGGTTTTTTCTTCTTCTTTTTCGTGCATCCTGCAGAGATCTATGGGCCCGTCCTCCTGCGCAGCCACCCACCTCTATCGCTCTTGTTCTATCTCCCTCTTCCCTTTCTCTCTCTCACATGCAACCACGCACGCACGCGCACACACACGCGCACACAGGTATGAAACAGAGGAAAAAACGGAGTAATGGCCTCCCACATGCATCGGGATTCCAATGAATGCGTTATGCCAAGTGGAAGATATGATGGATGGTTTTGGGCCCGGGCTGGGGGTCTCCAAACCGTCCAGCGTCAGCGAAATTAAAGTATGTAAAATAAATGACATCACGGGGCCCTATCCAGCTAGCTAGCTTGCACGGGATACTTCACAGGGAAGGGGCCGGGGGCGGCTGCCATCGCGAGGCCCGCGACCACGTGCCACTGCGCGACAGGTGGTGACAAGAATTGTCAGCTTGTAGAAATCCGTAAAATATTCTGTCTTTTCTTTATAATATCTGAATATCTTTTATATTATTTATTTAAGCTTAAGCTCAAGAATCAAGATAGCCTCACAAGATCCATCAAAACTTACTTGAGGTTGCGTGAAATTTCATTGTGCACTTTAAGAAGTATTATTTTTATTTGAAGTTTTATTTTTTACGAGAAAAGAGTTTTAGATTTTATTCATAAATACATATTTATTTTTATTATTTTTAATATGTAGCTAAATTATACTTATACATAGTCTCTTCTCATATATGTGGCTCTTCTTCCAACAAGATGTTCGAACAAGTTGCATAGTATCTTGTTCAATTTTTCATCGATGACGTCAATAAAGCTATGTGAAATTTCAGTATATCTTCCAAGATATATTAGCACTTGACATGAGGAGAACTCACACCGATTAGAACCTCAGATCGGTCGACATCACAGGGAACCTGAGATAATGACTTGAAGTGACTTGGACTAGAGGTCTTGGCGTCGTCTAAGCCGACGACTCAGGTTGGCTAGACCGACCACCTCATACCCCTCAGGCCGACAATTGTAGCTCGGCCATGGATGAGGCCTACCCAGCTCGACCACGACTAATGCGGAGCACCACGTGTTTGCAGGATTCCCGAGAATGTGGCTCGCATAATGGTCGAGACATTACCGTTGGGGTAATAGTCGTAGATCATGTGCCTGGTGACGTCCGCCATTAAGACCACGATCTGCATGATCTGGCATGGCGATTACGGTGACGACCAGACGATAGTTATCGTGACATGGTGCAAGAATCACGGGCTCACCCAATAGTTACTGTAACGCCCCTCTTAGACCAGTACAGTTATATCAACTCACATTGGATCTAACAGAGGTATTACAGTGGAATAAATCCAACAATTGACGGTACAGGTTGAGATATACACAAATGACAATTCAATTCCAATAATAAGAAACAGAATATGGAACTAAATGATTGTAATCAACATTATACTCAAATATAAAGTCTAGTGCATAAAAGAGATATAAAAATAGTCCAAAACTTATTACATTTCATAGACCAAATACATAAAGGAAAGTACATATAGTCCTCACATACAAGAGTCACTCTAAAACCTCTCAACCAATCTAAATCTCCACGTCCTCTCGCTCCGAGTTAGTGTGAACTAACTCCTGAGTGTCCTCTGGTTCTCCTGAAATGTTAAGCAAGTATGAGTCTACAAGACTCAGCAAATCACATGAAAGACAGTTCACGATATTATAAATATACTAGGTTTAAAAACATGGTAACATATTATCACTCATTTGATTGATATCATATACTCTTCCTACTAACATAGTTCTAAGTCAATTGGCAATCATTCATTCATAGCATTCTAATTATTATGGAAATAAATCATATCATGTAATGCATAAAATCCACATCTTATTTTCTAACAATTAAATCAACATGTTCCTACATATAGCATGTAATCATTCTTATCATAGAATTTACTTATTGTCATGTAACATATAAACCACTCTAATGAAAACCTTACGCTACATTATGCAATATGCAACAGTTATTATGTAACAATTGATCATTTAAACATATAACAATTCTTTTACCTAACAATTTGCATGTAATTCATGCAACATTTAACACAGACATGTAGCATGAAATCATGTAGACAATGTTCATGTAGGCATGTAGCATATAGGTCATGTAGACATGTAGCATGTAGGTCATGTAGACATTTTCCTTTAACTGCCAAGACATAGCCCGCACTATTATAGAGATCATATAGCACATTGTTATATAGTCATTCATTAATCACCTAGACAAAACGGTGATGAAGTCATGCTATTTGCGCAAAACTGGGGAAAGCCCTTCCCACCATAACCAGTAGAACTTGTCTACCTCCAGGATTTCAATCCGTTGCCTGCAGATTCATTTAGTCATTTCATATAGTTGAACCATTACCATAGGGGCATCCATGGTGTAGTTCCTTGTAGGAACCTCTATAGTAGCAATGTCTTATTGGCATTTCATTTCAATGCATGCACTAACATGTATGATATCATTTAATTTACATTTCATGCAATTGTAATAACTATAACATGTCTTTTCAGTTCTGAAATTCTACTTTCTGCATGACAGACCTCTATCATGATACTAAATGCAACACATTCAATCATGTATATACTTACATTTTTATTTAAATTCTACATGTTGTTCATTATTCAGAAATTCATAACAGAATGTACAAATGTCTAAAAATTTCGAAATTTTAACAGAAATTCAGAATCAGGATATACTATGCACATGCCAAATTTCATATTTTTCTGATCTCTATAACCCTTTTTCATGAATTAATTCCATCAATTCGACTAATTAACATGGTACAACATTTAGGAAAAGATCAAGGAATTTTTATATAAAATAGAGAACCACTGGCATGTTGTATCTCTCGCTGTAATTCAGTCCTCAACCATTCATATTCTAACATACATCATTTTACAATCCATTACACTTGCCTTTTGTCAATCTAACATCAATAAAATTCACAATATATATATATATATATATATATATATATACTATTGCAATAATCGGTCCATATTATAACTGTAAATAAACACCCTAAACATCACATGGCCGAAACTCATACAAGCATGGATCATATATAAACAATTAAAATAAGTTTTCTGGAAATACATGTTACTGATAAACTTGACCACAAGGTATGTGGCATTTACTGACGTAGACGTCCACATACTCTATCGTTAAGTCTAAATAGACGGCGGCACATAGCGCCGTTTACATATAATAAATGTCAGAAAATGAACGCTATTCACAAGAAGCAGACGGCAGTCGATGCCGCCGTTAACAAGATATAGACGGCAAGCGATCTGGACGTCTAGTTCTTATGCACAAAAAACACAGAAACCCTACATGAAATAACGCAACTTCTACCCCTTCCCGTAAATAGATAGTGTATCATATCCTAAACTGAACCCCCATGTAACTTGCCTTTAACCCTCCTATAGGAGTGACGATCTTAAGCCAGAAGAAGCCCGCCTCGTTTGTGAGGCAGTTCCTTCCCGCCGACTCCAAACGCTCCAATCCGCCTTCTACGCAAGTTCTTCTGCTTGGAGAAGCTTTGGATCTTGTAGACAAACAATCCTCCTCGATCCACAAGCCTCAAGAATGCACGAACGAGCCCAGAAATCCCTTTCCTCGGCCCTCTATCTCTCCTCCAAAAACTAGAGCGAAAAAACCCCTATCTAGTCGCGAAATCCGGTCTTATAAAGACCTCCCACGAAATGGCCAGCCTAAATGCTGAACCTAGGATGCGAAACGCTTAGATCTGGCCTAATAAAAGCTCTTAAAACAGCAGATCTCTCTCCCTCAGAACGGAAATATAAAAAACAGGCAAGTCAGCTTAACGTCAACATAAGATGCCGTCAGCCTCAATGTAAACATCCATCGATGGTGTCGTTTACAGGCTTGCCCAAAAATTTAAATAATTTGGAAAATAATAAACGACACAATAGTCTGTCGTTAACAAAAATAAATGGCAGGCAATTTTGCCGCTAACAGGTATTAACGCCAAAGGATGTTGATGTCAAGATCAACACAGAACAGCTTTCAAACGCATGCAGAAATAAAGAAACAATTTTCAAAATAAATTCAAGAAAATTTTCTAGGGCACTACGTCCTCTCCCCCTTAAAATAATCTTCATCTTCAAAGATTGAGTTAGATTACTCACCAAACAAGGACAGATAAAGCTTCTTCATCCTCTCTTCAAGCTCCCACGTCGCTTCTTCACGTGAGAAGTTCCTCCATAAGACCTTAAAGAATGGAATAGACTTCGATCTTAATTCCTGCACCTTCCGATCCAGAATCTCATAGGCTAGTCCGCATAAGACAAGTTTGGCTAAAACTGCACTGGCTCATAACTGATCACATGAGCCGGATCTCTAACATAACGCCTCAGCATGGATACATGGAACACTGGGTGCACCACTGCTAAAGATGGTGGCAAAGCCAACTGGTATGCCACATTCCCGATCTTCTTCAAAATCTCAAAGGGACCAATGAATCACGGGTTCAGCTTACCTCTCTTCCCAGACCTCACTACACCCCTAGTTGGCGATACTTTAAGAAAAACATGGTCTCCAACCTCAAAAGCCAAATCCTTTCTCCTTGTATCCACATAACTCTTCTGACGATCTTGAGCTGCCTTCAATCTCTGCACAATCATGTGGATCTTCACTGAAGTCTCTTGCACCACTTCTGGTCCAACCAGATGCCGATCTCCTCACTCCTCCCCACAACGGGGATCTACAGGGTCTCCTGTATAAAGCCTCAAATGGTGCCATACCTATGCTCAAATGGAAACTGTTATTACAAGAGCTAGGTGGCACTCCCAATCACCTTTCCATTCCAGAACACCAAGCCCAAAAGCATATCCTCTAACGTCTGAATAGTCCTCTCAGACTGTCCATCCATTTGTGGATGAAATGCCGAACTCAGCTTCAATTGACTGCCAAAAGCCTGTTGCAAACTCTGCCAAAACCTGGAAGTGAATCTCAGATCACGATCTGAGATAATCAATTTCGGAATCCCATGCAGCTTCACAATGCCATTAATGTACAGTCTGGCCAAGCTCTCTACGGACTGCTTCTTCTTCATGGCGAGGAAATGAGCACTCTTTGAAAATCTATCAATGATCACCCAAATGGAATCATTTCCTCTAGCCGATCTAGGCAATCTAGACACAAAATCCACGGTCACTTGGTTCCACTTCCACTAAGGAATATCTAGCATCTGCATCGAACCTGAAGGTCGCTGATGCTCTGCCTTCACTTGCTGACAAATCAAACACTTCGCCACAACATCAGCCACATCTCGCTTCATTCCAGATCACCAGAAAGAACACTTCAGATCCTTGAACATCTTCCTACTGCCTGGGTGAATAGAGAACTGAGATCTATGGGCTTCTTCCAAAATTTCCTTCCTCAGATCAACATCATTAGGAACACACACCCTAAGATTCAGGCGAATCATTCCATCCTCATCTCGAATAATACCGGCCTTTCCAACCAACTCCTGCAATAACGGGTCATCTTTTTGCAAAGCAATAACCCGATCAAGAATAGACGATCTCAATGACAACTGAGCCACGAACAAGTTGCACAATTGAGGTTCCAAAATAGCCAAAGCACCAAAGCATCTTCTAGCATCTTCTAGTCTTGCCTCATTAACTGCCTCTTCCTGCTCAAAGCATCTGCCACCACATTGGCCTTTCCTGGATGGTAAGAAAGCTCAAAATCATAATCTTTCAAGAATTCTATCCACCACCGCTGCCTCAGATTCAATTCCTTCTGCGAGAAAAAATACTTGAGACTCTTGTGGTCTGAGAAGAGCTCAAATCTAACTCTATATTAGTAATGTCTCCATATTTTCAAAGCATAGACCACTGCCGCCAATTCCAAGTCATGCGTCGGGTAGTTGCGGTCATGCTCCTTGAGTTGCCTAGAAGCATATGCCACAACTCGACCTCCTTGCATAAGAACACAACCAAGCCCAATGTTCAAAGCATCTGTGTAGATAGAGAAAGAATCTGCACCATTGGGCAAAACAAGCACTGGCGCTGAGGTCAGACGAGTCTTCAGCTTCTGGAATGCCTTCTCACAAGCCTCTGACCACTCAAACTTGACTCCTTTTCTTGTCAACCTCGTCAAGGTCGCCGCAATTGAAGAAAATCCTTCAATGAATCTCCTATAATAGTCAGCCAAACCGAGAAAACTCCTGAAGTCAGCTGATGATCTTGGTGTTTCCCAGTCAAGGACAGCTTCCACCTTAGCCGGATCCATAGACACACCTTCGCCAGATATGACATGTCCAATGAAATGGACCTCCTTCATCCAGAAGTTGCACTTGTTGAACTTAGCATACAACTTGTGCTCCCTCAGGATATCCAGCACAATCCTCAGATGCTCTCTATGAGTCTCCTCATCAGGCGAATAGATCAGCACATCATCTATGAAGACCACAACAAAAGATCCAGATACTGCCAAAAAACCCTGTTCATCAGGTCCATGAAAACTACTGGGGCATTCGTCAAACCAAAGGGCAAGACAAGGAACTTGTAATGGCCATATCTTGTCCTAAAAGCGGTCTTAGCAGAATCCTCCAGCTTGATTCGGAGTTGATGATAGCCAGAATGAAGATCAATCTTTGAGAACACTGAAGCTCCTCGCAACTGATCAAACAAATCATTGATGCGAGGTAAAGGGTACTTGTTCTTGACAGTTACCTGGTTAAGCTTGTGGTAATCAATACACAATCTCATCGATCCATCCTTCTTCTTCACAAAGAGAACAGGTGCTCCCCATAGCGAAACGCTCGGTCGAATGAAGCCCTTATCAAGCAATTCTTGCAGCTGCTTCCTCAATTCTGCCAACTCCGCTGGTGCCATACGATAAGGCACAATGGAAATAGGTGCTGAGCCAAGAACTAGCTCAATGCCAAACTCGATCTCCCTTGCAGGGGGTAAACCAGATAAATCCTCTGGAAAAACATCGCTGAATTCTCTAACTACCTCAATATCTTCCATAGATAAAACCTTCTTCGAATCCTCGGACACAACCACACTAGCCAGAAAACCACTACAACCCTTGCTCAACATTCGGGCTGCCTTTAAAGCAGAAATGACGAACTTGCCCGACATGCTCTTAGGCAAAGGATGAACAAACTCCTCCTTACCAGGAATTCGGAAAATAATAAGCTTCCGCCGACAATCCATAAGAGCATAATGCTCCATGAGCCAATCTAAGCCCAAGATAGCATCATAATCCTTCATCTTCAACAAATAGAAACTAACATGCAAAATATGCTCCCCAATGCTCACCGAAAGTGACGAAAAACACTGCTCGGTCAAAATAGTTCCTGCTGGAGTATGCACAGACAAGGGAACCTCCAACGTTTCTGGAACTAAACCATCATCCTTCATCAAGACCTTGGCAAATCCCTCGGAGACAAAACTATGCGTGGCACCGGTATCAAACAAGACTCTAGCATGCATTCCCATAATTAAAATTGTACCTTATGTGACATACTCTGTAAATCTGCCTCGTCTCTCGCCAAAGTGAACACTTGAGCCTGAGCCCTCGGTCTCCCTGCTACTCTCGATGCCAGTCTAGCTGTTGCTGGTGCTGCTGTCGCCGCAGTCTGCTGTGCCATCTTCGGACAGTCTCTGATCTTGTGGTTCTTATCACCATACCTCAAGCACCTCCCAGAAGTCACCCAACACACATCGCCTCCATGGCGCTTCCCACAATGGGTACACACTGGTTTCTCTGCAACTGTGCCTCCGCCTGGTGTCGGTGCAGCCACTCTCGCTGGTGCAACTACTCTCTGCTGAAAAACTGGAGCCTTCTTCTTTCTGTCCTGACGCTGGAATGCTGATGCTGGCCTCTTTAATGAAGCCCTCTTCTCCTCCAGATAGACCTCCATCTCTGCCTCCTGCATGCATGCCGCTGACAAAGCCTCCTCCATAGAACGATGTTCCAAAGCCACCAGTCTCATCCTCAGGGACGGCTTCAACCCCATAATGAATTTCCTTACCTTCCTCTGCTCATCTGCCACTATGTGGGGCGGGGCGCATACTTAGACAGCTCTGCAAATCTCGCCTCGTACTCAAGCACGCCCATTGACCCCTGGGTCAATGTCAAAAACTCTTGCTCCATACGATCCTGCACAAGCTCTGGAATATACTTCGCCCTAAACAGATGGACGAACTCAGCCCAAGCAACCTCCATAGCCCCATCTGCAAACTGTGTGCGTAGTACAGAGGACCACCACACATCGACACGCTCCTAAGAAGAAAGATCAATACAACTAAGGGTACATTCCAAACAACATGCATAACCCTCAAAAACCAACCTTTACCTGCGGCATATAAGTAGCCAAAGTCACCCTCTCCTCTTCCGCACAACGAATGGCACGAAAGATCTTCTCTGTCTCCCGGAGCCAACTCTTCGCTAGAATAGGATCACTCTCCCCCTTAAAGAAGGGCGAGGTCATCCTCTTGAACCTCTCCATCATAGGCACTCCTCCAAAGACTGCTTCATGAGCAGGTGCCTGCGCCTACAATCCAAAACAAGCTCGTAGCTAACAATTCTTATTAACACCTTGAATAACTCTTGCATTTACCAACCTGAACCTGCACCTGCACCTGTAATGCCGCTGTAGTCTGAGCCTAAGTCTGCATCGCGTGTACCAATCCTTGCATCAATGCTCTGTAGTCCACAAGTGGCGGTGGGGGTGGCAAAGGTACTCCAGTCTGGTCTTGAGCCTACTGGGCTTGAGCCTGCGACTGAGCCTGCTGAGTTGGAGCCTACGAACGTCCCACTGACTCATCACCCCTAGATGGGCCAACTCCTCTACGTCCATGAGTCGCCATAGTCTGAAAAATAAACATCTAATTGAATGACCTATTACTCTACATGAATTTTGGACTAATTCTTTATGCAGACTTAAAACATGAATACAATGTTGATATTTCATTTATGTACATGCTCAACCTGGAACGCTCTGATACCAATCTCTATAACGCCCCTCTTAGACCCAGTACAGTTATACCAACTCACATTGGATCTAACAGAGGTATTACAGTAGAATAAATCCAACAATTTACGGTACAGGTTGAGATATACACAAATGACAATTCAATTCCAATAATAACCAACGGAATATGGAACTAAATGATTGTAATCAACATTATACTCAAATATAAAGTCTAGTGCATAAAAGAGATATAACAATAGTCCCAAACTTATTACATTTCATAGACCAAATTCATAAAGGAAAGTACATATAGTCCTCACATACAAGAGTCACTCTAAAACCTCTCAACCAATCTAAATCTTCACGTCCTCTCACTCCGAGTCAGTGTGAACTAACTCCTGAGTGTCCTCTGGTTCTCCTGAAATGTTAAGTAAGTATGAGTCTACAAGACTTAGCAAATCACATGAAAGACAATTCACGATATTATAAATATACTAGGTTTAAAAACATGGTAACATATTATCACTCATTTCATTGATATCATATACTCTTCCTACTAACATGGTTCTAAGTCAATTGGCAATCATTCATTCATAGCATTTTAATTGTAGTGCCCTAGGAATTTCTGAATTTGTATTGCAAATTGTATGTTTATTTATGCATGTTTTGAATGTTGTTCTATGGTGAACTTGGCGTCAATATCCCTTGGCATTAAGTCTTGTTAGCGGCAAGTTCGTCTTCCGTTTATACCTTGTTAACGACAGTATATATTGTCGTTTAATATTTTTGAATTATTTTATTTTTGGGGAAGAATGTAAATGGCATTATCGATGGACGTTTACAATGATTCTGACGACAACCCATGTTGACGTTAACCTGACTTGCTTGTTTTTGATATTACCATTCCGAGTGAGTGGGATCTGCCATTTTAAGTGCCATTAAGAGGCTAGATCAGTGCGTTACGCATCCCAGGGATCGAACTTGGGCTAGCCAAATGCATAGAGGTCTTTATAAGACCAGATCTCGCAGTCAAAAAGGGGTTTTCACTCTGGTTTTGAGGGAAAGAAAAGAGGGCCGAGGAAAGGACTTTGTAGAGCGATCCGGTGCTGGTTCTTGCGGTTTGGAGACTCTTGGACCAAGGTGGAGTGATCGTCCACGAGATCTGAAACTCGTCCAGGCGGGAGAACTACATCGGAGGTGGATTCAGAGCGCTTGAAGATGGAGGAAAGGACTGTCTCACTGACGAGGCGGGCTTCTTCGGGCTTCAAATCATCACTCTAGTAGGAGGGAAAGAGGCAAGTTACATGGGGTTCAGTTTAGGATATGTAAGATTATAGGTTTACCATTTTTAAGTATTTTTAAAACATGAAAATGAACAATAGGAAGGGAAGAAAGTCATGTCATTTTATGTAAGGTTTTCTGCGTTTTCTGCGTTTAAGAACTTAACGGCAATATTGTTCGTCGTCAATCTCATATAAACGACGGGATCGACCGCCGTCTATATCATATGCATAATAGTAGTTTTCTATCTTTTACTATATGTAAATGGCGCTATGTGTCGCCGTCAATTTATTTTAACGGCGCTATGTGCCGCCGTCTATCTAAACCTAACGACATTATATGTGGACGTTGACTTATGTAAACGTCATAACCCTTGACGTCGAGTTTATCAGTACCCTATATCTACAGAAATTGATAATAATTGGTTACCTATGTTCCTTGATTGTGTGAGGTTTCGACCAGGTGATGATTGGTGTGTTTCTAGTACTGTTATATGATGAATGAATAAACCATATGGATATCGTGTATTATTGTTTTCATGGAAGTCTTGATAGAATTAGTAATAAAATTAAAAAAAATAATAAAAATAAAATGATGCAAGCATAATTTATGTTATAGCATAATGTTAGGGACTGTATGATTGATAACTAGGACTGTGGATCTACTATGTGTAATCTTGATTGTAAATCTACATGGTTTTATTTCTGCATTATCATGTTAAATAGTTTCAATTTATGAAAAGTAATTCACCAGAAATGGTTACAGCGATCAGAAAAACATGAAATTTGACCTGCACATAGTACAACCGAATTTTGAATTTTTATTAAAATTTTAGAATTTTTGGATATTTATACAATCTGTTATGAAATTCTGAATAAGGATTTGCTTGGAAATTTAAATAAAAATGCTAGTATTTACATGAATGAATATGTTGTATTTACTACCATGATAGGGGTCTGTCATTCAGAAAATCAAATGTTCAAAACTGAAGGGACCTATTACAGATTTTTGCATGGTTACATATTGAGATTGCATGAAATGTAGACTAGATGGTGTCATATATGTATTGCATATATTAAAATGGAATGCCAATAAGACATTGCTAATTTAGAGATTCCTACAAGGAACTACACCGTAGATGCCCCTATGGTAATGGTTCAACTACATGTAAATGAACTATTGAATCCGTGGGCAACGGATTGAAATCCTGGAGGTAGACTAGTTCTACTGGTTAAGGTGGGAAGGACTTTCCCCAGTTTTGCGCAAATACTAAGACTTCATCACCGCATTGCCTAGGTGATAAGTGAATGCTAAATGTTTACTGATCTCTAATTTAGTGAGGTCTATGTCTTGGCAACTAAATGAAAATATTTACATGTCTACATGACTTACACACCACATGATCGTTGTCTACATGCTACATGCTTATTGTCTATATGATTATATGCTACATGACATTGCATTAAATTTTACATGCCATTTGTTATAAAGATTTCTACATGTTTAATGATCCAATGTTACATGAGAATTGTTGTTTATTGCAAATTGAAGTATAAGGCCTAAATCGAAGTAATTTACATGCTATATGATAACAAGTAGATTCATGAAATAATGAGTTCATGATAGTTAGACATGCTATGAAATACTTGAATGCCAAATGATCTAGAAACATGTTAGTAGGAAAATATATGTTACCAGTGAAATAATAGATAATATGTTACCATGTTTTAAAACTATCATACTTATAATGTCTCGAACTAGATTCTGTGTAATTTGCTGAGTCTTGTAGACTCATACTTGCTTAATATTTCAGGAGATCCAGAGGACACTCAGGAGTTAGTGCACACTGACTCGGAGCGAGAGGGCGTGGAGACTTAGTTTTACTTGAGAGTTTCTAGAGTGATCTATTGTATGTGAGGATTATATGTATTTTCTTTTATGGCTTTAGACTATGATATGTAATAAGTTGGGACCTTAGTTACATGTTTCTTTTATGCATTAGACTTTACATTTGAATAAATGCTGATTGCAAGTGTTTAATTCCATATTCTGACAATTATCATTGGAATTGAATAGTTATTTGTGTATATTTCAACCTGTATTGTAATTGTTGGATTCAGTCCACTGTAATACCTCTATTAGATCCAATGTGAGTAGGTGTAACTGTACTGGGTCTAAGAGGGGCATTACAGAGATTGGTATCAGAGCAATCCAGGCTGAACATGTACATATATAGAATATCAGTATTGTATTCATATTTTAAGTCTGCATAAAGAATTAGTCCAAGTTATGTAGAGTAATAGGTTATTAAATTGGATGCTTATTTTGCAGACTATGGTGACTCGTGGACGTAGAGGAGCTGGCCCGGCTCGAGGTGATGAGTCAGCAGGTGATCAGCAAGCTCCAGCACAACAGGCTCAAGACCAGACTGGTGTACCCTTGCCACCCCCACCACCACCTGTGGACTACGGAGCGTTGATGCAAGGGTTGGTGCACACGATGCAGACTCAGGCTCAGACTACGACAGCATTGCAGGCGCGGGTGCAGGTTCAGGTTGGTAGATGTAAGAGTTATTTAAGGTGGTAATTGGAAGAACTGTTATTAAGAGTTGTTCTGGATTGTAGGCGCAGGCACCTGCTCAGGAGGCAGTTTTCGGAGGTGTGCCCATGATAGAGAGATTCAGGAGGATGACCCCACCTTTCTTTAAGGGGGAGAGCGATCCTATTCTTGCGGAGAGTTGGCTTAGAGAGACGGAGAATATCTTTCGTGCCATTCGTTGTGCAGAAGAAGAGAGGGTGACCCTAGCTACTTATATGCTTCAGGTAGAGATTGATATTTTGCTGAGGATTAAGTGTGTTGAGTGGATTATACCTTGGATATAATTACCTTATTTCTGCTGTAGGAGCGTGCCGATGTGTTGTGGTCTTCTGTACTACGCACACAGTTTGGAGATGGTGCTATGGAGGTTGCATGGACTGCGTTCGTCCGTCTGTTCAGGGCGAAGTACATTCCGGGGCATGTGTAGGACCGCATGGAGCAGGAGTTTCTGATGTTGACCCAGGGGGCCGATGAGTGTTCTTGAGTACGAGGTGAAATTCGCAGAGCTGTCCAAGTATGCGCCTCATATTGTGGCAGATGAGCAGAGGAAAGTGAAGAAGTTCATAATGGGGTTGAAGCCGTCCCTGAGGACGAGACTGGTGGCTTTAGGGCATCGTTCCATGGAACAAGCTTTGTCGGCGGCATGCATGCAGAAGGCATAGATGGAGGTTTACCTGTAGGAGAAGAGAGCTTCATTAAAGAGGCCAGCATCAGCTTTTCAGCGTCAAGACAAGAAGAAGAAGGCTCTAGGTTACCAGCAGAGTGCAGTTGCACCAAAGGGAGTAGCAGCACCGACACCAGGCGGAGGCACAGTAGTAGAGAAGCCAGTGTGTACCCAGTGTGGGAAACGCCATGGAGGCGAGGTGCTTGAGGTGTGGAGAGAAGAACCACAAGATTAGAGATTGTCCGAAGATGGCACAACAGACTGCAGTAGCAGCAGCACTAGCAGCAGCTAGACCGGCACTGAGAGCAGCAGGGAGACCGACAGCTCAGGCACGAGTGTTCGCGTTGGCGAGAGATGAGGTAGAGTTAGCAGAGCATGTCACAGAAGGTACAATTTTAATTATGGGTTAGCATGCTAGAGTTCTGTTTGATAACGGTGCCACACATAGTTTATTTCCGAGAGATTTGCCAAGGTTTTAATGAAGGGTGATGGTTTAGTTCCGGAAAAGTTGGAGATTCCCTTGTCTGTGCATACGCCAGTGGGAACTATTTTGACTGAGCAGCGTTTTTCTTCTCTTCTTGTGTGCATCGAGGAGCATGTTTTGTCTGGTAGCTTCTATTTGCTGAAGATGAGAGATTATGATGCTATCTTGGGCTTAGATTGGCTCGAGGAGCATTATGCTTTGATGGATTGTCAACGAAAACTTATTATTTTCCGGATTCCTGGTAAGGAGGAGTTTGTTCACCCTTTGCCTAAGAACATGTCGGGCAAGTTCGTCATTTCTACTTTGAAGGCGGCCCAGATGTTGAGCAAGGGTTGTAGCGATTTTCTGGCTAGTGTGGTTGTGTCGGAGGATGCAAAGAAGGTGTTATCTATTGAGGATATTGAAGTGGTCAGAGATTTCAGCGATGTATTTCCAGAGGATTTGTCTGGTTTGCCCCCAGCTCGAGAGATTGAATTTGGCATTGAGCTAGTCCCTGGCATAGCACCTATTTCTATTGCCCTTTATCGTATGGCACCAGCGGAATTGGCAGAGTTGAGGAAGCAGCTGCAGGAATTGCTTGATAAGGGCTTCATCCGGCCGAGTGTTTCGCCATGTGGAGCACCTGTACTCTTTGTGAAGAAGAAGGATGGATCGACGAGATTGTGCATAGATTACCGTAAGCTCAACCAGGTAACTGTTAAGAACAAGTACCCTTTACCTCGTATTGATGACTTGTTTGATCAGTTGGGAGGAGCTTCTGTATTCTCTAAGATTGATCTTCATTCTGGCTATCATCAACTCCGTATCAAGTCGGAAGATTCTGCTAAGATAGCTTTTAGGACGAGATATGGCCATTATGAGTTCCTTGTGTTGCCCTTTGGCTTGACGAATGCCCCAGAAGTTTTCATGGACTTGATGAACAGAGTTTTTCGGCTGTATCTGGATTCCTTTGTAGTAGTCTTCATTGATGATGTGTTGATTTATTCGCCCGATGAGGAGACTCATAGAGAGCATCTGAGGATTGTGTTGGGTGTCCTGAGGGAGCACAAGCTGTATGCTAAGTTCAGCAAGTGCAACTTCTGGATGAAAGAAGTCCATTTCTTGGGTCATGTTATATCGAGATAAGGTGTGTCTGTAGATCCAACTAAGGTGGAAGCTGTTCTTGATTGGGAAGCACCGAGATCATCAGCTGACATCAGGTGTTTTCTCGGCTTGACTGGCTACTATAGGAGATTCATCGAAGGGTTTTCTTCTATTGCGGCGACTTTGACGAGGTTGACAAGGAAAGGAGTTAGGTTTGAGTGGTCAGAGACTTGTGAAAAGGCGTTCCAGGAGTTAAAGACTCGTCTGACCTCAGCGCCAGTGCCTGTTTTGCCCAATGGTGTGGATTCTTTTTCTATCTACACAGATACTTCGAAGATTGGGCTTGGTTGTGTTCTGATGCAGGGTGGTCGAGTTGTGGCGTATGCTTCTAGGCAATTAAATGAGCATGAGTGCAACTACCCGACCCATGACTTGGAGTTGGCGGCTGTGGTCTATGCTTTGAAGATATGGAGGCATTACCTTTACGGTGTTAGATTTGAGCTCTTCTCAGACCACAAGAGTCTCAAATACTTGTTCTCGCAGAAAGAGTTGAACCTGAGGTAGCGGAGGTGGATAGAATTCTTGAAGGACTACGATTTTGAGCTGTCTTACCATCCAGGGAAGGCCAATGTAGTGGCAGATGCGTTGAGCAGGAAAAGGCAGATGATGAGGCAAGACTAGAAGATGATAGATGACGCTTCGAGTTCTTTGGCTGTTCTAGAACCTCAATTGTGCAACTTGTTCATGGCGCAGTTGTCTTTGAGATATTCTATCCTTGATCAGGTTATTGCTTTGCAGAAAGATGACCCATTGTTGCAGGAATTGGTTGGAAAGGGTGGAATTACCAGAGATGAAGATGATGTGATTCGCATGAATCTTAGGGTATGTGTCCCTAATAATGCTGATCTGAGAAAGGAGATTTTGCAGGAAGCGCATAGATCTTAGTTCTCTATTCACCCACACTACAGGAAAATCAGGCTTTACTTACGTCCAAACACCGTAGGTAGAAAATCGTAAGCATAGCCTTTGCTTACGGTGTTAGCCTACGATAGGGTTTCGTCGGCTAAAGTCCGACGGCAAAGGCCTAAGGCTACGGTGTTTTAAACTCCGTAAGTATAGCTATAGTGACAGTTGATAGCCGTAAGTAACACCATAAGGATATCATTTTTTGGCTATGGAGATGTTAACCGTAGTCATATTTTTTTGTAAGGATACTCAGTTATAGCTACGAACATCCCTACGGCATTTTAAACCATAAGCATGTTCCCCTACGGCCACGTACACCGTAAACAAGTATGTGTGCCTACGGTCGTGTACACCATAAGTAGTTTTGTTTCAGCAAAAAAAAAATGTAATATATTCAAATGGATCCACATTCACCTACATTTAGAGATCCACATTCACAAACAATTGGATCAACACATACACATTCACATTTAGATCCACACATTTACATTTGGATCAACACATATACATCCACATTTAGTTCCACACATATACATCCACATTTAGATCCATAATCCACATTTAGATCAACACATACACATCCACATTTAGATCCACACACATTCACACCCACTCATTCACAATGCACAACACATTAATAATATAAAGAACATTAAAGTTTAACAAACAATAATGTTAATGAAAGATTACATCAAACATCATTGTTCACATTCACATACTGTTCAAAAGAGGAAGTTAATTGTTAGTAAATGAATGTGTAAGACAGGTTGTTCACATTCATCATTGTTGACATTCACATGCTTTCTCCTTCGATCAAGACAGGTTGCAGCAGACAAAACTGCAAGAGCAACAATATGTGGTCAATAAGTACTGTGTGAGAATAATAATAACAAAAAAAATAATATGCTTAATAAACAGTAATGCAGGGAAATACGTCATCAAACCGTTATAGTTATAGGACACAAGTTAATTCAGATTGGAAGTGATATGTATACATTTATAGGACACAAGTTAATTCAGATGTGAAGTGACTAGGTTACTTCAAATGGTTTACATGACTGGGTTACTTCAAATGTGAAGTGACTGGCAAGCAGAATTAAAAAGATTTAAGTAGTAGCTTGTGAGTTTGGAGGATGACATCTCTAATCTCTTGCTTGAGGTAACTTGAATCTCTAATCTATGGTTGGGCTATAACTGTAACGGGGCCTGTTTAAAGGCAGCTGCTATTAGTGCATCTGCTCACTCTTACAAGTCAGACATGGTTTGAAGGGAGCAAACAAACTACAAGAGGAAGTGAAGTGTTAACCCATCAAATCAAATCACGGTTTGAAGGGAGTAGCTACTATTAGTGTATCTGCTCACTCATACAATAATGTTCGTGAAAGTAAATCATCACATCAAATCCATCAAATTGTTCACATTTACATATTGGTGCTAAAGATCTATTCAGAAGAGGAAGTTAAGTGTTAACCCATCAAATTGTTCACATGTGATGGAAGGAGATTTGTAATTTGTCCAAATCAATTACACATCAGGGAGGGCATCAATTAACTTGCTTTCTTCTTGGACTAAGACCAGTTGCAGCAGACGAACTACAAGAGCAACACTATATTAAACGAGGTAAGAAAATTGAATTAAGGAACATTGAGCAACAACATGTCTTTTGCGGTCAATAAGTGTTATGAGGATATGTATAATAAATACTTCGTATTTGAATAAGAAAACAATCAGGAATGAGTATAATCAATGCAACACTCTCGTAAAGAGAATTTTGTTAACATTAAAATATCCATACATAATGAGAATTATGTCAACATTAGACAATTAACCAATCCAGTACTTCTCTTCTAGCGTGCTTCTCTCTGGGTTGAGAAGATGGATTAGAATGTTATGTTCATCACTACTTCCTTATCATAATCTGATGTACTTAGCTCAATTAAAGACCTCAGCCGCAAAAAGATAAGAATCTCCGTGTCAGTAGAATTGATACGAACCTGTTCACACCTCTCCTCAATGGCCTTTTTGTTACCATCTCCATCAAAAATTGCCACCTGAAATGGATACAACGAGGCACAATAAGATAGTGAATGATGACAAAAGAAGTATGCAATCAAAAGTTTACACAAGATAAACCACTTTGTTTATGTGGTTTACAAGGTTAAATAACAACTTTGCAAAGGATTCTTAGTTCTTAATCCCCAGAGATGTGTATCAAAAAAAAAACCCAAGTAACGTACTTACAGTTGGCTCTAAAAACTTAACAGTCAATTGGAAGCATATTCAACCTCTGTAGAATGAATTTCATCTTCCAGGCTGTAACATGCATACAAGAATGTTTTAATGTATTTTAAACCAGATATGTGCATGACTAAATATTAACAATCTAACTGTTAAGGACTGTTGTTGAGAAGAATACATATAAATGGATCCTAAGCTTCATATCATTTAACAACTCAATGTCAATGCTATAAATGAAAACATTTTACATAGATCCCTTTTTGAAGGCCACCAGAAGACAATTCTTTAAAATAAAAGTTAGTTTAAAAGAACACAAAACAAAAGGAGAGGAGAAATTCAGATTAAAGAAAATAAAAAACAAAGAGAACAATGAAAAGGAGAAGTCACTCTACTGAGAAAGTAATATGGCAGATACATAATTACACAATAAAGGACATCTGTCAAAGAAGATCAACCAAAACAACAGTTTCAACATCAGATGTCAGAAGATTTGCCATTTTTTTCCACTCCATAATCCAGTTAATTGCTCTCCTCATATCATAAGCAGAACTGAAATCTCCTCTAAACCTCCATTCATTTTTCTGTTTCTAGGTAGCTTACAGAATCACTGCGAAAACACTGAAGTAATCCATCTTATAAATGTGTGCTAGTTTTCTGGTAGCCCATCGCCTCAAGAGTGGATATCTGATAAAATGTCCTTAATGTTGAAGCATCTTTAACACAATGTGCCAATGAATCTGATTATGCCACGAGCACAAAAGAGATGACCAATAGACTCCTTATACATGCCACAATAGATAAACGTAGAGTTATCAATGTTGATGATAGTCTTGATCCTGTCAGCTGTAGGAAGTCTCATGGTGACCAACTTGCAAAGAAATTAACTAGATTTTGGTTGGTATCCACTGAAGAAATGAATTTGTAACACCCAGATTCCCCCACCCCACTCATATCACTGTACTCAGATAATGTTAGATATTTGGATAAAATCAGTTGCAATTGAATATAATCAGCCAAATCAGAATCAGATAAGTACAGCTGAATGATCAAGTTCCCAGAACCACATTTTTCATACATTTCTCATTGTCTTCTAAAATTTGGATGGCCTGAATAAAGTCTGAAAAGCTAAAGGTACTTGTAAGTTGTAACCACCAAATATCTTCCCAGAAGATGACATTCCCGACATGTCCCGAATGCAAAACATTTGAAGCTTTAAAACCATCTGCACTTTTGAGGATATGCTTCCATACAAGAGGGACATTTTCAAAGACTTTGACCCAATATTCCATCTTCTAGTGCCTTAAAAAATTTTAATTTTGACAATCTTTGGCATTCTAGATATATCCAACTGATAAATTGCAAGAGAGCAGAAGAAAGCTTTTGTGAGAGAATCCATCTACTTCCATCAAAAGAAAAATTGCTAAAGTAAGAAAATACTGGAACCACTTTATCCAGCATTCAGAAGTGGCCAGATTAATTAACAGGGCCTTTTCAACTGGTCCACTGAGACTTGCTCTTCATATATTATTTGGAAACCAAGAAGCTAACCATAGAATAAGAAGTTCAATTGAATAAGTAACACATCATAAAAGAAAACAGAAATGATACGTACATCACCCCCAGTAAGAATAGAAAGATCATGAAGACTGGCTTTCATGTTCTCTCCAAAACCAGGAGCTTTGATTGCACAGACCTAAAGAAACACATGTTAAATAAATCCACAGTTACTGTAATGGAACTGCAAGCTTCAAGAGAAGAAATTCTCACCTTAATCCCTGCATGCAGCTTGTCAAGTATGAGAGTTGCCAGTGCATCACTTTCCACATCTTCAGCAACAATTAGGAGAGGTTTTTGTCTCTAAAATTGTGCAAAAATATCTAGAAAAATCAAATAGCTCTGCACTGATGATCACACCAAACTTCTACTAAAATAAATAAAAGCTGTAAATCACCTTCAGTGCCAGCTCCAGGACTTTAACTACATTTTGATGACAAATCTAGAGGTATACTCCCAAAAGTCTACATTCATAAATTGTAATGTCATAGTAATAACTCCTTCCTTGCCACTTTTTCCATGGCCTTAGCAATGAGCTCGCCAATCTCTTTCTCCATTTGTTGATGTTGTACCAACCTTTTGAGAAGAAGTAAAAAAGTTAGAAAATAAATGTACACTTTACAGAATGCAAGAAGTGACAGTATTGAAAGTAGATATTTATGAGAATTTCGAACACATAGCACTTGGGAGAGTGGCTGGTCAGAGTATGATGCATAATAATCTTAATGTGTAGAACAAAATTAATCGCCAGAGGAGAACAGATCATGGAACAAAAAAAATATTGAAAGAATGTTGTTTTCATATATATAGACATGAATGTACTCAGGAAATATTGCAAGAACTTCTTCTTTATGGTCTATGACGTCTAGGCGACCCTGCACTCAGGGGGATTGCCCCTGCGGGAAGCGCTTCACGTCGACGCAGTAGTTGTAGATCATGTGGCCCTTTTGCACCCACCTCAACCACTTCTGGCTGGTGGCGTCCAGCTCCTGGGTTCCACCAGGCGCTGCTCCGAGAGCCGGAGGCAGGGGATTTGTAAGAAGCGCAATTACTGGAGGTGCCCCTGGACGCGACGCAGGCGTTGGCGTTGAAGTTTCTATAGGCGGCGACGAAGGGGGCCTTGGACCAGTCGGTCTTCTGACCTCGATGGGGTGCTAGCAGGTTCAGCGCTTTTAACATCTGCAGTGGAGGGTGTGGCTGCAGTTGAGAAGGCTTTCTGGGCAGAAGATTTAGGAGTATTCTACAGGGGGGGGGGTTCCAGCATTCAGAACTGAAGGTGATATGCCCTTAAATTTCAGTGCAACGGGGGCAGCTTGTTGCTAAGTAATTACGTTGGGGATAGCATTTGCAGGGGTGGTTGGTGCTGGCTCATCCTGGACTGCAGGTCTGCTTAGTTCGCTGAAGGGGGCAGGTGGCTGCTGTGAGTGGCCTGTATTACTTGATGGTGCAGCTGTAGGAGTGTCCTCATGGGGGAGCATAGTAGCTTCAACATGTACCTGGCCTGCTGTGTGGGGCTTTCTATCAGGTGCCTCAAGTGCAGCATTCACCGGCACAAGTTCAGATTTCTGACTTTGCATATCATCAAACATTTGGTGTGCCTTACGTTGTGCAACATTGTTGGCTGGCGGTTGTTGGTTTTCAGCACCAAGACATATACTAGAAACATCCACCATCTGTTTTTCATGAGGATTAGCATTCTCTACCACTTTTTTGGGATCAAACAATGATGGATACAGTTCAGAATTCAGTTCTGAGATTTGAGGTGGCAGATCACCATGCTCTTGATGTGCAGAAATGGGAGTTGCATCTTGCTTGGACATGTCATCATTCTTGTGATCATATGACTCAGATTCTTTTACATTGGGGGAAATGGGACGCCACATTTGTTTCTCAACTTTACCTGGGGCATGGCCATCAGACTTCTCTCCCCATTTAGGAAGGGCAACACTTGACTGTCCTGTTTTTGATCCATCAAACCTCTGATTTGATTGTGCATAAGTCTTCTTACAGCTTGAGGGAGGATGACCAAGATGTTTACATGAAGGGCAGAACAAAGGTGGGTTAGGATAAAATATATGCTGCCAGAAGCCCTTAGCCCCATATCCTACCCAGATACGACCAGGTAATTTTTTGGAGACATCGAGCTGAACATTCACTCAAGCAGATTGTGTGCTTGTCACATACTGAGTGTTTCTATCAACCTGCAAAACCGTCCCAATGCTCCCAGCTATGGAGCGGATCATAACATCGTTAAAAAATTTTGCTTGGAGCTGGGGGAGCTCCAACCAAACGGGAACAATCGGGGAGTCTTCATCCGGGCAGAAATCTATTGTCCACTGAAAGAATCTGAATAATCTGCCCTACACAAACATGGATTCTTTCAAGAGAACCTGGAGGTATTCTTCTTTGTTCTGGAATCTGATGAGTAAATGTCTAGTGTCCAAGGCACTAATCACAAATTCCTGCTTAAATCTGAATCTTTGAGCCAAATGTGATCGGATATCCTGAAATGGGGGCCGGCCTTGGGGGGTTCTTGCGATTATAGCAGTCTGCAGAGGCTTGCACGATATGTTGATCTCCTCCAGGGAAAAGTAAGCAGCATGTTCTCCAGCATCCGTGTAGGGGGGGGGGGGGGTGAACTTTAAGAGGAATAACTGGAGGCTTCAGGGAGGAAGATAAAACTTGGGCAAAGGACAGTCGCCCCTTTGTGGGTGAGGGCACTTGGCCAGCGAGCTCAGGTGGAGGGGTCACACTTGGCCCCGAGATTTGTAGCCACACGCCAGCTGAGGACGACATTATGCCTTGAGCAGTTGCCGCATGCCCATGGGAGCCACCAGGGAGGACGCTCCCTGCAGGAACAGCTTCAGGTGGGGGCACATCAGGACCCAATGGAGGAGCTGGGGGAGGCCCAGCACTGAGTGCACCAGCATCGTGTCCAGAAACGGCAGTAGCAGAAGGATGACTGGACTGGAAGCCAGAGCCGGAGGCCTTGTCGAGGGACAGGGTGAGCAGCTGGCCGTTGTTGAGGACCTTGCCTTTGCCATCGCTCCAGGTGAGGTCGAAGTCTCGATAGAAGTTGGCGGCCACAATAAGGGAGAACACGGAGAAGAGGACGGCGAGGAGAGAGGACGCCACTGACTGGCCATCATGTTATTGAAACGCTTATACCAACTTCTTTCTAGGATTAATTTCTAGGGCATCATGGGAAGATGCATACGTCTCCGCTTCCTCTTCCTTCCCTACACGTTCTTTATCGGTTCCCAGACACGTACAAGATCACGAACAAGCTCTGAGGAGCCTTCTGAGGAGACGTACGCTGTGCCATCGATCGCCGCCATGGCAACCTTAGCATGAGTTGATCTTTGTGGGCGCGCGCAGGAGGAGGGCAGAGCAGGGAGGAGGACTTTATGGATGTTGTTAACCAGCTGGAATAACAAGCGCAGGGGGAGAAAGGCGGGACACTGCCGGCGCATGGGGAGTAAGGCTGAACACCGTCGGTGCTGGGGAAGAGCCTGGCGCCATTCCTGACGAAGACGTATGACCTGGTGGATAGGTCAGGCTCTGAGCACATCGCGTCGTGGAACGAGGAGGGGACGACATTCGTGGTGTGGCTGCCTAACGATGGGGGGGAGATCGCCGCCGGCGTAGGTGAGGGGAAGGGAGGGGGGAGATCACGGGCAGCGTGGGCGGCTAGGCGCGGGGGGGGGGGGGGGGTGGGGTGTGGTCTCAGGGGTGTCCTGGAATGTGGGAAGGTTTGACTGATGTTTCAATCTAGAGATAAAGTTTTCCGCGATCTGAAAAGGTTTGGAAGGTGTTTTGAATTTTTTTTTATAAGAAAAATTTTGGATGATGTTTATACCTACTATTAACTTACTGTAACACACTCCGTAAGCATATAATTTTGTTATATGCTTACAGTATTACGCCATAGGGATAGGTATATCTTGAAAGTTCAAGAATAAAATTTATCTGATATCCTTACGACATGTACAGTTTGTAAGTATAGATATGTCTATCCATACGAATAGCTTACGGATATATTAAACCATAAGAAATTTTCGTAGGTAGAGCTAAGATTTCCTATAGTGCCAGGCAGTGGAAAGATGTACAAGGACCTGAAGCGTTCCTATTGGTGGTCAGGAATGAAAAGGGATGTTGCTGATGTTGTGGCAAAATGTTTGATTTGTCAGCAAGTGAAGGCGGCGTCTGCGACCTTCTGGTTTGATGCAGAAGTTGGATAGTCCTCAGTGGAAGTGGGAGCAAGTCACTATGGATTTTGTGTCTGGATTGCCTAGATCGCCTAGAGGAAATGATTCCATTTGGGTGATTGTGGACAGGTTTTCGAAGGGTGCTCATTTCTTGGCAATGAAGAAGAAGCAATCCGTTGAGAGCTTGGCCAGACTGTACATTGAGGGCATCGTGAAGCTGCATGGAATTCCGAAGTCGATTATATAAGATCGTGATCCGTGATTCACTTCCAAGTTTTGGCAGAGTTTGCAGCAGGCTTTTGGCAGTTAGTTGAAGTTGAGTTTGGCATTTCATCTGCAAACAGATGGACAGTTCGAGAGGACTATTCAGACGTTGGAGGATATGCTTCGAGCTTGTGTTTTGGAATGGAAAGGTGATTGGGAGCGCCATCTATCTCTTGTAGAATTTGCTTATAATAACAGTTTCCATTCGAGCATAGGTATGGCACCTTTCGAGGCATTATACGGGAGACCCTGAAGATCCCCATTGTGTTGGGAGGAGTCAGGAGATCGGCATCTGGTTGGACCTGAAGTAGTGCAAGAGACTTCAGCGAAGATCCAGATAATTGTGCAAAGGTTAAAGGCAGCTCAGGATCGTCAGAAGAGTTATGCAGATTCAAGAAGGAAGGATTTGGCATTCGAGGTTGGAGACCATGTTTTCCTTAAGGTTTCGCCAACCAGAGGTGTAGTAAGATTCGGAAAGAGAGGTAAGCTGAACCCGAGGTTTATTGGCCCATTCGAGATTTTGAAGAAGATCGGGAATGTAGCATACCAATTAGCTTTGCCACCATCGTTAGCAGCCGTGCATCCTGTTTTCCATGTGTCCATATTGAGGCGTTATATTAGAGATTTGGACCATGTGATCAGCTATGAGCCAGTGCAGTTTCAGCCAGACTTGTCTTATGCGGAGCAACCTGTGGAGATTCTGGACAGGAAAGTGCAGGAATTAAGATCGAAATCCATACCATTTGTGAAGGTTCTATGGAGGAATTTCTCACGTGAAGAAGCAACGTGGGAGCTTGAAGAAAGAATGAAGAAGCTTTATCCGTCCTTGTTTGGTGAGTATTCTAACTCAATCTTCGAGGACGAAGATTATTTTAAGGGGGAGAGGATGTAGTGCCGTAGGAATTTCTGAATTTGTTTTGCAAATTGTATGTTTATTTCTGCATGTTTTGAATGTTGTTATGTGGTGAACTTGGTGTCAATATCCCTTGGCGTTAAGTCTTTCAACAGCAAGTTCGTCTGCTGTTTATACCTTGTTAACGACAGTATACATTGTCGTTTAATATTTTCTGAATTATTTTATTTTTGGGCAAGAATGTAAACGGCATTATCGATGGACGTTTACAATGATTCTGACGACAACCCATGTTGACGTTAACCTGACTTGCCTGTTTTTGATATTATCGTTCCGAGCAAGTGGGATCTGCCGTTTTAAGTGCCATTAAGAGGCTAGATCGGTGCGTTACGCATCCCAGGGATCGAACTTGGGCTAGCCAAACGCATGGAGGTCTTTATAAGACCAGATCTCGCAGTCAAAAAGGGGTTTTCACTCTGGTTTTGAGGGAAAGAAAAGAGGGCCGAGGAAAGGACTTTGCAGAGTGATCCAGTGCTGGTTCGTGCAGTTTGGAGACTCTTGGACCAAGGTGGAGTGATCGTCCACGAGATCCGAAACTCGTCCAGGCGGGAGAACTACATCGGAGGCTGATTCGGAGCACTTGAAGACGGAGGAAAGGACTGTCTCACTGACGAGACAGGCTTTTTCGGGCTTCAAATCATCACTCTAGTAGGAGGGAAAGAGGCAAGTTACATGGGGGTTCAGTTTAGGATATGTAAGATTATAGGTTTACCATTTTTAAGTATTTTTAAAACATGAAAATGAACCATGGGAAGGGATGAAAGTCATGTCATTTTATGTAAGGTTTTCTGCGTTTTCTGCTTTTAAGAACTTAACGGCAATATCGTTCGCCGTCAATCTTATATAAACGACGGGATCGACCGCCGTCTATATCATATGCATAATAGTAGTTTTCTATCTTTTACTATATGTAAACAACGCTATGTGCCACCGTCAATTTATTTTAACGGCGCTATGTGCTGCCGTCTATCTAAACTTAATGACATTATATGTGGACGTTGACTTATGTAAACGTCATAACCCTTGTCGTCGAGTTTATCAGTACCCTATATCTACAGAAATTGATAATAATTGGTTACCTGTGTTCCTTGATTGTGTGAGGTTTCGACCAGGTGATGATTGGTGTGTTTCTAGTACTGTTATATGATGAATGAATAAACTATATGGTTATCGTGTATTATTGTTTTCATGGAAGTCTTGATAGAATTAGTAATAAATTTTTTTTTTAAATGATGCAAGCATAATTTATGTTATAGCATAATGTTAGGGACTGTATGACTGATAACTAGGACTGTGGATCTACTATGTGTAATCTTGATTGTAAATCTGCATGGTTTTATTTCTGCATTATCATGTTAAATAGTTCCAATTTATGAAAAGTAATTCACCAAAAATGGTTACATCGATCAGAAAAACATGAAATTTGACCTGCACATAGTACAACCGAATTTGAATTTCTGTTAAAATTATAGAATTTTTGGATATTTATACAATCTGTTATATTTACATGAATGAATATGTTGTATTTACTACCATGATAGGGGTCTATCATTCAGAAAATGAAATGTTCAAAACTGAAGGGACCTATTACAGATTTTTGCATGGTTACATATTGAGATTGCATGAAATGTAGACTAGATGGTGTCATATATGTATTGCATATATTAAAATGGAATGCCAATAAGACATTGCTAATTTAGCGATTCCAACAAGGAACTACACCGTAGATGCCCTATGGTAATGGTTCAACTACATGTAAATGAACTACTGAATCTGTGGGCAACGGATTGAAATCCTAGAGGTAGACTAGTTCCACTGGTTAAGGTGGGAAGGACTTTCCCCGATTTTGAGCAAATACTAAGACTTCATCACCGCATTGCCTAGGTGATAAGTGAATGCTAAATGTCTACTGATCTCTAATTTAGTGAGGGCTATGTCTTGGCAACTAAATGAAAATGTTTACATGCCTACATGTCTTACACGCCACATGATCGTTGTCTACATGCTACATGCTTATTGTCTATATGATTATATGCTACATGACATTGCATTAAATTTTACATGCCATTTGTTATAAAGATTTCTACATGTTTAATGATCCAATGTTACATGAGGATTGTTGTTTATTGCAAATTGAAGTATAAGGCCTAAATCGAAGTAATTTACATGCTATATGATAACAAGTAGATTCATGAAACAATGAGTTCATGATAGTTAGACATGCTATGAAATACTTGAATGCCAAATGATCTAGAAACATGTTTGTAGGAAAATATATGTTACCAGTGAAATAATAGATAATATGTTACCATGTTTTAAAACTATCATACTTATAATGTCTCGAACTAGCTTCTGTGTAATTTGTTGAGTCTTGTAGACTCATACTTGCTTAATATTTCAGGAGATCCAGAGGACACTCAGGAGTTAGTGCACACTGACTCGGAGCGAGAGGACGTGGAGACTTAGTTTTACTTGAGAGTTTCTAGAGTGATCTATTGTATGTGAGGATTATATGTATTTTCTTTTATGCATTAGACTTTACATTTGAATAAATGCTAATTGCAAGTGTTTAATTCCATATTCTGTCAATTATCATTGGAATTGAATAGTTATTTGTGTATATTTCAATTTGTATTGTAATTGTTGGATTCAGTCAACTGTAATACCTCTATTGGATCCAATGTGAGTTGGTGTAACTGTACTGAGTCTGAGGGGCATTACATTAATTATTATGGAAATAAATCATATCATGTAATGCATAAAATCCACATCTTATTTTCTAACAATTAAATCAACATGTTCCTACATATAGCATGTAATCATTCTTATCATGGAATTTACTTATTGTCATGTACCTATAAACCACTCTAATGAAAACCTTGCGCTACATTGTGCAATATGCAACAGTTATCATGTAACAATTGATCATTTAAACATGTAACAATTCTTTTACTTAACAATTTGCATGTAATTCATGCAACATTTAACACATAGACATGTAGCATGAAATCATGTAGACAATGTTCATATAGGCATGCAGCATGTAGACATGTAGACATGTAGCATATAGGTCATGTAGATATTTTCCTTGCCAAGACATACCCCGCACTATTATAGAGATCATATAGCACATTGTCATATAGTCATTCACTTATCACCTAGGCAAAACGGTGATGAAGTCATGGTATTTGCGCAAAACTAGGGAAAGCCCTTCCCACCTTAACCAGTAGAACTTGTCTACCTCCAGGATTTCAATCCGTTGCCCGTGGATTCATTTAGTCATTTCATATAGTTGAACCATTACCATAAGGGCATCCATGGTGTAGTTCCTTGTAGGAACCTCTATAGTAGCAATGTCTTATTGGCATTTCATTTCAATGCATGCACTAACATGTATGATATCATTTAATTTACATTTCATGCAATTGCAATAACCTCTAGAATGTCTTTTCAGTTCTGAAATTCTACTTTCTGCATGACAGACCCCTATCATGATACTAAATGCAACACATTCAATCATGCACATACTTGCATTTTTATTTAAATTCTACATGTAGTTCATTATTCATAAATTCATAACATAATGTAAGAATGTCTAAAAATTTCAAAATTTTAACAAAAATTCAGAATCAGGATATACTATGCACTTGCCAAATTTCGTATTTTTCTGATCTCTGTAACCCTTTTTCATGAATTAATTCCATCAATTCGACTAATTGACATAGTACAACATTTAGGAAAGGATCAAGGAATTTTTATATAAAACAGAGAACCACTGGAATGCTGTATCTCTCACTATAATTTAGTCCTCAACCATTCATATTCTAATATACATCATTTTACAATCCATTACACTTGTCTTTTGTCAATCTAACATCAATAACATTCATATATATATATAGATATAAATAGCCTGTTTACTATTGCAATAATCAGTCCATATTATAACAGTAAACAAACACCCTAAACATCACATGGCCAAAACTCATACAAGCATGGATCATATATAGACAATTAAAATCAGTTTTCTGGAAATACATATTACTGATAAACTTGACGGCAAGGTATGTGGCGTTTACTGACGTAGACGTCCACATACTCTGTCATTAAGTCTAAATAGACGGCGGCACGTAGCACCGTTAACACATACTAACGGTGGCACGTAGTGCCGTTTACATATAATAAATGTCAGAAAACGAACGCTGTTCACATGAAGCAAACGACAGTCGATGCCGCCGTTAACAAGATATTGACGGCAAGCGATCTGGACGTCTAGTTCTTATGCGCAGAAAACGCAGAAACCCTACATGAAATAACGCAACTTCTACCCCTTCCCGTAGGTTATTTGCATGCTTTAAAAATACGAAAAAATGGTAAATAGATAGTGTATCATATCCTAAATTGAACCCCTATGCAACTTGACTTTAACCCTCCTACAGGAGTGACGATCTTAAGCCCGAAGAAGCCCGCCTCGTCTTTGAGGCAGTTCCTTCCCGTCGACTCCAAATGCTCCAAACCTCCTTCTACGCAAGTTCTTCTGCTTGGAGAATCCTTGAATCTTGCAGACGAACAATCCTCCTCGGTACACAAGACTCAAGAACGCACGAACGAGCCCAGAAATCCCTTTCCTCGGCCCTCTTTCTCTCCTCCAAAAACTAGGGCGAAAACCCCCTATCTAGTCCCGAAATCCGGTCTTATAAAGACCTCCCATGCAATGGCCAGCCTAAATCATGACCTTAGGATGTGAAATGCTCAGATCTGGCCTAATAAAAGCTCTTAAAACAGCAGATCTCTCTCCCTCGGAGCGGAAATATCAAAAACAGGCAAGTCAACTTAACGTCAACATAAGATGCCGTCAGCCTCAATGTAAATGTCCATCGATGGTGTCGTTTACAGGCTTGGCAAATATTTAAATAATTCAGAAAATAATAAACGACACAATAGTCTGTCGTTAACAGAAAATAAACGACAGGCAATTTTGCCGCTAACAGGTATTAACGCCAAAGGATGTTGGCGCCAAGATCCACACAGAACAGCTTTCAAATGCATGCAAAAATAAAGATACAATTTGCAAAATAAATTCAAGAAAATTTTCTAGGGCACTACAGTTACACCTTGGGTAGCCTACCCCTATAAAAGAGGCAGGATACACCACATGCAGAGGTACACAATCTCTCTAAATCTTCCTGAGAATTCGACTTCCAGTACTTACTTGAGCGTCGGAGTGTCTGCCTACTGAGGTCTCTCGACGGTCTTGCATGTCGGAGCTCAGTGAGATCAGCAACATGCTTTCCCTTAGCCTCCTCTGCTTGAGCCTACCCCCGTTACTAACCTTAACATTTTAGCACCATCTTTGGGAACGAATTTGAAGTTTCCATGGCTCCTAAGGGAAAGATAGTTCTTCGATCGACGGAGGTGTAATATCCTGAATGTCCTGATCGTAGTTTACTGGGTTTGGGGGCCAGTGTGAGGCCCATTGGTTGAGAATGTCGGTGTATATGTGTGTTTACAGGGTTGTGTAGTAGGGTGTGAGGCTGGAGGGTTGGAGATCCCAGCCCAAATAGACCTCTGGCGAGTTCATTAAGAACGCGACAAACACAGTCGTCGCATTTATTAATGAACACGATGACCTACTACGTTGCGATTTAGCATAGCTTCTACGTGAGCGCAGTTGCATGCGCGCCGTGTGGCGCATGCAGGGTCGCTGGGGTTGAATTGCGCCAACTAGGTACATCGCGTTTTAAACGCGACGGCCCGATATGTCATGATTTAGCCTCTGTGTTTTGGGTTTCCGACCTTGGCCAAACAGTGCAGTTGCACTGTTCAGCTGAAGGGGAGGCTTGCTAAGGGTTTTGGGGGCAATTTTGGCTGTGTTGCTATCCATTCGGTGTGGTTCCGACGCGAGGAGGTGCTTCGGAGCGCGAGGAACACCTTGGCAGCGTTGGTTTTGCATTTCTTGTGTTGGTAGGAGAACTTTCTCTTGTTTTCTTTTGTATGGGCTGTGTGGATTAGGGATTGAGGATTTTGACTTGAGAAATCACATGTACATGATAGGAAGCATGCCTAGGTTATCATGTGAATAGCTAGTTCATTTTATTTAGCTTGTTTACTTGTTTGATGTAATTTTTAGAATGAAAAGGTAAGAAAGGTTTCTGCTGTCTGAAAGGTGACAGAACCATTTGTCGCATTTATGAACGCGATGACTTGTTTGGTCGCGATTCAGACTTTATGGCGACAAGTTGGACTGTCGTGATTCAAGCATCGATTGGCGACCACTATGTTGGTCGCAATTTAGAATGAGGCCACTCGAGCTCTGGGGTTATGTGGCCAATCAGTCTATTTTCTGTCGAACACTACTTGGGCAGTGATGGTTAGGAAATGTATGGTTTGTAAGGGGTGTACTGGATTATACTGTGATTGGAAACGATGGATTTTGCTTGGTTGTGTGTGCATAGAAAGTTGGGTTGTTAACGCCTTCCGTAGTTACCTCTCAAGTCAGATACCCCAGATTCTTTGTGAGCCAAGCATCAGGTGCTCGGGGTTTGTCCCAGTATGGTGTGTACCGTCGAGGTTTGTGTCATCTTCCTAGACACCCTCACTCTTGAGTTTGAGTTGTACGTCCGGCGGAGGGAAAGACGATAGTGGGCAGCAACTTATGTTTGTGAGTGTGCGGTCGCTTGTAGCACGCTCGTGGTTGGGGGATGCACACTAATAGACGTACTAGTCCCCAGCTAGTCTAGTCTCCATTGCCTCACTTTAGGGAGCTCGGGGCGGAGTCCCTAGAGGTGTCAGGCTTGGGCCTGCAGCTCTGTGGTTTGCAGGAGTGGTGTTGGTTAGTCTCCATAGTTTCTTGACCTTGTTGAGGTGGAGCGACAGCTAGACCTTTCGTTCGTGGCTGCGAGGCTGAGAGGTAGACTTGTGTTGATTGTCTGGGTCTGTGGCTGGTGTCGCGAACCAGTTCTCGTGACTCATGTGTGGCGTGCCCTACTTTAGCTTGTACACGTGTACGTGGTTTGCCATTTATTTATTTACTTATAGCTGTAGTATCATGTGTAGGCTGAGTTATCTTTTATTTGTTTATAACCTTTGGTTACTATATTTACTGTACATTATTTCTTTCGGCTTTAGGGAGTTACCCTACTGAGCCAGTGACTTGTGAGGATCAACCCTTCTTCTTCCAGGTGAAGGAGAGCAGGAGGGATCCCGTCCCTCTTCTAGTTTGGGACTGCACCGTAGCGGAGTTTGGCCGACGCCACTAGCAGAGTAATATTTCTACTTGTTGTTCCTTGGGGGTTTTGTCCCAGGCAGTTGTATCTTGTACCATGACTTTAGTTCAGAACTGAATATGTATATTTCTATGTGAATATATGTAACATATGGATTCTCATACATGTTCAACGTATTCTTTTATATTTCCACGGACATGTGTATGTTGATATCCCTTGCGAGGCTACGGCCTATTCGCGGGAGGCGAAGTTGTGTCGGGCACGTTATTTGGTTAACGGGGGTGAACGACGATGACCGTCACAGTTGGTATCAGAGCAAGGTCCGTGTAAATATGAAGGAAAAAGAAATGTACATAGTCTATTCTCTACTATAGTTTACTGCTGGTAGGTGGCCCTGTTTTTGTAATGATGTGTTTGTGTGCTATGTGGTTGGAATGCTGTATGTGCAGGTTCATAAATAGCTGATAGGAGAGATTGGGGAGAAGGAAGTGATGAGCCTGAGGAGTCCACACATGAGATGATAGAAAGGTTATGGGAAAGTGTCACACATATTCGGACAAGGTTAGACCAGCAGCCACTGGTTCAACCACCGGTTACACACCACCAGTGGAGGAGGAGACAGCATCGGTACCGCTAGTACCACCGTTTGGAGTTGAGGTACTATTGTACTTTACCCCCAGTTGTACCAATGCATCCAGCTAGCGTGGAGGAGTCTACGGTACTAGTGGAGAGGTTCCTACAGTTGCAGCCACCTAAGTACTTGGGAGGCCCGAATCCGGATACGGCGGAACATTGGGTGCATGAGATAGAAAGAGTTTTTGTTACAATGAGGTGTTAAGAGGCCGATAGAGTGATCTTAGCTACATACCAGTTGCGGTGATTTGCATAAGTGTAGTGGAGACTCAAGACGCAAACCGTGTTTGCAAGATGGACGGAGGATACAATCACTTGGTCAAAATTCCTTGAAGTATTCAACAACACATTCTTTCCGGTACAAATTCAGCAAGCCAAGAGGGAGCAATTTAGGACGCTACAGCAAGGGAATTTGTCAGTGCTGGAGTATCAAATGAGATTCATGGTTTTCAGCAGGTATGCACCATATGTGGTAACTAACAATGCTATGATGGTGGGTACTTTATTTGGCTTAAGGAGATTCAGTTTTTGGGGCATATTATCTCAGGTGAAGGTGTTGTTATAGATCCAACAAAGGTGGAGGCTGTTATGAAATGGGAGGATCCAAAGACAGTGTCAGAAATCTGGAGTTTTCTTGGAATGGCCGGGTATTATAGGTGGTTTATTCAAGATTTTTCTAAAATTGCAGCACCATCGACAAGGCTTACTAGAAATGGAGTGCCATTTGAATGGTCGTCTGATTGCAGGCGTAGTTTCATGGAGTTGAAGAAGAGGCTCACTTCAACTCCAATATTGGAGATACCGGCAGGTTGAGGTGGTTTTGTGATTTATACCGATGCATCTAGGAGAGGACTTGGAACAGTACTTATGCAGCATGGGAAGGTGGTCGCATATGCATCTAGGCAATTGAAACGTCATGAAGAAAATTATCCCACACATGACTTGGAGTTGGCGGCGGTTGTCTTTTCATTAAAGATATGGCGGCATTATTTGTATGGGGAAAGATTTGAGAAATTCATAGACCACAAAAGTTTGAAGTATATCTTCTCCCAGAAGGACTTAAATTTAAGGCAGGGTAGGTGGATGGAATATCTCAAAGACTATGATTTTAGTTTGACATATCACCCAGGTAGAGCAAATGTGGTGGCTGATGCCTTAAGTAGAAAGGTGGTTGTGAGTCACATTATGATGAAGGAATGGAAATCATATGAGAATGTGGCAGAAAGTTCTTTGTTTGTACCAAGCAACCGATGGAGAGCCGTGTTGGCTAATAGTGCGGTGGAACTATCTTTGTATTGGCAAGTTGTGGAAGCTCAAAAAGAAGATGAGTATTTGGCCGACATTGTGAAGATGGAGGAAGTTTCTATTGATGATGATTGTGTTGTACGGTTCAAGCACAGGTTGTATGTTCCAAATGAAGCAAATGTTAAGCAGAAAGTGTTAGAAGAAGCACACCGGTCCAGGTACACTATACATCTGGGGAGCACTAAAATGTACCAGGATTTGAGAAGGTATTTTTGGTGGCCAGGCATGAACAAGGAGATAGTGGAGCTTATAACAAAATGTGCGGTGTGTCAATGAGTCAAGGCGGAGCATCAAAGGCCAGGTGGGTTATTGCAACCACTACCAATACCGCAATGGAAGTGGGGTGATATTTCAATGGACTTTGTTGCAGGTTTGCCCAGGATAGCATCGGGTCATAATGGTATTTGGGTTTTTGTTGATCGATTGACCAAAGTGTGCAGGTTATTACTGATTAGCATGTCATGGGTAGTAGATCGGTTGGCAAAGTTACATGTTGAAAGGATTGTGCCATTACATAGGATACCGGTTACTATTGTTTCAGATCGGGATCCCCGGTTTACATCTGATTTTTGGAGGAGTTTGCAGAGGGTTGTGGGCACGCAATTGAGGTATAGTTCTGCATGCCATCTCCAAACCGATGGAAAAATGGAGAGAACAATTCAAACCATTGAGGATATGCTTCGGGCGTGTTGTTTGGCTTAGGGAGTGGATGGGAACATCACCTTGGTATGGTTGAGCTTGCCTACAACAATATCTATCATACAAGTATTGGTATGGCACCATATGAGGCACTTTATGGAAGACCTTGTAGAACACCGTTAAATTGGCATGAAGTGGGTGAAAGGCAAGTAATGGGATCGGAATTGGTGCAGTAATGTGCAGAAGTGGTCAAGTTCATCAAGCAGAAACTCTAAATGGCACAAAGTAGGCAAAAGAGCTACGCGATGGTCCAACATAGGCCCTTGTAGTTTGAGGTTGGAGAATATGTATTTTTGAAAGTTTCCCCGACTAAAGGTGTTCTAGGGTTTAGCAAGAGAGGCAAGTTGAACCCCATGTTTGTGGGTCCTTTTCGGATTTTGGAAAGGATCGGAAAGACAGCTTATAGATTGGAGCTTCTAGCGGACTTCACGGATGCTCATGACGTGTTTCACATCTCAATGTTGAGGAAGTATATCCGAGATCCTTCTCAAGTGGTTAGTTATCAGTGGGATGATTTGAAGTCGGATATCACTATGCCAGAATATCCGGTGATGATCATAGGCAGGCAGACACAAAGATTGAGGAATAAAAACATCGAGCTAGTGAAAATTCGGTGGGAGAACAGGCAAGGTGGTGAAGATACTTGGGAGTTGGCCGAAGAGATGTTCAAGACATATCCGTATTTGTTTTAGTAAGTATTACTTTCTTTTTAGGTGATAGTTGGATGTGTTTTGAACTGTGTTTGTATTTATCACTTTAATTTTGAGGGCGAAATTCTTTATAGGTGATAGTAATGTAATAACCGATAGGTTCGGATCGAGGTTTACCGAGTTTGGAGGCCAGTGTGTGGCCATTGTTGGACCATGGAGGTCTATAGGTGTTTTTACAGGTTTTATGGGTTAGGAGGTAGGCAGGAGAGCTGGGCATCCCAGCCCAGATTGGGCTCTGTCGGGCTCTTTGAGATCGCGTCGCATATAGACGACGCGATTCTCATGGGGTTATCGCATCCGGTATTCCCAACACGATTAGGATCCTAATCGCGGTCACTATATGGGACACAATTATGTACCACCGTTACGTGGCTGTCGCTGCATGCGAGTTGTGTGGCACATGCAGGACGTCGCGCATTTTAATTGCGTCGACAACGTCAGACGCATTTCTTAACATGTCGGGTATGTGTGATGTGATTCGATTGTGTGCTGTTAAGTGTATCTTCCCCTGGCCGAATAGTGCATTTGCACAGCTCCAGCCTGAGGAAGTTGCTGCAGTAGCTGTGAAGGTGTTCTTGGCTGTTTAGGAGCAATTGGAGTCTGTTCGACATAATTCTGGCGTGTGAGCGAGTGTCGGACCGTGGGGAATCCCTTGGCAGCATCAGATTTGTGTGTGCTTCATAGGTAGGGGAACTCTACCCTGTTTCTTACTCAGTTTGCATGATGTAAGGTTGCGTGGATCATGGTTTGAGGGTTCCTTTTATTAGGAATTGCATGGGCATGATAGCAAGCATGTGTAGGAACCCATTTGCATGTTTATTTCCAGCTTGACATGATTGTGGGACTGGGTGGAGTGATTTCCGGACTGAGTTTGTAAGGTATGTTCCTGAACTCTGAAAGGTGTCTGGTACAGTGGATGCGTTCATGTGAACGCGTCGCTTACAACCGACGCGATTCAGGGTTAAATAGCATCCTTTACGTCCGACGCATCTTTGTTATGGAATGGCGGCGTCTGTAGTGGACGCGTTTAAGAAAGTGGGCACCCGAGCTCTGGTGTGCTATGGCCTGTTTATTCGGTTTCTATCCCATGTTGCTTGGGCTATGTTACCAAGGCAATGTAGGGTCTGTATGGGTTATGTTAACCCACGTTGTCATTAATATCGAGGTGTTTTGCATGGATTTGTGTGCATAGCAAGTTGGGTGTCACGCCTTCCGTAGTTACCTCTCTAGTCGATTACCCTAGCACCGGGTGCTTAGGGCTTGTCCCAGTACGAGAGTACCGTCGAGATTTGTGTCGTCTTCCTGGATACCCTCACTCCTGTGTTTGAGTAGTACGTTCGGCTGAGGGAAAGATGACAGGGGACATCGGCTCGTTTTTGTGGGTGTGCGGCCATTTGTAGCGTGCTCTTGGTTGAGGGACGTACACTGGTAGATGTACTGGTCCTCAGCTAGTCCTGTTCTAGTGCCTCACTTTAGGATTCTCGGCCGGAGCCCCTAAAGGTGTCAGGCTTGGTCCTGCAGCAGTGTTGCTAGCAGGTGTGGTGTGGTTAGTCTCCACAGTTCTTGTCTTTGTTGAGGTGAAGCGGTAGTTGGACCCTTCGTCCGTGGCTGCGGGGCTGAGAGGTGTACTGTGTTGTTTGTCCGAGTCTGTGGCTGGTGTCATGAACTGGTTCTCGTGACTCGTGTTCGGCGTACCCTTTCTTTAGTTTGTACACTTGTACGTGTGTTGCCGTTTATATATCTGCACTATAGTATCATGCTTAGATGATTACAACTGTTACATGATTTACAGCTTCGATATAAATTGTGTTTCTCGGCTTGGGGGAGTTACCCTACTGAGCCAATGACTTCTGAGGCTCACCCCTTTTTCTTCCAGGTGAGGGAGAGCAGGAGGATTCATGTCTCTCCTCTAGTACTGGTCAACGTCGTAGTGGAGTCGGGCCCTCGCCACCAGCAAAGTAAAGTTCTTACTTATGGAGCCTTAGGGGTTTATCCCTGGCTGTTGTATCTTGTATAATGACTATGTATGGAACTTAGTATGTACATTTCATGTGAACATGTGTGAGCAATGTATCATATATGTGTTTTGTGTGTTTCTTTTATATTTTCACAGACATATGTGGTTGATATCCCTTGCGAGGCTTTGGCCCGATCGCAGGAGACGGAGTCGTGTCAGGCTCGTTAATGGGTTAACGGGTTTGAACGGCGTGGTCTGTTACACAACGACTTGGTCGCTATAATAATTTGAGTATTGCTACAACGATTTCATTTCTACAATGACTTCCTATAAAACAACGATCTTACTTAAACAATGATTTCATCTGCACATCGATTTCTGTTAAACAACGACTTTGTACAGAACATCGATTTCATTACATTAATGCATGGATTATGTTCACATCAACCTGGTTTCAACATAGATTACATCATCTGTATGATATCAACATCATCTCTCTCTCTATATAGTATGTCTTTTAAACATCAACTCTCTATTCGCAAATAAAATTTAGTCAGCTATTGAACATTCTCGTTTAAATCTTCTTTTAACCATTCTTTAGTTCCATTCCACATGATATTCAAATGTATTTCAAATCTTTGTGGATTTCAAAGTTTTCCCGCGAAAGCATGTTGTATCCTACATTGTCTAACATTTATTGTGACAGTACACAACTCTGCACGATATATCTTTTACCTGTCTTGCCTATTCACACAAAGTCAATGACTGAATGGCATTTCCCTTCTAGTGTATCTTCATACAACACAACTACTAATATTGACTGACAGTTTAGACAAAGTTAAGTTGTCTAGGTGTCAGCATTTATTGTGTGCAGGGTTTCCAGAAGAAACACACGTCTCAAAGATGGACCTCTCAACCTGACAAGAGGATAGAAGATTCAGACAATCTTTCCTCATGAGTATATGTGCCTATCCGGGCATTAATGGCTGTAGGCTCTCTTGCTCTTTGCTTCGGACCAGTCATCCCAATGTGCATGAAGATGTGAGACAACAGATATTTCAACGGATACTACAACGGTCAAATTATTTCAAAGATGATAAAAGAAGACTGGTGACTCCAAGCAGAAACTCTCCTCCTTTGAACCCTTGAGAAGCTTGAAGATCTTAGTCACCTAAAGAAAAACTAGAGCCAGCTTGTCCATTTGAATTTTCTATAGCTCTTAGCTCTCTGTGAGAATATTGCATTTGTCTTTGAGAGCTTGCGTTGATCTAAGAGAGAGTCCATCTATGCTAATCTTGTGTCTCTCAGACTTCACCTCAGATCAAGCATTATCTATAAGCTTGGTCTTGGGGCATTTCTCTTTCAACTCGTTTCCTGTGAGTTTTCCTCTTCGGGTGAGAAGAGAAGATATGTTGCATCAGGTGGAGTGATCCCTCTTTTGGTAGAGAAGAGAAGGCCAACTGTTGCTGGATGTGTAAGTGTTCTTAAGGGGGACTGTACCCTTGTTTAGTGGAATCCCAAGTGGTTGCTCGGGGACTGGACGTAGGACTCATTGGGATAGGAGATCCGAACCAGGATAAAATTTTCTGTTGTCTGTGTGATTGTTCTCTTTGTCTTGATTAACACTAACTCTAACTATCTGTAGCAACTTGAATTTTTGAACAAAATAAAATTTACATAATATTAAAATTTTGATTTATTAGAAAATTAAATAAAAGAAAATAAATTACATAGGAAATTAATGGGAGGAGAATCAAATAAAACCCATTAAATGAAAACAAGTGATGGGCTTTATTAAATGGACCTATTCGAAATTAGTGGGCTAAAATAGAGATTTTAAAAAGGGGAATAATAGAAAAATATCCAAAATTTGAAACTAAAATATTACTTAAATAAAAGAGGGTATTTTATGCATTAAAATAAGTGATTTTAGTTGGATTTGGAATCCTAAACCTACCCTAATGGCTTGGCCATGAAATCCCCTCTCTCTCAACCCAATTAGGAGATCTCTTGCTCAAAAAGGGGAGAGGAAAATAGGAAACTCATAATTAAAGGGGAATTAGACTTAAACTAGGAAAGGGAATGGGGAGAAGCTTAAATACTTCGCTAAAACCCTCATGGCCAACCCTAGCTCATGCCAAGAGGTTGCTGGATCAGGAAGAGAGGCCAAGAGGAGGAGAATTTGTGGAGAAAAGAGATCTTCCAAGTTCTTCCCCGAGTTCTTCAAGTCCTAACCCAAGAAGAGGAAAATGATCAAAGGTAGGCATTCTCATGAGCATAAATCCTAAAATGTTGTCTATAGGTTGTTCCAATCATCAGGAACAATACCCTCAAGTTTCATGATTTATCATCAAGTCAATATTTAGTTCTTGATTTTTGAATTTCTGCACTTATCTTGACCCTTAACCGCCTTATTAAATCTTGTTCTCCTTCTACACTTGATCTCATGCCACGAAATTTTTATTGGAGATTCTGATGGATGTTAGGTTTCTTTTGCTCTTGAAAGCCCTAATTTCCGTTCATCCTATCATGCAAATTAATTCGTTGATCCCAACGGTACACTGTTCTAGGTTCATCATGAATTCTCCTTATTAGACCATGTTGAAACCCTTGTTGTTTTTAGATTCTGATTTACTGGAAGTACCCATGCATGTCTGGATCTGTTTAAAACTGGTTTCATAATTTTTCATGCACTATACAATTTGTTCTTTGTTTTAGAACAACCCTGTGTCAAAATAGGGAAAGTCTGGTCCGCAATCCAAGACATGTCTGATTCCTATCGGACACAGGCACAGACCACCAGAACACGATGGCCCGATAGGCCGCGTTCTATGGTCTGGTTGCGACAGTCTGCCAGTCGCGTTCTGAACGCGACAGGCATCGCCGTCGCGATCGCTGTGGCTGGCCTGGACGGCTTGTCGTGATCCTTACAAGTCTCTGTCGCATTCTCAGTGCCTGATCAGACAAGCCTGTCACGATCCTTACAAGGCACTATCGCGTTCTGATCTCACCCTGTCGCGATCCTTACAAGTGTCCGTCGCGATCTCAAGATTTTGCGTGAAAACCCACATTTTTGCAAGTCTAGTTGTTCTACGGTAATCCCTTGTCTTATTAACTGTCTTAATTACAGAAAAATGAAGCTGTACATATTGGATGTATTCTAATTAATAAAAGTTAATCACATGACCTTTTTCATGTCTATGATTTCTTGTCACATATGCACACACTTTGAACCATCCAAATATGGCTTAATTGGCATTAACATGTTACTAAATACATCTGGTAATTTATGTAGTTAAATTGCCTCATGCTTAATTATACATGTGTACGTTTTCTCGCGATGCTTTAGAACACCAATACCAACGCTCCACTGTTCTAGAATTCCTCTAGAACGTCGAGCACTTGTTTCTATAATTACCCTATTTCTTGACTTGGACAAACTCTCCATCGGATATTCCTTCTGCCGGATTGGTGAGTCTTTGTTCAAGGCCTCCGTAAGACTCCTCTGTCCATGGATTCCCACAAGGTCGATGAGCCAGTTGTACCCCAACACCTATGTTACCCTTTAGGGATCAATATGATCCAAACGGCTATTAGAAGTTCGCTCTCATCTTGAATCACGCCGGACCTCTGGACCTGTGCTTAACATGGGCAGTGGAAGGGTTGTGAGTTTCACCTGAGTGCCAACACCAAGTCCGCGTGTTGTGCAATCGTTACTATCGCCTGTTACTCGACGTGTTACATGCAATGTCCACTAGCTCTCGTCTATACTATACTCTCTCGTCTATTCATGTTCACTCTGCTATCTCATCTATTCATTTAGTGCCCTCATCAATTTCTTGGTACTCTATATGGGCCATTGACTGATTGTCTAATGATAAACAATATAACCAATGCCTGGCAAAATATAAAGGGTCCGATCTGGTCCTGGGATGTGCGCCTGAAAGTGCTAGTGCCCATGGGAGTTAAATGATTCTATCTATCTCGACTATCTAAATGACAATCAAACAGTGCTATGTTCTCTCGTGTCTATTGACAAAAGTGCTATGCTATACTCGTTGTGCTATTACTATACTTTGTGCTATTATGCTATGGCCATCCTACTATTTTGTGCTATTCCGAACACTTGTGCTATTTTTGGAAAGTCTTGTTATTTTGATCTTGCGCTATCCTGCTATCTTTTACCATACTTGACTTTCTCACTCTATCATTAGTTACTCTACCTTTAATGCGTTAATTATTTAAAGCTTGCTTGAGCCTGAGATTTAAGTCCTACTGGGCGTTATCGCTCACCCTGCGTTATTTGTCATTGTGTTCTCAGGTGAGACCGAGGATGAACCATACACTCAAGGGGACGGAAACGACCAGGAGTGACGTCATGAGTACCCTAGCGTCCTAGAAATATGATAGAGTCTTAGTTTAGTCTTTTGCTTATGGGCCCTATAGAATGGCTTTGATATTTGTGGTTGTAACTAGACATTGGAAAGTTATTAATGAAATGAATTTGCTTTAGTATTATTCATTGTGCAATGGTTTGATGTCTAGTACTTGCTCTGTACCCGTTTACTTACAACTGCCCCGCGTTCCGATATTCCACGTCGGGGCGTGATAGTTTTGTGGTATCAGAGTCTAGGTTATTCTTTAGTATATGATGATCTAGGTTAACTAACCTCGACTAGAGTCAATTATCCTACCTATGTGAGTTATGGTTAAAGCCAAGGGTAACTAGCTAAAAGGAACTCTCACACGCACGAAATAAATTCCACATCGATTTCATGACAATAAGTTATTTTGTAGGAACTAACCAATCAAGATGACTGCTGAACATGCTCAAATGAGGGACATGCAACAAACCATCCAAGAACTGACGCGCCCCATCATGCAAGCTACCCAAGGAGGTGGAAATCGTGGTGCAGGCGATCTGCATCACAACTTTCGAAGTCTGAACCTGCCAAGGTTCAGTGGATCCACGGATCCGGATGAAGCTGAGCACTGGCTGAAGGAAACGGAAAGGATCTTCCGTGTTATGCCATGTGCAGCGGGGGATAAGCTGCTACTGGCTACATTCCAACTGGAAAAGGATGCCCGCGCTTGGTGGGAGTCAGTGGAAGTGACTCGGGAGAATGGTCAATTCACCTGGACCGAATTTAAAGAAGCTTTCAACTCCAAGTATTTCTCCGAGCGTGTCCAAGAAAGGAAGGTTGCGGAATTCACTGCTCTTAAACAGCGGAGCTCGATTGTGTCCGAGTACGAAGCCCAATTTTCAAGACTGGAACGATATGCTGAACACCTGGTGAACACTGAGAGGATGAAGGCTAAGCTCTTTCTCAACGGCCTCAAGCCTCAATACATTACTCAACTCGCAACTCTCGACATCCAGACCTACGCTAAGATGGTGAAGAAAGCACAGCTGCTGGAAGATGCTACGGACTTCACCGACTGTATAAAAGGGAAGTTCGTAAAAAAGGAAATGACCACTGGTCAGTCATTTGCTAAGCCGAACAACGGCAAGAAGCGTCCCTTCAACGTCACGGAGGGATCTATCTAAGAAAGGAAACCCAAGATCCCAGTCTCCAACACTCCAAAAAAAAGCAACTGCAAGCATTGTGACAAGCCAGGTCACACCGCTGATGAGTGTTGGAGGAAGGCTGGTGCATGTCTGCACTGTGGAAGTCGTGAGCACCTCATCCCCGAGTGCCCGCTACTGAAAGAGAATGAAAGGCGCCCTAATGCGCCTAAGAAACAAGGAAGGCTGCAAGCCCTGCATAATGAAGAAACCACAGAGGAAGGAGGTGTGGTAGAAGGTACCCTTCAAGTTTTCTCTCTATCCGCCTTTGTCTTATTTGATACCGGAGCAACTCATTCATTTATATCTCAAAATTTTGTGGATACCTTGATTACCAAACCTACATCCATTGGATGTGAATTCTCTGTCACAACGCCGCTAGGAGAAAAGGAGAAACTGATCAAATACTTTCCATCCGCTGACGTAATGATCGGAGACCATAACTTAAAAGCCAACCTGGTGTGTATGCCCATGGAAGGCTATGATGTAATTTTGGGAGCCGACTAGTTGTCCGCTTATGGGGCAAGTGTCGATCGTAAGAAAGGGAGAGTGACGTTTAGTGACTTTCCTAAATTGGCATTCTCTGGGATTAGACATAAGAGATGGATGTCTCTAATCTTTGCCATAAAAGCCCACAACATGATAAGGAAAGGTTGCATTGCTTTCCTAGCAGCCGTAGTTGTTGAAAAAAAGGGTTCTAAGATAGAAGACATTCACATAGTTCAGGATTACCTCGATGTGTTTCCTGAAGATCTGTCAGGGATTCCTTCGGAACGTGATGTCAACTTCACCATAGAGTTGATCCCTAGAGCTACACCGGTATCACGTCAACCGTATCGGATGTCACCTGCTGAGCTAAAGGAATTGAAGGCACAACTGATGGAGCTGCTAGAAAAGGGGTTCATCAGACCAAGTACTTCCCCATGGGGAGCGCCTGTGCTGTTCGTCAAGAAGAAGGATGGATCGATGAGGCTCTGCATCGACTATCATCAACTCAATCAGCTCACCATCAAGAACAAATACCCATTGCCCAGGGTCGATGAACTGTTCGACCAAATATCCAGAGCTCAATATTTCTCCAAAATCGATCTTCGATCTGGCTATCACCAAATGAGGATCAAGGAGGACGATATCTTCAAGACGGCTTTCAGGAGCAGGTACGAGCACTATGAATTCATTGTTATGCCTTTTGGTCTAACCAATGCTCTTGCAGCCTCTATGCAACTCATGAACGACATATATCGGCCCTACCTTGACAAGTTTGTGGTCGTCTTCATCGACGATATCCTTACATACTCCAAGATCAAGGAAGAGCATGAAGAACACCTAAAGATTGCACTGCAAGTCTTACGAGTCAACAAACTGTACGCAAAATTTAGCAAGTGTGAATTCTGGCTCGAAGAAGTGTCCTTCTTGGGTCTTGCCATCTCAAAGGACGACATCTTAGTTGATCCCTCCAAAGTCGAAGCTGTACTCAATTGGGAGAGACCAACTAATGTCACCGAGATAAGAAGCTTTTTAGGACTGGCTGGCTACTACAGGCGGTTCATCAAGGACTTCTCCAAGATTGCCGTTCCTCTCACGCGTCTGACACGAAAGGAGAATCCATACTCCTGGAGTAAAGAGTGTGAGAAAAGTTTCCAAACCCTTAAAGATTGCCTGACCTTAGCACTTGTTCTCACTCTGCCAATAGAGAGAGAAGGTTTCTCTATCTACACCGATGCCTCGGGAATTGGGCTAGGTTGTGTACTAATGCAAAAGGGGAAGGTCATTGCCTATTCTTCAAGACAACTGAAGACACATGAAGTCAACTACCCTGTACATGATCTCGAGCTGGCTGCTATGGTCTTCGCCTTGAAGATTTGGAGACATTATCTATATGGCGAGCAATTCACTGTCTACTTAGACCATAAAAGTCTGAAGTATTTATTCTCCCAGAAGGAACTCAACATGAGACAAAGAAGATGGCTAGAATACCTAAAATATTTCAACTTCAACATTCAATACCATCCAGGCAAGGGAAACACCATGGCTGATGCTCTTAGTAGAAAGCCAATGGCATCTATCTTAAGTCTAGTTCTCGGCAAGATGCAACTACTAGAACAATTCGCAAGGCTGGACTTGAATATTGAACATAGAGAAGACCGAGTCTTGATTGCCAATATCAAGATTCAATCCAACTTGCTGGAAGAAATTAAGGTCCAACAAGATAATGATCCGTTCTTAGTTCGCATCAAGGAAACTCTAGCCGAAAGGCCGGACTTTGCCATGACTGGGGATGGAAGGCTCGTCTTTCAAGGGAGGACATGCATTCCCGATGATGAAGAACTGAAGAGGAGGCTAATGGATGAAGCTTACAAGACAAAGTACACTATCCACCCTGGAGGTACCAAAATGTATCAAGACATGAAAAGAACATTTTGGTGGCCGAATATGAAGAGAGAAATAGTTGAACATACCGCACACTGCCTTACTTGCCAACAAGTAAAAGTGGAACACATGCACCCTGCTGGTGTGCTCAGACCGCTAGATATTCCGGAATGGAAATGGGAAAGCATTGGCATGAACTTCATCATGGGGTTACCCAAGACTCGTGGTGGACTCGATGCCATATGGGTCATTGTGAACCGGCTAACCAAATCCACTCACTTCCTTGCTATAAAGAGTAAGTGGTCGGTAGAAGTACTAGCAGCCTTATATGTCAAGGAGATTGTAAGACTGCATGGAGTTCCATCATCCATAGTCTTGGATCGAGATCCGAGATTCACATCACATTTTTGGAAAGGACTGCAAGGTGCACTGGGTACTAAACTCAACTTTAGTACCGCATTCCATCCACAAACCGATGGGCAAACTAAAAGAACCAACCAAATAGTGGAAGACATGTTGAGAGCTTTCACTATAGACTTCCAAGGATATTGGAACGAGCATATATCCCTTATTGAGTTCACCTATAACAACAGTTTCCTGGCGAGCAGCAAGATGGCACCGTTAGAAGCACTCTACGGAAGGAATTATAGATCACCTGCATGCTGGAATGAGGTTGGAGAACAACAATGGCTAGGCCCAGAGATGGTGTAGAATACCACAAGAGACATTCAGGTAATCAGAGACCGGCCTAAGACTGCTCAGTCTAGACAAAAGAGCTATGCCGACAAAAGAAGGCAAGATTCAGAATTTCAAGTGGGTGATCATGTATTTCTAAAAGTGTCACCTACTCGTGGCATTCAAAGATTCGGTGTAAAGGGAAAGCTCAGTGCTAGATTCATAGGTCCTTTTGAAGTACTTGAAAGGATGGGTGATGTTGCATACCGACTGGCATTGCCACTGGATCTGACATGTGTACACAATGTGTTCCATGTCTCCATGCTCTGGAAGTATGTCTATGACCCCACACACACCATTCGCCATGAGAAGTTGGTGCTGAACAAAGATGTGACATTCGAAGAGACGCCAGTCAAGATACTGGAACGGAAGGTTCAATAACTCAGGAACCGTCCCATCCACATGGTTAAAGTCTTATTGAATAACCGCGGAATGGAAGAAGCTACATGGGAACCGAAAGGAGTCATCAGACGAAACTATCCCGAACTTTTCGGTAAGACATTTCCTCCCTTATGATCATATGAATTTGGGGACCAAATTCTTTTTAAGAGGGGGAGGATGTAGCAACCTGAATTTTTGAACAAAATAAAATTTAAAAAATATTAAAATTTTGATTTATTAGAAAATTAAATAAAAAAATAAATTACATAGGAAATTAATGGGAAGAGAATTAAATAAAACCCATTAAATGAAAACAAGTGATGGGCTTTATTAAATGAACCCATTAGAAATTAGTGGGCTAAAATAGAGATTTTGAAAAGGGGAATAATAGAAAAATATTCAAAATTCGTAACTAAAATATTACTTAAATAAAAGAGGGTATTTAATGCATTAAAATAAGTGATTTAAGTTGGATTTGGAATCCTAAACCTACCCCAATGGCTTGGCCACGAAATCCCCTCTCTCTCAACCCAATTAGGAGATCTCTTGCTTAAAAAGAGGAGAGGAAAATAGGAAACTCAGAATTAAAGGTGAATTAGACTTAAACTAGGAAAGGGAATGTGGAGAAGCTTAAATACTTCTCTAAAACCATCATGGCTGGCCCTAGCTCATGCCAAGAGGTTGCTGGATCAGGAAGAGAGGCCAAGAGGAGGAGAATTTTTGGAGAAGAGGGATCTTCCAAGTTCTTCCCCGAGTTCTTCAAGTCTTAACCCTAGAAGAGGAAAACGATCAAAGGTAGGCATTCTTACGAGCATAAATCCTAAAATTTTGTTTGTAGGTTGTCCCAATTATCAGGAACAATACCCTCAAGTTTCGTGATTTATCATCAAGTCAATATTTACTTCTTGATTTTTGAAGTTCTGCACTTATCTTGACCCCGAACCCCCTTATTAAATCTTGTTCTCCTTCTACACTTGATCTCATGCCACAAAATTTTTATTGGAGATTTTGATGGATGTTAGGTTTCTTTTGCCCCTAAAAGCCCTAATTTCCATTCATCCTATCATGCAAATTAATTCGTTGATCCCAACGGTACACTGTTCGAGGTTCATCATGAATACTCCTTATTAGACCATGTTGAAACCCTCGTTGTTTTCAGATTCTGATTTACTGGAAGTACCCATGCATGTCTGGATCTGTTTAAAACTTGTTTCATGATTTTTCATGCACTATACAATATGTTCTTTGTTTTAGAACAATCCTATGTCAAAACAAGGAAAGTCTGGTCCGTAATCCAAGACATGTCTGATTTCTATCAGACTGGGGCACAGACCACCAGAACACGACGGCCCAAGAGGGCGTGTTCTATGGTCTGGTTGCGACTGTCTGCAGTCGCGTTTTGAACGCGACAGGCATCGCTGTCGCGATTGCTGTGGTGGCCTGGACAGCTTGTCGCGATCCTTACAGGTCTCTATTGCATTCTCAGTGCCTGATCAGACAAGCCTGTCGTAATCCTTACAAGGCACTGTCGCGTTCTGATCTCACCCCGTCGTGATCCTTACAAGTGTCCGTCGCGATCTCAGGATTTTGCGTGAAACCCACATTTTTGCAAGTCTAGTTGTTTTACGGTAATCTCATGTCTTGTTAACTGTCTTAATTACAGAAAAATGAAGCTGTACATATTGAATGTATTCTAATTAATAAAAGTTAATCACATGACCTTTTTCATGTCTATGATTTCTTGTCACGTATGCACACACTTTGAACCATCCAAATATGGCTTAATTGGCATTAACATGTTACTAAATACATCTGGTAATTTATATAATTAAATTGCCTCATGCTTAATTATAGATGTGTACATTTTCTTGCGATGCTTTAGAACACCGATACCGATGCTCCACTATTCTAGAATTCCTCTAGAACGTTGAGCACTTGTTTCTATAATTACTCTCTTTCTTGACTTGGACGAAATCTCCATCGGATGTTCCTTCTGCCGGATTAGTGAGTCTTTGTTCAAGGCCTCCGTAAGTCTCCTCTGTCCATGGATTCCCACATGGTCGACGAGCCAGTTGTACCCCAACACCTATGTTACCCTTTCGGGATCAATATGATCCAAACGGTTATTAGAAGTTCGTTCTCATCTTGAATCACGCCGGACCTCTGGACCTGTACTTAACATGGCTAGTGGAAGGGTTGTGAGTTTCACCTGACTGCCAACACCAAGTGCGCGTGTTGTGCAACTATTACTATCACCTGTTACTCGACGTGTTACATGCAATGTCCACTAGCTCTCGTCTCTAATCAACTCTCTCGTCTATTCATGTTCACTCTGCTATCTCGTCTATTCATCTAGTGCTCTCATCAATTTCTTGTACTCTATATGGGGCATTGACTGATTGTCTAAAGATAAACAATATAACCAATGCTTGACAAAATATAAAGGGCCCGATCTAGTCCTGGGATGTGCGCCCGAAAGTGCTAGTGCCCATGGGAGTTAAATGATCAGAGTGTTTGACATTACACTCAAGTGATATCTCTCTCGACTATCTAAATGACAATCAAACTGTGCTATGTTCTCTCGTGTCTATTGGCAAAAGTGCTATGCTATACTCGTTGTGCTATTACTATACTTTGTGCTATTGTGCTATGGCCATCCTGCTATTTTGTGCTATTCCCGACACTTGTGCTATTTTTGGAAAGTCTTGTTATTTCGATCTTGCATTGTCCTGCTATATTTTACCATACTTGACTTTCTCGCTCTATCATTAGTTACTCTGCCTTTAATGCATTAATTATTTAAAGCCTGCTTGAGCCTGAGATTTAAGTCCTACTGGGCGTTATCGCTCACCCTGCGTTATTTGTCATTGTGTTCTCAGGTGAGACCGAGGATGAACCATACACTCAAGAGGACGGGAATGGCCAGGAGTGACGTCACGAGTACCCTAGCATCCTGGAAATATGATAGAGTCTTAGGTTAGTCTTTTGCTTATGGGCCCTATAGAATGGCTTTGATATTAGTGGTTGTAACTAGACATTGGAAAGTTATTAATGAAATGAATTTGCTTTAGTATTATTCATTGTGCAATGGTTTGATGTCTAGTACTTGCTCTGTACCCATTTACTTGCAACTGCCTCGCATTCCAATATTCCGCATCGCGGCGTGACACTATCGATCTTAGTGTCGTTTGTCAAGTGTGTTTATTTTGTAGGAATTTTTAGAAGAAGAATTTTTAGCAATCCATTCACCCCCTCTCTGGGCTTGCTATCTAGGCAACAAGTGGTATCAAACCTAAGTCTCTTGTGTAAGAAGATCTCACAATCTTAAGAGCAAAGATAAATGGCAGCTCTAGGATATGCAGAAGGTCAGTCTGTTAACAGACCTCCTCTATTCGACGGTGAAGATTACAACTACTGGAAGACTCGGATGGAGTTCTTCCTTCAAGGGCTCGATTTCCAGCTTTGGTCAATTGTTGAAGAAAGAGAGCTCCTGGTCACAAATAGTAAAGACAAATGGACAGATGAAGACAAGAAGAAAATATCCCTAAACAGCAAAGTTAAGAGTATACTATGTTGTGTGCTCAGTAAGAAAGAATTCAACAGGATTTCAGTATGCAAGTCAGCTATGGAAATGTGGGAAAAGCTTAGACTCACATATGAAGGAACTGACAAGGTAAAGGAGACACGAATAGATATTCTTGTGGCACAATATGAATGATTTCAAATGAAGTCTGGAGAATCCATCTCTCAAATGTACAGTAGATTCACAGACATCACCAACGGCCTGGCTGGGCTTAGAAAAACTTATGAAATCAGAGACATGGTAAGAAAAATACTAAGATCCTTACCAACCTCATGGACTCCAAAGGTTACAGCTATAGAAGAAGCTAACGATCTGAGAAGAATGTCTCTTGAAAAGTTCATTGGGTCTTTGATGGCTCATGAGATAAACATGGAAGGCTAGGAGAATCCTCCAGAAAGAAGAAGCACAACAATGCTCTCAAGGCCACAAAAGACACATCTGATGGCGAATCAGAAAGTGATGAAAGCAATGAGAGCAGTGAAGATGAAGAAGCCTTTCTCTCCAAAAGTCTGTAGTGCATATTAGGTAAAAAGGAAATACCAATCAGGAAGAAGATACTTCAAGAAAGGTAGAGACTTTAAAAGATCTGAAGGTAAAGATGTTAAGAGATCAGAACTGATATGCTAAGAGTGCAAAAAGCCTGGACACATCAAAGCAGAGTGTCCAAAATTAAATAAAACTTAGTTCAAGAAGAAGGACAATACAAAAAAATTCAAAAGATACAAAAAGAAAGCCATGGCCGCTTCATGGATCAACGAAATTGACTCAGACAGTGAGTCAAGCTCTAGTGAAGAAGAAGAAGAAAAGGCCAAATTGGCCTTCATGGCAAATGTTGATGATAAGGTAACTTCCGACTCATCCTTTACTTCTTGCAATGAATCAGATTCAGATAGTTTAGAAGATGCTTTTAACGAATTATACAGTAAATATACAAATGTCTGTAAATTGTTAAAAACAACTAAGAAAAACTATGCATGTCTCGAAATAACTAACTAAGATCTAAAGTCTGAAACTGAATAGTTAGAAAATTAAAATTCTGAATGAAAAAGAAGAAATGAACTATTATGTGAAGATATAAAGAATAAAAATGAAAAGATATCAAACTTAGAAAGTCAGGAAACCATAATCAAACTTAAGAGTGAAATTAACACACTAACAAAAGATAATAAATATTTAATGGCCACAGTTGAAAAATTTACTAATGGAAAATCCTCTTTAATATTAAAAGGAGCAAGAAGATCAAGTAGGAAAAAGTATGGCTTAGGATACACTCCACTTGATAATGAAGAAACTGTAATTCATCCTAAAATTTATCCAACTCCAAAATTCGTGGCTGAATAAAATCTTAATTATAAAGTAAATAAAAATAAGAACCATAAGCCAAATATGATAATAAACAATATTCCTTGCTTCACACACTGTAACAAATATGGTCACACTAAAATAACATGTATAACCAAACACCTAAAATGGATTCCCAAAAGAAACTGTGAAGAAACTAACCAACCAGGACCCAAAAGAACTTGGGTACCTAAATCTCATTGATTTATTGCAGGGAAGCCTTAGAGCGTCAAAGTGGTACCTTGATAATGGGTGCTCAAGGCATATGACAGGTAACAAGAAACTGTTCTCTCATATCACAAGTGAAGAAGGTACAGTAACCTATGGCAATAATGGCAAAGGATCAGTGATTGGTTGCGGATCCATTATAAACCAAGATAGAATTCTGATAGAAGATGTACTATGCGTCAAGGGACTGAAGCGCAACTTAATCAGCATTAGTCAGCTGTGCGACAAGGGTCGCCAGATCAAGTTTTAGGAATCTAAGTGTTTGATCATCAAGGATGGTGCAACTGTCTTCGAAGCCAGCAGAAAAAAGAATCCGTATGTACTACATCTAGAAGAATTGAAAGATCAAGACATTTGTCTAGCAGCAAGTAAAGAGCAAAACACTAAACTATGGCACAGAAGGTTAGGTCACTACAGCATGGATGGAATACGAAAACTCATCAAACTTGATCTAGTAGAAGGTCTGCCAAAGATTAACTCAAGATTAGAAAGCATTTGTGAACCATGTGTGTGGTGGTGTTTTCCTGTTTGGGCTTGAACCAAACGGGCCTCCACTGGAGAAGATGGGAAGATGATCGCCGGTGCGGACAGAAGCCTACAAAACTAGAACGGAATAAGGGGGGCCCAGTTTTTAACCGGGGAGAACCCTCTGATGCCTAAGTCAGCATAGGACTAGAGAGGCTTGAATGAAAGGGGGTTCTCGTGTGTGAATCGCGTGAGGGTGAGTGTCACGTCACGACATTTAATATAACTATAAATGCCGGAACGTGAACGAACGAGAAATCAAGAGTAAAATTATATTGATTTAACAGGACATTTACTCAGAGGCTTCACTAAATAAAATTTATTATTCGCCATTCAATGGGTGTTTCATGGTTCCTAGTTTACAATCTTATAAATAAAATGCCGCCAAGGTTGGAATCTCCACACACAAATCCTGAAGTCTCGCCTCGTAGAACTGTAGATTACTTGAAAAAGTAGGATTTGGTGAGCTAACTAGCCCAATAGAATTCAATGCCTTGAAATAAGAAGGTTTCACATGTATAATTTCAAGATAAGAACATGAACATCGCTAACACTGAGTGTTCAAGGCTATGAACAAATGAGTCAAATTAATAACACGTGTAGGACAAGAATAGTATAGAAGCAAGATCAATAACTCAGGATAATACTTGAATTTAGAATCAGAAACATTTTCACACACACAAGTATGACATGATGACTAATCAAGCAGGAAATGATGTATGCCACATCCAGGTGTCCTCAGTGCCCCCGCGCGGCCACAGACAAATTCGGGTGCTCCTCCCAGGACTGAACCAGCCCCATTTGCATAGGCATAATTCTCAAATGAGCCCAAAGACTCACAACTTGTCATCATAACACACTCACTCTAGTAATGGCTCAAGAGTACACATGTACTCAACATGTCTCACACAGCAAGAATTTGGGGTTACTTTCACTGATTTCACAATTGATAACTTTACACAGATCAAAGGTAGTTGGAACTTCTAAGAGATGATTCAAGGTAAAGATAAAAGAAACTTGAGTGGATCTAGTAGGTATTTAGGGTGTATAAACAACAACGATTAGGTATTAAAAAGATTAGATTAATTGGGTGTTGTTTCAGCAAAGATTGGAACAAGGTGAGTACTGAAAACAAGGTCCTGACTGCGCCTGTCGACATCCAGATGGTGGCTGTCGACAGATGCTGTCTTCCCAGAGGCATGAAATGAAGATCTGTCACTACTTGTCGATAGGTGCTGTGTAAATCTTTAGAAGATGTTCAAGACTACCAAGGAATGTACTACCAAGCTTACCTACATTTCGAACATGTTTATAATATTATATGAATACTATGTAAGCCTCAAAACACTAGGCTAATGAAGCAAAAGGATCAAGAGAGGAAGACTGAACATGGTGTACATAAAAGTAACATCTTTAAGGAAGAAGACTACTGAAGGAGTAGTTCTTCTAAGACAAATTCCTTTCTAATCTAAAAATCAAATACTCCACACAATTGAGAGTATCATAAGCTTAGATTGAATCAACTTATGGAGATAGAAAATAAGTAACACACAACTTTCCCCAAGACTAAACAATGCTTCACATGATGAAGAACTCAACTTCTAGCATGGAGTTCAAGAACAAGATACAGGAAGAGGAATTTGTGGAATGAATCCTACAGATGATTAGCTTAAGATTTAACACAACGTGATACCAAAAGAACACTTCTATAACAATAATTAGGTACTCAAATAGAAGTTTTACAAGATGAACACACACACTTCCCTGGGTGTTTACAGAGTCAAGGCAACGGTTTGAGGGTTGGAACATGTACATAGGAGGCTTCACAGCAAGCCAAGTGGGTAAGATTGAGAGAGAAAGGAAGAGAATTCTACCTGACTTGAAGAAGATGAGGCCTTCCCTTTGAAAGGTTCACAGCCAACAGGCAGAAGATGACACTGGGGTGCAGTCGTTGCTGTCCATGAACAGCCACAACTTGTAGCTCCTCAGGCACGACCAGTGGAGGCTGCAGCTTCAGCAATAGCAGCTCCCACACAGCAATGGCAGTAAAAGAAACAGCAAGAACAGGGGTGGGTGCAAGAACAAATACTGGGAAGGTTAGCATGCTGGTTACGGGGATGGCTTTTATAACCCAACAAGTTTCTCACGCAGAAGGCACGTCGGCCCTTGAGGTGTCACCGTAGAAACCATTTGGTTTCCATAGGCAACACATTTCCCATGCATGCCCCAAGGCTTTGCACATAAGGCATAAGCGTTTAAGCTTCTACCCATGCGTTGTGGCCTACCCAGCATCCTCCACGTAGCCAAACTAAAATTCCCAGATAATTCATCACCGTAATTGGCCCTTAATTCGGCTGGCTCAATGATCCACATTTTTTTGTATTTAAACGAGGTCCATTTGTGTTAAAATTTCAACCATAGACTAATGTGATGGTTTTACAAATTATGGTGATTTTAGTTTAATTTTTAGAATTTATTTTACACTGGGTGATAAATCGCCTGGAAAATAGTTCCATCGGCTTAATCTCGTAATCCGTATGTCAACAAATCCGGATATTTACATTTCTGATACCACCATAATTTTCTTAAAATTATGGTGTTCTCGAATTTTATTTTCGTTATAGTTTTTCAGTGTCACCCTGTCGGAGCGCGCACCTTTGTGTACGTGACTGGTGTAATGTTTATTAGTGTTAATTAATCCTGAATATTAATTATTTTAATCTCATAATAATAATCAAGTCTAATAATCATATTATTCATATTTTCTAACGAATAAAATTTTTCAGGGTGTTACAATTCTCCCCCTCTAAGAAAAGAGTTTGGTCCTTCAAACTCGTTGACTAGTTTGGATGGATTCACAAAAATTTAAGTTTCTAAAATTTTAAAATTTATCTAATCCATATTAGTCTCATCAATCTTATTATGATTATCATGTCATATAATGTATACACGTTGTATACAACTTGTTATTATGACATTACTAGTTGATGGAAATCTGAATACTAGTTAGCATTTTTAGATCCTAAGAAGCCATGTGTGATCATGGGTTCCATTAGATGTACTCTCTACTATGTTTCTTATTTCTGGCAGTAATATATTACTCTTAAGATTTCCCTCCTCAGGGAATAACCTTAACTCTCAGAACGTTATATAAGTACATATTCTTGGAAAGGGTAATAAGGTATGACGACATTGATGAGTATGAAGATTATGATGATAGACAACAAGAATTTTATTTATTATATAAGGTTTTTATTACAGAACTCCATAATCAACCTTGCAAAATTACATTGATTGACAAAACTTACTAAGTTTTGACATACTATAACAACTAAATTCATGCATTTCTTACTATACTCTAATCCTATTGACTTATACATAAAATTACTTCTAATAGCTTCAGTCTATTATCCTTACGGCTTAAGGTCTTCCTGGACTCTTGTCTTTGTCCTAGGGTGATTTGGACAATTGGAGATCCGATGCTATAAACTGCCACACCTCAAACATGCTCCTATTCTCCACCAACAGTTTTCTTTGTCATGGCCTGGTGTGTGAGAACATGTACAAACTTACTTAGGTTGTCACTACATGGAGCTCAGGTTGACACTAATCAAGTTTCTAGTTAACGTTTAGAGAAAAATACGGCTTGAGGTTCACTCCAAGTGAAGATTAAGTTGACTCTACCAATACGTGAGGTTGACACTAAGGTACTACAAGATCAACTCTACTTGCTAGATAGTTAGTCAAAACTGCTATTCCTGAGTGAGGCCGACTCTAGAAGACATGGAGTTGACTCTACTGATACTTTTCCTACTGATTCCAAGTCCAATTGTTTCTGTGCGTTGACACACCATGCTCTTTATTAATTAAAGCAAAACTTTAGGATTTAACTCTACTAGGATATATTTGATCCTTCTATTACAATCAGAAAAATAATTTGATGAGTTCAAGCCTACAGAGGATGTAATTAGATGTTCAAGGAATCATCTTACTAAGTCCAGATTCTAGTGTAAAGTATTTGTATATCCCTGCATTTCTTCAAAAATTTCCCTAGTTGGATTTTTCTTACTTTTCTTCTTTGCTAATTTGTTTGGTTGTCTACTCCAATAGAAGTAAATAGATTCAATCTTACACTGTGTATATAAGGTTTGTGAGATTTAAAACAATCTTAAATTTTGGAGTCATCAGTTGTGTGAGTGTTCCACACATTTGAGTTATTAAAGAGTCTTACTTGGTTTAGTGTAAATGATGATTTAATGATTCATCTCAGTGGTATAATAATTTAGAATCCAAGAAAATTAGAAAGTCAACGGAAGAATATATCACGAGGATAGTCATGAAATCTATATGATCGATTGAACCATTCATTTACTAATTCTTATTTAGAGTTGGAGGTAATACTGTGTCAATGCAAAAGTCATATTGATGTAAATCAAGGGATGAGTAGGTTTGACTTTTCTTTCAGTAGGAGAGGGCTCCCTTGGAGAAGTCATATATGTGTTTATCATTTTTCACCGGACCTTAGATTCTTAGCATTCTACTAGGTTTGTTTGAATTATGAGACTTTCAGGTAGGCCAAATTGTAAGAAATTAGAAAGACGATATTTTGATGGAATCGCAAAAATCGTGTTTTTCTTCTTCGGTGGGAGAGTTGACTTTTTATTGGTAAGAGATATGATTTTTCTGATATTTTTATTGGATTCAAATGTGGGGTACTTCCTTATTTACATGTAATATCTTAAGTAAATGTTATAATTTACATTTACTTAAATGATATGGAATGGAATGTAAATAAGGTATGAGTTTCAATTCTACAAGGGTCCTGCTGACACTTCTGACTGAACATGCTGACACTTTTGACTGAAGAAGGATCCGTTCATCACAAACTGGTGTCTGTCGACAGCTAGGAAGTGGCTGTCGACAGCTACTGTCCTATCAGAACTAGTTTCTGGGGTCTGACACTATCTGTCAACAGACCAGAGTCGACTATCGACAGGCGAGGATCATCTGTCGACAGTTGAAAGTCATCTGTTGACAGCTACTGCCAGTTCTGTATTTCTGGGTTCTGGAAGCATGATACCTGTCGACAGGTAAGTGCTGGCTATCGACAGGTGAGATCTAAACTTTCAGGAATGTGATAAAACTACCGTAGAAAATTCTACCAAGTGTTTCTATGAATCCCTACATGAGTGACAACATCAAAAGGTCTTGCTCCCAGTTCTAATCACCATGATTCATGAGGGAGACAAGTAGGACAATAGGGATATACTATGGCATGAAAATCTAAAAGCAAGATAATAACTAGAAGTGCAACACTTCCTAACAACCTTCTCTTGCTTCTAATGGGATAAGTGTCATAATATGCTTGAATCATAACACAAACTATAGCTAAAACATGATTACAAGGAATAGAACAACACTATGGTTGTTTCAAGTGTGTGTACATGGTAAACACTTTAATCACGAAGTTCTTGAGTAGGAATAAGAAGCAAGAATAGAAGAAGGAAACCAGAGGAAGGTGAGTTCTAAAGAACATGAAACAATTAGTACATATGAGTTATACAAATGGAGAACCCACAAGCATGAAATTATGGAAGTGAAGATGAATCATAGGCAGGAAACTATCTCTAGATATTCCAATCATACTCAATACAGTCTATATCTGACTTTTACCTATCTAGCTTAACCTCAGGCTTTCTTCCCATCCTCACAGGTCACTACAGGATGTTGAAGACCAATAACTATTTGAATCCTCAATCAATGCTCTGATACCATTCTATCACGTCACAACATTTAATATAACTATAAATGCCGGAATGTGAACGAACGAGAAATCAAGAGTAAAATTACACTGATTGAACAGGACATTTGCTCAGAGGCTTCAGTAAATAAAATTTATTATTCTCCATTCAATAGGTGTTTCATGGTTCCTAGTTTACAATCTTATAAGTAAAATGCCGCCAAGGTTGGTCTCTCCACACACAAATCACGAAGTCCCGCCTTGTAGAACTATAGATTACCTGAAAAAGTAGGATTTGGTGAGCTAACTAGCCCAGTAGAATTCAATTCCTTGAAATAAGAAGGATTCACATGTATAATTTCAAGATAAGAACATGAACATCGTTAACATTGAGTGTTCAAGGCTATGAACAAATGAGTCAAATTAATAACACGTGTAGGACAAGAATAGTATAGAAGCAAGATCAATAACTTAGGATAATACTTGAATTCATAATCAGAAACATTTTCACACACACAAGTATGACATGATGACTAATCAAGCAGGAAATGATGTATGCCACATCCAGGTGTCCTCATTGCCCCCGCGCAGCCACTGACAAATTCGGGTGCTCCTCCCAGGATTGAACCAGCCCCATTTGCACAGGCATAATTCTCAAATGATCCCAAAGATTCACAACTTGTCATCATAACACACTCACTCTGGTAATGGCTCAAGAGTACACATGTAGTCAACATGTCTCACACAGTATGAATTTGGGGTTACTTTCACTGATTTCACAATTGATAACTTTACACAGATCAAAGGTAGTTGGAACTTCTAAGAGATGATTCAAGGTAAAGATAAAAGAAACTTGAGTGGATCTAGTAGGTATTTAGGTGGTATAAACAACAAAGATTAGGTAAGAAAAATATTAGATTAATTGGGTGTTGTTTCAGCAAAGATTGGAACAAGGTAAGTGCTGAAAACAAGGTCTTGACAGCGCCTGTCAACAACCAAGAGGTGACTGTTGACAGATGCTGCCTTCCCAGAGGCAAGAAATGAAGATCTGTCACTACTTGTCGACAGGTGCTATGTTAATCTTTAGAAGATGTTCAAGACTACCAAGGAATGTACTACCAAGCTTACTTACATTTCCGAACATGTTTATAATATTACATGAATACTATGTAAGCCTCAAAACACTAGGCTAATGAAGCAAAAGGATCAAGAGAGGAAGACTGAACATGTTGTACATAAAAGTAACATCTTTAAGGAAGAAGACTACTGAAGGAGTAGTTCTTCTAAGACAAATTCCTTTCTACTCTAAAAATCAAATACTCCACACAATTGAGAGTATCATAAGCTTAGATTGAATCAACTTATGGAGATAGAGAAGAAGTAACATACAACTTTCCCCAAGACTGAACAATGCTTCACATGATGAAGAACTCAACTTCTAGCATGGAGTTCAAGAACAAGATACAGGAAGAGGAATTTGTGGAATGAATCCTACAAATGATTAGCTTAAGATTTAACACAACGTGATACCAAAAGAACACTTCTATAACAATAATTAGGTACTCAACAAGAAGTTTTACAAGATGAACACACACACTTCCGTGGGTGTTTACAGAGTCAAGGCAACGGTTTGAGGGTTGGAATATCTACATAGGAGACTTCACAGCAAGCCAAGTGGGTAAGGTTGAGAGAGAAAGGAAGAGAATTCTACCTGACTTGAAGAAGATGAGGCCTTCCCTTTGAAAGGTTCACAGCCAACAGGAAGAAGATGACACTGGGGTGCAGTCGTTGTTGTCCACGAACAGCCACAACCTGTAGCTCCTCAGGCACGACCAGTGAAGGCTACGGCTTCAGCAGTAGCAGCTCCCACACACCAATGACAGCAAAAGAAACAGCAAGAACAGGGGTGGGTGCAAGAACAAATACTGGGAAGGTTAGCATGCTGGTTACGGAGATGGCTTTTATAACCCAACAAGTTTCTCACGCAGAAGGCACGTCGGCCATTGAGGTGTCACTGTAGAAACCAATTGGTTTCCATAGGCAACACGTTTCCCATGCAAGCCCCAAGGCTTTACACATAAGGCATAAGCGTGTAAGCTTCTACCCAGGCGTTGTGGCCTGCCTAGCATCCTCCACATAGCCAAACTAAAATTCCCAGATAATTCATCACCGTTGTCACGCCCCAATGCGGAATATCGGAGCGCGAAGGCAGTTGCAAGAAAAGGTATAGAGCGTATACTAGACATCAAACCATTGCACACTGAATAATACTAGAGCAAATCTTTCTCATTAATAATTTCCAAATGTCTAGTTACAACCACTAATATCAGAGCCATTCTAAAGGGCCCAATTACATTGCAACAGAAGGAAATAACTAACTACAACTCTAAGATAACATAATGACTCAAGGGTACTCCTGGCTTCACTCTTGGTCATTCCCTTCCTCGTGAGTGTATGTGTCATCCTCGGTCTCACCTGAGAACACAACATCAAATAACGTAGGGTGAGCGATAACGCCCAGTAGGACTTAAATCTCAGGCTCAAGCAGGCTTTAAATAATTAATGCATTTAATGGCAGAGTGTCTAAAGATAGCAGGTACAAGAGAGTCAAAATATAGTAAGAGATAGCACAACAGGTAACAAGATAGCACAATAGCATGAGATCGAGGATAGTTTCCAAAAATAGCACAAGTATCGAATATAGCACGAATAGTAGGATGGCCATAGCACAACTAGCAAAAATATAGTAATAACACGACGAGTATAGCACTTGTTTGTCATTCTAGACATCGAGAGAGTATAGCACGTTTTGTGTTTTGATTGTCATATAGATAGTCGAGATAGATAGCACTTGAGTGTAATGCCAAACACTCTGATCATTTAACTCCCATGGGCACTAGCACTTTCGGGCACATATCCCAGGACCAGATCGGGCCCTTTATATATTGCCAGACATTGGTTATATTGTTTATCTTTAGACAATCAGTCAATGGCCAATATAGAGTACCAAGAAGTAGATGAGAGCACTAGATGAATAGACGAGAAAGTAGAGTGAACGTGAATAGACGAGCGAGTAGAGTACAGATGAGAGCTAGTGGTCATTGCACGTAATACGTCGAGTAATCAGGCGATAGTAACAGTTGCACAACACGCGCACTTGGTGTTGGCAGTCAGGTGGAACTCACGACCCTACCACTGGCCTTGTTATGCACAGGTCCAGAGGTCCGGCGTGATTTAAGATGAGAGTGAATCTCTATTAGCCGTTTGGATCATATAGATCCCTAAAGGGTATCATAGGTATTAGGGTACAACCGGCTCGTCGACCATGTGGGAATCCATGATCAGAGGAGACTTACGGAGGCCTTGTGCAAGAGTTCACTAGTCCGGCGAAAGGAATATCCGACGGAGAGTTCACCACAAGCCAAGAAAAAGTGTGTATATAAAATAGGTGCTCAACGTTCTAGAGGAATTCTAGGACAGTGGAGCGTCGATATCGGTATTATAAACAATGCAAGAAACGAATACAAGTCCTCAAAATAGGGCAATTAATTTACTTTATTTCAATAAATTACCAAGCACATTATGAAATATTTTCTGCAATATTTCGGCCATAATTGGATGGTTCAAGTGTGTGCAAGTGCAAGAGAAATCATAGATAGAAATAAGTCGTGAACATGTATTTTAAATCATTCAATATAGCACCATGTTTAAGTAGGGTTGTTACTGGGGGTATAACGGTAAGAAGGCGTAAGGATTATTTAGAAAGCGACAGAATAAATTTTATGGACTTTCATGCAAAAAAACCTGTGAAGGAGACATAGCCCAATGATGATTGCGACAGGGTAGGCAGATTGCGACATGGGTACTGTCACGACAGCCTGGTGAACGCGACAGGGTCTTGTAAGGGTCGCGACAAGGCTTGCAAATCGGGTACTGAGAACGCGACGGCTCACCTGTCGCCTTCTTGGTCGCGACAGGGAGGCTGTCGCAATCTGGCCCCAGAAAATGACATATCGAGGTGTCGCCTTCTGGTTGTCTGCACCTGGCTCTGACAGAAGTCAGACCAGACATTGGATTGCGGACCAGGGATTTAAATTTTTGATAGAGGGTTGTTCAGAAATCCATAACTAATTATATACGCGATGAAAAATCATGAAATTAGTTGCAAATTAAACTAGACATGTAAGGGTACTTTCAGTAAATCGAATTAGAGAGAGAGCATGGTTTGAACATGGTTTGAGAACAAACAAGGACGAGTAACATAGAACATGACATACAGAGCAAGACTGATTTAATTCGAGCAACATGCTCAATGAAATTTAGGCTTTTTGGGGGCAAATGATCCCTAACAACATGAAGTATCTACAATAAAACTTTCGTAGCATGGGATCAAGTATACATAGAGATTTGAATTAAACATGACACCTTGGGGTTATCATGTTTGCAGTTCTTCAAAAATTAAGAACAAAAGATAGGATGGATGGAAAAATATGAAACTTGGGGTTCGTTCAAGAGGATAGGAAGAACCTACAGAAAAAGTTTCAGGGTTTATGCTTGTGAGAATGCCTACCTTGACTCGATTTCCTCTTCTAGGGCTAGAACTTGAAGAACGGGGTTGAGAGCTTGAAAGGTTCTTCTTCCCATGAAATCTCCTCCTCCTAGGCCTCTCCTCCTGGTCCAGGAATCCCTTGGCACGAGCTTGGGTCGGCCAAGAGGGTTTAAGAGGTGTATTTAAGTAAACACAAGTTCCTATTCCTACTACTACTCAAATTCCTCTTAATTCCGAGATTTCCTAACTCCACATTTCCTCTCTTGCTCTCCAATCTCTATTTAGACTTGGAAAAGATCCAAATTCGTGCTAACCCATATGGGGTAGGTTTAGGAATCCAATTCCAACTCTAACTTCCTATTTAATGCATTAAATACCCCTTTCTATTTAGGTAATAATTTAGTTACGAATTTAGGATATTTTTCTATTATTCTCCCTTTGTAAATTCATATTTTTGACCCAATAAATTCTAGAAGATCCATTAAGCAAAGCCCATTACTCTTTTCCATTTAATGGGTTTTATTTAATGTTCTTTTTGTTTAAATATCTATTTAGCTAGGTTTTAATTCTTTATTAATTTTTTTTTTATTTTTCTTAAAAATTCAGGTTGCTACATCCGTAATTGGTCCTTAATTCGGCTGGCTCAATGATCCACATTTTTATGTATTTAATGATGTCCATTTGTGTTAAAATTTCAACCATAGACTAATGTGATGGTTTTACAAATTATGGTGATTTTAGTTTAATTTTTAGAATTTATTTTATACTGGGTGATAAATCGCCCGGAAAATAGTTGCGTCGACTTAATCTCGTAATCCGTACATCAACAAATCTGGATATTTACATTTCTGATACCACCATATTTTTCTAAAAATTATGGTGTTCTCGAATTTTATTTTCGTTATAGTTTTTTGGTGTCGCCCTTTCGGAGCGCGCACCTTTGTGTACGTCACTGGTGCAACGTTTATTAGTGCTAATTAATTTTGAATATTAATTATTTTAATCTCATAATAATAATAAAGTCTAATAATCAAATTATTCATATTTTCTAACAAATAAAATTTTTCAGGGTGTTACAGCGAGTGTGAGTGTTCAAGGTTGCATTACCTTTGCATGGAGTTTACCTGAGCCTTTTATAGGCGATGGTGCAGAGGGAGTGGGACGGAACGTCCCCTAATGACGTCGGAAAGGGCGTGCCCATTGATGCCCCTGATGGGGAGTTACGCGCTACGGTGCCTGTTGAGGGGCTCGGTAGTTAACGTACCACTTAATCGTGGGGTGCGTGCGTTGTAGCCGTTGTAACCGTCGTGATAAGGCAAAGGGCTGCTTGGATTCTCCTGGGTGAAAGGTACCGAGTAGGTTTCCTATTCAGTAGGCTAGACCTGCTATTCGGTAGCCGGGCCCACTGCTTGGTGCCTGGTACCCGGGCACTGCTTATGCCAGCGGATCCATGGCACGATTCCTGCAGGGCCTGTTCGGTAGACAGTGTCTGAACCGAATAGGATGAGGGGTGTCCGGAGACTACCCGTAGGATCCTCGGGGCACTCAGGAGCAGAGATCGTGTTCGAGATATTCAACTTCCTTCCAAGGACACCTGTCGCCCTGCCGAAGGGCTGCGCCCATCCGTAGGATGACAATGGGCCATGACGGGCCTCACGGGCTTAGGTAGCTAGAAATGGCCACCACACTTGCCCCCCATGCCCTCGAGCTGGCTCGAGAACCGGGCCATTTGAGGGCAGAAGCCTGATCGAACGTCCTCTCCGCATTAAATGCAATACTGACATCGGTCACGCGAATGACAATAGGCGACGTCGCTTGGTGCTTCTCCTCGAAGGCAGAGGAAATCTCATGATGATGAGATGACGTGTCGAGGCAGGGACCCCACACGGCATGTTTGAACGGACTTCGGCGGCACGCCCGAATGGTCGCTTGGAGTGGGGGAAACGCCCTTTTGGCCTTTTCGAATTTCATGCCACCCCTTCCTTATAAGGAAGAGGAGGGGTGATGGTGAGAGCTCACGCCTTCAATCTTCAAAAAGCTTACTTGCCCCCCACATTTTCCATCGTCTTCTTCCTTGCGATCACTCGCTTTCTTCTCCGTTCACCGCTCTTGTCGCATCTGGCTATGGTGCACAAAGGGAAAGCTACCGCGGTCGCTGAAGTGAGTGGAGTGACACCGGCGGGAACCCAAGGGCCAAGGTATCGCCACTACGAAGGCCTCCAGAAATGCTTTCAGATCAGCGACGATTACGAAATCGTCATGGCCAAGGAGGACGAGTCACACCTGGTGAACAAACCAGGTTGCTTCGCCCTCTTCGTCGACCACATGGAAGCAGGATTCCAGCTGCCGTTGCTGGAAGTGGCGAAGGCATTGCTGAACAGATGGGGAATCGCGCCCATCCAGCTGATGCCTAACTTGTGGAGGATGATATGCATCTTCTGCATCGTCTGTAGACTTCGGCAAGTTCGTGGCTCGGCGGAGGTCTTCCGGGCGCAGTTCATCCTTACGGCCTCGCCCACGGGGGCCAAGGTGTACTACACCAAGCATCGTGCGGACAGGATGCAGATTAACCTGTCGAAGAAGCACTCCAACAACAAGGGTTGGGTGCACCGACTCTTCTTCATCAGGCATCGTTACAGCGCACCGGAGTTTGGGTTTCCAATCAGAGTCCAGACACCGAAGAAGGATACTTATCCTTTCCTAATCCAGGATGAGCCGAAGGCCTTAGACAGCTTGAACCGAGCTTTGGTGCGGAATGGTGACGACTATCTGATGGAGTTCGGGCTCGTCAAACATGGTTTGAGCAGACCATGGAGTAAGTACCCGAATACGCCTTGTTTGTAAGTTTGTTGGGTGACTTATTTCTGACTGCAATTTCTCTCTTCTTCTTTTTGCAGGTGCCGAGGAAAAAGCCGCTGGTCAGGACCAGGATGCTATGGAGGACTATGCGGAGAAGATCGTTGTCACCGCCCACCTGGTGTTCGAGGGCGATGACATTGCCACTGTTGCTAGGATTCCTACTGCGGTGAGGATTCCTACTGCAGTGAAGACTGCAATCGTGGCGCCATCCCTTGCCGTGGGGCACCCTGTGACTAACCCGCGGGTCCCCGAGAAGGTGCCCAAAAAGATCCAGCTGAAGAAGAAGGTCACAAAGGTGGTGATGCTACCCCTGATCGAAAGAAGGGGAAGAAGCAGGCCAGCCTCAGGCCAAGAAGAAGAGGAAGCTGGCAAAGACCGTGCAGCAAGCAGCCGAAGATGAGGATGCCGAAGAAGAAGTTCCCCCACTCGCGGTGTGGAAGAGGCGTAAGATCGTGAAGGTGACCGAACAAGAGGGGCTGCGGATCTCACCCGAAGTTCGATCCGGAACCTCAGTGAGGGTGGCCACAGCACTTGGGCTCGTTGTGGTACGCGACGAGTCTGAGGGCCTCCTTAAGGAGCGAGTGGGGACTTCTACGCCCCAAGACCCTTTCCAAGGCCGAACAGAGGGGGTAACTGTGACTGGGGCCTCCAGTACCACAGCCATGGAGCAGACCACGGCAGAAGGTGAAGCCATTGCCACCCAGGAATCGACCTCCGAAGGGGCCAATGCGATGGCGACGCCTACAGCGGAAGTGCATGAGGGGAATATGATTCGCGCTCCCCCCACTGAAGTAGCAGTCAAAGTCCAAGTGCAGTCAGCTGCTACAAGTCTCCACGAGGCCGAAGCGACGGTCGAGACTGAGGAGGAAAGACTTCGGGGGTCCCCCGCTCCAGCATGGGGCGAAGAGGCAACAACTGGAGTGGGCGCCGTCGAGGCAGACAGAAGAGAGGAGCCTCCTGCCGGGCTGACCAATGCTGTTGGGGAAGATCACGCCAGCTCTGAAGGAGACCGCCTCCCCTTGACGCAGTCGCTGAAGGTGAAGGCTCCTCTGGCACCTTTGGTATCAGCCCTGGAGGGAGCTTTGGAGCGCTTCCAAGAAAGGGTGCCCAGGGACCTCCCCCCTCAGCCCACTGCATCACAGTTAGAACTGCTGGCGTGGTGTCAGGGGTTAAGCTCGGAGGATACTCCCGAGCCCTCGGGGGAGGTCTACTGAGCGAGGTGCCGCCTTGAGGACGACGACGAGGAGGATGTCGACGTGGAGGCATTGTCAGAGAACGTCTCGAAGTCACTGGAGGTGCTGAAGCAGCTTGCCGAGCGCGGGCGGAACCACAAGCATATGTGTTAGGCCAAATTTGCCTTCTGCAAGGAGCTTGAAGGACATCACAAGGCGCGAGAGACCAAGCTGAAGGAGGAAGTGAAGAACCTCCAAGAGGCGTTCCGCACCTCAGAGCTCAACCTAGCCGTCGCTCGTGCTGAGATGGAGGCTCTTGCCAACATTCTGTCCGAGGCCAAGGCCCATGCCGTTTGTGAATACAAGGCAGAGCCAAGCTTCAAGGAAGACTTGGAGCAGTATGGCTCGCTTTGTTATAAGGTGGGACTTGGTGATGGAGAAGACCGGGGGTGACGACTGGCAACGCTGGAGTATGCTCTCTAGGCCTTTGAAGCTGCACTCAAGGAGTGTTGAAGACGGTCCCAGGATCCGCACCTGGACGGAGTGCGCTTTGTGCATTTCCTGTCAGGGCGGATGACCTCCGGGGACGGTGGTGAAGGTCCCTCCGAGCAGGCTCCATAAATATATTTGCTTTCCCCTCTTTTGGTAGCTCGGCCTCAATTAGCTTTTGTACAAAGAATCTTAATAGTTTTTTTTGTATGGATGGATTTGTTTTATCTATCTTCATTCCCATATACTTGTTATGCCTGAATCAGAATTCGTTGGTCGTTTAAAAGGTGTTCATAGTTACCGCGCGGGTCGCTGGGAACTAAAAGAAGTTCCGACCAGAGGTGTATGCGGAAAACCTTCTCACTTGGATGTATCGCCCTATCCTTTTAAGCTAAAAAGCTTTAAATAAGGATGTTTTCAGATACCTTCTCAAGCTGACCAAAAGAACGGGAAGAAGAGAAGTAGGATGCCAAACAAGAGGCTTTTACAGGTAGTAAGCCTTCAAGTTTGACACATGCCAAGTTCTGGGTATGGCTTCGTCACTAGGGGTAGTAAGCTTATAGGAGCCTTTCCCAAGAACCTGAGTGACCTGATAAGGTCCTTCCCACTTGGGGGTGAGTTTTCCGACTACTCTTCGGGGATCCAATGCTGAGCAGCGGCGCATGACTAGATCACCTTCGAAGAAGCGCCGTTCCCGAACTCGGGCGTTCTAGTATTGCGCGAGTCGTTGCTGATAGGAGACTAGTCTGATGCTGGCATCACTTTGACGTTCACCAAGCATGTCTAGGTTCTCTCGGAGTGCGTGGTTGTTGATGGCTTCATCGAAGTGAGTTGTCCGAAGAGTGGGGAGAGCCACTTCCAAAGGCACAACAGCCCTCGAGCCATAGGCCAAGTGGAAAGGAGTCTCACCAGTGGCCACTTGTTCCGTTGTTTGGTGGCACCATAGCACGTTGGGGAGCTCATCGATCCACGAACCTCCTGCAGCTTCCACTCTTGTGCGTATCCCATGCAGCAATGCTCAGTTGTCATTCTCGACCAGACCGTTTTCCTGGGGGTGTGCAATTGAGGTGAAGTGGTTGTAGATGCCGAGCTCGGAGCATTTCTACTTGAAGTACGTGCTGTCAAACTACTTCCCATTGTCTGAGGTGATCACCTTCGGAACGCCGAACCGGCAAAGGATGTTCTTCTAAGGCAGCGTTTGGGATTGCTTTTGAGGGGGAGATTTCAATCATTGAATGATTGAAAATCCCCTTTTTCTCCCTCTAGTTAGCAAACAAAGAAAATGGCTTTTGGATTTTGTAAAAGGAGATTTTGAGAGAGAGGAGAGAGATAGAGAGAAAAAAGGTCATCATTGTGCCTTGGCTTTTGGGATTCAAAAGCTGGTTAGAGGGAGCTTTTGCAAGGTTGGGAGCTTTTCAAAAAGTGAAATCCCCATTGGGGGTTTCCAAACGGTGCCTAAATGAACTTCCACACGGCTTGGTCGGTGATGGCAAAAATGGGTTCAGCCTCGATCCACTTAGTGAAGTAGTCGATGGCCACGAACAAAAACTTCTTCTGCCCTTCCGCCTCTGGGAACGTACCCAGGATATCAATTCCCCATCTAGCGAAAGGGCGTGGTTCGAATAGGGTGTGAAGTTGTTCGACTGGCAGCCTAATGAACTGCCCGAACTTCTGACACTCTGGACATCTCCTGACAAAGGACATGCAGTCCTTTTGCAAGGAAGGCCACCAAAAACCTACTCAGATGATGCTGCGCACCAGCATTCTGCCCTCGAAGTGGCTTCCGCACACCCTTCATGGACCTCTTCGGTGGCCGATGCCGCCTCCATAGGGATGAGGCATCGCAGTAGAGGCCTCGAGAGGGATCGCTAGTATAGTTGGCCTTGATCAGATGGAAGCTCACCTGATCTTGCTGGCTTTGCCTTGATCAGACGGAAGCTCACCTCGAAGCAGATAGGCCATGAGGGGGTCCATCCAGCTCGGAGCTGGAGGGCTAGCGTCGATGGCGGCTACATCTACCTCAATGCTCGATGAGGTGAGCTCTTCTATGAATATGGAGCGAAAAAGGGGCTATGTCACCTGATGATGCCAGCTTGGCAAGTGCATCAGCTCGCACGTTCTGCTCCCGTGGGACATGTATGACTTTGAAGTAGAGGATGTCCTCTGCTCAGCTCTTGACCTACTAAAGGTATTGTGCCATGCGGGGCTCCCTTGCTTCGAAGTGTCCACTCACCTGGCTGGCGGCCAATTGCGAGTCACTGAAGACCCGTAGCTGAAGTGCTCCAAGGTGCCTAGCCATTCAGATTCTAGACAGCAGTGCCTCATATTCAGCCACGTTGTTGGAGGTGGAGAAGTGGAACCTCAGGGCGTATTGGAACTCTAAACCTTCTAGGGAGGTGAGAACCAAGCCTGCTCCACTCCCTTGACATAAGAGGATCCGTCCACATAGAGCTCCCATGGGGGCTCGTCAGTCAATGGAGGGTCTTGCTCATCCGGAAGGGTGCATTCTGCAACGAAATCCACCAACGCTTGCACCTTGATGGCCGTCCTTGGATGGTAGCTGATGTTGAACTCTCCAAGCTCAATGGCCTATTTGATAAGCCCGCCGGAAGCCTCTGGCCACTGAAAGATAAGCCTTAATGGTTGGTCGGTAAGGACCGTAATTGAGTGGGCTTGGAAGTAGGGCCTAAGCTTCCGTGGGGTCGTAACCAGTGCTAGGGCGAGCTTCTCTGCTCGAGGGTACCTTCTTTTAGCCTCCTGAAGGACCCTGCTGATGTAGTAAACTTGATGCTGTGCCGCTGCCTCTTCTCTGATCAACACTACGCTGATGGAGTGTTCGGTGACCGAAAGGTACCCGAACAAGGGTTCCCCGAGCACAGGTTTCGAGAGAATAGGTGGGGCTACCAGATATGCCTTCAGCTTGGCGAAGGCAGCTTCGCAGTCCTTGGTCCACCGTACATGCCCCCCTTTGTTGTGAGGAGCCTTTGGGGCCTCGCAGCAATTTGAAGAAGTTGAAGCTCCTCTCCGCTGCTCAGGACATGAACCGGTTAAGTGCTGCGAGATGTCCGATGAGGCGTTGGATGTCGCGCACCATCTTGGGACTGCCCATCTCAAGTATGGCTTGGATTTTCTCAGGGTTGGCCTCTAGTCCTCTGTTTGAGACGAGGAAGCCAAGGAATTTACTCGAGTGTACTCCAAACGCGCACTTGGCTGGATTGAGCTTCATGTTGTACCTTCGCAGAGTTGCGAAGGTCTCTTCGAGGTCGGAGATGTGGTCAACGCTTGGGAGAGTTTTGACCAACATATCATTAACGTAGACCTCCATGCGACGACCCTCCTTATACCGGTACGATTATACCAATCCACGTCGATATAATGAACATCGTTACAGTGGGACATTTACCCAACACTACCACTAGATTGAGATGTACACAAATATAGACATAGGACAGCGGAGATAAAAGAATTAACTGTCATTATTATTTCATCATCCACATTAAACATACACAACCCATATAGCAATTAAAAGAAACTAAAGTCCACATAATGAAATTCTAGATCCAAATTACATTGTTCATCCACAATTACACAAGTCTCAAATTTCATACTATGGAAAAGAAAGTACAATGTCGGTGGCTCCACAACAATCTACTCTCCTCACTCAGAATCGCTCTCAACGATCTCCTCCAAGGAAGTATGGTCACCTGCTAAGCCTGTACGCCGAAGCAAGAGTGAGTCTAAAAGACTCAACAAGTAATCCATACACATTATACATACACACATCATGCGCAGATTTTACTCTCAATTACGTCAATCAATACATGCAACATGGTTTGAACAATCTTTAAGAAAGCCTATCATGATACTTCTACCAATTTCATAGCGCATGATACATGGTTTATGTCATTCCACAATAATATACTTACCGCATGCTTTCTATACATTTACTCACATGATACCTAAATTTATATCTACGTTGCAACATGATAGCAATTGAGACATGGAGTTTTACACATAATGGAAGAGCATTCCTAACATGGATTCTACATACTTTTCCACATGCACATCACAATTGTAAACACAATAAGCTTTCTGTTTTGAGATGGATCTAACACTACCATATCAGTTTTCACATTTTCACATGCTATCACATTGGTTTCACATCTTCACGTAGTCACATATTCACATGCACATTACACAACTTCACTTGTACACAATCACATTGTTCTCATTTAATGCCGTGACACATAGTCCAAACCACCACTAGAAGGACACACATAACACATAAACGCCACCTAGGCAACACAGTGACGAATCTTGGTACTGCGCAGACCGGGAGAAGTATTCTCCACCCTAACCAGTGGTACTTGTCCACCTCCAGGATTTCATCCTAATGCCCTTAGGATATCAAACACATTAAACCTTCCCGTGGGGACTTTACCACGGTACGGTTCCACAGCCCTCTATGGAAGCAGTGTCACACAAGGCACATTTTACACATTTTCCGATTTAACACACACAATTTCACGCAATTTAGCACTTAGCTTCCATTTTCACCAGTATGCACATGGTTCAGTTTTCCCTAACATGATGCTACTATTAACAGAACTTTAACATTCAGAAATTTACCATAATCATGTTGAAACTCATTAACAATCTATAATCACATTAAGCGTGCTTTAATAACTCATTTCTTCATGAAAATTGCACAATATCATCTACTGTTGCCCAAATCACATGAAATTTTAACCACATGTTGTTTGCAGGTTTAAGATCATACATGCAAATTCTCATATTTTTCTGATCTATACGAAATTTACAGAAAATAGGACACTCATTCGCATGTTATTCATAAATCAATTTATCATGGAATCACAATGTCATGGTTGAAATTAACAGTTCACAAATCTGTGTCCAACATTCACATCATCACAGAAATTTTCCCCAAATTTATTATGCAACCTACAATTTACTGAGAATTTAAATCATCCTATACATGCTCCCTATTTTTCAGTACATAAATTACAACTAATTGCATGGCCATGGGAAAATTCCCAATGTTTCAGGACATGGACTGACATCCATACACATCATCCAAAAATTTTATGGCATTCAAATTCCTCATGGATTATATGAACATGAAGATACCATGTCCAAGATCTTGTCTAACATGCATTTCAAATACATTTATCATTTAACGCTATTTACAGAAAATTCACAGAAATGTCACAACACTCTTTACTATCTATATTACGTAACATATACAATTTAAAATATATCCTCATGCGTAGAAAATCCGAAAATAGTCATATAAGGAAGAACAGTTCACTGTTCTGTTCTGAAGAACTAAACGACAAGGGATGGCCGTTCACAGATGTTAACGGCAGTATCGCCTGCCGCCGACCTAGGATCTTAACGGCATGAGATCTTGTCGTTAAGTTACTATTTGTGCAAAACACAGACTGAACTCCAAAGATCGGGGAATGTGGGGTTCCAGGACTCGAATAAAATTCCCGAAAAATGCCTAAGACCTACTAGAAATATGTATGAACAATGGGGATGGGTTACTTGCCTCTGGAAAAATCTCCAAGGGGATCGAAATGGTTGAGGAAGCTCTCCTTGGGTAGTGCCAAGAAGCCTCCAAGATCTCCTCGCTCCGGGTTCTAGGTTGATGTAGACTGCAACCCAGTGTTGGAGAAGCTCTCCCCAACGTTCAGACTCCCCTCTAGTTGCAGTAGATCGCCGGAAGGAGCCTCCAGTCGCCGGATCAAAGCCCACAAAGTTCTGGTTTTTCTCTCTTTTTCTCACAGCTAGGGTTTCTCCTTGCCAAGAGCCAAGAGAGCTCTTCCAGTCACAAAGAGGGTTATTTTTATAAGCAATGCCTTGGGGTTTTGCGTTGAAGAGATGGGAGAGCCGTTGGGAGACAGCTCCCCAATCAGAGAGCAAGGCAAATCTGGGATTTCTTGATCTGCTGCGCACAGAAATTCAGAGAGATAGACGTCCACATACATGGCCGTCTACCTACCTTTTGGCATCCATCAACATGGACGTTTACTTAACATGAACGTCCATCCATGTTGTCGTCAACTTGCTCCTCGGCCAGGGCATGAAACCATGTAGAAAACCATATCCACCTTATATATATACATGCAATGTATGAAGTATAACGTACATAATAACTACACCATGTAAATGAACATTATTTACAACTAAATATACACATGCATACATAAGTACACCAAGATATTATATACATAGATATCGACGTATGCATACATAATGTTCTACATAAGCATGACTCAACACGCGGCAAAATAAAATGACAAAATTCGAGGGCCTTACACCCTCTCCCCCTTAAAGACACTTCGTCCTCGAAGTTTAAACAACACTACTCAAACAAATGGGGATACTTCTTCCTCATTGCATCCTCAAGCTCCCAAGTAGCCTCCTCTCGTGAAAAGTTCCGCCATAAAACTTTCACCGACGCAATACTCTTGTTCCGGAGATGCTGAACCTTCCATTCAAGAATAGCTACTGGTTGCTCCACATACGACAAATCTGGCTGGATGTCCATTGTCTCATGACTAATAACATGAGGCGGATCTCGAAAATATCTCCAGAGCATAGACACATGGAAAATAGGATGAACGCTAGCTAAAGCCGGGGGTAAAGCTAGCTCATAAGCCACGCTACCTAAACGTCTGAGAATCTCATACGGGCCAATGAATCTAGGACTTAATTTGCTATGCTTTCCAAACCTAACAACACCTCGAGTAGGTGAAATCTTCAAAAAGACATGCTCACCCACTCCGAACTCCAAATCCTTCCTCCTGTTGTCGGCATAACTCTTCTGCCTATCCTGTGCTGCAACAAGCCTCTTCCTAATCAACTAGACCTTATCCGAAGTCTCCTGAACTAACTCTGGACTGATCAGCTGCCCATCACCTGTCTCCTCCCAACATAAAGGAGATCTACAGGGTCTACCATACAATGCCTCGAATGGAGCCATACCAATACTCGCATGAAAGCTGTTGTTATATGCGAACTCCACTAGAGGTAAATGGCGCTCCCAATCATCCTTCCAATCCAGAACACACGCTCTCAACATATCCTCGAGCGTCTGGATAGTCCTCTCGGACTGTCCATCTGTCTGAGGATGAAACGCCGAACTGAGCTTCAGCTCTGAACCTAAAGCATCCTGAAGACCCTTCCACAGTCTAGAAGTAAATCTCGGATCTCGATCCGAAATGATCGACTTCGGCACACCATGCAATCTAATAATGCTACTAACATACAGCCTAACCAAACTCTCCACTGATTGCTTCTTCTTCATAGGCAAGAAATGCGCAGTCTTCGAGAATCTATCTACGACCACCCAAATTGAGTCATTACCCCACCTAGATCGAGGCAAACCCGAAACAAAATCCATAGTGACAGCTTCCCACATCCACACTGGGATCTCCATCTTCTGCATAAGACCATATGGTCGCTGCCGCTCGGCTTTCACTTGCTGGCATACCAAACACCTAGATACATAATCTGCTACATCCCTCTTCATGCCAGACCACCAAAAAGACCTATTCAAATCCTGGTACATCTTAGTGTTACCCGGATGAATAGAGAATCTCGACCTATGAGCTTCTGCTAATACATGCTCACGGACATCTACCACGTCAGGAACACACACTCGCTGGTGGAATCTAATCACGCCATCCTCATCACGAGCAATGCCTGCCTTGCCCACTAACTCTTGGAGTCTAGGGTCGGCCTTCTGCTGCTCGATCACCTCATCCAACACCGAAGACCTAAGGGACAACTGAGCTATAAAAGCCTGACACAAGGGCTCTAACTCAGTCATCACACACGTCGCATCCTGCAACATCTTCCAATCCTACTGGAGCGAAGACCTCCTCCTGCTAAGAGCATCTTCTACGACATTCGCCTTCCCTAGATGATATTAAAGGTCGAAGTCATAGTCCTTGAGGAACTCAATCCATCTCCTCTGCCATAGGTTTAATTCCTTCTGGGAGAAGAGATACTTCAAGCTCTTATGGTCAGTGAACACCTCAAATCTGACACCATAAAGATAGTGCCTCCAGATCTTTAGTGCTTGAACCACTGCCGCAAGCTCCAAATCATGAGTCGGATAGTTTCGCTCATGCTCCTTCAATTGGCGAGAAGCATACGCCACTACCCTTCCCTGCTGCATTAGCACACAACCTAAGCCAATCCAAGATGCATCTATATAAATGGCAAAACCTTCAGCACCACTAGGTAATACCAATACTGGAGCGGATGTAAGCTTAGTCTTCAATAATTGAAAGCTGCTCTCACATGTCTTGGACCACACAAACTTCACCCCCTTTCTAGTAAGTTGAGTCAATGGGGCGGTGATGGACGAAAATCCCTCAATAAATCGCCGATAGTAACCAGCCAAACCAAGAAAACTTTGAATCTCCAAAGGGGTCTTGAGGATCTCCCAATCCATAACTGCATGGACCATCGTTGGATCAACTGCTACACCAGCACCGGAGATAACATGCCCAAGGAAGTGAACCTCGCGCAACCAAAAATCGCACTTGCTGAATTTTGCATACAGCTTGTTCTCACAAAGAACCTCTAACACTACCCTCAAATGCTGACGGTTTGTGGCCTCATCCGGAGAGTAGACCAACACATCATCGATAAATACTACAACAAAGCTATCTAAGTACGGCCTAAATACCCTGTTCATGAGATCCATTAACGCTGCAGGGGCATTGGTCAATCCGAAAGGAAGGACCAAAAACACATAATGTCCATAACAAGTTCTAAACGCCGTCTTGGACACATCCTCACTCCTAATCCTCAACTGATGATAACCAGACTGCAAATCAATCTTAGAGAAGACTGATGCATTTTGCACCTGGTCAAACAAATCATCAATCTGAGGTAAGGGATACCTGTTCTTCACAGTCACTTGGTTTTGATGACCAAACTTTCCCTATATAAATTACTTCACTTATTTATATACATTAATTTTGATGATTAACAAAATAGTACTAATGAATTACTTGACCTTTGAGAACAGGAAATAAAAGAAAAATGAAAGTTCAAGACAATCAGGTAAGTCTCATTTCATGCTTTGTCCAAGTCTTTGTATCGACTTCTATTGATAAGCAGAACGATTTCCTTCTGACCAAAAAGTTCAATCAAATCGATACCACAACGATTTGTTAAAGATGTCGCAACGATTTCTTTAGTTCTCGTAACGATTTCTTTAGAACTCACAACGACTTTCTAGCCGTAACGATTTCGTAAGTTCTCGTAATGATTTCTTTAGAACTCACAACGACTTTCTAGTCGTAACGATTTCGTAAGTTCTCGTAACGATTTCTTTAGAACTCACAACGACTTTCTAGCCGTAACGATTTCATAAGTTCTCGTAACGATTTCTTTAGAACTCATAACGACTTGGTAGCCGTAACGATTTCTTTAGTTCTCGTAATGATTTCTTTAAAACTCGTAACGACTTGGTAGCCGTAACGATTTCTTTAGTTCTCGTAACGATTTCTTTGAAACTCGTAACGACTTGGTAGCCGTAACGATTTCTTTAGTTCTCGTAACGATTTCTTTGAAACTCGTAACGACTTGGTAGCCGTAACGATTTCTTTAGTTCTCGTAACGATTTCTTTGAAACTCGTAACGACTTGATAAGTGTTCATAACGATTTGCTTTGCGTAACGATTTCTTTAGTTCTCGTAACGATTTCTTTGAAACTCGTAACGACTTAATAAGTGTTCATAACGATTTGCTATGACTCATAACGATTTCATAAGTCATACAGTTATCGATTTCATATCTTGATATCTTATTCATCTTAAAGCATTGACTAGTCAAAGTCCACGTAGATATCTCTCTGACGCTTTTGCATTTATGAGATCTGAACATATCTCTGCATGCATGCAGACCATATCATCCTTTATCGTGCCTACTCTGATAACGTTCTTTAGACTTAAGCTATTTGGCATTACTATTTTCTTGACTATTGCTACTGACGTTGACTGACATCAGAGACAGCTTATCTGTCTGCTATTTAAGATTGACATCTGTGCAGACCTCTGAACTATCTTCATGGTACAACATTAAACAAGTAGAAGCCATCGGATATCTTTGAAGATCTCATCTCTTCGCGTGCTCAAGTAATCAAAAGACTGAGGACAGGAAGCTTCCAAGACTCCAGATGTCATTCAGTTTAACGACTACTCAAAAGAGAGACAACGAACACTTTAACGTCTAGATTTCAAATTGAAGATATATATTCAAGTCAGAAGAACAGAAGAGGATAACGTTCAAGAAAAATATTCAAATTCTTCTGAAGAAAGTTTTGAGCAGAAAACTTCATTCCTCTTAGCTTTTGCTCTTTTGCTCTCACTAGCTAGTGAAAGATCATTTGAAGAGAGCTTGTGTAGTTCTGAGAGTGAGCCTAGATTTAGATTCTTTGCTCTCAGTGCTAGGTCCTTCAGATCATTGCTTGTTGCAGTTTGATCTAGGGGCTTGTCTTTCAAATCTCTCTTGTGTTGTTCCCTTCTGGTGTGAAGGAAGACCTGGTGGTATCCAGGGTGTTGTTCCCTTCTGGTGTGAAGGAAGACCTGGTGGTATCCAGGGTGTTGTTCCCTTCGGGTGTGAAGGAAGACCAGCTGAGCTGGGTGTTGTTGTGTCCTTAAGGGGGACTGTACCCTTGATTAGTGAAATCCTGAGGTATTGCTCAGGGACTGGACGTAGGTCTCCTGTGGGAAGGAGTTCCGAACCAGGATAAAAATCCTGTTGTCTTTTGGTTGTATTTTGTGTGATTGCCATCTCATTTCCTCTAACTCTAACCTTCATTTAAGTTGTTGTGTAATCCTTTTAGTGAACAGGTTTTTAACCAAAGATCAAAATTTTAATAACCCATTCACCCCCCCTCTGGGCTAGCTAGCTGGGCAACAAGTGGTATCAGAGCGAGTCTCTTCGACAAAGAAGAAGATCCAACGATCTGAAGAGCAAAGATCAATGGCAGCCCAAGGCAACTTCGAAGGTCAGTCAGTCAACAGACCACCTTTGTTCGATGGTGAAGATTATCCGTATTGGAAGACCAGAATGGAATATTTTCTACAAGGCCACGACTATCAAATCTGGTCGATAGTAGAAGAAGGTGACCTGGTTGTCACAAATGAGAAAGCACAATGGACAGATGAAGACAGAAAGAAAATCTCCTTGAACTGTAAAGCCAAGAGCATTTTATGTTGTGCTCTAAGCAAGAAGGAGTTTAACAGAGTCTCAGCCTGCAAATCCTCCATGGAAATGTGGGAAAAGCTAAGGATCACATACGAAGGTACAGACAAAGTAAAGGAGACAAGAATCGACATTCTTGTCACTCAGTATGAGAGATTTCAAATGCAGTCAGGTGAGTCAATCACCCAGATGTTCAGTCGATTCACTGACATCACCAATGGTTTAGCCAGTCTAGGAAAGTCCTATGAGATTGCAGATATGGTAAGAAAGATTCTCAGATCCTTGCCATCTTCATGGACACCAAAGGTTACAGCTATCGAAGAAGCTAATGACCTTAAGAGAATGTCAGTAGAAAAGCTCATCGGGTCCCTCATGGCCCATGAGATCAACATGGAAAGGCTAGGAGAATCATCTAGCAGAAAGAAGCACTCCAATGCTTTGAAAGCAGAAGAAGAGTCATCAGAAGCAAGCTCTAGCGGGAGTGAGGTAGACAGCGAAAATGAAGAAGCAATGCTCTCTAAGAGATTGCAACGCATCCTGGCCAAGAAGAAAAAATTTCAATCCGGCAGAAGGTACTTTAAGAAAAATAAAGACTTCAAAAGATCAGATGGCAAAGAAATGAAGAAAGGAGAGACCATCTGTTATGAATGCAAGAAGCCTGGACATATCAAGGCAGATTGTCCAATGCTAAAGAAAAATGATCACAAGAAGAAGGATAGCTCCAAGAAGTTCAGAAGATACAAGAAAAAGGCAATGGCAGCTGCTTGGGAGAACAGCAGTGACTCAGACAGTGAGTCAAGCTCAAGCAGTGATGAAGAAGAAGCCAACCTGGCTCTCATGGCCAACATCGAAGAAAAGGTAACCTCTGACTCTTCTTTCGATTCTTGTAATAATTCTGATTCAGATTCTGACAATTTGGAAAGCGCCTTTAATGAACTTTACGACAAATATAAAGAGGTGTCTAAATTACTTAAGATTAGTAAGAAGAATAATACATGCTTAGAAAACACTAACTCAGATTTAAAAACAGAAAATGAAGAACTAGAAAAGCAATTAATCGAACTAAAAAGAAGAAATGAATTGTTGTGTGAAGACTTAAAAGTTAAGAATAAACAAATAACAAAATTAGAAAAACAAGAAAGTGTAGATGAATTAAGTAAAGAGATTAAAAATCTGAATGAAGAAAATGAGAAATTAGCAAGCACATTAGAAAAATTTACAAATGGTAAGAATCCCTTAATATTAAAAGGAGCTAGACGCTCAGGTAAGAGAAAAGATGGTGTAGGCTACACACCACCTGAAAATGCAGAAACTATAATTCCACCTAAGGTGTATCCAACTCCAAGATTTGTTCCTGAGGAAAATACAGCCTATAAAGCTAATTTTAAGTATATTGAAAGAGTAACAAAATATCATGTTGTAGTCACTGTAATAAGCTAGGTCATTTAAAATCCACCTGTCCAACAAGACACAAGAAGTGGATAATGAAAGTAAAAAATAATGATACTGACCCATCAGGACCCAAAAGAACTTGGGTACCTAAAGCTTGATGTCTTAATTTCAGGTTAATCCTCGAGCATCCAAATGGTATCTGGATAGTGGGTGTTCAAGGCACATGACAGGAAACCTGAAGCTGTTTTCCCATCTCCAAGCTGAAGAAGGAACAGTCACTTATGGAGATAACGGGAAAGGAACTGTAGTAGGCAGTGGATCAGTAAATAGCAAAGGAAAAACAGTCATAGAAGATGTGCTTTTAGTCAAAGGATTAAAGCACAACCTCATCAGTATAAGTCAACTATGTGATAGAGGTCATCAAATCAAGTTTCAAGAATCAAAGTGCAGCATACTAAAGGATGGAGCAGTAATCTTTGAAGCAAATAGAGAGAAGAATCTGTACGTGCTCTACCTTGAAGAACTCAAAGAGCAAAATGTGTGTCTGGCAGCCAGCAAAGACAAATCAACTGAGTTGTGGCACAGAAGACTAGGCCACTGCAGCTTGGACGGATTGAACAAGCTCAGAAAGAGGAATCTTGTGGAAGGTCTACCAAAAGTCAATGGAAAATTGGAAAGTGTTTGTAGACCCTGTGCTAAGGGAAAGCACACAAAGAGTTCCTTCAAGTCAAAGACAGTGGTGACTACCTCAAAACCCTTAGAGCTCTTACATATGGATCTATTTGGACCAATGAGGACTACCAGTCTTGGAGGAAAGAATTTTGGATTTGTCATAGTAGATGATTACTCAAGATTCACATGGGTATCATTCTTAGAGCATAAAGATGATAGTTTTGATAATTTTGTCAGTTTCAGTAAGAAGGTCCAGAAAGATCAGAAGTTCAGTATTGTGTCCATTCGATCAGACCATGGTGGTGAGTTCCAAAATGAAAAGTTTGCTAGATTCTGTGATGATCAAGGAATTCAGCACAATTTCTCAGCACCAAGGACACCACAGCAAAATGGTATAGCTGAGAGGAAGAACAGAACTCTCTTGGATATGGCAAGAACCATGCTCTCTGAATATGAGCTACCAAGATATTTTTGGGCTGAAGCAGTCAACACAGCCAGTTACATTGTCAACCGAGTAATGATCAGGCCAATACTTAAGAAGACTGCATATGAGTTGTTCAAAGGAAAGAAGCCCAAGGTAAGTCATTTTAGAATCTTTGGATGTCCTTGCTTTATTCACAACAACGGAAAAAGGGACATTGGCAAGTTGGATGCCAAGTCAGATGAAGGCATCTTTATGGGGTATATTTCTAAACCCAGAGGCTATAGAGTTTTCAATAAACACTCACTATTAATTGAACAAACTGTGCATGTTATTTTTGATGTAGATGAATTGTCCAAAAAGTTTAAAGATACATCAATTGAGGACAAGGATGATCCACCTCTGGAAGAATTACAACAAGAAGAAATTACTCATGAAAATCTTCCAAAGGAATGGAGATACAAGAAAGATCACCCACTTGAGAATATCATTGGTGATCCATCCATAGGGGTAAGAACAAGAGGTAACGTAATCCCCTGTGATTATTTAGCCTTTGTTTCTCAGATAGAGCCCAAGACAGTCAATGAAGCTTTAACTGATGAATCTTGGATAATAGCCATGGAAGATGAATTAAATCAATTCAAGAGAAACCAAGTATGGTCACTTGTTCCTAGACCATCAGATCATCCAGTTATTGGCACCAAATGGGTGTTCAAAAACAAATTGGATGAAACTGGTGTAATCCTAAGAAACAAGGCCAGATTGGTAGCTCAGGGCTATTCTCAAGAGGAAGGCATAGATTTCGATGAAACCTATGCACCTGTAGCTAGACTCGAGGCTATTAGAATCTTACTTGCACTATTTCAAATGGATGTTAAATCAGCATTCTTAAATGGTTTTATAAAAGAGGAAGTGTATGTTGAACAACCTCCAGGTTTTGATGACACCGAATTTCCTAATCATGTTTTCAAACTCCATAAGGCATTATACGGTTTAAAACAAGCACCTAGAGCCTGGTATGAAAGGCTTAGCTCTTTTCTGTTAAATCATGGTTTCAATAGAGGCAAAGTAGATAGCACATTATTCATAAAGTCAAAGGCAATCACATACTATTAGTTCAAATCTATGTAGATGATATTATTTTTGGTTCTACTGACAAATCTCTTTGCAAGTATTTTGAGAAGCTTATGCAGGGAGAATTTGAAATGAGTATGATGGGGGAGCTAAACTACTTCCTTGGATTGCAAGTCAAGCAAGGGAAGGAAGGCACCCACATCTGTCAAGCCAAATACACCAAGGAACTCCTGAAGAAGTTTGGATTCGATAATGCCAAACCACTGTCAACACCAATGAGCACATCAACCAGAATGGACAGTGATCAAAATGGTAAAAAGGTAGATCAAAAGAACTATAGAGGTATGATAGGGTCTTTACTTTATTTAACAGCAAGTAGACCAGACATCTTGTTTAGTGTATGCATGTGTGCTAGGTATCAAGCAGATCCTAGAGAATCACACCTAATTTCTGTAAAAAGAATATTTAGATATTTAGCTAAAACTCATGATTTAGGTCTTTGGTATCCAAAATCATGTGAAATAGATTTAGTAGGATATTCTGATGCTGACTATGCTGGATGCAAGATAGATAGAAAGAGCACCAGTGGTTGTTGTCAATTTCTTGCAGGATGTTTGATATCATGGTCTTCAAAGAAACAAAACTCAGTGGCACTATCAACAGCTGAAGCTGAATATGTAGCTGCTGGAAGTTGCTGTACACAACTCCTTTGGATAAAGCAACAACTTGAAGACTTTGGATTAAATATCAAATCAATTCCATTGCTGTGTGACAACACCAGTGCCATTAATCTGACCAAGAATCCAGTTCAGCACTCAAGGACAAAACATATTGAGGTTAGATATCATTTTATTCGTGATCATGTTGCAAATGGAAATATAGAAATATCCTTTATTGATACAAATAGCCAACTAGCAGATATCTTCACAAAAGCCCTACCTGAAGAGAGATTTACATCTCTTAGAAGGGAATTAGGGATGTGCAATTTGTGAAAAGATTCCTGTATTTAAAATGGCATATAAATTTTTCAGAATAAATGAAGATTTTCTCTCTCTCACTTAAGCAAAACTCAGTTTATTTACTCTTCCTTGACCGCTATTGTGTTAAAAGCAGTTTGACTCGTCAAACCCTTTTGTCGCCTTGTGCCGTTACCGCCTTTTGGCGCTTCCTGTTTTCGATAAAATAATCCTATTTAGTCAAATCGTTCTGGGAACGACTCATCTTCTACCTTTACCCTTTCTCCTTTATCTATTCACCCAAAGCCGATGCCCTAACGATTCCGGCATCGACTCTCTGCAAGATTTGAAGCTTTCCCCTCTTCCCGCGAAGAATCCCTCGAAAGCTTCCATCTCTTCCATCATCTCCCTTCTCCAGATCAGTTCTTCTCCTTTCTACCCATGGCCGCTCCGATGATCTCCGGAAGTGTAGGGGGCTACAGTGCTGAGTACCTGACCGCAGAACAGCAAGAAAGGTTCACCTTCGTGAAGACAAAGGTTTGCGGAAACAAGGCAGTGGATGTTCCAAATCTCGAGAAAAATGGCATGGGAAGTATTGCAGAAACTCTGAGAAGGATGCAGTGGATGGAAATTGCCACTTTCACCGAGGTAAGCTATCCCGACCTGGTGAAAGCGTTTTATGTGTGCTTAAGGTCAGAGGCAGATGGGTCCCTTGTATCATCGGTAAAGGGAATCCAAATTAAAGTCGATCATGAGCTGTTGCACATGTTGTTTGGAGTGAAGACGTCTGGATTCAGTGGGGTTCATGCAGTGAACGATGAAGCAAAAGGCCTTGGCATTATAGGTCCAGGGTTTAGGCTAAGAGACGGAAAATTGGATATTAATCAGATGAATGCATACAACCGTCTTCTTCATTTTATTATTTGTCAAATTTTGGTTCCTCGCAGTGCCACCTTCTCAACGTGCACTAGGGCAGATTCTGATATGATGTTTTGGGCGATTCAACAAAGGAGATTAATATGGCGCAAGTCATGTTGGAAAGGATGAAATTTGCCAGAGATCAAATATGGGATACAAAAAGTAAGTTAAATGTCTCATTGCCCTATGCTCATCTACTTACAAAGATCTTCAAACACTTTGGAATAGATTTATCTGGGGCAGTTGTGGAGAAGATGGGCCAGTGTATAAGGTCTAGAAATCTCAAGAAAAGTGGTTTCTCTGTAATTGAAGGTGTATGGTCTAAGACCACTGTGGCCGAAGGAGAGGCCATAATCGGTGATGTAGAAATTCCTGATGTTCAGGAAATGGCAGCAGTAACTCCACCAGCAGAGCAGCAGCAAGCAGAAGAGTCAGTAGCAGAGCAGCAAGCAGCTCAATCAGCAGCAGAACAGCAGGGAGTAGCACCAGCATTTCAGCCAGAATCTTTTACAGCTTCAGTAGTTGAGGAGGAAGTGGCAGATAAAGCCAGTGATTCGCCTACCTCAATCATTGGCTCAATTCTTAGGAATTTAATTGAATCAGCTCTCTCCACTCGAATCGACTCACAGTCTGGTGAAATTGAAATGGAAGAAGCTGTGGCAGAAGGCCACATTGAAGAATCAATTCCTGTGGAGCAGTCCAGTGCTCCAGTAGATCCAGTTGAAGAGGAAGCTCCTGCTCAGGGGGAGCAAATGGAAGCTCCTGCTCAGGGGGAGCAAATGAAGTTGAGGAAGCTCCTGCTCAGGGGGAGCAGTCTATTGAAGAACCAGCACCTCAAAGGAAAGGCAAAAGGATAGTTCACAAAAACTCAGAAAGAGCCACAGGAAAGTCAATCTGAACCCGGTTTTGGAATTGTTGAAGGCTCAGGGAGAGATTCTGTCAGCAGTGCAGTCCAGTGTGCAAGGGATACTTGCTAGTCAAGCTTCGACTACCTCTGAGCTCTCTTCAGTCAGAAATGCAATGAAGTGGTTTAATAAAGAAATGTCTGATATGAAGTCGATGCTAGCAGGTCTTTCAAGGTCAAGTGAAGTTTCTCCTGCAGCTACTCAGAGCAGACCAGCTGCTGTTCCCCGGCCACCAGGGCCTCCATTCAAGAGTCTCGGCCAGCAGGGCCATCAGCTCAAGCATCAGGGCCACCAGGGCCAGCTTCATGGTCATCAGGACCCTCTTCAGTTGTCAGAGAAGGTCAAGATAAAGGGAAAGAGCCCATGACAGCTACTAAGGCCCCTGACACTTCTACCCTTGCAACTCCAACCCTCTCTTCACCTTCATCTCCTTCTACAGCCCCTCCTGCACCACCAACTGAAAAACACCCTGTGCCTCGCACCCAACCATCTTCCTCTCTCATTTCATCTCAACCCTCCTTCTCTCCCACTCCTTCTCACACCTCAGCTCCATCATCTTCAATTCCAAACCTTCACCACCTTCTTTCTTCAATCCCAAACACCTTTTCTATCCTCCTACTCCTCCTTCCTCTGTCACTATCATTCCGGAAAAACCTTCACTACTTGGTGTCTTTGACACAAATCTGCCGGATGATTTTGAGAGAAATATCCTTATCACCATTCTCTCCACTGCCACTCATATCCACAGGACTGATCCTCCCAGTCCTGCCAAGAAAAAGAGGAAACAATCATCCTCTGTCAGCATCCCCTCCTCACCATTATTTCCTCCTCTTTGGTACTCTCTTACCCTCGAGCCTCAAAGAAGATTCCTCTATAAGGAATATGTTCAAAAGTGCATCCTGTCCACCATCTATGGTATTCCTTTCCTCAACCTCTCTGAGCATCTAAGCATTGTTCTCCCTTTTACCCAGCTGTCCCACCCTCAAAAATCCAAAATCTTTGAGGGCACTGAGTTCAAGACTGAAGATCAGTGGGCCAATGTCAAGGGCAACAAAGCTCAATTCAGCAAATATTTGACTGCCAGGGCAGAATCTCTTACCCATCGAGCTCACCCACTCACTCTTTCTGAGTGGTTCATTATTCAGCATAAGAACTCGTGGGGACCCTTCATCTTGAAAGAGATCAGAATTGCCAAAACTTTCAGCTGTACAGTGATTTTTGCTATTTGAACAAGCTGCCTGAAGTACAGTTCTATCAATTTCATTCAGCCTTAGTGATGTTGAGATCAGAACGTCCAGTAAATCTTCCCCTCACAGTGGACTTTGCCAATCTCAAAGTTGACTCTCCAGTTCTTCTGCCAAAGCTACACTCTTTAGTGTTTGACTCAGATGCTGGATCCCATGCACTGGATATGTTTGCTAGGCAGATGGGCCGTTTGTCAGCCAAGTTGGGCAGATTACCCTCCTTCTTGCGGTTCATTTTCAGAGAATATCACTCTGGCCGCATCTCTTCCCAAACCTTGGCCCCACTCATTTCTGAATGTGAAAGGCTTACTCCCACCATATGGGAAACTCTCTACAAGGAACCCCATCTTCAATTACAGGCAATCAACAGTTCCTTGGTTCGTCAAGCTAAGCCCATTCTCTCAGCCGAAGCCTTCATGGATCTCAACTCCATAAACCCAATTCAAGAGATCTATGTTCAGTGGGCAGCCAGATATACAACCTTCTATGCTTTGAAGCAGGATCTGCTTGATCAGAAGATTTTCTATCCAATCTCTCTGGATAGATTTCTCCATCGTGCCAGCTTTGGAAAGAGCACTTACTTCAGATTCATCTTGGACCCACATCAGTATGAAGAATTCCTGGAAAAGCAACGACAACTTTACATTCAAAGGGCCATTCCATCCATGGGTCCTAATTTTTCAGTTGCTTCTGGGGTTTTCCAACAGACTTTTGAAGACCTTGAGATCAAGGCATGGGCTGTCATCTCACAGCATGCCTCTTTGTTGTCTCCTATGTACTATCTTCCTCCCACTTAATACAATGATTTCTCTCTTCTTTGTCTCATAGACTATCTTTTTGCTTATTGACAAAATGGGGGAGAAAACTAACTATTCTGAAAAACATGTTTGTGTTGTATAATGTTTAGTATATTTTGTCATCATCAAAAAGGGGGAGATTGATGACCAAACTTTCCCCATATAAATTACTTCACTTATTTATATACATTAATTTTGATGATTAACAAAATAGTACTAATGAATTACTTGAGCTTTGAGAACAGGAAATAAAAGAAAAATGAAAGTTCAAGACAATCAGGTAAGTCTCATTTCATGCTTTGTCCAAGTCTTTGTATCGACTTCTATTGATAAGCAGAACGATTTCCTTCTGACCGAAAAGTTCAATCAAATCGATACCGCAACGATTTCTTAAAGATGTCGCAACGATTTCTTTAGTTCTCGTAACGATTTCTTTAGAACTCACAACGACTTTCTAGCCGTAACGATTTCGTAAGTTCTCGTAACGATTTCTTTAGAACTCACAACGACTTTCTAGCCGTAACGATTTCGTAAGTTCTCGTAACGATTTCTTTAGAACTCACAACGACTTTCTAGCCGTAACGATTTCGTAAGTTCTCGTAACGATTTCTTTAGAACTCATAACGACTTGGTAGCCGTAACGATTTCTTTAGTTCTCGTAACGATTTCTTTGAAACTCGTAACGACTTGGTAGCCGTAACGATTTCTTTAGTTCTCGTAACGATTTCTTTGAAACTCGTAACGACTTGGTAGCCGTAACGATTTCTTTAGTTCTCGTAACGATTTCTTTGAAACTCGTAACGACTTGGTAGCCGTAACGATTTCTTTAGTTCTCGTAACGATTTCTTTGAAACTCGTAACGACTTGGTAGCCGTAACGATTTCTTTAGTTCTCGTAACGATTTCTTTGAAACTCGTAACGACTTGATAAGTGTTCATAACGATTTGCTTTGCGTAACGATTTCTTTAGTTCTCGTAACGATTTCTTTGAAACTCGTAACGACTTATAAGTGTTCATAACGATTTGCTATGACTCATAACGATTTCATAAGTCATACAGTCATCGATTTCATATCTTGATATCTTATTCATCTTAAAGCATTGACCAGTCAAAGTCCACGTAGATATCTCTCTGACGCTTTTGCATTTATGAGATCTGAACATATCTCTGCATGCATGCAGACCATATCATCCTTTATCGTGCCTACTCTGATAACGTCCTTTAGACTTAAGCTATTTGGCATTACTATTTTCTTGACTATTGCTACTGACGTTGACTGACATCAGAGACAGCTTATCTGTCTGCTATTTAAGATTGACATCTGTGCAGACCTCTGAACTAGCTTCATGGTACAACGTTAAACAAATAGAAGCCATCGGATATCTTTGAAGATCTCATCTCTTTGCGTGCTCAAGTAATCAAAAGACTGAGGACAGGAAGCTTCCAAGACTCCAGATGTCATTCAGTCTAACGACTACTCAAAAGAGAGACAACGGACTCTTTAACGTCTAGATTTCAAATTGAAGATATATATACAAGTCAGAAGAACAGAAGAAGGATAACGTTCAAGAAAAACATTCAAATTCTTCTGAAGAAAGTTTGAGCAGAAAACTTCATTCCTCTTAGCTTTTGCTCTTTTGCTCTCTACTAGCTAGTGAAAGATCATTTGAAGAGAGCTTGTGTAGTTCTGAGAGTGAGCCTAGATTTAGATTCTTTGCTCTCAGTGCTAGGTCCTTCAGATCATTGCTTGTTGCAGTTTGATCTAGGGGCTTGTCTTTCAAACCTCTCTTGTGTTGTTCCCTTCTGGTGTGAAGGAAGACCTGGTGGTATCCAGGGTGTTGTTCCCTTCTGGTGTGAAGGAAGACCTGGTGGTATCCAGGGTGTTGTTCCCTTCGGGTGTGAAGGAAGACCAGCTGAGCTGGGTGTTGTTGTGTCCTTAAGGGGACTGTACCCTTGATTAGTGAAATCCTGAGGTATTGCTCAGGGACTGGACGTAGGTCTCCTGTGGAAGGAGTTCCGAACCAGGATAAAAATCCTACTGTCTTGTGGTTGTATTTTGTGTGATTGCTATCTCATTTCCTCTAACTCTAACCTTCATTTAAGTTGTTGTGTAATCCTTTTAGTGAACAGGTTTTTTAATCAAATATCAAATTTTTAATAACCCATTCACCCCCCCTCTGGGCTAGCTAGCTGGGCAACAGGTTTAGCTTCCTATAATCAATGCATAACCTAAGTGACCCATCCTTCTTCTTTACAAACAATATAGGTGCTCCCCAAGGAGAAACACTAGGGCGAATGAATCCCTTATCTAGAAATTCCTGCAACTGCCTCCTCAACTCGGCTAACTCCGCAGGTGCCATCCGATATGGAGCCTTCGAGATAGGAGAGGTGCCCGGAAGCAACTCTATGGTGAACTCTATCTCTCTATCCGGTGGCAATCCAGACAAATCATTGGGAAAGACGTCTGGAAAATCCTACACTACATCGATCTCTACAAGAGTAGGTGACTCATCAGCCTCGAGTACTAACACTACGCTGGCAAGAAAAGCATCACAACCCTTGTTTACCATGCACATCGCCTTCATGGCAGAGATGACCAACCTTCCCGCGAAGTTCCTTGGCAAGGGATGAGAGAACTCGTCCTCACCAAGAATGCTGAAAACAATCCTCTTCTCACGACAATCTACTAACACATAGTGCTCCTTTAGCCAATCCAGACCAAGAATAGCATCAATGTCCTTCATCTTCAGCAAGAAGAAACACCCATCTAGAACCCTATCCTCAATGCACACAGGTAACGACGAAATGCACTTCCTAGTCGATACCGTACCCGCAGGTGTGTGTACAGACAAAGGGACTTCTAAATCCTCAGACTCTACGCCTGACTCTATAGCCAACTGCCTAGCAAACTGCTCAGAAATGAATGAGTGAGTGGCACCCGCATTAAACAAAAAGCGAGCGTGCACACCTAGAAATAAAACCGTACCTTCGGTGACATGCTCCGCCTGCTCGGCATCCTCTCGTGCTAGAGCAAACACTCGAGCTTGGGCTCTAGCCGTCCTGGTCTTCCTGTAGCTGGTGCTGCTGCTGCGGCCATTGCTGGGGTTGGCGCTCCGCGCTCGACTCCCTGATGAAGTATCAGACAATCCTTGATCTTGTGGTCACTGCTCCTGCACATCAAGCATTTTCCCGCTACCATCCAACACTCCGTACCACCGTGTGCCCTCCCGCAATGGGGACACTCCTTCTTCACACTAGGGGAATGTTGAGAAGGTACTTGAGTACTGCTGGCTGCCACTAGGTGCTGCGGTGTCTGGAAAGGAGCTGCAGGCCTCTTATGCAAAGCTTTCTTCTCCTCGAGGTACTGCTCCATTTCACCCTCCTGCCTACAAGCAGAGCTAAGGGCCTCGTCCAAGGTACGATGATCAAATGCCACTAGCCTCATCCTCAGTGATGGCTTAAGGCCCATCACAAATTTCTTTGCCTTCCTGCGCTCATCAGCTACTATGTGAGGTGCATACTTAGATAACTCAACAAACCTGGCCTCGTACTCGAGTACAGTCATGGAGCCCTGAGTCAAAGAAGGGAACTCCTGCTCCATCCTGTCCTGGATATGCTCGGGGACAAACTTGGCCCGGAAGAGCCTCACGAACTCGTCCCAAGCAACATCATAGCACCGTCCTCGAACCGGGAACGCAGTAAGGAAGCCCACCACACATCGGCTCTCTCCTGCAACACAACCCTCATAAGCACCAAACTAAACAACTCTAACTTAACAGTGTATACAAACATATAAAACTAGCACATACCTGTACCATATAGGTGGCTAAAGTAACCTTGTCATCGTCCGCACAACTAATAGCCCGAAAGATCTTCTCGGTCTCCCTCATCCAGCTCCCAGCTAGCAATGGGTCGCTCTCCCCCTTAAAAGAGGGTGGCAACATCCTCTTGAACCTTTCCATGATGGAGGGTCCACCATGGTCCTTAGCCTAGGGAACTGGAATCTGAGCCTGCTACAATAAACAACAAGCAACGCATATTCAACATAACATCATGCAATTAAATAAAACAGACTACTCTTTATCTTATTATTCTAACCTGAGCCTCCAACTGAGCCTGGAGTGCAGCCTAGGTGTGGGCCTGCGTCTGCATGGTCTGCACTAGACCCTGCATGAATACTCCATAATCCACTGGTGGTGGAGGAGGAAGCACAGGACCTTGGGGTGCTGGGGCCTGCTGCTCATCCTGGTCCTCACGCCTAGGCTCATCTCTCCTCTGCTCGCCATCACGAGTAGGTACACCGCCACGTCTACCACGTGAAGCCATATGCTGTAATTAATTTTAATCACTATTAGAAACTACGTTATTTAGTTCCTAACCACTTTCTTATCTATCTTTCATTGATTATTAATCATTTCAACACATGTGGACAATTCTATAAGGACTTAGCATATAATGAAGATGATGACTTATATATATTTATATACAATCTCAATCCTCCCTCTGATACCAATCTCTGCAACGACCCACCTTATACCGGTACGATTATACCAATCCACGTCGATATAATGAACATCGTTACAGTGGGACATTTACCCAACACTACCAATAGATTGAGATGTACACAAATATAGACATAGGACAACGGAAATAGAAGAATTAACTGTCATTATTATTTCAACATCCACATTAAACATACACAGCCCATATAGCAATTAAAAGAAACTAAAGTCCACACAATGAAATTCTAGATCCAAATTACATTATTCATCCACAATTACACAAGTCTCAAATTTCATACTATGGAAAAGAAAGTACAATGTCGGTGGCTCCACAACAATCTACTCTCCTCGCTCGGAATCGCTCTCAACGATCTCCTCCAAGGAAGTACGGTCACCTGCTAAGCCTGTACGCTGAAGCAAGAGTGAGTCTAAAAGACTCAACAAGTAATCCATACACATTATACATACACACATCATGCACACATTTTACTCTCAATTACGTCAATCAATACATGCAACATGGTTTGAACAATCTTTAAGAAAGCCTATCATGATACTTCTACCAATTTCATAGCGCATGATACATGGTTTATGTCATTCCACAATAATATACTTACCGCATGCTTTCTATACATTTACTCACATGATAGCTAAATTTATATCTACGTTGCAACATGATAGCAATTGAGACATGGAATTTTACACATAAAGGATGAGCGTTCCTAACATGGATTCTACGTACTTTTCCACATGCACATCATAATTGTAAACACAATAAGCTTGCTGTTTTGACATGGATCTAACACTACCATATCAGTTTTCACATTTTCACATGCTATCACATTGGTTTCACATCTTCACGTAGTTACGTATTCACATGCACATTACACAACTTCACTTGTACACAATCACATTGTTCTCATTTAATGCCGTGACAAATATTCCAAACCACCACTAGAAGGACACACATAACATATTCACATAACACATAGACGCCACCTAGGCAACACAGTGACAAATCTTGGTACTGCGCAGACCGGGAGAAGTATTCTCCACCCTAACTAGTGGTACTTGTCCACCTCCAGGATTTCATCCTAATGCCCTTTGGATATCAAACACATTGAACCTTCTCGTGGGGACTTTACCACGGTACGGTTCCACAGCCCTCTATGGAAGCAGTGTCACACACGGCACATTTTACACATTTTCCAATTTAACACACACGCAATTTCACGCAATTTAGCACTTAGCTTCCATTTTCACCAGTATGCACATGGTTCAGTTTTCCCTAACATGATGCTACTGTTAACAGAACTTTAACATTCAGAAATTTACCATAATCATGTTGAAACTAATTAACAACCTGTAATCACATTAAGCATGCTTTAATAACTCATTTCTTCATGAAAATTTCACAATATCATCTACTATTGCCCAAGTCACATGAAATTTTAACCACATGCTGTTTGCAGGTTTCAATCATACATGCAAATTCTCATATTTTTTTGAGCTATACGGAATTTACAGAAAATAGGACACTCATTCGCATGCTATTCATAAATCAATTTATCATGGAATCGCAATGTCATGGTTGAAACTAACAGTTCACAAATCTGTGTCCAACATTCACATCATCACATAAATTTTCCCCAAATTTATTATGCAACCTACAATTTACTGAAAATTTAAATCATCCTACACATGCTCCCTATTTTTTAGTACAGAAATGACAACTAATTGCATGGCCATGGGAAAATTCCCAATGTTTTAGGACATGGACTGACATTTATACACATCATCCAAAATTTTATGGCATTCAAATTCCTCATGGATTATATAAACAGGAAGCTACCATGTCCAAGATCTAGTCTAACATGCATTTCAATTACATTTATCATGTAACGCTATTTACAGAAAATTCACAGAAATGTCACAACACTCTTCACTATCTATATTACGTAACATATACAATTTACAATATATCCTCATGCGTAGAAAACCCAAAAATAGTCATATAAGGAAGAACAGTTCACTGTTCTGTCCTGAAGAACTAAACGGCAAGGGATGGCCGTTCACAGATGTTAACGGTAGTATCGCCTGCCGCCAACCTAGGATCTTAACGGCATGAGATCTTGCCGTTAAGTTCCTATATGTGCAAAACACAGACTGAACTTCAAAGATGGGGAATGTGGGGTTCCAGGACTCGAATAAAATTCCAGAAAAATGCCTAAGACCTACTAGACATATGTATGAACAATGGGGATGGGTTACTTGCCTCTGGAAAAATCTCCAAGGGGATCAAAATGGTTGAGGAAGCTCTCCTTGGGCAGTTCCAAGAAGCCTCCAAGATCTCCTTGCTCCGGGTTCTAGGTTGATGTAGACTGCAACCCGGCGTTGGAGAAGCTTTCCCCAACATTCAGACTCCCCTCCAGTTGCAGTAGATCGTCGGAAGGAGCCTCCAGTCGCGCAGAATCAAAGCCCACAAAGTTTTGGTTTTTCTCTCTTTTTCTCACAGCTAGGGTTTCTCCTTGCCAAGAGCCAAGAGAGCTCTTCCAGTCACAAAGAGGGCTATTTTGATAAGCAATGCCTTGGGGTTTTGCGTTGAAGAGATGGGAGAGCCGTTGGGAGACAGCTCCCCAATCAGAGAGCAAGGCAAATATGGGATTTCTAGATCTACTGCGCACAGAAATTCAGAGAGATAGATGTCCACATACATGGCTGTCTACCTATCTTTTGGCGTCCATCGACATGGACGTTTACTTAACATGAACGTCCATCCATGTTGTCGTCAACTTGCTCCTCGACCAGGGCATGAAACCATGCAGAAAACCATATCCACACTATATATATGCATGCAATGTATGAAGTATAATGTACACACTAACTACACCATGCAAATGAACATTATTTACAACTAAATATGCACATGCATACATAAGTACACCAAGATATTATATACATAGATATCTACGTATGCATACATAATGTTCTACACAAGCATGACTCAACATGCGGCAAAATAAAATGACAAAATTCGAGGGCCTTACACATGTTTCGCCCAATCTACGGCTCGAACATCTTGATGACCAGCCGCTGGTATGTAGCGCCAGCGTTCTTCAGACCAAATGACATCCTGGTGAAATAGTATAAGCCTAGGTCGGTGACGAACATGGTGGCATCCTGGTCTGGAGGGTGCATGCTGATCTGGTGATAACCAGAATACACGTCCAAAAAGCTGAGAAGCTCGTGACCGGACGTGGCGTCCACCAGCTGGTCGATGCGCGACAGAGGGAAGTTGTCCTTGGGCGTGGATTTCTTGAGATCTTTGTAGTCCACGCATACTCGCCATTTCCCGTTGTCTTTGCGCATGAGGACCACGTTGGAGATCCATCTTGGGCACTGGGCTTCCCGGAGGAGCCCAACGGTTCGGCTTCTGACAATGTGATCTTGGATTACGGCCTGCCGTTCATGGTTGATGGGTCACCTTCTTTGCTAGACCGGAGGCACCTTCGGGTCTAGCTGATGGTGATGCACCATCACCTCTGGGGGTATGCCGGGCAGTTCTTCGTCCGACCACGTGAACACATCTGAATTGGATAGCAAGAAGGCCTTCTAGCGCTGATGTTCGGATTTTAGCAGTAGTGCACCAATATAGAGGATGTGTTCGGGGTCGTCGTCCACCCGAACATGAAGCAGGTCTTCGGCAGGTGTGCCTCTACTGGTAGAAGGCTGATCGACGAGTGGGGCAGTAATTGCTGGTGCTGTGAGGGGTTGTTTGTCTCTCAAGGAGGGGACATAGCACTGTCGAGACTCGGCTGACTGCCTAGCACTTCTCCAATCACACACGAGTGGGAAACTTCATCTTCTGATGAAGGGATGAAGGAACAGCCTTAATTCAACCGATCAGGCCTCTGCCGAGGATAGCGTTGTAGCCGGGGATGCTTCGAATAACCAAGAAATCCACCATCTTGGTCACGCTCTTCGGAGCTGTCCCAAGAGTAATTGGGAGGCGTGCTCGTCCCATGGGTTGAACCGAAACCCCCGAGAAGCCGAACAAAGGTGATTCAACTGGGGTGAGCTGGTCGGTTTTTAGACCTATAAGCAAGAGGCAATCGTAAGCTAACGCATCCAGGGCACTTCCATTATCCAGCAGAATCCGGTGCACGGTACAGCTATTGATGGTGGCCGAAATGACCAGCGCATCAGTGTGTGGAGTGGAGACTCCTACAAGATCTTCGTCCGAGATGGTTATAGCCTCCTTGGACGGTGCGCGTGAGGGATTGGGGGGATAGGGACCTAGGCGAGGCACTGGGGGCCTGTCCACCACGTGCACCCACCGAGCATAGTCGCGCCGGCTTTGATTACTTTCTCCGCTCGTGCCGAAGCCTCCAGCGATCATGTCGATCTCTTGCCCATTGGGCTCGTTGTTGATTGGCTGCTTGGGAGTCCACTCTCGGCGCCTTTGGCGGTCTTTATTGCGGCGCACATACCGCCCAAGATAGCCGCATTGAATCAAGGACTCGATCTCATTCTTGAGCTGGCGGCACTTGGAGGTGTCGTGGCCGTAGTTGCGATGGAAGCAAGAGTACTTGTCTTGGTTGCACCTGCGGGGATTAGAGCGCATCCTTGGTGGCCACCGAACATAAGGTTCATCTCGGATCTTAGCTAGGATCTGCTAGGGAGCCACCGTGAGTGGGGTGTAGTCGGTGAAGGGACGCGGTCAGCGCGGCGAATCTCCGTTGCGCCGGCCTTTCTTCCTGTCACGGTTGGAGCCATTGTCAGAAGGCCTCTTCTTGTCTGATTGATCGCCCTGCTCTGCTCGGCCAGCGCCCAGGCTCTCCTCGCATGCCGCATGGCACTGAGCAGTAGAGAGCAGCTCGGCAAGACTGGAGGGTTGCTGCACCCCCAACGTCCTTTGAAGGAAGCCATCTCGGGTGCCCTGGATGAGGACACTGATGGCCAAGGGGACGTCGAGGCGGGGGATGCGGAGCGCTTCAGTTTGGAACCTCTTGACGTAGTCCCAGAGCGCTTCACCTTTCTTCTGTCGAACAGATAGAAGAGACGCCGTTGTGCGCGGCTGAGACCTTCCACGTAGGAAGTTGTCCCGGAAGGACTTCTTCAATTGGTGGAAGGAAGAGATGGAACCGGCGGGGAGGGCTTCAAACCATGCCCGCGCGGTCTCCTTCAGGGTGGCTGGAAAGGCCCGATATTTGGCCGTGTCTGATGCTCCGTGGAACACCATATGCGACTCAAAGCCATGGATATGATCTGTGGGGTCGGTGGTGCCATCGTAGGGCGCAATGGTGGGCTGAGGGAGCTTGGGGGAGACCCGAGCTTCCAGGATCTCCATCGTGAACGGGGAGAGGAAGTCCAAGTCTTCATCCACTAGAGCCTTGCCCTCTACTCGCTGTGCGTCCATGCGGCACTCGAGGTCGATGACGCGATGGAGGCGTCTGGCCAACTCCTGGTCGGAGTGGACGAACTCCTCTCGTCAGGACTTGTGTGAGTTGGCTCCGACACCGGAACGCATGGTAGGCGGGACCACCGCGGAATGACGAGGTGAATTGTCCTGTCGTTCCGATGTCCGATGCACCGAAGGTGCCCTGCGCGATCGCCGAGGCGATTCTGCGTGTTGCACCTGCGGCGCCGGAGTGGCGCAAGACTGTCGACGAGAGGACTCCGCCTGCTACTCCGGCGGCGGGGGAATCACCAGGGCCGGTTGCCTGGCTAACTGGGCCTGAAGGCCCTGGCAGAACCCCGCTAGGTGCTACATTAAGTTCCACCACTTCTTGGGTGGTTGCAGGTACGGTGACGGCAGGGCCCCCGTCGGCAACTCTGGTGGGGGTGATCACGACGTTGACAGGGGGGGACTCGCTCGCAGGAGTCCGCACACGACTGCCAAGACCTTGTCATCTGGCTGCCGATGTTCTGGTACGAGGAACATCTGCGAGCATGGCTGAATTCAATTCCCATAGATGGCGCCAAACTATGGTGGTGTTTTCTTGTTTGGGTTTGAGCAAAACGGGCCTCCACTGGAGAAGATAGGAAGATGATCGCCGGTGCGGACAAAAGCCTACAAAACCAGAACAGAATCAGGGGGCCTAGTTTTTAACCGGGGAGAACCCTCCGATGCCTAAGTCAGTATAGGACTAGAGAGGCTTGAAGGAAAGGGGGTTGTAGTGTGTGAATCGCACAAGGGCGAGTGTGAGTGTTCAAGGTTGCATTACCTTGCATGGAGTTTACCTGAGCCTTTTATAGGCGAAGGTGCAGAGGGAGTGGGACGGAACGTCCCCTAATGACGCCGGAAAGGGCGCACCTGTTGGTGCCCCTGGCGGGGAGTTATGCACTACGGTGCCCGTTGAGGGGCTCGGTAGTTAATGCACCACTTGATCGTGGGGTGCATGTGTTGTAGCCATTGTAACCGTCACGATAAGGTGAAGGGCTGCTTGGATTCTCCTAGGCGAAAGGTACCGAGCAGGTTGCCTGTTCGGTAGGCTAGACCTGCTGTTCGGTAGCCGGGCCCACTGCTCGGTGCCTGGTACTCGGGCGCTGCTTATGCTATCAGGTCCATGGCACGATTCCTGTAGGGCCTATTCGGTAGGCAGTGTCTGAATCGAACAAGATGAGGGGTTTCTGGAGACTGCCCCTAGGATCCTGGGGGCGCTCAGGATGGAGATCATGTTCGGGATCTTCAACTTTCTTCCGAGGACATGTGTCGCCCTGCCGAAGGGCCGAGCCCGTCCGTAGGATGACGATGGGCCATGACGGGCCTCGCGGGCTTAGGTGGCTAGAAATGGCCACCATAATGTGCAAAAGGGAAGTATGCAAAATCCTCCTTCAAATCAAAGACAATAGTCACTACCCCCAAACCACTAGAACTGTGACATATAGATCTGTTTGGACCAATGAGAACTACCAGCCTGGGAGGAAAGAATTTTGGATTTGTCATAGTTGATGATTATTCAAGATTTACATGGGTATCATTTTTAGAGCATAAAGATATATTTGAAAGTTTTGTGAAGTTTAGTAAATTAGTTCAAAAGGATAAGAAGTTCAGCATCATTAGTATCCGTTCAGATCATGGAGGAGAATTCCAAAATGTCAGATTTGCAGAATTTTGTAATGATCAAGGTATAGAACATAATTTCTCAGCAACTAGAACACCACAGCAAAATGGAGTAGCTGAGAGGAAGAATAGAACCTTGTTGGATATGACTAGGACTATGCTATCTGAATATAACCTTCCAAGATACTTCTGGGCAGAAGCCATAAATACAGCATGTTACATTATAAATAGAGTCATGATCAGGCCAATCCTGAAGAAGACTGCATATAAGCTGTTCAAGCAAAGGAAGCCCAAGATCAATCATCTTACAACGTTTGGATGTCCATGCTTCATTCACAACAATGGTAAGAGAGAAATACGTAAGTTGGATCCCAAATCCGATGAAGGGATCTTTATGGGGTACACATCTAAACCCAAATGCTATAGAGTTTTTAGTAAAAAAAGTTTATTGATTGAACAAACTGTTCATATTATTTTTGATGAATCTAACCCTTCTTTGAGAAAGGAATCTGTAAGTGATGATGAAGACACATATAGTCTTACCCAGAAGCTGAAGGAATCTACCATCGAGGATGGTGAAGATCCAACCTTGGAAGAACTACAACAAAAGGACATTATCCATGATGATCTTCCAAAGGAATGGATATACAAAAGGATCACCCTATTGATAACATCATTGGAGATCCATCAGTTGGGGTAAGAACAAGAGGTAATGTTATTCTTTGTGATTATTTAGCACTTGTATCTCAAATTGAGCCGAAGAAAGTCAATGAAGCGCTGTCTGATGAATCTTGGATTTTAGCCATGCAAGATGAATTTAATCAGTTCAGGAGAAATCAAATTTGGTTCCTTGTTCTGAGACCATCAGATCATCCTATGATTGGCACCAAATGGGTGTTTAGGAACAAATTGGATGAAGCTGGTGTTATCACTAGAAACAAGGCTAGACTGGTTGCTCAAGGCTATTCCCAAGAGGAAGGCATAGATTTTGGTGAAACCTATGCACCAGTGGCTAGACTAGAGGCTATTCGAATTTTACTTGCTTATGCATGTGCATTGGATTTAAAACTTTTTCAAATGGATGTAAATTCTGCTTGTTTAAATGGTTAGATAAAGGAGGAAGTCTATGTGGAACAACCTCCTGGTTTTGATGATTTAGATTTTCCAAATCATGTTTTTAAATTGCATAAATCATTATATGGTTTAAAACAAGCACCTAGAGCATGGTATGAAAGACCTAGTGCATTCTTATTAAATCATGATTTTATTAGAGGACAGGTAGATAGCACACTATTTATTAAATCAAAAGTCAAAAATGTATTACTTGTGTAAATTTATGTAGATGATATTATATTTGGATCTACTGATGAATCCTTGTGCAAGTATTTTGAGAAACTCATGCAGGGAGAATTTGAGATGAGCATGATGGAGAGCTCAACTATTTCCTTGGATTACAAATCAAGCAAAGCAAAGAAGGTACACACATTTGTCAAGCAAAATACACCAAAGAATTGTTGAAGAGATTCAATTTTGACAATGCTAAACTACTGTCCACTCCAATGAGCACATCCACCATGTTAGACAGTGATAAGGAAGGTAAGAAAGTTGATCAAAAACTTTATAAAGGTATGATAGGGTCACTGCTTTACTTGACAGCTAGTAGACCCAATATTTTATTTAGTGTATGTCTATGTGCAAGATATCAGTCTGATCCTAAAGAATCTCATTTAATATCTGTTAAAAGGATTTTTAGATATTTAGCTAAAACTCATGACCTAGGACTATGGTATCCTAAATCATGTGAAACTAGTTTAGTTGGATATTCTAATGCTGACTATGCTGGATGCAAAGTACATAGAAAAAGCACCAGTGGTGGTTGTCAATTTCTTGCAGGATGCTTGATTTCATGGTCTTCAAAGAAGCAAAATTCAGTAGCATTATCAATAGCTGAAGCCGAATATGTAGCTGCTGGGAGCTGTTGCACTCAACTCTTATGGATAAAACAACAGCTTGAGGACTATGGAATGCACATCAAGACCATCCCGCTGCTGTGTGACAACACAAGTGCAATAAATTTGATGAAAAATCCAGTACAACACTCAAGGATGAAACATATAGAGGTCAGATATCATTTTATTAGAGATCATGTATCTAATGGTAATATTAATATTTCATTTGTAGATACTCAGAATTAGTTAGCAGATATCTTTACAAAAGCCTTACCTAAAAAAGATTTACGTCTCTTAGAAGGGAACTAGGCATGTGCAATTTGTAATAGATATGTCCGTACATAACTGAAATAATAAAATTTAGAATAATACTTATCCTTCTCGCTGGATTTAAGTAAATCCTTTATTGCTTGCGTCATAAATTGCTATGGCGTTTCAGATTAATTCTTTATTGTTTGCTTTAGCCTCTCCTCTTTTGTCGTTATCCACTTTATTGCTCTGGCATTTCAAAAAGACACTTTACGTCTTGCCATTACGTTCAAAATCCTTGCCTCATCGATTTCCTCTTTCTCTTATCTCTTTCAACTTGCTTGCCTGCGAAAACCCTCATCGACTCCAAAATCCCCTTTGTGTGGTTTCGAGGATCTCTCTGTTCCCGCTCAAATTTCTTGAGGGATCTTGTTCCTCTCTTTCCTACGATCCACTAGAATCCTTCCTTGCTCGATTTCATGGCCGCTTCTAGGAGTTCCGGCAGCGTGGGTGGTTACAATGTCTCCTTCCTCACGGTGGAGCAACATGAATGATTTGCTGCTGTAAGGATCAAGCTATGTGGAAAGAAGGTAGTGGATCTAGAAGACCTAGAGAAGCATGGTATGCACAGCATAGTCGAAGCCATTCATAGGATGAAGTGGACAAAGATGTGTACTATCTCTAAACTGAGTTATCCAGACCTTGCGAAAGCTTTCTACACCTTCCTAAAAGTAGAAGAAGATGGGACTGTCTCTTCCACAGTCAAAGGTACACCCGTTCACATCACTCATGATCTTTTGGAAAGATTATTTGGAGTCTCTATAGTAGGACACAATTTGGTGGACTCTGTGAACATTCATGCCAAGGGGCTAGGGATCATTAGAACAGAGTACAAGCTAAAGGTGGGAAGATCGACATCAACCAGTTCAATGCTTTTAACATAATATTGCATTTCATAGTCTGTCAGATTTTGGTGTCAAGGAGTGCTACTTTTTCAACCTGCCCAAAGGGAGATGCTGATCTTATGTTCTGTGCCATCCAAAATCAAGATATCAATATGGCTCAAGTTATAATAGAGAGGATGAAGTCTGTTGCAGAAATGATTTGGGATAAGAAGAATAAGTTGGCAGTATCCCTACCATATGCCCATTTGCTTACCAGAATTTTCAATCACTATGAAATTGATCTGAAGGGAGAATTGATGGAAAAGTTGGGTCAGTCTATTCGGTCTAGAAACTTGAAGAAGAGTGGTTTTTCTGTTGTGGGAAATGTTTGGACAAAGACTTCGGTGGCAGAAGGAGAGGCCATCATTGGTGAAGTTTATGCAGTACCACTAGTCCAAGAGGCAGAGGCAGATGTCAGAATTGAAGAACCTCCTGCATCTGTAAGGAGGATTGAGGAAATAAACCCTATGCACATTGAGCCTGTTGGGCAATCATCTGAAGCTGTGATCCCCTCTACAGTCCCTGCACCTGCTATTGATGAATCTTTAGAGAATGTTGCTCACACTGAGGGGGAGTAGGAAGATACTCACATGGAAGACATCCTTAGTGTTCCTGCTCCAGATCTTAGTATGGAAGATAGTTTGGCAGAAGTCATTCCGGATGTTGTGGCACTAGGTCACACTGAAGACTTTCAGATAGAAGATGCTCCAGCTCAGGGGGAGCCAGAGATTCAAGGGGAACCTACTGCTAGTGCTCCCACAGACCAGTTCCAGGAAGGTATTGTTGAAGACACCTTAGATGAGGATGTTAAACCCATTATTAGCTCCGGTGGAAAGAGTAAGGGTATTGCCTCAAGAATTCCTTACTCACCAGGAAGGCACACCACAGATCCAAGAAGAAGAAGATTCTTGTGCACTTGAAGCCAGTCATTAATAGACTGAATGCACATGGGGAGATTTTGTGCTCTTTGCAATCCGAAGTAACATTGATCTTTCTTAGTCAGAGCACTGGAGCCAAGTAGATTGGAGCAGTTAAAACTGAGCTCCAGGAGATGAGAAGTAAGTTGGGTGTAGACGTGTTTTTTCCAAAACACCTCCCACAAAGAGATGATAAAAAAAGAGAAAATTATTTTTATGTGAAAAGAAATAGGAATTAAGGCGCGATGAAAAGACGGTGTGAAAGAAAATAAAACAAAGTGTGCGTGTGTGCACGAGGATGGAGTGCGATCACCAGGTACACGAGGGTACCGAAGGAGATGAGCGAAGAGGAAAACGCAGAAGGTACTTACCTTCACCCAAAATAGCGGAAGAGTGGTGTGCGGGTTACTTCTTCTCCTTGCACTAGCTGTCCGACAAAGTAGATTTAGCTCCGAGATGGTTACCTTGCAAGAAAAAGACAACAAGAAAACAAGTGACAAAATGATTAGATTATGAGGTGTAGAATCAAACTAAAATGAAATGTAAAGAAAAGCGATTGCATGGGTGTTAACACACCTCCTAGGGTGGTGTTAAACCCCTAAAAAGTGGGTATGGAGAGAATGGTGTGTGTGTGAGAGAGAATGGTGTGATGAATGCAATAAAAAGTAAAATAAATAAAATGAAGAGAGAGAAAATGGCGATGAGCCCGCTGCCGCAATGGATGGAGTGGACGAAGTGAACGGAGGAGCGATCCTCACACCTTGCTCCAATGTGCGTGAGAAGACGACGACTCCGAATCCCAAGGGAGGAAGACGTGGATTAGCTCAAGATGAAGGTGTTCTTCCTTGGCTTCGGAATGCTAGTCTCCAGTGCGGCTGGGCTTCACTGTAGTGTGTGGGTGATGCTCAAAACAGTGGCCTCGGGGGTCTATTTATAGGGACAAAATGCTTAAATTACGTCGGGTACAGTGGACGCCTATCTACTTAATCGCGTCCGGCTAAAGCGTCGCGATTTCAAAGATCGACTTGCTACGATTGAGCCCTTCCAAACAACGACTATAGCTATTTTAAGAATCGCGTCGGCAATGGCCGCCGCATTTCTAAACCTTCCGATTTGCAACGATTCTTTCCAAATATTAATAAATGGAAATAATGAACCGTGTCGGACATGTTCACCGCGTATTTTAATAGAATCGATCTTCTGAGGAAATCGATCTTTGTTTAGAGGAAGGTTAGAAATGCGTCGGACTAAGAGGACGCTATTCTAATTAGCAACAAGATCTTTCCAAAAATGATTTTGGAAATTGCCATAAATTGAAAATGGAAACTCTTAATCGCGGCGGCTCTACTGGATGCGTTTCAAAATAGAGTAAGCGCCAGAAAAGGAAGTATGATATGCGTCGAGTTTTCCCGCCACGGATCATGCCTCCTTGAAAGGCGTCCGCTGTATCAGACGCGAATCAATGAAGCTCAACAGACCCCTCAGGACCCCTTAGAAAATTCCCTAAAAATCTTTAAAATGTCAAAAAAAATAGGAAAATCACTCAAGAGGTTAATTGAAGAGAACCACTTTAAGGCATCACGGTATAACATGAAACTCGCTCGATATGTTTCCAAAATGGCATGGCTACAACTGTCTCACCTTGACGTCTGCTTTGCAAGGAAATGGAGCGGAATGACACGAAATGAGGGCAATAGAATGGGATGAATGAAGTGGGATGAGGTGGAATGACTGAAAAGTAGACGCCAATGTGTGATGAGACACGCATCAACAACATATGACAAGAGTTGTTCCTCAATTCAAAGTGAAACGGCTTGTAGAAAACCTCAAGAGAATACTCAATGTTTGGACGAACAGAGAGGGTGTCCACGTGGGCACGAAGGGGAGAAAGATCAACTTCCAGCATTGGTGAAGTACCTAAGGACACAATCCATTAGGTTTCACCATTGGGGGCATCTGCCACTGCCTTTGGTGGATCTTAGGGAAAATAAAGTTGAATTGATAAAGTAATCCAAGGCAGAGAGTTTATCAAGAAATGACCTTCAAACATCAACAAGGTAGATTGAGTACTTGACTCGAAGTGGAATATTTCATGTTAATTGGAGTTAGAAAACAAGTGGTTCTCTTCAGTTAAGCACGAGAGTGGTCATCTAGAATTATGCTCAAAGTTCTACATGATGCATGTTGGGCTAAAAGATAAAGATTAAGACAAAAAAAATAATAAAATAACCAAGGATAATATTGCTACGACGCTGAAGTCAAGAGACCGGATGGAATCTATCATCCTTCTGCAACGCAACGACATATCCTCAAGTCGTAAGAATCCTCTGGAATCATCATCGATTTTGGCGGAGGAGGGGAACTCAAATTCCATATTCATCAGAGCCTCAAGGTCCTTGATATGCTCTAATAAGGTATACCATATAGTAGGACGCAATATATACAATACCAGATTTGATCGCCAAAGATGAACATGAATTGCATAGCGAGAAGTATATCCAGAACTTGTGCTCACAAACTCATCAGCATTGACAAGCAACAAATAATAGAGCAAAATGTGAAAATAATGTTGCTTAAGAATCACGGCAGGAAATATGGACGCCTTTTAACTTACCTGAATCGTGTCGACTTAGTCGGCCGCATTTACCTATCATGATGGAAGTTAGTTATGCGCTTTGAATCGCGGCAGCTGCATCGGACACGATTTAAACCTTCCAGCGAGACTCGATTTTCTTGTCTGTTTTGAACCCTTTCTCTCTTTTGGTGCTTGCCTCCAGGTTAATGCGACTTGGGAGGCTTAAAAGCACCTCTCCACATGCTCTCTTCATGCATTTAAACTCCCCAAAGTGCAGAATTCATCAATTGAAGCAAGGAGAGGAAGGAGAGAAGGAGAAGAAGAGGCTTGGAGCAATGGAGCATGGTGTTGTCCCCCCCATCCAAGAAGCCAAGGATTGAAAGGTTTCAAAAATTAAGCCAAGTGGAGGGACACATATGCAAGCTGATTCAAGCCAAACTGGTTAGTGGATTTGATTTCTAAGCATTGATTTAAAATTTTCTTGTTCATGCTCTTTGATGTTCTCTTTTCCTTCTCTTTTATTTTCCCTTTTCTCTCTCTTCTCTACTACTATGGCCGACCCCCTCAACTCCCCATGCGCTCATCCCATCCCATGCAACCATGCACAACATCACCGTGCGCCCCTCTCTCATGCAACCATGTCAAAATGTCCCATGCACAGGACTATCCACTCTTCCTGGGTACCTGATGCTATATGCGTCTCCCATGGCTTCAAAAATTGACCGCTTCCATCACTCTTGACATGACCAATATCCTTAAGAGGTGGGGAATCAACAACCTAGTTGTCCATGCCAAAAGGTACCACAAAATCCATCTCGATTGGGAGGCTATGGGAGCATTAGTAGAACTTTGGCACCCTCAAACTCATAGCTTCCTCTTCAAGACCTTTCAAGCAACTATTCTATTGGAAGAGGTTGAGATTTTGCTAGGTTTGAAATGAATGAAGCAAGGCGAGGAAGACGAGATGGCAATCATGCTGAGAAGTTTTACGAGCAAGACGGTGCTGGAAAGTTTCATGGATGCACGGTCGGCCCAAGATCTCTAGACCGAAAAAGGAATTAATTTGCAAATGATGGCAGCCTGGACAATGAAAGAGATACCCAAGGCAGAGGATGACGAAAGACTAGAAAAGGTAATGAGAGGGTTCGCCATCAGCATGGCGGGCGCACTCCTCTTCCCCTCAATTGACAACATCCTGGAAGAGGACCAACTGAGCGCGGTGTGCGGCATTTGGGAGGGTGAGAGATTAGGACCGGCGGTGCTAGCCTTCCTCTATAGTGGACTCACAACAGCGAGCTTGGGTAGGCCTCCTTATGGTTCAATGCACTTATTTACTTGTTGGACTGACCTGCACTTCAAGTTTGATTTGAGCAATGAAGTCCCTAGCTCGTCCCAGATTTTCTGCAGAAGTCCACTCCGTCACTTGGACAATCTAGTTGGCTTAGAAGGGCACGTGGCTAATCGAGTGCCATAACTCAAGATGCGGATGTATTGGCGTGATCACCTCCGAAGCATGCCTAGGAACACATTTACTTGTACTCCAGCGCCACTTCTGACTAGGGACCTGCGAACACAGCTGGCACCTGGTGTGGACATACGATTGATTAGGGCATCTGAGTTCGTTCTCTACAATCCACACCGCTGCCTTTCTCAACTCGGGCTTCCACGGCGCAACTTCGAGGGGCCGTCTCACCTTTCACCAATCAAGAGGATGGAAATCGGGACAAACAATGTTGGCGAAGAGGCAGACACAATTAAAGCACTGTGGAAGGTTTGCTCCTACAGAAGGCTGGTCTCACAGTGAGGAAGTGGAAGATGATTGGATGGCTTATGTAAGGGAACTCAGGAAAATCTGGCTCAAGGTGGCCGTTTGTAAACGCCATAGTTAATTCCTCAATAAGAAATAAATTACATCCTTTACACGGCTAAATTGCACCTTTATGCGTGATTATATCCTCCAATCAATCCAAATTTTCTCCTCAAACTTGGCCTTCGGGTGGGCACTTTGAATCGCGTTGTGCACAGATGACGCGTGTATCCTCTTGATCCGCGTCCACTACAGCCGCCCCACTTTTCATTAATCGCGTCAACTGGTCTCGATGCATTTCAATTGTACTTCAAAAATTTGAAATTCATGGGCCTTAAAGTCTACGCCGGAGCAATGATGACCCTCTGAATCATGTCGATGTAACCCGATGTGTTTAATACCGGCGATCCAGATTCGCATCGGCTGTAGCGGATGCGATTTCAACTTCCATTGATGCTACAAAACGCCCGAGGGTGCCCCCTTCTCACCCTTTTCGCCCTCTCTCAACTCCCACACTCTCGTCTCTCTCATTCTTTCTCTCTCTCTTCCTCTAACCCTCTCACTCTCTCACGACTCCCCATGCTCTTCTCCAATCGGCGATGAAGATGGCGGAAGTTACTAAGCGGCGATGGGGGGAGGCCTCGTCGGCGAGGGAGGAGATAGTGGCACCGGCGCCGGAGGTGGAAATGCTGAGTACGGGGACTAGTGCGATGGTGGCGGAGCTGCTAGCCGCCCATGGCAAACTCATAGTGGTGATGGATGAGGGACCGGCGCTGATGATGGAAGAAGGCAAGGCGGCAGTGATGGAAGAGGAAGCAGTGGATGAAGGAGAAGAGGCGAGGAGATTGAGACGAGGCCGCCTCGGTCGGGAAGCTCCCCTGGGGCCGGACTCAGTAAGTCCCAAAACTTAAACTTTTAATTTGAGGAAGGGAGAGGAGGCGAGGTGCCATCGGCGCCAGAAAAAGTGAGAGAGTGAATCACGTTGACTTCAGTCGCCGCATTTCGCGATAAGCCGCCGCGTTTCAGTATGAAACACGGCCAACACAGCAAATGTGTTTCAAATTGAACCGCGACCACTGTGTTGGATGCGATTCAAGAGGATACCCGAGGAGGGGTGAATTGGGCCTGATTTGCACAGTTATCACGCCCTTTTATGTGGACTGCCCCCTGGTACAGGCGATCTAGGAGAGGTGGGATAGGACCAATAGGGCCTTCCTCTTCTCGTGGGGGCACAAGGTGCTCAGTTTGAAGGATGTTGCTAGGATTACAGGGCTCAGAGTGGATGGTGAAGCAGTGATGGGTGTGACGTACGTGGACTATACTGAGCAGACTCGGGATTTGCTGGGCTTCGAGCCCATGGGTGAGGATGAGCTCGGTGACCAGAGGATGGTCAACCGAGTAGTCTTATTGGAGAGTTTGGGCTTACGGGGGGTGAGACAGAGATGTGAGGAGACGCTGCAGGAGTTTGTACAGCGGGCCGCGGGGCTGGCCAGGGTGGTGTACGGTCAGGACCCCGAGGACAGAGTGAGGCTGGACTGAGACCTGAGGAGGTTCCTAGTCTTCTTTTTAGGCAAGATGTTGTTGACTACCAAGGGAGATGGCATCCATTGCCGAATTTTGGAGATATTGGAGGATCTAGAGAGAGTAGGGCAGTATGCGTTGGGTGCAGCCTTTCTGTCACACACCTTTGCAGATCTCTCTAGTGGTACGGGTAGGGAGACGACCGTGGGCGGATTCGCACCCTTTCTTTAGGTACATTTTTTGCTTGAACCCCTTTCATTTTCTGCATTTAGAATTGTTAGTCAAACTAATCATTGTATTCATGTATGCAGGTATGGACGTATTGCTATATCCCTCTGGGCAGAGAGACCGAGGTGCGCCCCGATGTGTTGCCCTCGCCAAGGTGGCTACCGGCTGTGACTACAGCATCTTTCTCATTGCAGCTCGACACCCTTCGTCGAGACATCCGGGACTTCCCGACACTTCAAGTACGTGCCTATCTCATTTCTTTCATGTCTTTGACATGATGATGTGCGACTAACTAATGCATGTGTGCAGGTTGTGTGGCAGCCCTACGTGGGCATGGATGATGATGGCCAGCCTTGGGTTGAGGGCAGCCGACCTCGGTTCGGGCGGGACCTTTGGGTCCATTGCTTGAATGAGATCGAGCCTCTCCACCTCCGGCTCGCCGCCCACACCCTGGGACTACACCAAGAGTGGCATGATGAAGTGGAGCCAAAGGGGATTGGTCAGAGGACATGGGGGAAGGCGAAGCAGGTAGACTGGCGCCTGCGCTTCCCTGACCAGTATGCCGACTGGCAGCGCGGCGGGCACCCAGTGGAGTCGGATGTTGCTAACTGCCTTACGTGCCTCTAGCGGTTCCAGGAGGAGTACGGAGACCAAGATTTCATGAGGCCAGCGAGGGTATGCACTTCTAAACTTTAACCTGCTCAATATGATTAGCATGACATTCTAACAATTATGTGCATGTGCAGGATGCTCAGGACGGCTTGATCGACACGCTGCACGCCTAGCTGGCGACCGTTGAGGCCCAGCTAGCAGAGACACGAGGTGCACTAGATGCACTGGTAAATTTAGTAAATCGTACCTTTGCTTTATCCACTTTCCCATGTGCTAACCTGATTTTCCATATGTGTAGTGCACCGCGCAGAGGACTGTATAGCGCACCGATACAGCAGGTGCCTCCACGAGTAGGGGCATTACAGACCCCAGGAGGTGACCTCACTCTGGGAGCAGCTAGCGTCGGCAGTGGCCAGGGCAGAGGCGGCGGGGGCACGACCTTACTGCACGAGTAAGTAACTTGATTAGATACATATATGAAGTAAACTACCTTATACTTACTTGTGCCTACTTTGCTTGCAGTCAGACGAGCTTCAGAGCACCCTCACGCGTGAGATGCGCACTAGTGTTGAGATGACCGAGCTGTCGCAGTAGTTGTTCGAGTTGCGGACTCAAGTCTCCCAGCAGGACGTGGACTTCCCCGCGAGGTGACAGAGCTACAGATCACGCTTTCTATGGAGCACAAGGAGCACGAGCGCGAGCGGGCCCGGTGGGAAGCAGAGCGTGAGTAGGCTCACAGCCGATGGGAGCAGGAGCGTAGCCGTTAGGACCAAGAGCAGGAGAGATTGACCCAGCAGGCCGTGGACGCACGCACGAGCCTAGGCATCTCCGAGCGCCTGCTGAGAGAGGCAGAGGACCGGTACCGGCGTGGGCAAGACCGTGCCGTTTGGGAGGGGCGAGCCAATGCCTACTCCGGGAGCTACTTAGTGACTTCCTCCCAGTATCAGAGGAACGTCCAAGAGGCACGTGCCGCCCAGAGGTCTACCGGTTCTCACGCCTCCATAAGGCCTCCTGCCCACCGCTCGATAGTGGACCCTGGCGAGGCAGAGAGCAGCAGACATCTCCGTCCAGTAGAGAGTGGTGGAGAGTGCTAGGCCACCGATCATGACATTGTACATTTTCTTCCTTTTTTTGTGATGTGTGTACCCAGTGGGGTACTTCATGATGTACTTGGGGTTGGCCCTCCTTTTGGCCATGATATATGATATATATGCATACCTTTGCCTTCTTTCTTCATTGTACCTGAAAATCACTTGAACAAACAAGTTAAATGCTTGTCCCGGCTCAGCCCCCTACACATTAGGTGGATTAGGCTTCATGATCTTGTCAAGGGGCTGAGCCTTTATTAAATAAGGAAAACATAAAAGAACTCCATAATTAAAACGCAACACGCAAGCAGGCATATGCTAACAGGAAATTAAAATTAGCATGCGTCTAATGCATTCAAACAAATGAAGTATGACAATTTTTTTGGAATTTTGAAGTATTTGAAATTTTTTTGCTTTTGAAAATATGTGATTTTTTTTTGTTTTGACAGTATTCATATCCTTGGTTTTGAGCATATTCAATTTTTTTAGGTTTTGAGAATTATTCTTTTTTTTTTTAGTTTTGAAATATCCATTTTTTTTGGATTTTAGAAAATTCAAATTTTTTTTGGGTTTTGAAAATATCTAATTTTTTTGGATTTTGAAAATATTCAATTTTTTTGGGCTTTGAAAATATTCAATTTTTTCGATTTTGAAATAAGGGCCACACCCCGCCCGAGTCCCTTCTTAGAAAACGCACGGAACGAACGAGATCCGCTCTAATTGGAAAAACGTAGTACTTGGGCCCCTTAACTACTAAGCCATCATTAAAGTTCATTAATAATTCTTGGGTGTGCCAGACAGAGGTCGGACGTGCTTAAGTGATGCCTTCACCCAAGGTAGCTTTCGACGACGTCCTCTTTAGTTGATCGTTGCCTTACCTTGATCCTAAGACATACCCATGGGGAGGAAAGGAAGAAGATGTTGAGGAAGTCTGCCAATCGTTCGGGCAACCGGGGAGACACTTTTTTCCCCTACCCTACACTCAGTGGGTTTCATTTTTTTTTTTTGGTTTGTGGGGTTTTGGCACGCTTACGACCAGGTCCATTTGGATCTCTGCGGGGATTTTGCCGCTCTTGACATGCTCTTTTATACTTGATTTGCCTAGTTTTGGCTCTTTTGCTTTGGATTTAACATTGATTTTGTCCCTTTTCCCCCTATTGCCTTGACCTACACCCGTTTGAGATTTGGGCGGATTCAAAGGTCGATCCCTCAAGTTTCCCTTTTCTATTGGTGGACCGAGTGGGAAAGAAACAGGTAATATCCTAGACTCTTGGTTTGGCATTGATCTCCCTTAGATTTCATGCCTCTAGCTTCCAAGCGTGGGCGTGTAAGTGTGTGGGTGTCGACCTTAGGCTAACCCAGCAAGAATGAATTAAGAATGATGGCTTTTCATTTAAGGGCCCATGTGCTATGTAAAACCAAACGCTTAGTTAGTGGTAGTATTTCTTAAGATGAAGCCCATTCCAAGGATGAGAAAGTTCCTCACGCTCCGCGTTCACTAACCTGTACGCATTGCCTGGAGATGCCTCTTTAACCATGTACGGCCCTTCCCAGTTTGGTTGGAGTTTAGAACAGGGACCACCTAGTTTTACAAAGATTCTTTTAACCACCATTTCACCAACTTTAAAATTTCTCTCAATTACTTTCTTTTGGTGAAAATGAGTGAGTCTATTTTGATATGATCTGGTGTGTTCTGTGGCCACTAGACGCTTCTCATCCAAGAGTTCCAGTTGTGCTAGGAGTGATTCACGCCGCTCATCGATTGACAAGTCCTTGTCAAGCGGGACCCTTAATGAGGGGATGAGAATCTCGTATGGTACTACTGCCTCCATTCCATATGTGAGGGCGAATGACGTCTGCCCTATGGGGGTACAGATTGAAGTGCTGTAGGCCCATAGAGCTTCTACAAGCTTTTCTGGCCAATCCGAGAACTTGTTAGACTCACAGGTTTTCTTAACGATTTTAATCAAAGTTTTGTTTCTGACCTCTGCTTGGCCATTGCCTTGCGGATAATATGAAGATGAATGATGCAATGCAATTTTATACTTGTTGCAGAGGTCACACAGCTCTTGAGAGATGAATTGTGGCCCATTGTCGGTGATGATGGTACTTGGGATGCCGAACCTGGTGATGATGTTTCTCATGATGAACTTGCAGACAGTTGTTGCCTTGATCTCAGTGTATGCTTTGACTTCTACCCACTTGGTGAAATACTCCGCTGCAGTGAGGATGAATGACTTGGTTTTGTTTTGGGAGTTGCGATCACTAAGGGGACCAATGATGTCGAAGGCCCACATAGCGAAAGGCCATGGGGAGGATATTGGGTAGAGTGTAGAGGGTGAAGCATGGATTTTGTCGGCATGCAGTTGGCACTTGACACACCAAGGGACAAAAGATGGAACAATCTTCCTCTAGAGTGGTCCAGTAAAAGCCTTGCCTCAGGATCTTCTTGGCAAGCATTTGGCCGTTCACATGGCCACCACACACTCCTGAATGAGCCTCCTCAACAACCTTCAGCACGTCATCATCATCCAGGCACCTAAGCAAAACTCCAGTAAGCCCTCTTCTGTAAAGTGTATTTCCAACCAAAGTGTGCCTCTGGGACAGTCTCCTTCTTGCTGTCTTTTCTTCAGTTGTGGCTTCCTTAGGGTACATCTGATTCTTGCAATACTTAGCTATCTCATAATACCACAACTTCTCCTCGTCTTCCAATTCCTCTTCTACCTCCAATAACATAACTTCAATCTTACCCTTCCTTTCTAATTTCTGCAACATCTCTTCCTTGATCCAAAGAAAGACGGGGCCCTGAACATCAGGGCTATTGCATCGTGCAACTTGAATGCTGTCAAAATTTTTGGGATAGCACATATTGAGAGTTGAAGCGATGGTGGCAAGAGCGTCTGCTAGAAGATTCTGATGACAAGGGACATGGACAATGATCAGCTTGGAGAATAGCTTCGCATCGGCTGAGGCGAGTTCTTGGTATGGCTTGAGCTTTAGGCCCCGAGTGTGGTATTTGGTGAGCACTTGGCGCAAGACTAGTTGACTATCACCTACAATTCGCAGATGGGTGACACCATAGAAGTGGGCGAGCTCCAAACCAATGTAAGGCCCTACAACTTTGTTCCTTATTTAGACTTTGTTATATGGTAGTTAGATGCTTCTGTATATATATGTATGCATATATATTTATATGTATTTATTTCTGTACATATTGTATTTGAATAATGTTGAACATATGCATATACGTGTTTATTTTATACAAATTACTTTTATTTACATTGCACATATGGTGTTTAAATTACACATTACATTGCATGTATATATGTATATAGTGTATGTATGTTTGGGCATTTCTGTGTTCTAGCCGAGAGGCATGTTAACGTTAACATGAGTGGACGTTTATAAGGGAGTCGATGTCTAGATCGATGGATGCAAATTCCCAGTAAACGGTAGCAATGTGAACGTCTATTTCCCCAAAATTTGTGCGGTTTCAGATCTGGAAACGGCTGCGTTTCCTTCTGTTCCTATTTTGGAAACTGGCTTCAAACGGTAGGATTCCAACCCTTAAGCTCAGCCCAACCTTCCTTAGCTTATAAAACACCCTTTTTTGGCTTGATTAAGTTTTTTAGCTCTTGGAGAAAACCCTAGAACTCTGTGCAAAAGCTGAACTTTGAAGGCTTTGATCTGGCATTTGTGTGCGTCTTCCGGTGATCTACAACGACTGTAAGATATTTTGGATGTTTGTGAAGCTTCTCCGACTCCGGTGTGCGAACTAGATCAACCTAAAAGACCAGATCTGGGAGGTTTTGAGCGCCTTCTTGGCTTGGCCGAGGAGGGCATCTTCGACGAATTAAATCCGTTAAACAATTTTTCTATGGCAAGTAACCTATGGATATCAACCCTACCCATGACTTGTCGGTCTCAAGATTTTTATGAAATTTTTCTGGTGTCTTGGAACCCACTATTCTCTTGTATTTGTGAGCCCTATCTGTGTTTCTGTAGACAGGAGATTGGTGGCCACATGTGTGCCATCAGGTTCTTGAGTTGACGGCAACATCGAGTGCCATTGACCCTTGTGCTGCCAAGTTCATTAGGTTTTATAGAATGTATGTTTTGATCTCTGTGATGTATTTTTTGGATTTCTGGTATATGTGTGCACTGTAAAAAAATAATGTTTAGTTAGGAACAGTCAGTAGATCACGCCAGAATAATGTGTCGAATTTTTGTAAATTGTTTTATTTATTAAAATTTTTGAAATGGGATATAAGCGTGATTTGATCTTGATAATTCTTGATTAATTAGATCCATGATGAATTAGGGTTTCATAAATTTTGTACGATCATATGGTAACTGTCTTCAAGTGTTGGCTATATTAGATACGAATGTTTTACTGTGAAACCTACTTAAGTGAATTTAGTGATAAAAATGCCAAAAATCCATTTTATTTGTTATAAATATGTTATAGATCCGTAAAATCTGAAAAATTAAGCATGTGACATGTTAGCTGTTTAGAACCTTTGATAAAATTTTTGTTCTGTTTTGATGACAGTAAGTGCAATTATTGATTTAGCAATGAAAATTAACACTGTAGAGCATATTAAATTTAATCTTGTATGATGCAATGATTAACAACATGATTTGGACTGTGATATGAGTTATTTAGCACTGTGAATAGTAGCAATGTAAGACCCGGCTTCTCAACTTTCCGTCCGGTGTTTGGGATGACTGGCCACTAACGCGTCCAGGCTGGGCGAGCGTTAGTGTCGCGTCGGGGGCGCCCGACGCGACAGTCATCCTTGTCGCGATGAGCATGTGCATCGCGTTCTTGTCACGCCCGGCTTACCCGTCGCATCTTGGTGTCACGACCGGTCAATGGGTCGCGACTGTTTTCTGTCGTGTCGGTCGTCTGACGTCTGTCCGAGTGGCAGGTGTGTCAGTACGGCCTGTCGCGTTGTCGCAGCGCCCGTGGGGGGTGCGTTCTTGTCGTGGTCCATTGACCCGTCGCGCTAAGGTTGCTAACACGACGGGGTGGTCCTCCACATTCTGAGTGCTGGGGGCTTAAGGCACTGGCCGACTACCCCTTCCCCCTCTCTCTCCTCTTCTTCCCTTTCTCCTCTTCTCCGGCGTTGGGGAGGCTCCCCTACGGCGATCCAAGCGTGGAGCGGCAGGAGAGCTCGTGCGGAGCGGCAGAGTGGCATCGTGGAGTGTGGAGGAGATAGCCGTGCATCGTGAAGGCCCTTCGTGGGATCGATTCTTCGTAACCAGTAGGGATTTCTTGTGCCCTCTCTAATCCAGGTGGATTGGAGCCCTCGTGGTTTGTAGAATAGCTTTCCAGCTTTCCCCAAGCTCCCTCCCCCATGTGTGCATGTTTGTAGCTCGTGGGTGACCCCGGGATTGAGGATTCCGGTGGTCTGCCTCTCTGTTGATGTTGTGACCGCGTGGCACATCACGACATCAGAAGAGGCGTCGGCCCGGTCGGGTGCGACCTTATCGCGGCTCGTTTGGCCGTCGCGATAAGGCATGCTGTCGCGTCGTGTTTATCTGTCGCGATGTGCGGCCCCGGTGCAACAGGGCTGTCGCGGCGCATTTGCTTGTTACGACAGGGTTCTTATCACGACGTTCTGCCCTGGCGCAATAGTGTTTTCTATGGCGGTGCCCCGCCCCGTCGCGATAGGATCACGATGGCCTTGAGGGCCACGACAGTGCCTATGTTGCCTCAGGTGTTTTCCGTGGGCCTGGTTGTGTTTCGGCGTGTGGCCCAGGGCAGGCTTTGCCCTTAGGACCTTCTGGTAGGGAACGTGGCAGGTTACCTCCCTGCGATCAGTGACCAAAGGTGACACCTTCGTGGCTGTGTCCTAGCAGCAATGCTATAAGGGTCGCATCTATGTAATATTCAATTGACAGGCAGTCAATTGATTATTAGTAGAGCGATGAGTTTCCATGTTGCTGGTATTGCTCTGAGGCTTTGGCTTTTCTGTGCGTGTTTGGTTGGCCGACGGTCCTCTTGGGGGTCTGTGCGTGCCTCGTGCTCGCTGTGCTTGTCGTGTGCTACAATCTAGCGGTTCGGCGTAGTTCTGTTGTGCTGCCCCACCTGTTCGTCCGATGCTTGGCACTTGAGGGCTTGTCCCTGATCTGAGAGGTTGTTACTGTTACCTAGGACCCCCATCCTCGGGAGCCTTTGAGGGAGCATTTGGGGCTACGAGCGTGCTCGAGTTGGCAGCCGACTTGAGGCAGACTCTGGAGCTGAGGGGAAAATTGTGGTTTGGATAGAGACACTGAGTCATTTGTACAGCTCTCTTGTCTGGGGTGGGACGCCGAGGTCGTTGAGGTGTGTTCTTCCCGACGCGGCCCAGACAATCCTTTATCTCACTGCCTTTCTCTACGTTGGTTCCCGAGCCACGTAGTGGTGCTAGGCTGAGGCTGCAGCTTGGCCAGGCTGTGGTGTTGCATGTGTTGTGTGTTTCCTTAGCGGCTCTGTCACACCGTTCCGCGGGGGCGGAGGCAGGAACTAGGCTAGCAAGCAGAGCATGTGGACTACAGGTCCCCCTCTTGGCTGCTAGTGGAGGTGGCTTGGTTGCTATTGTTGTGACGGCGTTTCCTCACGATGTTTTCAAGTGTTGTCCATTCCCCTAGCTTGCACGGTGGTTATAGCCTGGTTGTGCCTAGTTTTCGTGGGCGTCGTTGGTCTAGCCTCGTGTAGACTCGTACTTCTAGCGGTTTCCACTTCGGTGTTCTCTCAGTTTCGTGGTCCCATTCTTGGGTGCCAGTCTGTGGTGGCACCGGCGTGTGTGGCTTCCCGACCTTGTGGCATGTCCACGGTCTGGGGTGGTTTTGTTTATGGGCCCTCGACCCTGTGGAGGTCTGAGGTGGCCGTGCTTGAGGGGAGACGTTGTTCTCACTTAGTTGTTCCGTGGCCTCGGCAGGAGTGCCGAGGGTTGCTTCCGCTATGTACCCGACTCCATTGGTTTCTGCGGGAGTTATGTGTTTGGCCCGACCTTGGTTGGTGGTCGTGGCCTTGCGCTATTCTCTTCCACTGCTTAGTAGTATCATGCTGTAGGTGTTACTCGCTTTACAAATTTCTCATGTAGTTTTCCTATTTTCAGAGCTCCTACTGCTCTGGCTGGTGAGGGACTAGTAATCCCTACTAGGCCTTGTTCGCGAGGCTGACCCCCCCCCCCCCCCCCTACTTCCTTCAGCTAGGGGCTCGTCGTCACGGGAGCTCAGTGTCGGACGGGTTGCGGAGGCGACTGTGGCGCCGTGTGTTGTCAGCAGCAGTGAGAGCGAGCGTTGTGAGATCTTGTAGCCGAGTGAGCTAAGAGTTGTGCTTTGCAAGTCCTCGGGTTATGCCCCTTAAGGACTGCACCTTTCTTCTTGTACCTGTGCTTTTACATGGGACCCATTGTACAAACCTTTTGTATATTGTACATATTGTTATAGTTATTTAAATTCAGTACATATCTCACTAGACTATTTCATCTAACCCTTCCAGATCTTCGAATCCGTGGGTGGCGGTGCGACCCTCGGGACCCCTAGCGAGGGTCCGGGTGGTCGGGTCGTTACAGTGGTATCAGAGCGAGGAGTCTACTGAGATTTGTGAAGAGTTAATAAATATATCTATCCTAAAGAAAGGTACTAGTGCGCTGCTGACACCATACGACTAGTGTTAGGTTTGTGCCTTTGATTGTTTTGGCTTCCCTGCAAGGTTCGTGCGTGTGCTGCAAGTTGCAGTTGTTGCTGTGCCGTGTGCGTGGCGAGTGTGGTCGCTCGACGTGTTCGTGCCGGCACGGTTGGCACTGGACTCGCTGGCAGTGGTCTTCCTTGTGTGGAGGACGCTTGTAGGCAAGTCCAGGTGCGGTGCTCCTGGTCGTCTTCGGCGCATTTGAGCGTGTGTGCGTCGCGAAGGCTGAGAGAGCCTCTGTGTGGTGTGGCCTTCACCGGTGTAGAGTTGTTGTCTGTAGAACCGGTCGAGGTGTTTCTGCCTTGTTGGCTGCCCCTTTGTTGTTTGGGTGTGTGTTGTGGTTGTTATGTGTGTGGTCTCTTGTCTGTGCGCTGTTGTGCGCTGTGCTCTTCATGGTCGGCGTTGTTGCTCAAGCCAAGCAGATGTTCTTTGTGCCATGTTGCATCACTGGTTAAGCGCTGCGACAGTTGCCTGTGGTTGTTGTCGGCCTGGTGCTGGCTGGTTGTGAGCTCTGGTGAGGTGCTCCCAGAGTCATTCTCTGTCGATTTTGGCGGAAGTGAGGTTTCCCCAAAACTATGTTGTGCTCGTTTCTGGTTGCTGTTGCGTTGCCCTCTAGACTGAGGTGCATCACTTGGTTGCCCTGTGTTCTAGTGAGGTTTCCCCAGAACCATTTGCTGTTGTCCTAGTGAGGGTTTCACTCAGGGCTATTTCGTGCTCGTTTCTACTGTTGCCGTGCTACCTCAGAGTCTGAGGTGTACTGTTGGTTTGGCTGGTGCATTCTGGGGAGTTTTCTCAGAATGGTGCCTTGGTGGTTCTAGTGGAGGTTCTCCTAGGACCTACTTGCATTGATTCTGTAGTTCTGCTTGCTGCAGTGTTCTCTCTGATGATCTGTGATGTTTGGTTGTTGGGTTGTGCATTCTGGTGAAGGTTCTTCCCAGAATCGCCCTTTTGTCACTTCTGGTGGAGGTTCTCCTCAGGAGTGCTCAGTGTTGGTTTTGGGCCACCGTTGTGTCGCCCCTGTGGTTCGAAATGTGCCATTGGGTTGGGCTGCATTCTGGTGAGGTTCTCCCAAGATGGCTCTTGGCGCTTTTGGTGGAGGTTCTCCCCAAAGCTGCTTCGTGTTGTTGTGGTTGTTGCTGCTCTCTCTGTCTTTCTGTAGAGATGAGCTGTTGTTATTTCCGGTTGGACTGTCTATGTTACAGTCTGCCTGAGCATTGTCGATCAAGGTGTGGTGCATTTGGCCGTGCGTCTGGCTGCTATGTTGGCCAGCTTGTCTCGTTAGTCATTTCCATGTTTCTCGATTGTGCTGGTGGGACTGCGTGTCCCCATGGCTCGGATGGTTGCTTCATTTCTCACACCCTGCGTGCTCTCCCAGATGGTGGTCTGGTGAGTGTAGTGGGTGTTTGGCGGGCTGTGCTTCTTGTGGAAGCGTCAGTCTTGCGTTGTGGTTTTCCCTCTTACGCGTGGAAGAGACTCGTTGTGTGTGTCTCCTTCCTTTGCTTTCTGTTGGTTGCTCGGAGTGGCGATGCTCCACTGTGGTGTTGTGTTGTCAGGGTGCGCATCGTTGCGACCTTTTGGTGGAGTCATCTTCCCTTGAGTTGTTTTTGGGTTGAGCTAGTTGCTCCCCTCGTGCTGTCATTTTATGGTGGCACCGTTGGTCAGTGGACCTGTTCGTGCCGTCATCGTTGATTGTTTCTTGCTGCCTGCCAGAACAATTTGGGGCATTGGGTCCCTGTTGGTTTAGTGCGAGGTAGTACCATTTTTCTATTAGGCTGCAGGCATGAGCGTTGCTCTTCTGTGCACTGGTCTTTTTGCTTGGCTTTTTCGTGCGAGCGTTTCTCCGGTGTGTGCTCGATTGTTCCACGGCTTGTGCCTTGGAGGCTTTTCATGTCGTCATCTTGGTGTTTGTTCTCTCTATCGGTCGCGATATAGGTGGTGCCTCTTGCTCTTGCACGCTAGGGAGTCCCTGCGTTCTTTTGCTCCCCATGCGACAGAATCAGTGCTTTGTGTTTTTGTGCCTTGAGGGATGGGACCGATGTGGCCTGTTGTGCCCTTTCAGGCTTGCAGTTCCTTGCATCTGGCCTTTGGTGGGTCTCTGGTGGAGAGTCCTTCCAGTTAGACCGTAGTATCGTTTCGGCCGCTGGTGCACCTGTGTTGCACTTTGCTTAGTTTTGGTGCTGGTGGTAGCACCGTGTGCTCATGCTCAAGTGTTTTGGATTCATGCCGTCTGGAGCCTGGGTGCATTGCATTGTGCCTTGGGTTTCTCCCGGTGCTGGTGATAGCACTATGTGTTGTGCCGGGTGCCTGTTCGTGAGATTTGTGTGTCGTCTCACGACTTCGCTCGGTGTTGGAGGCATTGAGCTTTTCACCTCTGGGACACTTTGTGCTGGCCTATGCCTCGTGGTCGTACCGTTACCGCTGTGGGGTGGCTTTTGCCTTGTCTATAGCCCTATCGGTGGTACGCCAGGCTTTGGTCATGGCCAGTGTCCCGATTTTCCCTCCCGCTCTGGGAGCGAGTTTGTTCGATTGTGGTACCCTGCTTCGATCTGGGTCCCTCTGAGGTCGACGTGTTGCCCTCGACCTCCACGGTTGTTTTGTTTCCCGTGTGGTTGTGTGTTTTTGTGGCGGTTGGCATGTTGGTACCCGCGTTGAATCTTGTGTGCGCGTGGCGGGTGTGCTGCCAACGCTCGTTGGTTCTTCGGGTGCGCATGGCATTGGTGAGTCTGGAAGCCGATGGTGGAGTCTCCTGTCAGTTTGTCCAGGAACGGTGAGGTCTTTTGGCTTGCTAGTACTCGACCACGTGGTTTGTCAACATTGGGAGGTGTCCGACTCTTGCTTAACCTCAGACGTCTTCCGTGTTTCCATCGTGGTGTGCCACGTTGTGGATTGTGTAACTCCTAGTTTTTGTGGCACCGCGTGTGTTGGTGTCTTCGTCGGACCACGAGGAAGGTCTGAGTGAGACCTAGTGGTGACAGTGGATGTCGTTTCCACGTGTTGAGGTTTCTCCGTGTGAGTTTGCTGTCCCTATTGGACAGCGAGGAAGGTCTGGGTGAGGCCCAACAGTGACAGTGGATGTCGTTCTGTGTGTTGCGAATCCCCCACGAGCGTGGTATTGCTCTGGTTGTCGTCGCTCGCATGGCTTCTCGATTGGGCTGGTGACTGGTGCTAGGTGCTGCTAGCAGTGTGAGGCCGTTACCCTGAGACTTTTGGTAGGTTCTCAGGCGTTTCTCATGTTTCTGTTGGCGATGATGGGTCGATGGTTGACCTCGTTGACTCTCCGGTTGACTAGGTTGACTAGAAAGGAAACCAAGAAAACCAGCAAAGAGGAAGGGAGTTTGTGATCGCCAGGGCCTTACCTGTGTCTGAGGAGTGATGTGATCGCGTCGGTGCAGCAACCTCGCGCAGCGGATGGAGATGGGGCTTCAACTTCTCCTCCTTCGGCCAGCCAAAGAAGAAGAGCTCCGCGGTCTTCTGCGAATCGTTCCTTCCACAAAAAGACACTCTATTAGTCTAAGGAAAGCGTGGTAAATGCTCAGAAATGGAAAAAGATAGCCCAAAAGGAAAGTTCCGTACCGGATGCGGACTTGAGAAGAGGGGTGGCCATGTTCTATGACCACCCTTCTTCCCTCCGTTTTTGGTTGGGAAACCTCTTTCTAGGTGTTTAGGGAAGTGGCCTACGTGCCTAGAGTGTGTGGGAAGGTGTGTGCAACATGCAAATATTAAAGGAAGGGAAAGGAAAAAGAGGAAGAAGGAGTTGTTGATCCTCGTTTGTTGGTGTTGTAGCTCCTTGCAAGGCTCCTCCAGCTCAGGAAGAAGCCTCCTGAATGTTCCAAATGGTGAGAAGAAGAAGAGGGTGAGTTGTGGAAGCTAGGGTGCAAGTTTCTCTCTCTTCTCTCAAGGTAGCAGCATGTGGACGTCTAGCCTTCCCCCCACTTTCACTTAGAAGGCCAGAGAGGGAGTTAATTAGGCAGTGGGGTCGAAGTTCAGAAGCCTTGGATGCTTAGTGTGAAGAAACACACTTTGCACACTTGGCAATTCATGCATAAAGGCTCCAACCAATGGGGGGAGGCCAAGTAGGATTTTTACTGGGTCAAGGAAGTGCCAAGGTGGCCCATATGCCCTTGGGAACGGCCCCACGTGCTGCATGGGTGAGAGAATGGTGCAAGTGGGCTAGATTCTCGAGGTTGTTGCGCAAACCAAGTAAACCATGTTGACGTCAATCGATACTGCCGTCAACCACATGCAGACGTCCAGAGATGTGGACGTCAAGATGGGTCAACGTCCAGGGGTCTTGCCGTCAACATGTAGTAGGTGGCAATCGATGCTGTCGTCTACATGGCATCCGAGGCAAGTCAACAATGGTCAAATGGGCTTTATTGGGCCAAAGAACCATGCGGGCCGAAACAAATGGTCAAACGGGCTTTATTGGGCCAAAGAACCATGCGGGGATGAGCCGAAACAAATGGTTAAATGGGCTTTATTGGGCCAAGAACCATGCGGGGATGAGCCGAATCTCGCTTCTACAAATGCCCCTTCGATACATCTGGTCTGGCAAGGGAGCAAAGCGGACTGAAAGGTTGGTGTCTCGGTAAACAAAGGACGTGGAGATTTGATGAAGGGCCATCTCCGAGGATAGGAATTCTAGCAAGCCAAATGAATGAGTTAGGCTAGAAACAAGTGACAGATCGTCTGAGAGACAAATGTGGGTAAGAGGAAGAGTGATCTACCCGTGTAACTACAAGTGCAACCCAACGGTAGGGTTCCTGGCATGGCCGTGTTGGACTTTGACTAGTTTCTGGTATGTCTGAGTCAAAGGAGTTGTAATATGACGGTTGAATCAGGAGGGTCTCATAACCGAAGCTCATGGGCTCGCTGGCCTAATCAGGGTGTCTATCCCGAATTTAGGAGGTCGTGGAGACAAGGAGTTGGTTAATCTCTCAAAAGATTATCAAAAGATTCTAACTGGAATCAACGTTCGGAAAGCCTGGAGTCCGAAATTAAGCTCGCGACTGGTGAAGGCTCAAATGAACTCAATAAGGCTTCTTGACTGTTTGTGAAAGTCACGGTGGGACAACTTGGAAAATGGGCAACAAAGACCCGATATCAACTTGGATAATCAAGGAGATGCTGACATGGTAGGCTAACTGAGCTCGGGGAGCCATGGAGCAATCAAATGATCAAGGAAAATCACCATTTTTTTTTGAGTCAGTGAGAGAATGTTAGCAGTGAAGACCTAAATGAATGCTGGTGTGGGTAGCCTATCTAAAATGCAAGTGAGAACCAGAGGAAAATTCTAAAGGCCATACGAATAACTGAGAGATCGCAAACCCATCACGGTTTTTTTTGGTAAAGGGGAACTTAGGGTTCACGGTCGCCAAATTATTCGCCTCTGGTGGGGTCCTACGTTAGACATACCTGTAACGCTCAAGGTCGCATGAGCATTCCGAATCTGAAGCGCAGCTTGTGCTTAAAATATCTGCAAAACAACTTGAAGCACAAGATAAAGGATAATGACCATGTGAAAAATAATACTTAAAAAATTTCTGCGGAGTAAACGTCCACATTGATGGCCGTTTAATTCAAACTTGGCGTCCAGACCTGGCCGTTGACCGTACTTCAAGGTCTGACACTGATGATCCATTGGCGTCAACAACCTAGATGTAGACAGTACGGCAACGGCCAAAATATTGACGTCAGCAAAAGTGAGGACGACCAGATCTTGACGTTAAATTTGAAAAACAGTTTTTTTTGAACCGACGCTTCCTCCCGGCGCCATTTGGTCTTCCAAGCACTGGGAGAAGCTTACCCTTTCAACCTTTCTTCTTCTCCACTCTCACACCCCCAATCTCCTAAACCCTCTAAAACCTCTTGCTTTTCTTTTCCTAACCGAGCCCTAACAATCTGCCGATGAAGACAAGGGGAAAGCGCACCGTCCTTCGCACCCGACGCCAACTGGGGCAGGAGGAGGAGGACGTGGTAATGGCGGGAGACACGGCGGTGGAGGAGGAAGCCGGACCGTCGGTGGCCGGCGCCGGTGGTGACAGTGAACCGGATGGAGAGGGATCCTCCGGGGATGACAGAGGAGACGAGACGGAGGCGGAGGTGCCCCGACTGCCCAAGGTAGGTCTCATGACCCTGAAATCCTCTGTGGTTGTGTGTTGTAACAAGTGGAAAGAGGGGGAAACAGAGGAGACTCTGTCGGGTTTGACAGGAAGTTGATGTCCAGATCGGTGGACGTTGAGTTCCTATCAACGTCCACCCCCTTGTCGTCTAAGTGAACTTGACGGCAAGGTGTTGGACACCGACAGAGGAACATGATGGCCACCCATGGATGCTGATTCAGAGTAAACGGCAGACCCCTTGACGTCAAGTTGGGGTTAACGGCAATCGATACTGACGCCTATTTTTCTGGGTTTTCTGCAGGGTAAGGGCCGAATGAGGAGCAGAGTAACATGGGACCTGTGCTGGGCGTGGTACAGGGCCCTGCCGGAGGCCCAGCAGACCCGGATAGCTAGGATGGGGTTTGGGCACCTCCTGTTGGTACGTCCATTCCATGTGGACGTACCGTACTTAGAGGCCTTGAGGGAGAGGTGGGAGAAGGACTGCAAGGCATTCATTATGCCTTGGGGGCACATGATACCTACGTTGGAGGATGTAGCGTATCTGAAGGGACTGCCGGTTCAGGGAGAGCCAGTGGTCGGATAGGAGAGGAGTGACTACCACGATGACATTGTGGAGTTGCTGGGGCCGGAGTTTGTAGCGGGTAGGAGGAGGCCGATCTGGAGCATCCTGCTCGGATCATTGTCAGAAGCTGTAGGACTGAGGGGTAGGAGGAGAGGGCCCCTGGAGACTTTGGAGGAGTTCTATACTGGAGTGCGGGGAGCACTAGACGTGGTGGACCGGAGTGAGGAGCGGTCAGTCAGGATCTTCGTTGCCTACCTCTTCGGGCGACTTCTTTTCGTGACGCAGTCATCCCAGATGAACTGCAAGTTCGTGCTTTTGCTGAGGGACCTGGCGCAGGCTGGGAGATATGCATGGGGCGCCGTGATGTTGGGGCATCTTTTCTCTCTTCTCCAGCAGTTCGCGACGCTCTCAGAGCACCGGGGGCTTCACCCCCTTTCTTTAGGTACACAACTTTTCTTTAAATGCTTATCATTGAATTTTAAATTGATTAACTGCCTCACTGACATTCTCTTTCTTGATGCCTTGCAGATCTGGGGGTACACCCGCTTTCCTATGGGACGCGGGACACAGGCAGAGGGGCGCCAGACCATGGTGCCTCTCATGGCATGGTGGGAGGTAGCTCCCGATCCCAGGGTGACGGACCGGCGTGCGGAGGACGTGCGCGCCGCACTAGACCACTACCCCCATGATCAGGTACAGAATTCAACTGGCTCTCATGCATTCTTTCGATTGTTGCTTTTTTTTATTGATGTGACTGACCAGTGTTCTTTTCTTTACAGGTGGTGTGGACCCCGTATGTGGGGGAGGTGGACGCTTCGCACCCGGCGGTGGCGGCGGGTCGCCCTCTGTTCGATCGCCACCTACTGCTGCTGTGCCTGGGGACCTGCAAGGTCCTCTACTTAGAGTTCGTAGTCCGAACGCTAGGCTGGCACCAGCGTGCCGTCGAGGTACCTTCTCTAGGTAGGGAGGGGCACTCGCGTCTCTGGTTCTTCGCCGAGGACTGGGACTGGAGCGAGGAGCACGGGACCACCGTCACCTACTGGTGAGAGGGCGGCGAGCAGGTCCTCAGACAGGCAGACCTCCAGGACAGCTCTGCGTACCTGGAGGGGTACCGGGCACGCTACGCTGGACGACTCCGGCTAGACTGGCGAGTGGTGAGCGAATTTCTAACTCTAAGCCATTGTCATTTAAATTTCTTGATTTGATTCTAACCTTGAAGTGAATGACAACTGCCGGAGTTGTAGGCAATCCGCCTCCTAGAGGGCCGGTTGGCGGAGCAGGAGGTGGAGTTGGAGAGGCTTCGTGCCGAGGTGCGGACACGGGTAAGTACATTTCTCAGCCTATCTTGAATTCGAATTGATTTGGAATTGATTTGATTTGACAAAGATATGTGAATGCAGAAGGGGGAGCTAGCGAGGGTACGGGCGAGCCGTGACGCAGGGGAGAGCTCGCCCGCACTACTGGCCAGAGGGGACATGGCGGTCCGCCTACAGGAGGCACTGGACCGGGCACAGGTGCGGGTCCAGGAGCTCGAGACGAGGACCCAGGAGCTGGAGGCGGAGGTAAGACACTAAACCGACACCTTCTCACTCATGATTTGATTTGATTCAATTTAACGTATTTGATCCTTTGCTCTTTTGTGCGCAGCAGCGGGGAGGGGGAGTGACGACCCTCCAGGTGCAGATGGAGAGTCTGCGGCTAGAGGTGATGAGAGTGGAGGGTCGCTTGCTCGAGGCGCGGGAGCGGGAGGCGAGAGAGAGGGAGAGGGAGACGGATAGAGCCCGGATGGAGATTGCAAAGAACTACGAGATTTTGAAGGATCTGGTGCTGAAGAAACGCCGAGAGCAGCAGCGGGCGGCCCAGCAGGAGGCACAGGGGAGGACGGCATCAGCCTTTGCCTCACTAGACGACATTGTGTCCTTAGGGGACCCGTCCGTGGCACGAGGAGGGCTGCAGCGGCCAGAGGCATCGACAGCATCGAGACCTCCTCTCCCTGACCGGCGTCGGGAGAGGGAGGAGGAGGAGGTGAGCAGCTCTTGTAGGCAGAGGCTAGCGAGGGAGAGAGGAGAGAGGAGTGATGTGTACCACTAGGGGTATGCCCCTGTCATGATATGTATAGAACTTTGACCTTTATAGTGGATTTTTGTGGACTTTTGTCATTTGTGTGCTTGAATGGTTTGCTTTGTACTTTGGTTCCTGCATCCACAACACTTAAAGGAAAAAGTTAATGTAGATCTATTTTTAGCCCCTTGCCTAAGTGATGTACCTTTCTTGAGATCTGGTCAGGGGGCTAATGTCTAATCAAAGGAAAGAACATAAGTAAAATAACCGAAGGGAAATATGCACATTCATTTTTTTTTTCAAAAATAAGAGGAAGATATGTACATGGGCAAAATATATACATCGAGAGACTCTCTTTTGGTTCTTTTTTGTAATTTTTTTTTATTTTTCTGGATTTTTGGACTCTAAAATACATATTCATCACATGTCAAAGCATAGGGTCTGTGTGATCTACTTAACCACGGAGGTCATGAATAAGGAGGATTGTGCATGAATTCCTTGATGTTGGAAATTGCCCCTAGCCTTCTTGATATTTTCCACCACGGAAGGTCTTGTACAGTCAAATTTGCCCCTAGAGGGAGGAATTTGGAAGAAATAAGTAGGAAGTCATGCAAGGATTTGGTTCGAACCACTTTCTGTTTCCAAACCAACATCTCACACTAAAAGACTTGGTCAACAATTATTTCCACGGGAATTTTTCTTATTTGATTTCAAGGGTGGAGGTACGTACTTTTTGCTACCTACTTGATTTGGTCAGCCTTTTTCTGGGTACATACTTTTTGCTACCCGTTTTTGACCTTTTTGGCTTTTCTTTTCCCCTTTAGGCTTGATTTAGCATTATGTCCCTTGCTTTTTCTTGATTGCCCCTGTTTATGGTAACCTTGTCCTTTAGATGGGAGTGGATGGTCCCCTACTCGTAGTTTGCTCCGCTTCCAGACATGGCTGAGTGGGAGAAGAATAGGGGAAACATATTGACCGGATTAGACTATCCGAGAGTACTTGTGATTTTCCAGCTAGAGGGCTATATCTTAACATCGTGTGGTGTGTGAATAAACCCTACCTCACTAATGACCAAGTGGAAAAGTAGAGACTTAAACCCACACCGTTAACAAGTGATGAATAACAGACTTGACGGACTGACTGATTAAGGATAGAATTTCTTGAGGTAGACTGCGTTCCACGGATATGACAACCCCACTCCTTCGGCATCTACCAACTTATAAGCGTTCCCTGAATATACTTCCTTGACAACGAACAGACCTTCCTAATTTTCTTGCAATTTGCTCCTAGGACCTGGTGCCTTTATGATTTTACGCTTTAGGACCATTTCACCCACTTTGAATTTTCTCTCAAGAACTCTTTTAGTGCAAAAACGTGCAATTCTCTGACGGTAGACTTGAGCATGGTCAGCCGCTATCATTTGACTTTCATCTAAGAGTTCAAGTTGTGCCAACAAGGCTTTCCGACGTTGATCGGGGTCAAGTTCAGAATCCAATTGAACTCTAAGTGAAGGGACGAGGATCTCATATGGGAGTATCGCATCTGATCTGTATGTCAAAGCATAGGGAGTTTGCCCCATAGGAGTCCGGACCGAGGTGCGATAAGCCCAAAGAGCTTCAACCAAGCGATCTGGCCAGTCAGCATTGTTATGAGATTTGCATGTTTTCTTTATGATTTTGATGAGAGTTTTATTAGTAGCTTCCGCTTGTCCATTACCTTGTGGATAATATGGGGATGAATGATGCAAGTTAATGCCATATATACCACACATGTCGTGAAGCTCCTGTGAAGTGAATTGAGGTCCATTGTCGGTGACGATGTCTCGAGGCATGCCGAACCTTGCAAGGATGTTGCGCTTGATGAATTTGACCACTGTTGAAGCTTTGACCTTTATGAATGCTTTTGCTTCAGCCCACTTTGTGAAGTATTCCGTGGCAGTCAGAATGAAGGACTTCTTACGGATTTCTCCGATTCTATCCGCGAGTGGACCAACCACGTCGAATGCCCACATGGCGAAAGGCCATGGGGCGATGAGAGGGTGAAAAGAAGAGGAAGGAGCATGAATTTTGTCACCGTGCAATTAGCATTTAGCACAGTGACGGACAAAATGACGACAGTCTTCTTCCATGGTAGGCCAATAATAGTGTCTTAGCAACTTTTGGGCAATTGCTCTACCATTAACATGGCCACCACATTCACTAGAGTGAGTGGCTTCAACAACATCTTCAGACTCGATTTCATCGAGGCAACAAAGATAGACCCCACTGAGAGACTATTTGTACAGAATGCCACCTATGATCTTGTAACATTCCGAGATGCGGCGAATGGCTCGTCTATCTGCAGAGGTGGCATAATCGGGGAAGGATCCATCTTTGATAAAGTTCTCAATGTCAAAATACCAAGGATGGCCATCTTCGAGGTCGATTTCTGGCTCTTTCGAGAGCGCATGGACCCGAAGGGATAGAGAAGGAGACGTGAGTTGAGAAAACCAAGGATCTACATGGGAAGGGACTCTCAACCTTTGGACAGAGACAGTTTCAGAAGATCTTCCCAAAGGGAAGGGAATGGAAGAAGCTAAGGAAGCGAGTGAATCTGCTAGGATATTCTGAGCCCTGGGAGTGTGAACTAGGGTGAGCTTCCTAAATTGCCGGACTACTTTTCCTATCAATTCTTGGTATGGTTTCAACTTGGGGTCCCGAGTTTGGTACTTGCTAAGAGATTGCCGGAGTATCAACTGCGAATCACCAATTATCCTTAACTCCTTGACTCCGAGCAACAGTGCCATTTTCAGTCCAACTAAGAGCGCTTCATACTCGGCCACATTGTTCGTGGCTCGAAAGGTTAACTGGTAGGCGTGCGGAATGACTACCCCTTCCGGTGAGAGGAGGACTGCCCCTATTCCACACCCTTTGGAATTGAGGGCCCCGTCGAAGTAAAGTACCCACGAAGGTTCACCATCGATAATGGTTCCTAACTCTTCATCGGGAAAGCTTTCATCAACGGGAGGCATGAAGGTAAGGGGTGGTGGGCCAAATGCTCAGCAATAGCGTGCACCTTGATCGACTTTTGGTTGACGTAGGTGATATCAAATTGATTGAGGAAACTCTGCCACCTCATCAACCGATCAGTCAGGACAGGCTTCTCAAGCAAGTACCAAATTGAGTCCATACGCGCCAGAAGTTTCACTTCATAAGCTAGGAAATAATGCTTTAACTTCTGGGCAACCCAGACGACGGCCGCACACGTCCTTTCCATGGCGGTGTATTTCTTTTCAGCTTCATTGAACAACTTGGATAGATAATACACCGCTCTCTCCTTCTTCTCGTCGTCGTATTTGGCCAAAACTGCTCCAGTTGAATCTTCAGTGGTTGACACATAGAGCAGTAAAGGCCGACCCGGGACCGGAGGAGCGAGAACAGGGGGATTGAACAGATAGCTCTTCAACTAATCAAAGGCCTTTTGACATTTCTCGTTCCAATCAAACTTAGCCTCTCCTCTAAGCATCTCATAGAAGGGCTTACAACGGATTGAATGCTGGGAGATGAATCTCCTAATAAACTGAAGTTTGCCTATTAGCCCTCTAACTTCTCTGATATTCCTAGGAGGAGGCATGTCGATTATTGCTTTGGCCTTGTTGGGATCAATCTCAATTCCTCGCTTGCTTACTATGAACCCCAGCAACTTCCCCGAGGAGACACCAAAGACACACTTCTTGGGGTTCATCTTAAGATTGTGTTCTCTAGACCGTTGGAGAACTGCCCGGAGGACCTCAGCATGGCCATGTCGAGTTTTTGATTTAACCAAGACATCATCCACATAGACCTCCATGTTCACATGCATCATGTCATGAAAAATCACCATCATTGCCCTTTGATAGGTTGCTCCCGCATTCTTCACTCCGAAGGGCATGACGACATAACAGTAGGTCCCCCAGGGCATTGTGAAAGAAGTTTTCTCTTGGTCTTCCTCCGCCAGACGGATCTGGTTATACCCAGAGAAACCATCCATGAAAGACAACATCTCAAAACCGGCAGTGTTGTCCACTAGGACATCTATGTATTGGAGAGGGAAATCGTCCATTAGGCAAGCACAATTAAGGTCACTGAAATCTATACAAATTCTAACCTTACCGTCCTTCTTCATCACAGGGATGATATTAGCTACCCATTGTGGATACAGCACAACCCTAATGAATTTGGCTTTATGCAACTTGTCAACCTCCTCTTTGATCTTGAGTGCAAGCTTGGGATGTAGCCTTCTTAGCTTTTGTTTGACGGCCTTCGCGTGGGCTTTTAGAACCAACCGGTGCTCGACCAAAGAGGTGTCAAGTCCTGGCATGTCCTCGTAGGACCAAGCAAAACCATAGGAGAATTCCTTGAGAATAGCTACCAGAGCTTCTTCTTCTTCAACACTCAAGTTGGCACTATTCAAAACTACCTTCGGGGATTCTTCAGTGCCAAGGTTGACCTCTTTAGTGGGCTCGTCCGCAGCCATGGTTGGCTCATCAAACCTCTTTGTGCCATCCACATAGGAGCTCACTGGGTCCTCTTCTTCTGACCCAGGATCTCCCAACTCACCCTTCTCATCAAAATCCAACAGATAAACTCCTAAATCATCGTCTACAGAGTCGCCTTCTTCAAAATCAGATTCAACAAGGGCAGGCTCCTCAAGAAACTCTGGGACTTGACTTAACTTGGCACACCTCTCAGCCAAGGGCATGGCATAATGGGCAGGAACTTGCCTACCCTTGTCCTTGCACACACATGGCTGAGAGGATCTAGACTCTTCTAATCCTAGACCGAACCCTAGACTAGACTCTAGACCCGACTCTAAGCTAAAATCTAGACCACTATGTAGAGGACTGCTATGTACAAAACTATGTATAGGGGAAGTGCCCCTAGATGGGCGAGGAAAGGAGTCTAAGCTGGAGAGCGTCGGCCCCTGGCCGAGCGGAAGGGACTCCAGAGCGGAAGGGTGCTCGATGGAGACCTCACATTCCCATCTTTGAGAATTGGCATTTTTTTTTGGGAGTCAAGGCCTAAAACCATGAGTTGCTGACTCAAGGCGGCCTCGACTGGCCATGTAAGGAATGGAGAAAGAACGGGTGCAGAAAGAAGGGAGAAAGAAGAAGTTGAAGGTGGAGGGGAGTCAGGTGCCGGGCACACCTTAGTTGGGTGAGATTGTGAAGGAGAAGGAGAAGATGGAGAGTCAGAACCGAAGAGCGATAGAAGGCCAAAATCTTCGGAGACTTCCTCTAATTGAGCGCCCTCTTCTTCATCGCTCTCCGAGTCGGACAGCTCTTCAACCACCGGCTCCCGAGTTCCTGGTTGAGGGGGTCCCCGAATGAAATGCTCGCTCAAGGTCCAAGTAAGAGGCTGGTAGAGGATAAATCGATCCGGATGAATGGGGTCCGGATGAAACCCTAAGCCAGCCCTATCTAGTGGCCTCTTGACTTTGATGTGGTAGACAGGACCCTGCTGGTTCTTACCCAATCCTTGGCCATGTATATAGCCGATTCTAGCCATTACCTCCCAACCTTTCCCTTGGGGACATGGGACATGGGATTCTTCAGCTGACTGGGGAGGTTGGCTGAGATCACAGGGCAAGGGGAAGTCAAAGAATGACATGACAGGCTTCTTCCCCTTGTTTGGAACGAACAAATGCGGCATCTGCTCCGAAGTGATGGAGTTGAGAGTTTCCAAGGTAGGAATGCTCTTAATTTTGATAATCGGCCCATTGAAAGGAAACTTGAAACACTGATGGGCGGTGGAAGGGACCCCTAAGGTTTGTTCCAGCCAGGGACGACCGAGAATGGCCTTGTAGGCCGGATCGACGTCGAGCACTAGAAACTCAGAAGACATGGTAACAGGCCCGATCTCAAGCTGAAGAGCAATCTTACCCTTGGCAACCCTCATGGACTTGTCATAGGCAGCAATTGTGGAGCAGATTTTCTCCAGATTATCTTCCCCCAAACCCAATTTCTTGAGGGTCTTCATCGGACATACGTTGATGGATGCCCCGGTGTCGATGAGAGTGGAGTCTACCGAAACCCCATTGAGGTTGATGGTAAGACAGAGAGGAAGCGAACGACACTCGGGAGCTGCAAGATCTTTGTCTGAAAAAGAGATTGAAGGTCCTTGGGTGAGGGAGAGAATGGCATTGGTGACCCCACTGGGAGGGAGGTCATCATTGACCATGATTTTCTGGAGGAATTGGAGGAGGGTGAACTGGTGAGATGGCGACCTCCGAATCAATTCTAAAATAGACACCCTCGCGGGTGTCTTATCTAGGTGTTGCAGAATATCATATTCGGTGCCGGCAGGTGGTGGACGTCCACTATCCTCCTCATCTTGCAAAGGCCGCGGGGGTGGAGGAACGATCCGGTTCCTAAGTGTGACATGAACATCTTCTTGAGACTTAGGGAGAATTAGCTGGAGAGGTCTAGTCTCAGGGGTAAATGGCTCATGGATAGGGAAGGTAGGAGGGTAGGCCTCTTGCTGGGTAGGTCGGATGAGGACTAAAGGTTGTTCCTCTAAAATGGTGTCTACAGTGGCGGAGGGTTCCTCAGACTCTACGGAAGGACACGGGTACCATGCTTCAAAGCCTTCTACCCCCCACTTTTGTTCTCTCCTCACAACCTGGGGTTCTGAATGTGTCATGGTGTGGACATTTTCCTGGGACTTAGAGGAGGAGGGATTGTTGCTTTGATAGTTGGGGAGAGGGTTTTGGACGATACCCAGCTATTTCTTGGTATACCTAGACTTTGCTATGGCTACCTTGTCATCCTCCCAGTTAATCCTTCCCTGGTCGTTCATGTCATACACCCAGTCACGGAAGGTGAAGCAGTTGTTGAGCTGATGACTTTGAGCCCTATGGTAAGGACAGTATTTGGAGGTGTCCACCCTCGGATTGATGTTCTCCTTTGTGGGGGGAGTTGGATAGCATCGCAGACATGAGGACGAAGAATACGTCTTCAAGGGTCTCAGGTAGAGGAGGGTAGTGAGACCTCTTAGGGCCAGGCCGGGTGTAGCAAGCAGGAGGGGGGGCTGCAGAGTAAGGCTTGGAGGGGTGTGACGGGAACTGGTGAAGGTTGGAAGGATTGGATGGAGGATTGGAGGGCTTGTTTGGAGGCCTCAATGGCTGACTGCAAGCATTCACAGACTCATTGACGGTCACCCCCTCGGTGGTAGGTGCCACGGCAGCCTTGCGTCCCTTGGGCTTCCCTTCAAAGAAGTGTGGCAGAGAAGAGTCCTTAATTTGGTTGTGGACCACCCTAGCTCAGTTGTAGAGATGTGCGAATGAGGGGAACTCACTCTGCATCAAGATAGAGTGGAGCACAGAGGTGGTGTTGGTAACCAACATAGTTATGGCCTGGGACACTGGGATAGGTATGTCTGCCCTTGATGCCATGGATCACCATCGGTTGTCAAATGTGACAAAGTCTTCATCCGGCTTCATCTTTTCCGCCACCAAGTCAGGAAGTGTAGGGACTTGGGTGGCCATATACGAGAAGTGCGAGATGAATTGCTCGAAGACGATGTCAAAATTAATGAGGTCCGATGCGGGTAAGGAGGTGAACCACATCAAAGCCTCCCCTTCTAACGATTGTTGGAAGAGGTGAAATAAAAGAACCCGATCGTACAGCCATCGATGGGAATCCATGGTAAATCCGGCAAGATGGAATTGGGGATCAGAGGTCCCATCATACTTGCGGTACTTCGGGGCCTTGAAACCCGGAGGAAAGTAGGCATTGGGAAGCTTGCAATAGTTCTGGTGGGAATGAGGCTTTGAAAGGGACAAAGATTTAGCCAAAAGCTTCCTAATAAGCCCCTCCATCTCCGAACGAGAGACATATTCAGATTGAGTGGGGGGCGCGGGCTGAGCATGAGGTGGGTAGGAGAAGGAAGGAGTTGGGACAAGGGTAGGCAAAGGAGTGGAGGGAATTGGAGTGGAAAAGGGGACAGGGGAGATGGGAACCCGTGAAGGGGTAGCAGGCTTAGGAATGGGCCTGGATGAGGAAGCTTGGAAAGGAGAAGGGGATGGAGAGGAGGGAGAGGCTGCTGCCCGGATAGTATGCTTAGAAAGCATTGAAATGATGTGCTCGGGCGAGTAACGGGAGAGGAGCTTGGAGAATTCAGGGTCTTCTTGAGTGTCTTGTGCATAGGTGGGATTGACCCTTAAACTCACGCTCCCCTCAAAATCAGCTTGAGAGGAAGAAGATGAGTGAACTGACTCTTCGGGCTGGTTGTTGGTGTCAACCATCCCGACAAACTCATGAGCATTATCTTCATACTCAAAAGCCGGATTATCCGCCATATTCAAAGAACTTAACCAAGCATCCATTAACACACAACCTACTAATTTTTGAATGGTTAAAGTTGAAGTAATTACACTATTTTAGGAGAAATGTGGGTTTCTACCAAACAATGTTATCAAACAACGTCCCCAAGATTTTAAAGATTAAAGTTATGTGTTAATTAGTCTTGCAAAGGCCGATTCTCTCAAATCTGACTCAAAACCAGGTGAGTAGGCAAGCTAGACAGGGAGGGTGAAGGTCCTCCTACCCCGTACCATGAGGGAATCCATGGAATTTAGGGACTTATAGAGTTTTCTTCAGAACCAAGGCAATTTACCCGAGAGGGAATCCCCAAGTAAAAGGTTGTAAACCGAAGAAGGGTTATCCTAGAATGTGAGGGGAGGCTAGAACAAGTGAGAAGAAGGATTCCCCAGTGACTGAGGACCGTTAGAAGCAATCAGTAAGCAAACAGAAAACAAAATCAGAACAAAACAATCACAAACATGCTTATGTGAAACTAGACGGCATGCAGGGTGACGCACAGTTCATCAGAAACAGACAGACGCTAAGATCAACGGACGCTAATAGGAAGTAAACGACAACCTATATGGATGCTAAGAGTCAATAAATGGCAGGAAATCTGGACGTTTACCTGAGTAAACGACAAGATCGCTTGCCGTCTACTTGGGTGCAGACAGACCACAGTGGCAGAAGCTGTCCCACCGTGATCGCCAAAGAGGAGACTGTGGATGCTCGTTCCCGCGCCGTACCCCCCGGTCGACTGTGGGGTTCTCCGGGTGCTCACGAATGTCGCTGATCTCTCGTTGGCGATGATGGGTAGGTGGTTGACCTCGTTGACTCTCTGGTTGACTAGGTTGACTAGAGAGGAAACAAAGAAAACCAGCAAAGAGGAAGGGAGTTTGGGATCGCCAGGGCCTCACCTGTGCCCGAGGAGTGATGTGATCGCGTCGGTGCAGCAACCTCGTGCAACGGATGGAGATGGGGCTTCAACTTCTCCTCCTTAGACCGGACAAAGAAGAAGAGCTCCGCGGTCTTCTGCGAATTGTTCCTGCCACAAAAAGACACTCTATTAGTCTAAGGAAAGCATGGTAAATGCTCAGAAATGGAAAAAGACAGCCCAAAAGGAGAGTCTCGTACCCGATGCGAACTTGAGAAGAGGGGTGGCCAAGTGCTATGACCACCCTTCTTCCCTCCGTTTTTGGTTGGGAAATCCCTTTCTAGGTGTGTAGGGAAGTGGCCTACGTGCCTAGAGTGTGTGGGAAGGTGTGTGCAACATGCAAATATTAAAGGAAGGGAAAGGAAAAAGAGGAAGAAGGAGGTGTTGATCCTCGTTTGTTGGCGTTGTAGCTCCTTGCAAGGCTCCTCCAGCTCGGGAAGAAGCCTCTTGAACATCCCAAATGGTGAGAAGAAGAAGAGGGTGAGTTGTGGAAGCTAGGGTGCAAGTTTCTCTCTCTTCTCTCAAGGTAGCAGCATGTGGACGTCCAGCCTTCCCCCCACTTTCACTTAGAAGGCCAGAGAGGGAGTTAAATAGGTAGTGGGGTCAGAGTTCAGAAGCCTTGGATGCTTAGTGTGAAGAAACACACTTTGCACACTTGGCAGTTCATGCGTAAAGGCTCCAACCAATGGGGGGAGGCCAAGTAGGATTTTTACTGGGTCAAGGGAGTGCCAAGGTGGCCCATATGCCCGTTGTGAACGGCCCCACGCGCTGCATGGGCGAGAGAATGGCACAAGTGGGCTAGATTCTCGGGGTTGTTGCGCAGACCAAGTAAACCATGTTGACGTCAATCGATACTGCCGTCAACCACATGCAGACGTCCAAAGATGTGGACGTTAAGATGGGTCAACGTCCAGGGGTCTTGCCGTCAACATGTAGCCGGCGGCAATCGATGCTGCCATCTACATGGTATCCGAGGCAAGTCAATAATTGGTCAAACAGGCTTTATTGGGCCAAATAACCATGCGGCGATGAGCCGAATCTCGCATCTACAGCTGTCGGAAACTGTGTACTCTGTTGGGTTTTGCCGGCAACAGAGTAGGTTGTCGACTGGTTGGTCGCGATAGCAAGGTTTGTTGGTGGCTGCATCCGTGCAGTTTTTGGTTGGCATTTTCTACTATTCGAGCCGGTTTTGGCATTGCTTGGCACCTGTGGGGTTGTCGTTCTGTTCGGACGCCCCCCGATGTGTGGCTGGAGTGAGCCATTGGTTTTCGATGGTGTGCTCCCCATGTGTTTGGAGCCCGTTGTGTGAGCCGTTGATTTTCCAACTTCATATGCCTGTGCGCATTTGGCACTGTGGCTGTTGCCACGAGGAAGTCGTGTTGAGACTTAGTGGCTTATTCGCTTTGGTCTTACGTTTGCTCCCTGTGTTTCATTTCGTGCCTCGGGATCCTTTGGGCTTGCCCCAATTTCGAGGATGAAATTGTTTTAAGGGGGGTAGAATGTAAGACCCAGCTTCCCAGCTTTCCGTTTGGTGTCTGGGATGACTGGCCGCTAATGCGTCTAGGCTGGGCGACACGTTAGTGTCACGTCCGGGGTGCCCAACGCGACAATCATCCTTGTCGCGACGGGCGTGTGTGTCACGTTCTTGTCGTGCCTGGCATACCCATCACGTCTTGGTGTCGTGACCAGTCAATGGGTCGCGATTGCTTTCTATCGTGTCCGTCGTCTAACATCTTTCAGAGTGGCAGGTGTGTCAGTATGGCTTGTCGTGTTGTCGCGGCGACCATGGGGGGCGTGTTCTTATCGCGGCCCGTTGACCCGTCGCGCTAAGGTTGTTAACGCGACGGGGCGGTCCGCCGCGTTCTGGGTGCCGGGGGCTTAAGGCACTGGCCGGCTACCCCTTCCCCCTCTCTCCCCTGTTCTTCCCTTTCCCCTCTTCTCTGGCATTGGGGAGGCTCCCCTCTGGCAATCCAAGCGTGGAGCAGTCGGCGAGCTCGTGCGGAGCGGCAGAGCGGAGTCATGGAGTGAGGAGGAGGTGGCCGTGCATCGTGAAGGCCCTTCGTGGATTCGATTCTTTGTAACCGGTAGGGATTTCTTGTGCCCTCTCTAATATGGGTGGATTGGAGCACTCATGGTTTGTAGAATAGCTTTCTAGCTTTCCTCATGATCCCTCCCTTGTGTGTGCATGTTTGTAGCTCGTAGGCAACCCCAGGATTGAGGATCCCAGTGGTCTGCCTCTCTGCTGATGTCGTGATCGCGCGACATGTCACGACATCAGAAGAGGCATTGGCTCAGTCGGGCGTGACCTTATCGTGGCTCATTTGGCCATCGTGATAAGGTGCGCTGTCGCGGCGCGTTTACCTGTCACGACGTGCGGCCTCGGCGCGACAGGGCTGTCGTGGCGCGTTTGCTTGTCGCAACAGGGTTCCTGTCACGATGTGCTGCCCCGGCACAACTGTGTTTTCTGTAGCAGTTACCCACCTCGTCGCGATAGCATCGCGATGGCCTTGAGGGCCGCGACAGTGCCTGTGTTGCCTCGTGTGTTTTCCGTGGGCCCGGTTGTGTGTCGGCATGTGCCCCAGGGCAGGCTTTGCCCTTAGGACCTTCTGGTAGGGAACGCGGCAGGTTACCTCCCTGCGTTCAGTGACCGAAGGTGACGCCTGCGTGGCCGTGTCCTGGCAGCGGTGCTAGGAGGGTCGCGTCTGTGTAATAATCGATTGACCGGTGGTCAATCGATTATTAGCTGAGCGACAAGTTTCCGTGTTGCTGGTAGTGTTCTGGGGCTCTAGCTTTTCTTTGCGTGTTTAGTTTCCCGATGGCCCTCCTGGGGGTCTGTGCGTGCCTCGTGCTTGCTGGGCTTGTCGTGTGCTACAAGCCAGCAGTTCAGCGTGGTTCCGTTGTGCTGCCCCGCCTGTTTGCCCTGTGCTTGGCACTTGAGGGCTTGTCCCCGATCTAAGAGGTTGTTACCATTACCTGGGACCCCCATCCTCGGGAGCCTTTGAGGGAGCGTTCGGGGCTACGAGCGTGCTCGAGTTGGCAGCCGACTTGAGGCGGACACTGGAGCTGAGAGGACAATGGTGGCTTGGACAACGACGTTGAGTCGTTTGTAGAGCTCTCTTGTCTAGGGCAAGACGCTGAGGTCATTGAGGTGTTTTCTTCCCGGCGCGGCCCAGACAGTCCTTTGTCTCACTGCCTCTCTCTGCGTTGGTTCCGGAGCCACATAGTGGTGCTAGGCGTGAGGCCGCAGCTTGGCCAGGCTGTGGTGTTGCGTGTGTTGTGTGTTTTTGTAGTGGCTCTGTCTCACCCTTCCACGGGGGTGGAGGCAGGAGCTAGGCTAGCGAGCGGAGCGTGTGGACTACGGGTCCCCCTCTTGGCTGCTAGTGGCAGTGGCTTGGCTGCTGTTGTTGTGACAATGTTTCCTCACAACGTTTGAAAGTGTTACCTGTTGCCCTAGCTTGCACGGTGGTTATAGCCTGAGTGTGCCCAGTTTCCGTGGGCGTCGTTAGTCTGGCCTCATGCAGACCCGTGCTTCTGGCGGTTTCCGCTTCGGTGTTCTCTCAGTTTCGTGGTCCTGTTCTTAGGTGCCAGTCCATGGTGGCATCGGCATGTGTGGCTTCCCGACCTTGTGGCATGTCCACGGTCCAGGGTGGTTCTGCTTGTGGGCCCTCGACCCTGTGGAGGTCTGAGGTGGCTGTGCTTGAGGTGAGACATTGTTCTCACTTGGTTGTTCTGTGGCCTCGATAGGTGTGTCAAGGGTTGCTTCCGTTGTCTACCCGACTTCGTTGGTTTCTACGGGAGTTGTGTGTGGCCCGACCTCGGTTGGTGGTCGTGGCGTTGCGCTATTCTCTTCCACTGCTTAGTAGTATCATGCTCTAGGTGTTATTCATTTTATATCTTTCTACTGTAGTTTTCCTATTTTCGGAGTTCTTGCTGCTCTGGCCGGTGAGGTACTGGTAATCCCTACTGGGCCTTGTTCGTGAGGCTCACCCCCGCTACTTCCTTCAGCTAGGGGCTCGTCATCGCGGGAGCTCAGTGTCAGACGGGTTGGAGAGGCGGCTGTGGCACCGTGTGTTTTTAGCAGCAGTGAGAGCGAGCGTTGTGAGCTCTTGTAGCCGAGTGAGCAGAGAGTTGTACTTTGCAAGTCCTCGGGGTATGCCCCTTAAGGACTACACCTTTCTTCTTGTACATGTGCTTTTACTTGGGACTCGTTGTACAAACCTTTTGTATATTGTATATATTGTTATAGTTATTTAAATTCAGTACATATCTCACTAGACTATTTCTTCTAACCCTTCCGAATCTTCGGATCCGTGGGTGGCGGCGCGACCCTTGGGACCCCTGGCGAGGGTCTGGGAGGTCGGGTCGTTACATGCATCATGTTAGGTAAAACTGAAGTATGTGTAATTGCATAAAAGTAAATGCAATTGTGTTAAGTGGTGCATGAGAAATGTGTGAACAATGTCGTTAATATAAATTGTTTAAAAATGTGCCGTTAGTGACACTGCTACCATAGAGGACTATAGAACCGTATCGTAGTAAAGTCCCTACGGGATGGTTCAATGTGTGTGATATCCTATGGGCATTAGGATGAAATTTTGGACGTAGACAAGTACTACTGGTTAGGGTGGAGAGTGCTTCTCCCGGTTCTGCGTAGTTAACCAAGATCTATGACTATGTTGCCTAGGTGATGGGTATGTGAATGTGTATGTGTGTCCTTCTAGTGGTGGTTTGGACTATGTGTCACGGCAACTAAGTGTAAATATGTGGATATGAATATGTGAACTGTGCAATGTGTAAAATGAGCATGTGAAATTGTTAAGTGAATAAGTTAGTATGTGAATAAGTGTAAACCATTGTGATTATGTTTAATTCATGCCAAAAAAACAAGCTAAATGTCTATATAAATATGATAAATGCATGAGAAAATGGTTAGATTTCATGCTTGGTATGCTATTTACTTTGTACATAGTTCCATACTTTAATTGTGCATAGTTGAAAAATGCTTTGAACAAGATTTGAATCTTTGAACCATGTTGAATAGAATGTGTAGAAAGCATGCTATAGGTTTTATAATTAGTTGTTTAAGTAGCATGAAGCATGTACCATATTTATTTCCTAAATACTTAAGAGACTAGTTTATGATTGTGATATGAGTAAGATTGTATTCATAGATTGCTTGCTGGGTCTCTTTAGACTCATCCTTGCTTCGGCGTACAGGTGTGATAGGTACCTCCATTCCTAAGGAGGATATTGAGTGGAGTGACTGTGAGCGCAAGGAGTAGCTTTAGTTGTGGATAGTGCTTTTGGAGTTGTAATAATGTGGACACTTGCATTTCTTTTATCACTACATAGACTGTGGATATGATGTGGATGATGGAATAAGATTGAATATTTATTTTTTTCCGCTGTTCTATTCCAATATTTGTGTACATCTCAATTAATGTTTAGTGTTGGGTAAATGTCCCACTGTGACGACGTTCTTTATACCGATGTGGATTGGTATAATCGTACCGGTATAAGGAGGGTCATTACACCAGCCAACAAAGCTTCGTATTCGGCGATATTGTTGGTAGCTGGGAGCTCTAATTTGTAGGCTTGTGGAATGGTGGCACCCTCAGGTGATAGAAGAGCAATCCCGATACCCTTTCTATGAGAATTCAAAGCTCCATCAAAATATAACATCCACATAGGATCAGATTGGCTAAGGGACATCAATTCTTCATCTGGAAACTCTAAACGAACATGATCGAATTGTGGAATAGGATGATGAGCAAGATGTTCTTCTATGACATAGCCTTTGATGGATTTTTGCCGAATGTAGGTGATTTCAAACTGGGAGAGGAAACTTTGCTAATGTGCTAGCCTATTAATTAGAACAGATTTTTCGAGAAGGAACTTGATAGGATTCATGCGGGTGATGAGATGGACCTCGTGAGCAAGAAAGTAGTGCTTCAATTTCTACACTACCCATACGAGCATGACACATGTCTTCTCCATTGCTGTGTACTTTTGCTCAAAGGGGTTGTGAAGTTTCGACGGATAGTATGCTGCCCTCTCCTTGCCTTCTTCATCTACTTGCGTAAGGACAACTCCTACCGAGTCTTCTAGGACAGATACATAGAGGATAAGTGGTTTGCCTGGAGTCGGCGGCCTCAGGACAGGGGGATTGGGCAAATATTCCTTAAGTCCGTCAAAAGCCGCCTGACACTACTCATTGATAACTACTAAATTTTTCGTGTTAAATTTTATACATTTAGTTAATTTTAGACATCAGTTGTCCATAAATAATATGCATTTGACTTTAATTTTCATTTCATCCATGCTTAAGTTTTTTTTAACATATTAGTTGATGAGTCAATAAATCACTATTTTAACAAAAATAGGGACATAAGAAATCTTAGTAAATAAATGTTGTTACAATTGTTGTAAATATTTTTAGTAACAAATAGGTATAGGTAAATGTAAATAATGATTTTTTACATATATCTCATCTAATCTCATTAAATAAATAAATACTTTTTACACACCCCAATCATTTCACCAAATCATGACACATACCCCCTCATTAATATACTACATATTCTTTCCCTCACTTCACCACACGATGACACATATCCCCTCCCTTATATGACCATTACATTTTTAATCTCATCTCATCCTATCATAACACGTATACCCGGCCTAACCCTTCCTTTTCTTCCCCAGGAGACCAGCAGAAGCTGCTGGAAGGGGCTGGAGGCGATTTCCTGGTTTGCTTCTGGCGATTTGGGCTGGGTGCTGCGTGGTGTGATGGAAGAGCTTGGGCAAGGTGGGCCTGCTGCTGGGTGTTGCTTGGTGTGATGGTGCAGTGGAGCGGCCAAGGCAGGGCGGGTGTGCTGCGCCTATGGCTGGGGCGGCCAGAGCCGAGGCGACTGAGGCGCTGCTGGTGTGGCATGGCAGGAGGCTAGCTAGGCAGGCGGTGCGCCAGGGCCTGCTGAGGCGGTGCTGAGCGCCAAAGGAGCTGGGGTTCTGGCGCGGCCAGATGGAGATGGTGGAGCTGGGTGTACGGCCCAGGGCTGAAGCAGATCTGGGCGGGGCTGTGCTGAGGTGGCGGCCTGATCTGGGCAGTGCAGGAGCCTGGGCAGCCAGCGCCCAGGCGGGTGTGTGCTGTTCGTGCAGAGTGGCTAGACCAGGTGGTGAGATGGAGGTGCTGAGGTGGCACGTGAGGGTGGCGATGGCGCTGAGGAGATGCTGACATGGCGATCCTGGTGAGGTGTGAAGGCGGCATCCAGGAAGCGGGAAGGAGCTGTGCGATGGAGCCCGAGCATCTATAAAAGGACCCGAGGTCCTCATCTCCGAGGCCGCTGGTGGGATTTTTTTTTGAGAATTTTCAGTTCCCCATTTTCCTGTAATTTTCATTTCGGAGAGCAGAGCTGTGAGAGATTGCTCCTCTTTTCTTCTCCAGGGGGGAGAATTTTTAGGTTTTTATTTCGGCCATTTCATTTCTGTATTTTCCTTTTGAGCAAAGCTTAGTAGGGGAGGGAGACGAGCTTAGCCAGTGGGATTTTGGGAAAATTTTGAGTTCTTCCTGTTCTTGAGTGCTCTGGTTCGGATTTCAGATTTTGTGCTAGTTTTATTTCTTCTGTAATTTCTCTTCAAGTAGCAGAGTAGTGGACTGATCTTGGTATTAAGTGATTAGAGGCTGTTGAGATCAATTTCTATTGCTTATGCAATTATTTGTCCATCTTTATTTCTCAGTCCGGCTGTTGTGATTGGTTTTAAATTTTGCGTTTCATCTTTGTGCTTCAGAGGGTTGTTCCTGGAGCAACCATAGTTCCAATGTTTGTGTTGATTTGTTCAATTCTGCTATTCTTGGTTTAGTGTTTGAACAATGACAGATAGTGCAGAGCAGTGAGGGATTGGCTAGTTCAGATTTAGTTTATTTTGCCATTTCTTTCTTCTGTAATTTTCCTTTGGTATCTGTGGGAGGGAGATCGATGCAGATGATGGAAGTTAGTTTACAGGTTGTTCTTTTCTTCTGTGGAAGACTCAGTGGTGTTTGTATCATTTCTCTTATGTTTTAGTTCGATCTAACATTTTCCTTGTTCTGTGTTCTGTTTGGCATCCGGGAGGTTCTCAACATTGGAGGAATTTAGCTGCTGTGAGGATTGTTTAGCAATTTTCTTCTTCTTTTGTTGGTTTGATGTCAGAGTTGAGAGGTTCTCATATACGATTCAATTGTTGGGTGGGATAGTTAGGCTAGTTCGATTTCATTCCTGCTATGTTAGATAGTTTGATCCATTTCAGTTTCTCATTTCTTCTGGGCTGCACTTTGCTATTTCTTCTGTGTTTAAGTGGTTTGATTAGGAGGTAGACATTTATTTTCCAGTTTTCTTCTGCATTGTCTTCCTCTTGGCTGCTGTGTGAAGAGATAGAGCGCTTCTTTTTATCTGTTGGGAGGGGGATTAGTGTTGTTGTGAGAAGAATTTACCTCTCTTCTTCTGTGAAAGTTTGGGTAGTTTGTTTGACCCCTGCCGAGTGGAAGCAATCCGTGGGTTGGTGCTATGATTGAGTTAGTGGAATTTATTTTATTGCTTTTTATTTCTTTTCTTCTGTGTTGAGAGGAATCCGATCTTATGGAGCTAGCTTCTTCCATTTCTATTGCATTGGTTCATTTCTATTGTGTTGTGGAGATCTCTTTTGTGCTGTTGTATTTAGAGTCCGAATGACTTCTGCTTCTTTACAGACTTCTGTTTACTTGTTTGATCCCTCCATTGTGAGGGTACATTGATTTCAAGTTAAAGTAGTTTTAATTCAAGCTTTATTCAGCCTCTCCGTGGATATGACCTGTGCTCACCATTTTGCTAGTTCCTTTTTGTGATTTTGATTCTGTGAGACAGTTTAGAGGAGGTGAGCTTGTTGCTATGTGCAAGGAACTCTAGACAACGGAATTACACAATCAACAATGCGCGCGTTTCACTCATCCCAATGAAATTCGACTCCCGGCATGGTGAGGTCATAGAAGGGTCTACACCTCTGCAAATGTTGGGAGACGAATGGACGAATAAAGTGCAACCTCTTGATTAATCCTCGAACTTCCTTCAAATTCTTGGGAGGGGCATCTCTCTTATCGCCTTCGCCTTGTTGGGATCTATCTCTATACCCCTCTTGCTCACGATGAAACCTAAAAGCTTACTCGATGAAATGCCAAACACACACTTCTATGGGTTCATCTTTAATTGATACTCTCATGACCTTTGCAGGACCTTTGTTAGAACCCCAAGATGCTCAGCCATTGTCTTTGATTTCACCACCAGGTCGTCCACATACACCTCAATAAAGACATGGATCATGTCATGAAAGATAGCCATCATAGCTCTTTGATAAGTAGCTCCAACATTCTTAAGTCAAAAAGACATGAGCACATAGCAATAGGTCCCCCAAGGTGTAGTGAACGAGGTCTTCTCCTGGTCTTTCTCAGCCAACATAATTTGGTTGTACCCTGAGAAGCCATCCATGAAGGAGAGGGTTTCATACCCATCCGTGTTATCTATGAGCACATCGAGGTGAGGCAATGGGAAATCATCCTTAGGACACGCGTGGTTGAGGTCCCGAAAATTAATACAAATTCAAACTCTTCCATCCTTCTTCAAAACTGGGACAATGTTTGCCACCCAATTTGGATATAGCATGACTCTAATGAATCTGGCTTTGTGGAGGTTATCGACCTCATCTTTCATTTTCAAAGCCATTTGTGGGTGGAAACGCCTCAACCGCTGCTTAATGGCAATGGACCCCGACTTAAGTGTAAGACGGTGTTCAACGAGCACGGTGTCCAAGCCTGGCATATCCTCGTAGCTCCATGCGAACATGTCCTTGTATTCTTTGAGAACCTCAATGATTGCCTCCTCTTCAGCTGGTGACAGGTTACTGCTTATGAGGATGGTCCTACGGTTTTCCTCAGTTCCCAAGTTGATTTCCTTGGTGACTTCTTCTACAGCAAATGACGGTTCATCAAATCTCTTCACTCCACTTGTGAATGCGTCAGCCTCATCCTCGAATTCTTCGCCACCTTCCTCAATCGAGTCGTCATCATCCATGATTTCATAGACTCTGAACCCATCATCAATTAAGCACAACGACTGCTCATATTCTATGTCCAGCAACTACAAAGGCTCCTCTATGAATTCGGGAATTTCTAGACATGCCTTGCATCTATGGGCTAGATCAGTGAGGAAACGGTGTGGGACCCTCCTATCCTTGGACTTCCTCTAAGAGGCTACCCCTAGTTTATTGCTACCCTGGCCTAGACTCTCGCTGCAACTACTGGAATCTACAGCAGGGGTGGAGAAGGGAAAACAGTAATAGAATCTTGCACGGGGGAAGGTGGAGAAAGATTTAAAGCAGTAAAAGAACTTCCCTGCATAGGGGAAGAAAAGGAAGGAGGGAAAGTAGTAAAAATCCCCTGCGTGGAGGGGAGTGGAGGTCCCTGCGTGGAGGGAGATAGGATGTCGATCATGGGATAGGAGAGGAGTAGCCCGTAGGTCGGGGCGCACTCAGAGGCAAGGAAGGAAGTCTCCTCAATGGAGACAACATGATCAGCCATTGGAGAATTGGCATTTTTTTTGGGGCCCCTCAGCGTCCAGCATGCACAGAGGGAGAGGGCGAGGCAAGATTGCCAATCTGGAAAGCTGAGAGATGAGCGCAGGCTCGAGAGAAGAAAGATTGGAGCGAGGGAGTTGGAGGGTGAGCGTGTGCTCGGGAGAGTGGAGGGAAATCCAAGGATAGGAGGGTGAGCGTGGGCTCCTGAACTAACTCCGGTCCGATCAACTGCCTATCACCAGTCTCCTCCCAACATAAAGGAGATCTGCAGGGCCTACCATACAACGCCTCGAATGGAGCCATACCAATACTAGCATGAAAGCTGTTGTTGTATGCGAACTCCACAAGAGGTAAATGACGCTCCCAATCATCCTTCCAATCCAGAACACACGCTCTCAACATATCCTCGAGCGTCTGGATAGTCCTCTCGGACTGTCCATCGGTCTGGGGATGAAACGTCGAACTGAGCTTAAGCTCCGAACCTAACGCATCCTGAAGACCCTTCCACAATCTCGAAGTAAATCTCGGATCCCGATCTGAAATGATCGACTTCGGCACACCATGCAACCTAATGATACCGCTAACATACAATCTAGCTAAACTCTCTACTGACTGCTTCTTCTTCATAGGCAAGAAATGAGCAGTCTTCAAGAACCTATCTACAACTACCCAAATCGAGTCATTGCCCCTTCTAGATCGAGGCAAACCCGAAACGAAGTCCATAGTGACAGCTTCCCACTTCCATACGGGGATATCCATCCTCTGCATAAGACCGGATGGTCGCTGCCGCTCGGCTTTCACCTGCTGGCATACTAGACATCTAGACACATAATCCGCAACATCCTTCTTCATGCCGGACCACCAAAATGATCTCTTCAGGTCTTGATACATCTTAGTGTTACCCGGATGAATAGAGAATCGCGATCTATGAGCCTCCGCTAACACATGCTCACGGACATCTACCACATCGGGAACATAAACACGGTGCTGAAATCTAATCACACCGTCCTCATCACGAGCAATGCCCGCCTTACCCACTAACTCTAACAATCTAGGATCGACTTTCTGCTACTCAATCACCTCATCCAAGACTGAGGATCTAAGGGATAGCTGAGCTACAAAAGCCTGACACAACGATGGCTCTAACTCGGTCATAGAGCACGCTGCATCCTCCAACATCTTCCAATCCTGCTGGAGCGAAGACCTCTTTCTACTAAGAGCATCCGCTACGACGTTCGCCTTTCCAGGATGATACTGAAGGTCGAAGTCATAGTCCTTCAAGAACTCAATCCATCTTCTCTGCCTCAGGTTTAATTCCTTTTGGGAGAAAAGATACTTCAAGCTCTTGTGGTCGATAAACACCTCAAATCTGACACCATAAAGATAGTGCCTCCAGATCTTTAGTGCATGAACCACTGCTGCGAGCTCTAAATCATGAGTCGGATAGTTCCTCTCATGCTCCTTCAACTGACGAGAAGCATAAGCCACTACCCTCTCTTGCTGCATGAGCACACAGCCTAAACCAATCTGAGATGCATCCGTATAAATGGCAAAACCTTCTAGACCACTGGGCAATACCAATACCGGAGCAGAAGTAAGCTTAGCCTTCAATAGCTGAAAGCTACGCTCACATGCCTCAGACCATACGAACTTCACACCTTTCCGGGTCAGCTTTGTCTAAGGGGCGGCGATGGATGAGAAACCCTCAATGAATCGCCGATAATAACCAGCTAACCCAATAAAACTACGAATCTCCGAAGGGGTCCTGGGAATCTCCCAATCCATAACTGCCTGGGCTTTTGCTGGATCAACTGCAACACCAGCGCCGGAGATAACATGCCCGAGAAAATGAACCTCGCGCAACCAGAACTCGCACTTGCTGAACTTCGCATACAGCTTGTGCTCACGGAGAACCTCTAAGACTAACCTCAAATGCTGACGATGTGTGGCCTCATCCGGAGAATAGACCAACACGTCATCAATAAACACAACAACAAAGCTATCTAGATACGGACTAAACACCCGGTTCATGAGATCCATGAACGCTGTAGGGGCGTTGGTCAATCCGAAAGGAAGAACCAAAAACTCATAATGTCCATAACAGGTTCTAAATGCCGTCTTGGACACATCCTCACTCCTAATCCTCAATTGATGATAACCAGATCGCAAGTCAATCTTGGAAAAGACTGATGCCTCTCGCAACTGGTCAAACAGATCATCAATCCGAGGTAAGGGATACCTGTTCTTCACAGTCACCTGGTTTAGCTTTCTATAATCAATACACAACCGAAGTGACCCGTCTTTCTTCTTGACGAATAATACAGGTGCGCCCCAAGGGGAAACACTGGGGCGAATAAATCCCTTATCGAGCAACTCTTGCAATTGCTTCCTCAACTCGGCTAACTCTGCAGGGGCCATCCGATATGGGGCCTTCGAGATAGGAGAGGTGCCTGGAAGCAACTCTATAGTGAACTCTATCTCCCTATCCGGTGGCAATCCAGACAAGTCATCAGGAAAGACATCTGGAAAGTCCTGCACCACATCGATCTCTGCAAGAGTCAGTGACGAACCAGCATCGGGTACTAGCATAACACTGGCAAGAAATGCGTCACAACCCTTGTTCACCATGCGCATCGCCTTCATGGCAGAGATAACTAACTTTCCCACTAAGTTCTTTGGCAAGGGATGAGAGAACTCAACCTCACCACGAATGCGGAAAACAATCTTCTTCCTACGACAATCCACTAACGCGTAGTGCTCCTCTAGCCAATCCAGACCAAGGATACAATCATAGTCCTTCATCTTTAGCAAGAAGAAACACCCATCTAGGAATCTATCCTCAATGCACACAGGTAACGACGGAATGCACTTCCTAGTCGATACCGTACCCGCAGGGGTGTGCACAGACAAAGGGACCTCTAACTCCTGAGACTCTATGCCTGACTCTAGGGCTAACTGCCTATCGAACCGCTCGAAAATGAACGAGTGAGTAGCACCCGTATCAAACAAAACCCGAGCGTGCACACCGAAAAGTAAAACTGTACCTTCGGTGACATGCTCCGCCTGCTCGGCGTCCTCACGAGCTAACGCAAACACTCGAGCTGGGGCTCGAGGCCTTCCTGGTCGTCCTGTAGCTGGCGCGGCTGCCGCTACTGCTGGTACTGGCGCTCCTCGCTGAGCTCCCTGCTGGAGTCTTGGGCAGTCCTTGATCTTGTGGTCGCTGCTCCCACACTTTAAGCATCTACCCGCTACTAACCAGCACTCGGAACCTCCATGGGTCTTCCCACAATGGGGACACTCTCTCTTCGCACCGGGGGAACGTACAGAAGGTACCTGAGAGTTGCTGACTATCATTTGTTTCTGCGGTGTCTGGTACACCGTCTTCTTCTTATCCTGCCGCTGGAAAGTCGCTGCCGGCCTCTTCTGCGAAGCCTTCTTCTCCTCCAGATACTGCTCCATTTCTCCCTCCTGTCTGCAGGCTGCGCTGAGGGCCTCGTCTAGCGTGCGGTGGTCGAACGCCACGAGCCTCATCCTCAGTGATGGTTTGAGTCCCATCACAAACTTCTTGGTCTTCCTGTGCTCATCCTCTACTATATGCGGTGCATATTTATAAAGTTCAGAAAACCTTGCCTCGTATTCCAGGACGGTCATTGATCCTTGCGTCAGAGAAAGGAATTCTTGCTCCATCTTGTCCTGGATATGCTCTGGGACGAACTTGGCTCGGAAGAGTCTCACGAATGCGTCCCATGCCACATCAACTGCTCCGTCCTCGAAGCGCGTACGGAGTAGGGAGGACCACCATACATCAGCTCTCTCCTGCAATACACCTTCATAAGCACTAACCAACAATTTTAACTTTAACAACCAACATTCAAGCATAAACCAAAACATACCTGTAGCATGTAGGTGGCTAAGGTCACCTTGTCCTCATCAGGACACCTGATAGCTCGGAAGATTTTCTCCGTCTCCCTCATCCAGCTTTCTGCCATTAGCGGATCACTCTCCCCCTTAAAAGAGAGTGGGGCCATCCTCTTGAATCGCTCCATGATGGAAGGTCCACCATGGTCTTGAGCTGGGGCCTGAGCCTTCTACATTAAACAATAACAATATACAATAAACACAATATCATGCAATTTAAATAGCAAACTACTAGGTTGTTTTATTATTCTACCTGGGCCTCCAACTGGGCCTGGAGTGCTGCCTGGGTGTGGGCCTGCGTCTGCATGGCTTGCACTAGACCTTGCATGAATACTCCATAGTCCACTGGCGGTGGTGGGGGAAGCACAGGACCCTGTGGGGCCGGGGCCTGCTGCTCCGCCCGCTCCTCACGCCTCTGCTCGTCGTCGCGAGCTGGCACACCTCCACGTCGTCCACGGGAAGCCATGGCTGTAATAAAATTTCAGCCACCAATTAGAGCTAGGTTACTAAGTTCTCTAACCATTTTCTTATCTATCTTTCACTTCCTATTAGTGTTTTCTACACATGTGGACATACTTAGCATGCAATGGGGATGATGACTTAGGTATATTCATGTGCAATCTCAACCGGTCGCTCTGATACCAATCTCTGTGACGGCCCTCATTATACCGGTATGGTTATACCAACCCACGTCGGTATAACAAGTGCTGCCACAGTGGGACATTTGCCCAAACGATACATACAGCTGAGATACACACGAATATACAACAGAGTAGCGGAAGTAAAAGAGAACTATCTCCATTCATTCATCATCCACATTAACCATACATGAATTTTCGCAATTAACAATGAGGAACTAAGAGCTCACATAATTTAAATTGCTGAAATAGAATTACAAAATGTCCACATAATACATTCCTTTCATAATAATTCTAATACAATGTTCCAAGTACATACTATGAAATACACAAATCTCAAGAACTCCAAAAACTAGCTAGTCTCCACGCTCGGAGTCCGTCTCTGCTGCCTCCTCCAAAGGTACTGGGTCACCAACTATTCCTGTACGCCGAAGCAAGGAGTGAGTCCAAGGACTCAGCAAGCAACACTACTCATGATGTACACTTAGAAGTCCTAGTGGTTTCTACATGCACATTACAATTAGCAACACATAGCATGCTGGTCAACTCAAGTTTTCAACCTATCATGAAAGTTCTACAATTTTATACATAACTCATACTTTCAGATTTTTAAAATAAAATTCACCTATCACATGGTCTCTATTCAATTTACTCATGAACTTTAACCTTTTAAAGAGTCAAACATAAGAGCTATCAACATGAACAATTTACATGCATGAAAGGTAACGCAACTAGCATGGGTTTTACACATTGTTAAACACATACATGAACCTTTTCACATGCTTTAGGTTGCTGATTTCATATAGTTTCATCGCTGAAAACCTATACATGAGAGCTACAATAACGCATAAAACACATCATATGAACAATCCATCATGCTATTTGCACACATATTCATTAGTTGTCCCTAACATGGGCTCTAAACATTTTCGCACACATAAACATAAGAATAACAACATGCATTTTCTGAATTCACATAGTTTCAGATTTAGTCTCACATGGGTTCCAATAACACATTTACACATCTAGAATTTCACACTTTTCTTTGCACTAGTTTCCTCTTTTCACATGGTTACACTTTACACATACACATTCACATGTCACTTACACATTTACACATGGTCACATACACATTTCACTTTACACATTTTTAGGTGCCGTGACACATAGTCCAAACCACCAAAGAAGGACATATACACATCACATTACACATAGACGCCATCTAGGCATTTCAATGGCGACTCTTGGACTGCGCAGACCGGGAGAACAAGTCTCCACCCTAACCAGTGGTACTTGTCCACCTCCAGGATTTCCCCCTAATGCCCTTAGGGTCACTTAACACATTGAACTTTCTCAGGGAGACTTTTCCCTGATACAGCTCCACTGCCCTCTACGGAAGCAGTGTCACATTGGCACAGTTACACATTTACATATTTATCATTTTACACTTGGTTTTACACATAACACTTTATCTCATTCACTTTCTCACTCACATGAATACCTATGTTTTTCCTAACATGGTACTACAGAGTTTCAAGGTTTAACACACAGTAAACACACTAATCATGCTGGGTTTAAACAAAAATCTAATCGCATTACGATCATATGCACGAATTATCACATTTCACAAGCAAAACACATAACGTTTTATTTACTGATCCAAATGACCTGAAATTTTAACCACATGCTGTTTTCGGGTTCAAGGTCATACCCTCAAATTTTCAGATTTTTTTGAGCTAAATAGGATTTACAGAAAATAAAACACCTAATTGGCTTGCTTTTAACAACTTAAGTTAACATGGGTCTAACACATTTTGCAAATTAGCCACTTGCTGTTTATACATAAGCTAATCACATATGCATGAACTGAGAATACAAAATTTCCCTAATTCACACATCTATGTATTGAACACTACAAATCATTCTTGCATTCTTTTATTTTACCGAACCAAATTTATTTGCAAATTACACAAGCATGGATAAATTACCAAAATTTGCAAACACATATGCTAACCCACTGATCTTCATGATTAGACTAAAACCATGGCATTCATACACATTCTAATCAGGAAAACTAAATTTGTAAAATCAACACTTCATGCTCACAAGTTTAAGGAACACCATTTCCCACATCCACCAACACACACCACATTCATCCACACACCACAATGCACAATATACATAGAGTATAAGGTTTACCATATATCCTCATCACGTAAAACATACCAAAATTAATGCATAAGAAGGACAGAACAGCTCACTGTTCTATCCAGAAGAACTCGACGGCGGTCTCTGGCCGCTGACTCAGGGTCAACGGCATGGTCAATGGACGCCAAGGATGATCTGGACGTCCGGGGACCTTGCCGTCTAACCAGGTCTGTGCAGAAACACATACCCGAGCTCTGAATCTTGGGTGAATTGGAGGGTCTAGGACTCGAGGAAAAATCCATAAAATTCACAAAACCAACCTAGACTCATAAGGGGACATCAAGGATAGGTCACTTGCCTTTCTAAAATTCCTCCAAGGGATTTATGGCTCGGTGAAGACCTCCTTGGGCAGTCCCAAGAAAGTTGCAGAACCTCCCTCTAGATCGCCTTCCTCCGGGCTCCTGGGTGATCTCCACGCCGAGGGGACGATGGGGATGCCTTCTCCCTTGCTCCAGCTTCCTCCTTGTCGCAGTAGATCTCCAGACCAAGCTCCAAGGGGTCGGATTTGAGGGTGGTAAGATGGGGTTTTTCTCACAGCTCACCTAGGGTTTTCTTCTCTTTTTCTCCTCTTGCAAGGTGAAGTGAGGAGTGGGAGGGACCAAATTCAGGTTCAGACCTAAGGAGAGTCCCTCACCCACTCACCATACCAATTTGACAACCTGAGAGCCGTTGGGGGACATCCCCCCAATGGAGGCCATACCTTGCTCCCGGATTTTCTGGCTCTGCAACGCATGCAGGTCAGAGAAATTGGCGTCCATATCGCTGGACGCCGGAGATAGTATTGGCGTCCAGGTCTGGACGCTGACACCAGCTAAACGACCTGGGCTTGACGCCAAGGTGACCTTCGGCCAGAACTTTAAATTATGCAGGAAACCATGCATGCCAAGCCTATCTACATGCAATATGTATATGGTATTATATCCACACTATCATCATGCAATATATACATTATTTATGTTTAATATAAACACATGTACACGTAATTATATTAATTAATGCGTACGTAAATATGTACATACATACACAAGCATAAACATACACACATAATTGCAATAATGTGACGGAAATTCGAGGGTCTTACAAAGGGCATACCGCTGAAACTCTGTTGGCAGTAATTCGGACTCATGGAACTCGATGGTTGGATGTGAGCTGGTGGGAGTCAACACTACACTGATTTGATTTACCGACAGGTCTTCATTCACCATGACCTTCTATAGGTACTGCATGAGAGCTTCCTGATGCACTAGCGACCTCTTGATCAGTTCAAGTATAGAAATTCTGGCCGGAGTCTTGTCCAGATGCTTCAATAGATCGTATTGAGTCCCTGGGATGGACTCTACTTGCTGGGCCTCCTCATCTTGCTATGGGGTGCCCGTTCTTGCTACTGGGGAAGATCCGGTTGAATATGCGCCCACTCCAGAGCACCATGGTTTCTTCTTATTTATCTCCCACTGTCATTACCATGGCCGGTGGAATGGAAGGTGAAGAGGAGGTAGAAGGCTGGGGTGTGAACATTTGGTGCGGTAGTTGGATACTTGCCGCACTCTGAGGAGGGGTGGAGGTATGGAGAAAGAGTGCTTGGGGATTGGGTGCGATAAGGGGTGCAACTGGGGGTGTGCGGAGGAGAGGTAGGTTAGGTGGTGGTGGACATGGGGAAGTGGTGGTAGAAGGGGGGCAGTTTGATTGTGGCAGTATGGTGGAGGGGTTACGTAGGAAGGGAGCTTGTGGGTTAGAGGGTGATAGCGTTGTGGTGATGGGGGGTTGGCGGACAAGTGGTGGGTTAGATGGTGTTTGATGATGGGTGGCAGCGGTAGGGATGCGTAGAAAGGAGGGTAAGGGGTTAGAAGCGGTAGGTAGACGGATGAAGGGGGGTAGAGTGAAGGAGGATTGGAAGGTGGATGCGGCGGATACTTCCATAGGCCGCCCGGGTGTTCCTTCATTATGGAGAGACACCGTGAGGGCATTCACTTGCTGGTTCTGAGCGTGGTGCTCTGGGTGGTGGTTCTGGACAATGCCAATATTGGGCTGCTGCTGGGGTGCCTGGGGCTGCTGTTGCTGTTGCTGCTGGTCCTTCCTGGAAGGCCTCCTCGCCTTCATCTCGGCGATGCACTTCCTCATTTCCTCCCAATCTAGGCCTCTGTTGTCGTTCAAATCATAGATGTAGTCCTTGAAGTGGAAGCATGCCTCCAAAGTGTGGCCTGGTCCCCGGTAAAAAGCATAGTAATAGGATGTATCAACATTAGGAGGCCATTGTAGCCTTTCCCTCGGTAAGGTGAGTGCATTGGCGGCCATAAGAGCATTGAAGATGTCGGTAAGTGTCTCCGACAAAGGAGGATAATGGGCTCTTCTTGGGCCAGGGGGCATCTAGGCTGTTGGGCTCATAGGTGCCTGGAGGAGGGACTTGGTTGTATTATGGAGGAGGAGCAGCGGCAGGCTGCTATTGCTAATATTGGGGAGGGGTAGGCTGGCGGTACTGAGGCTACTGAGGCTGGCGATACTGAGGTAGTGGTGGTGGAGGAGCCTAATAGTACTGGTTGGTGGGGGGCTACTGAAGTTGCTGAGGCTGTTGAGGTTGTTGGGGTGGTACCCTAAACATTAGAGGGTTATTTGGCTTAAAGACTGGCTGTTGTGGCTGCTGAGTTTTGGTGGTGTTGTTGGGATGGTAGGTGGAAGAACTTGGGTTGCCCATAGCACTCACCTGCTCGTTCTGCATAACCCCCTCGGTTGTGGGACCGCCAGTAGGGGGAACACCATTATTCTTCTAAAATGTCCGGGCCTTTGGCTCAAACACGGCAATAATAGGAGAGTCCTTTAGTTGAGTCTGGATGTAACATGCTCTCTCATACAACTCCTCCATGGTCGTCAGCTTGTTCATTGCCAGAATATGCCTAAACTGTGGCATGGCATTCGCGGTGATCATCTTTACCTGTTCAGATTCAGACAACGGGTCCCTCAGTCTCTCAGCAAAAGCTCTCCATCTATCAGCACAGTGCACAAAGTCCTCATCTGCCTTCATTTTTTCAGCCATTAGGTCAGCGATTGACAATGCTGGACCGACCCGATCCCTGTACCTCTGTAAAAACTTCCTCTGTACTGTCGCGAAGTACTCGGCGTCTGCAGGCTCTAAAAAGTAGAACACTCGAAGGCAGGCCCATCTAATAATCGGCGGAAAAGAAATGCGAGGGCACGATTATCATTCAGCTAGAAGGAGGACTATATATGAACTCTTTGGCATGGACAAACGGATTGCCACTACCATTGTAACAACGGTAGATCGGGAGCTCAGAAGGAGGCAGGTGAAAGACCGACATGGAAGGGAGTGCCATCTCAAATTAATCTTTTGGTGCGAACTCCCTTTTCAAGTCTTGCTCAAGACGGCTCACCATTGCTAGGAGAGATTGGGTGAGCTGATCGGAGACATGTTTATGAGGAACCTCGGAAGAATGAGGCTGGGGTGCACTTACCTAGACAGAGTGGTTGTGAGGGAGTGGGCTAGCGGGCACAGGGATATAGGCCGGAGCCCGAGGAAGATGAGTGGGCCTTGCTGTAGTGGAGCTCAGCCGGACATTAGAAGGCCTTCCAACAAGGTTGTGGGGGAGAGAGTGAATGATGGAATTAGCCCGCGAGGGGGCAGGAGAGACCCGAACCAATGGGTCGCGAGCAGGTTCAGTATGCACACCCGTGTTTGGGTGGAGAGTTTGAATGGGATTGTGGGTTGATTTCTGCTTGAGAGCGGCTTGAACCTCCTGAAGCTGAGAAGCTTGGAGGCTTTGGAGGATGTCCACGAGCTGGGACAAATCAATAGAGGTGGAGGCATTTCTAGTGTCACGCCTCGAAGAAAGATAGGGAGCCTGAGAATCCATCGCATTGACATGCAAGGTAGATGGACAAGCATGAGGTGCATTGGGGAGGCATGGAAAGGGTTCGATGGAGTCATACATCTCCTCATATGTATCATCATGATAGGCTACATCCTCGTATTCAGCCATTTTGAGAGATCGGCCCGAACAAAGCTGCATAAACTTGAAAGAAACAATGTAACTTAACATGCAATTAGCAAACAACTACTCAAGCACATTTGAGAGAAGAAGTTAATGGCTTTGAAATCACACAGTTGGGGATGCTTACGTCCACTTAGTTGTTCAATATGATTCAATGTGGATTTTAATTGAATTGTGTCGCTCCAAGTGGGTATGGGCCTAAGTGAGTAGGATGAGGACTTGGGGCCCACTAAACACGCTCCCTCTCACGCAATACGTGCTCTAGCTCGGGTCTCTGGGTGGTAAAACCTGATCGGTCTACCGTAAGGGAATCCACGGGGTACGGAGACTTATGAAGGTCTTGGCAAAGGTCCCCTAGTCCAATGAGACGGAATACCCAATGGAGAGGTCGCCTTTACCAAGAAGTGTGTTTGGATCTTGGTGTAAGGAGGGAAGGAGGTCCCTCGACCGAAGAATGCCCTGTAAGCAATGCGCAGTGCAAGGAATGGCAGATACCCTGCTCTCTATGACAGACTGAATTGCGTCGTGTTTAGTCGCCGCAGTTTAAAAGAATCGCGTCCGTTCAGTCAGTCGCGGATCTAATAGCTCGCAGAAGCTGTGAGTGCCGCGACGACTCCCTCCGAGTCTGTCACAGAAACACATCGGGATAAGCCGCCACACAACAACACAAATCGCATCGCCTGAACACGATGCGGATCAAAGTAGCAACCGAAGACACTAAATCACAGCAACATGCTCTTCAATCAATTCAAATGATAAACACAAGTCAAATAGAGATGCCTCCTTCAGTTGAAAGTAAGTAAATGGGGTGAGGAAGCAAGATGGTGTATATATTTTTTAATCAAATTCTATGAAAAATGTAGAGAAAATAACACAAATACAATTTGGTAATGGCGATGGGAAATCTCAAAGAACACCGCATGGGGTGCGAAAAAAGGGTGCGGGGGTGTACCGCGTGGGGTACGAAAGGACTGACACACGTAGGTGTCGAAGGAGGGGCACAGGTGGGTGCCAAGGGAAAGGTAACCAGAACTAAAATGAAAGAAGTCCCATCGTGATCGCCAATTTGTAGACGTGTTTTTCCAAAACACCTCCCACAAAGAGAGGATAAAAAAAGAGAAAATTTTTTTATGTGAAAAGAAATAAGAATTAAGGAGAGATGAAAAGACAGTGTGAAAGAAAATAAAACAAAGTGTGCATGTGTGCACGAGGATGGAGTGCGATCGCCAGGTACCCGAGGGTACCGAAGGAGATGGGCAAAGAGGAAGACGCGGAAGGTACTTACCTTCACCCAAAATAGCGGAAGAGTGGTGTGTGGGTTACTTCTTCTCCTTCCACCAGCCGGCCGACAAAGCAGATTTAGCTCCGAGACGGTTATCTTGCAAGAAAAAGACAACAAGAAAACAAGTGACAAAATGATTAGACTATGAGGTGTAGAATCAAACTCAAATGAAATGTAAAGAAAAGTGATTGCATGGGCGTTAACACACCTCGTGGGGTGGTGTTAAATCCCCTAAAAAGTGGGTATGGAGAGAATGGTATGTGTGTGTGACAGAATGGTGTGATGAATGCAATAAAAAGTAAAATAAATAAAATGAAGAGAGGGAAAATGGCGATGAGCCCGCTGCTGCAATGGATGTAGTGGACGGAGGAGCGATCCTCATGCCTTGCTCCAATGTGCGTGAGAGGACGACGGCTCTGAATCCCATGGGAGAAAGATGTGGATTAGCTCGTGATGAAGGTGTTCTTCCTTAGCTTTGGAATACGAGTCTCTGGTGCGGCAGGGCATCGCCGTAGTGTGTGGGTGGTGCTCAAAATAGTGGCCTCGGGTGTCTATTTATAGGAACAAATTGCTTAAATTGCGTCAGGTACAGTGGATGCCTATCTACTTAATCACGTCCGGCTAAAGCGCCTCGATTTCAAAGATTGACTTGCTATGATTGAGCCCTTCCAAACAACGATTATGGCTATTTTAAGAATCGCGTCGGCAATGGCTGCCGCGTTTCTAAACCTTCTGATTTGCAACGATTCTTTACAAATATTAATAAATGGAAATAATGAACCACGTCGGACATGTCTGCCGCGTATTTTAAGAGATTTGATCTTCTGAGGAAATCGATCATTGTTTAAAGGAAGGTTAGAAACGCGTCGGACTAAGAGGACGCTATTCTAATTAGCAACAAGATCTTTCCAAAAATGATTTTGGAAATTGTCATAAATTGAAAATGGAAACTCTTAATCACAGCGGCTCTACTGGACGCGTTTCAAAATAGAGTAAGTGCCAGAAAAGGAAGTATGATATGTGTCGAGTTTTCCCACCGTGGATCATGCCTCATTAAAAGGCATCCACTGTATCAGACGCGAATCAATGAAGCTCAACAGACCCCTTAGGACCCCTTAGAAAATTCCCTAAAAATCTTAGAAAATTAAAAAAAAATAGGAAAATCACTCAAGAGGTTAATTGAAGAGAGCCACTTTGAGGCATCACGGTATAACATGAAATTTGTTTGATATGTTGCCAAAATGGCGTGTCTACATTGGGTAGCTTGAAGCAGCTAGTGTCAGATCTTTCAGATTTTGTGAGGGTACAATTATCTATTCCTACCTCTCCTGCTCCCACTCAACCTGTACCAGTAGTTAGCACAGGGTCTCCTGTACCAGAAGAACTAGTTGCTGGGCCACCAGGGCCATCAGTTGTAGAGTCAGGGCCATCAGGGCCTTGTGAAGTTCAAGATGTTGGTACTGGGCCATCAGGGCCAGTGGAGTCAGTGGCAGAGCCAACGGGATCTCAAGCATCTATAGAGGTTGCTGCTGTGCCCCCAGAGCCTTCTGTCCCTTCTACTCTTCAGACTCCAGCCCCTTCTTCTCAACCTACATCATTCACTGCTCCACTTGCACCTGAACCCTCCAAGAAACCACTTCCAAAACATATCTCTTCTCCTACACCTTTTTTCTGCTACCTCCTCTTCTACACCTATTTCTTCTATTGCCATTCCTCCTCCAACATTTGAAGAACCTCCAGCATCATCATCTGCTGTTCCCTCATATGTTGGACCATCCACTCAACCTCCTACTTCAACTTTTTCTTCCTTTCATCTACCTACTCCACCCTCCTTTATCACCATCATTCCTAAAGCAACCAATATCATTCCTCATTCTGTGCATGACATTAAAGATGAGTTTGAAGAAGCCATCCTCCGCACAGTTCTTGCTGTCTCTGCTCACCTTCACTGGACTGATTCTGAACTGTCCTCAAGTCCTACATCTAAGAAACGAAAGGCCTATTCTGCTCTTGTTTTCCCCTCCAATCAAATTCTCTTTCCTCCTCTATGGTATTCTCTTTCAGTTGTCAACAGAAGAAGAACCCTCTATGCTGAATATTTCCAAATGTGCACTTTTGCAGCCACTTTTGGTCTTCCTTACCTTAACCTTTCTGAACATCTAAACATTATTCTTCCTACTTCGGGTCTTCCCAAAGCTGAACAAGCTAAAATCCTTTCCACTGTTGAGTCCAACATTGAGGATCAGTAGGCCAGGGCCAACAAAGCACTCTACAGAAAATTCGAGGTTGCCAGGATCAACATCTTTCTACCCAAAGATCATCCACTCACCTTATCTGAGTGGTTTGTCTGCCTGCACAGAGATTCTTGGGGTCCATTCATTCAGAAGGAGATTAAATTCATCAGGCACTTCCAAATGTACCAAGATTATTGTTTTGTCAATCGCCTGTCAGAGGTCCAGTTGGTCAATTTAGAGGAGACATTGCCCTACTCCGCATAGAGAATCTGGTCAACACTCCTCTTCATGTTGATTTTGCAACATTGAAAATGCCTGAAGTTGCCTTTCTCCCCAAGCTTCATTTTCTCTTTATGGAATTGAAGTGGGTCTTATAGTTTTTGAGAGATTTTCTAGAGTCATGGCTAGGATATTCGTTCAGAGGGGCACTCCTCTTGCCTTCCATAGATTTATCTTCATAGAATATCAAAGAGGATTCATCAAGTCATCAGTCTTAGCACCTATCCTCTTAGAGTCTAAAAGATTTGACAACTCTGAATGGTACAAATCTTGTCCTAAGATAGCCATCTAGCTTGAGCAACTGAATTCCTCCCTGTACAAGTCAAATTAGTCGACTCTTACTCCAGAAAAATTCATGGACCTCAACTCCATCAATCTGGTTTCAGATCCCTACTCTATCTGGATTGAGAGGTACAAGATCTTTATTGCATTGAAGAAGGATTTGCTTGATCACAAGATCCACTACCCTCTTTCTATTAACAAATTTCTTTAGCATGCCAGCTTTGGAACTGCTGGGCCCTACAAGTCCTCTCTTAGCAATCAGGAGTATACCTCCTTCATTAAAGAAGAGAGACTACTCCACAAGAGGCTTAGTCCGGAAATGGGGCCATCTTATAATATTAGTTGGGGTGTCTTTAGAAATCTTTTTGAAGAGCCGGAAGTTCAAGTTTGGCAGATCATCACTCGCCATGCTTCTAGATTGTCTCCTGCCTTCTACATGCCTACCCCCTATAATGAATGCAATTTTCATTTCTTGGCTCCTTTTATCTTTGTCTATCTCCTTTTTATCTTCTGTCTATATCTAGTTCGTTTTGCTTAATGACAAAAAGGGGGAGAAAAACATTCTAAAATACATATCTTAAAAAAAAAAAATTGCAAATTAATTTCAGAATTTTATATATGCAATTCTCTATGTTTTGTCATCACCAAAAAGGGAGAGATTGATGATCAGTCCATTTCCATATAATTTATTTATTAATTAATTATATATAATTTTTTGTGATTAACAAAATCTTAAAAATTATTTTCTAACAACATTTTATGAAGTTTATCCACAGGAAATAACTCAAGCAAAATCTGTAAGTTGTCCACACACACTGTCATTTGAAGTTCAAAGTATGAATTTTGTCTAAGTATACATCGACTTCCATATAATAGCTCACATCAATATCGTTGGTACATCGATTTCATATCACTTAAATATCGATTTCTTTGGTACATCGATTTCATATCACTTAAACATCGATTTCGTTGATACATCAATTTCATATCACTTAAACATCGATTTCGTTGTTACATCGATTTCAATTTACTTGTACATCGATTTCGGTAAAACAACGATTTCATTATTGAAACAACGATTTCATTATCGATTTCACTTAAACAACGATTTCATCATTGAAACAACGATTTCTTCATCATTGAAACAATGATTTCATTATTGATTTCACTTAAACAATGATTTCATCATTGAAACAACGATTTCATAATCGATTTCACTTAAACAACGATTTCATCATTGAAACAATGATTTCATGATCGATTTCACTTAAACAATGATTTCATCATTGAAACAACGATTTCATGATCGATTTCACTTAAAGAACAATTTCATCATCAAAATACCGATTTGATCACTTAAACAACGATTTGGTCGCCACAACGATTTTCTTTCACTCATACAACGATTTGGTCGCTACAACGATTTTGTTTCACTTAAACAACAACTTGGTCGCTATAACGATTTGAGTATTGCTACAACGATTTCATCTCTACAACGACATCCTATGAAACAACGATCTTACTTAAACAATGATTTCATCTGCACATCGATTTCTGTTAAATAACGACTTTGTACAGAACATCGATTTCATAACATTAATACATAGATTATGTTCACATTGACTTGGTTTCAACATAGATTACATCATCTGTTTGATATCAACATCATCTCTCTTTCTCTCTCTATAGTATGTCGTTTAAATATCAACTCTGTATTCAGAAATAAAATTTAATCAGCTATTGAACATTCTCGTTTAAATCTTCTTTTAACCATTCTTTAGTTCCATTTCACATGATATTCAAATGTATTTCAAATCTTTGTGGATTTCAAAGTTTTCACGCGAAAGCATGTTGTATCCTACATTGTCTAACATTTATTGTGACAATACACAACTCTGCACGATATATCTTTTACCTGTCTTGCCTATTCACACAAAGTCAATGACAGAATGACATTTCCCTTCTAGTGTATCTTCATACAACACTACTACTAATATTGACTGATAGTTTAGACAAAGATAAGTTGTCTAGGTGTCAGCATTTAGTGTGTGTAGGGTTTTCGGAAGAAACACACGTCTCAAAGATGGACCGATCAACCTAACAAGAGGATAGAAGATTCAGACAATCTTTCCTCATGAGTATATGTGTCTATCTGAGCATTAATGGCTGCAGGCTCTCTTGCTCTTTGCTTCAGACCACTCATCCCCACATGCATGATGATGTGAGACAACGGATATTTAAACGGATACTACAACGGTCAAATTATTTCAAAGATGATAAAAGAAGTCTGGTGACAACAAGCAGAAACTCTCCTTCTTTGAACCCTTGAGAAGCTTGAAGATCTTAGTCACCTGAAGAAAAACTAGAGCTAGCTCGTCCATTCAAATTTTCTGTAGCTCTTAGCTCTCTGTGAGAACATTGCATTTGTCTTTGAGAGCTTGCATTGATCTGAGAGATAGTCCATCTGTGCTAATCATCTTGTGTCTCTCAGACTTCACCTCAAGTCAAGCATTATCTATAAGCTTGGTCTTGGGGCATTTCTCTTTCAACTCATTTTCTTTGAGTTTTCCTCTTCGAGTGAGACAGAGGGGGGTCCCGGGACAGTCCTCCCAAGGATCACCCCAAAAAAACCCAAAACCTATCAATCCATGGCAAGGGAGCATGGGAGACTCTAGGAAAGCTTGTAAATAAGGCAAACCACCCTCAAACCCCACAGATCATGCATTAAGCAAGAAATCCAAAACCTCTTAAACAACGGAGCATGGATCTCTCCCCGAAACCCCAAACACAAAAGAGAACACGAGAATCTCAAGGGAAGGGGAGCATGGTAGAATTAGAAAGAGGAGAGGAGTCCCTACCTAAAGGAGTAGAGCCAACCCGTTGGAGCCTTCACGCAGGAGCACACACCTCCTCACTCCAAGCACCACACGGACGCCGCCTACACGAAGAGGGCATCACCTCCACGCCAAGAACACCCAAGACCGTCGGAGAAGCAAGGGCTCAGAGGAGGAAGAAGAGGGAAGAAGAAGAAGAAAAGAAGAAGGAGAAGGGGAAATGGGTGCCTACCTCGGTTTTAAATGGACAGGCCCGCAACGCAACAAGTCGGCCCGGTGCAACAAGAAGGATGTCGCGTGGGTCCTCCCGGTCGTGATAGCATGTCGCATCCGCCCACCCCGACGCAACCCCAAAAGTCGATCAAACCTTTAAGATCGGGCAAGCCAGAATGCGACGGCTGACCTAGTCACGTCAATCGTCGTACGCGCCTAACAGCCGACAAAGCCATTCTGAAAAGAAGGACGAAGTGACACATCGGTCAGAAACCAAAGTCGTGTCACCTTCAATGGCGCGACAAGAACGAGACGCCTCCAGACATCACGTTAAGAACATGTCTCCCAAGGGGGCCGCAACAAGAACCATGTCGTATCCGACCCTACTGTCACGACCCGCAGGTCAGTCGTGACCATGAGGACGGAGACAAGGGCCAAAGAGAGCCGATTTTACATCCTTCCCCCCTTAAGAGATTTCATCCTCGAAATCAAAGAAACTCGATTTCGAAAAAGGAAGGCTATAAGGCAAAGAAACATACCAATCAGTCAAACAAGTGTGGAAACTACTCTCTCATCTCATCCTTGTGCTTTCAGGTGGCCTCGCCACCGACGCGGTTCTCCCAAACAACCTTGATGAGCGAAATTTGCTTCCTTTGCAACTATTGTAGTCTACGATCCACAACTCCGATTGGGTACTCTAGGATTGACAAATATGGTGCAACCTCAATCTGCGAGTGATCTAACACATGTGACAAATCTGCCATGTACCTCCTCAGCTGCAAAATGTGAAAACCATTGTGCACTGTTGCTAACTATACTGGAAGACACAACCTGTACGTGACATCGCCGATCCTCTGTATGATGGGAATGGGTCCAATATATCTCAAACTAAGCTTTCCCCTCTTACCAAACCTTGTAACAACCTTCGTCTGTGAGACCCGTAAGAACACAAGGTCACCTACATCAAACTGCAATAGCCTCCTGCGAACATTTGCATAACTCTTCTGCCTGTTCTGCGCTACCTGTAGTCTCTGCCTGACATGACTAATCATATCTGCACACTGTTGTACCATCTCTAACCCTAGGAGCTGCCTCTCACCCATCTCAAACTAGTGAAGTAGTGTCCTACACGGCCAACCATACAATTCCTCATACAGTGCCACTCCAATGCTAGAGTGATAGCTATTATTATACATGAACTCCACCATCGGAAGGTGCAACTCCCATGTGCCACCCTAGTCCAAATAGCACGCTCTCAACATGTCCTATAGTGTTTGAATAGTTCACTCTGACTGGCCATCCATCTGCGGGTGGTACGCTGAACTCTTCCTCAACTGTGTGCTAAGAGCTCACTGTAAAACTGCGGTAAAACCTTGAAGTGAACCTCATATCTCTGTCGGAAACAATGGAAACAGGAGTCTCGTGTAACGAAACCACTCGGTCCACATACATTCTGGCAAGTCTGTCCATTGACCAAGACATCATGACTAGAAGGAAGTGTGCTGACTTGGTCAACCTGTCAACAATCACCCAAATGCCATCATGCCTCTAAGGAAAACAGCGTAAACCAACCACAAAGTTCATGGTGATGACGTCCCACTTCCACTCGGGAATGAGCAACGACTGCAGCTCACCACCAGGCTGTTGATGTTTTGCCTTCACCTGTCGACAGATAAGGCAACGAGCGACAAACTCTGCCATACTCCTATGCCGGTTATAGGTGCCCTGCAAGCCAATTGACGTGAGTGATGGCACTTATAATTATGTACAATCTCTTTTGGTAATATTATAATGGTATTTTCTCACTGTATATTCCATGCATATGTATACTGTGATGTCTATGCGTCTGTGCAATGGGAATTGGATCATGATGAGATCATGATACTGAGGCCGATTTTCTTTAAACACAAATCCTAAATATTCCTAGTCATAGGTTACTCAAGAAGGACATTGAGATGACCAGATAGACTGGTGTGCCATATATCTGTCCATGTGATGGAAGCAGCTGGTCTCATAGCTGCTTGTATGGAGACACTAGGGATATGGTGCAGGTGCTCATTTGAGAATGAGTTCACTAAATGATCCGTTCTCGAAATGCTGTATAGTTAATGATACCTGATTGTTAGATAACGATTCTGCAGTCTCAGTTATGTAACTGGTCCTTAGACTTGAGACACCAAAGATGTCTTGTTTGAGTACTCCATTCTTTGATACTAGATTTATAGGTCTAGATGTTTCAGGTCTAGTATAGTCAGTCATTGGGAATGGTAGCCAACCTTACAAAGGCACTTGTGAATCAATAGAGGATTATCTATTCTTGATATCGTGAGAGGAATATCCCATATTGTTTTACTCAGGCTGTAACGACCCTCTTTATACCGGTACGATTATACCAATCCACGTCGGTATAAAGAACACCGTCACTGTGGGATATTTACCCAACACTATAGAATAGGTTGATATGCACATGAATAACAATGAAATATAGCGAAAATAAAATGTAATTCTTATTCCATCATCATCCACACATTCCATAGTCTATATAGCAATGAAAGAAATAATAATGTCCACATTATTACAATTCCAAATGAACTACATTGTCCATAACATCGTCCATATGAATAACATTATTACATACTATGAAATAAAGCAAACTATTTGGCAATCTCCACAAGCAGCTACTCTTCACGCTCGATGTCGCTCCTCCCTATGGCTTCCTCAAGTACGAGGACACATCTCACCTGTACGCCGAAGCAAGTATGAATCTTCTCACAAGACCCAGCAAGCAATCTAAAGATAATATTCTGACAAATATCACACACATGCTAAACTATTAAACAATAAGGAAACACATGATACATGCTTCATATTAAATTAACAATTATACATAAACAACCCATACATGCTTTCTATACATGATAAGTAACTTGATTCATGTTGCAAATCACAATGTATATCAATCACATTCTTAAAATAAGCAATTATCCATGAATGACCTGTAGCATATTTCCTGCACATTATGTCTAACATGATTCACGATTTCAATCTTTATTCAAATCATTTCACAATTATACGAAATTTGATCATGGAAATATGTACATGGTAATTAACACTCCTAGTATGATATCTAACCAATTTCACATGCAAATATAACACTTTTCCACACATTTAGCTTTTGTTTTAATGTAAAATTATCATGTTCACATGGCACTAGTACGTGAATTAGACTAAACTATACAACATGATACTAAACATGAGATCACAATTAACATAAGTTACATTAATACATGTATGACATGAACCTATGCATTTTACCTTGGTTTACACATGCATTTACTCTCTTATTCACATTCACTTTAACTTACACATTCACATGTCACATAACTTGCACTTACCACATGCCACATTCACATGTCACTTTACACATTTTTCACATTTTTCACTTTTTACACTTAATTTTCCGTGACACATAGTCCTAACCACCATAAGATAGACACACATTCTGACGGATCACGATACTTATGCCCAATAAGGCTCCATATCCAGATTTGCCTACCACGAACGGACTGAAGTCTCGCAAGGGATATCACACAAAAGTGTCCAGTAAGAATATAAAAGATAACAACTACAGTATGAGGCACAAGAAAGTACATGTGCTCATATCTGTAAACCACATTATACAACTGTCCCAATACATTATTACATGTCCAATTAAAGAGTACAACTACCTGGGGCATACCCCGAGGGAGCACAAGCTCACACAACATGACTACAACTCAACTGCTGGTGGTACAAGTCTGCCACAACGTCTCCACAAGCCACACAAACGGCAAGCCCTGAAAAAAACTGTTGGGGAGTAAGCCTCAACAAGTCACAGGCTCAGTAGGGGACCACCCGAAACAACATGCAACACTGAAGAACCACAACCCCAGAGGGTCTCACTGGCAACTCAAATAGCCAAACCATATCATGCTCACAACATTTATAATAAATAACAGTTTAAACAGTAAATCATAAATAAATACATATTCCTCGGAAAGAAAGAGGAACCACAGGACTAGGACAGCACTACTAGTCCGCTCAACAACTGAAATGCCTAGGCCGCAAGCCTCATAGGCACATTATTTCAACGACTGGTCGCCTAAGCTACAAGCCACACAGGCAAACCACTACCTAGGCTACAAGCTTCATAGGAGAATCCCCAAACACACGTGTAGCAGAACCGCTGACCAAGAGCTAGCCCATTATACCCCCAGACCACAATATGTCGGGAGCCACACACAAGGTAGCAGGATGGGCTACAACGATGCCAGCCATCATGCACTGAAACCATAATCAGAAGTTTATCTGAGGAAGGGTAAAAAACACAACAAGTGGATGGTCACACCACACGACCTCCACCTCAACACTTGAAAAGACTGGTACACAGTGTACCACCATAAAGCACTACCCACACAGGGTACAGGTACCTACTACCACGAGGTACCACCATGGAAACCACAACCAAACTAGTGCCACCACAAAGCACGCCACCATGGGCAAAACATTGACACAACTATGCCAACGATGGGGCACACCACATGAGTCAAACCACAACCAGTGAGTCTCCACTCACCAACCACAACTACAACCGTGCCAACACCAGGGCACACCTCAATGGGTAAAACCACAAGCAACAAGCCACTACACACACACTACAACTAGTAGCAAAGCACGAGTCGGAAAGGAACGATGCCACCACACGGGAACGGATTACTAGTTCATGATGCTAGTATCCAACCTGGACAACACAACACAAGAACTACCTCTCAGTCTCGCAGTCACCGATGAAAGGTCCAACTGCCGCTCCACAAGCACAAGCCGAAGAACAGTGGAGACCAACCAACACCACACCTGCAGACCACACACAACTGCAGGCCCATGCTTGGCACCTTTACGGACTCTGGCCTAAGCTCCCTAAAGTGAGGCACTAGAAAATAGGACTAGCTAGGGACCAGTGTCAATTACTGGTGTCTGTACCCCCAACTACGAGCGCGCTACAAGCAACCGCACACCCACAAACACAAGTCGCTGCCCTCTATCGTGTTTCCCTCATCCGGATGTACAACTCAAACACAGGAGTGAGGGTGTCCAGGACAGACGACACAGACCTCGACGGTACAACCCAAGTACCGGGACAGACCCTGAGCACAACAAACACATGTGCTGGGCTCACACAAAACCTGGGGTACCTGACTGCAGAGGTATTCTGGAACAGGTGCCGGACCACCAAACTCGACAAGCTCAAACCACGGTACATACACATAATATTTATTTCAAACCATGGTACAAGTGTCACGAGTAGCTTGTCCCTGGTCACCATGTGGCCTACAAGCTAACCTACACAAACACATACACGAATTACATTAATCATCGGTCATTTCATGACCTCCTTTACCACATTAAACACCATGTACAAACTCTTAATCTTACTCGGGCTATACTAATTAAACCATCTGAAAGGACTCATAAAAGACATTAAAAATCAAGGCTAGGTTCACACTAGAACCTCACTGCCCAACTACAACGACAAACCATAAAGGTATAGCACAATAATGTGTGCGCCATGCACACACACACTTAATCTATGTAAACGACACACCACTTGCGTAAACAGCACGCTAGCAACACAACGAGATGCTCAAAGAGCGCTACAGGTGCCAATGCACCACTTACCAAAGCCATGCACAACACTTAACAAATAATCGGATAATCGTACCTTCAAAACATGCACAAGAAGACCTCACGACTGAGGTCTCAACGTGGGGAACTGTCACATTCAGATCGCGACATCCAGATATGTCGTGTTCAAAATCCGAACGCGACACCCCAACATGTCGCGTTGAAAACCAGAACGCGACGGGTCGGCCTGTCGCGACCTGGTCGCAACGGAAGGGTCTGTCGCCTTCATAGGCGAAAACCCTAATCTGGAACCTCTCTCCGGATTTACCATGCAAACCACCCTAAACGATAAACCAACCCAGTTTTCATGCTCATTTCATCACCTATACATGGTATCTACTGTTTGTAAAGCGATAAACAAGCTAACAGGCAATCCACATAACAAATCGAGGTAGAACTCCCTACCTTCACGAAGAACACGCAAACCATCTACGGTACGACGTCTCCCCTGCTCCACGGGACGTCTTCAGGGCAAGAGCGCGCCAAAAACACCATCAACCCTTCAAATCAACCTAAAAACCGCCACAGCAACTTCCCATGGCCGAGCAAAGCTTGCCACAGCTCTGTCCAGCCAAAACCTCTTTAAAAACGCACAGCGGTTGGGAACGCGATGCAGCCCTACGTCGCGACCTGAACGCGACGTAGGAGGCCGTCGCCTTCCCAAGTCCGACGTCAGCTGATAGCCCAGTGCACGACACGCAGTAGCCATGCAGACAAAGACCGCCAAACAGCGGCAACATGAACGCGACCACCAGGGCCGTCGCATTCAGAACGCGACGCATACCCCTGTCGCGTTCACAGGTAGAGAACCTGTGACCGCTTCGGGCCCAATCTGCCGACCCAAAAAGCCTCACAACCCATGCGGACACCTGAAACACAAGCTAATGGGCCACACATTGGCCACCAAACCCGCTAAACAGGGATCCACGAGGATCCGAAAAATGCGCGACGTTACACACACACATAACACATAACACATACCCACCACCTAGGCAATGCAGTGACGAATCTAGGTACTGCGCAGACCGAGAGAAGCCCTCTCCACCCTAACCAGTGGTACTTGTCCACCTCCAGGATTTCATGCTAATGCCCTTAGGATAACACATACACATTGAGCCTTCCCATAGGGACTTTACTACAGTACGGCTCCACAGCCCTCTATGGTAGCAGTGTCAACATTGGCTAAATTTTACATATTATCACATGTTTCATTTATTTACATACACAGTTTAACTCATTTACATGCACTTTAACATAATTACACATGTTTTAGTTTACAGAACATGATGCTTCTATTTCACAGTGATAATTAACTCATAACCAAGTCCTAATCATGCTGCTAATCATTGAGTTCACATGATTAAAATTAACATGCTTAACATGGTTAATTTCCCTTGTTAAACTAATAACAACACCTACTATTGTCAAAACCGCATGAGATTTTTATCACAGGCTTCACACAGTTATATAGCACACACCTAAACTTTTAGATTTTTAAGAATAGCAAACTAATTTTTTAACAATTAAAATAATTCTCATGTAGATTTATCAAGAAATCCATTTAAAACATGGTCCACATCAATACAGTCATACCTAACAGTTCCAAAACCTGAAGACAGTAATCCTATGATCATATAAAATTATGGAACCCTAACTTGCAACGAATCAATTTTATTTAGAATTAAAAATAGAGATCTGCTCATTTTTCAAATACAGAAATTACACAAATTTATATCATGCTAAAAAAATTAACAAATCCTCATGATATGACTACAGTCCGAACCTGACCAGTCACAAATTTTACAGCATGCACATATATCTAGAAATTCAAAAAACACGCACAAAGATCAAAATAGTTATTCTGAAAACTTGAAGAACTTGGCGTCAAAGGTGTTGCCATCAATCGAGGTTAACGGCACACGATGCTGCCGCCTACTATGGATCTTGACGGCACACAAGTGGCCATCATTCTCCTATCTGCAGAAGTGCAGACTGAACGCAATACACAAGGGAATTTGGAGGTTGCAGGACATGAAGAAAAATCCATAAAAATGCCTAAGACCTAAAGGACATGGGTAGGGATGAAATCCTTAGATCACTTGACTTATAGAAAATCTACAAAGGTCTAATTTCGCCGAAGAAGCCCTCCTCGGCCAAGCTAAGAAGGTGCTCAAATCTCCTCCCGAATCCAGTCTGTTTGCCGATGTAGATGGATCTCCGGGGTCGATGAAGCTTCCTCGATGCTTGGAGTTCCTCTCAGTCGGTGTAGATCGGCAGACCCCACCAAATATGTCGGATCAAGCTTGCAAAGATTAGGTTTCTCCACAGAAAACCCTAGTTTTCCTAAAGCAAAAAAAGACTAATCTCGCCAAACTAGTGTTTTTTATAGGCTAAAGCGGTCGGGGTAGCATTAGGTTAAGTTTCCTACCATTAGAGATAGGTTTCCAAACAAGATCCGTGGAAAACACAGCCGTTTCCAGATCAGAAATTGCAACAAAATGCAGAATAAGAAATAAAAATGGCCATGGTGCCGTTCAAGAGAGTCCAACGTCCATCGATTCTAGGACATCAATTGCCCAGCTAGCTAGCCCAGAGGGGGGGTGAATGGGTTATTAAAACTTCGATCTCTGATTAAAACCTGTTTACTGAAAGGATTGCACAACTTAATAACAAGGTTAGAGTTAGAGCAAACAAGACAACAATCACACAAAACACATCCACAAGACACAAGGATTTTTATCCTGGTTCGGAACTCCTCTCCACAGGAGACCTACGTCCAGTCCCTGAGCAATACCTCAGGATTTTACTACCAAGGGTACAATCCCCCTTAAGGATCCTTACACCCAGCCTCAACTGGTCTTCCTTCAGCCTGAAGGGAACAACAACCACCCTGGATACCACCAGGTCTTCCTTCGTCCAGAAGGGAACACAATCTAATAAGAAAGAGTGTGGAAACAGGCTTCAGACTCTAGCTTGACCAGCTACACACTGAAGCTCCTAAGCCCCCGAGAGAGAGAGAGATTTACAAGGTTTTTCTCTCCAAGGACCACACAGGCTCTTACAAAGAGAAGATTCCTTTTGAGCACAGAGAGCTAAGAGCTTAGAACAAGGTTTGGAGTGGAGGCTTCGCTCTTCTTCAAGTTCTAAAGATTCTAGAGATGGATTTCTTTCTTCTTCTTCTAAAATCAAGCGTTGTTTCCCTTTTCTCTTTTCCGTCTTGAGTCTTCTATTTAAACTGCTGATTCAAATTCGAACGTTGAAGTGTCCGTTGTCTCTTATCCTTGTGTACGTTAGACTGGTCACTGAGGAAGCTTCTGATCGTCAGTCTTTTATCCTTGTGTACACGCCAAAGAGATGTCATAGAACTTTGTATCTTGTGTCCAACGTTGTCCAGATGAGTCTTGTCAGATATCTGTAAGCATATCATCAATAAATAGAAGACAGCTAAGACTGCTGTCTATTGTTAGTTGAGATGGAACAGATATTGCAGTATATAGCAAAGCTCCTTTCTGTCCAAAATACGTAGACAGAGTAGCATAGAAATGGAAGATATTGTCTGCATGCATGGGAGATACGATCGAGAGCATTTAATGCATAGCAGTCAACGGACAAGATATGACTTTGACTTTTCAACGCTATTAAAAGGCATTATACTGATGCATCAAGAAATTCGATAAAAAGAATCTTGCTGACTTCATAACTTATGAATCGTTATGAATTATAGCAGTCGTTATGACGTAAGAAATCGTTGTGATAACTTATGACGTTACAACCGGCAAGTCGTTGCGAGTTCTAAGAAATCGTTGCAAGAAATCGTTATGACTATTCATTTATAAAGAAATCGTTAAAGAGTCGTTGCGAGTTCTAAAGAAATCGTTACGAGGTCTAAAGAAATCGTTACGGCTAGAGAGTCGTTGCGAGTTCTAAAGAAATCGTTACGAGGTCTAAAAGATCGTTACGGCTAGAGAGTCGTTGCGAGTTCTAAGAAATCGTTACGAGTCTAAAGAAATCGTTACGGTAACGATTTGATTTTTAGTTTTTCGGTCAAAGAGGAAGTCGTTCTGCTTATCAAAGAAGTCGATACAAGGACTTGGATAGAGTGATGGACTTACCAGATTGTCTTGATCTTTCATTTTTCTTTTATTTCCTGTTCTCAAGGCTCAAGAAATCCATTAGTGTATTTTGTTTATCATCAAAATTAATATATAAATAAATGGAAATATTTATTATGGGGACAGTTTGGTCATCAATCTCCCCCTTTTTGATGATGACAAAATATACTAAACATCATACAAAAAATGAATATGTTTTTTCAGATTTACGTTAGTTGTCTCCCCCATTTTGTCATTAGGCAAAAAGATAAGCTGTGAGACAAAGAAGAGAGAAAGATTATATTAAGATGGAGAAAGATAATACAGAGGAGATAACAAGGAGGCATGCTGTGAGATAACAGCCCATGCCTTGATCTCAAGATCCTCAAAAAGTTGTAGAAAAACGCCAGAAGCAACTGAGAAGGAGGGTCCCATGGAAGGGATGTTCCTCTGAATGTAGAGTTGCCTTTGCTGCTCTAAGAATTCTCCATACTGAGTTTTGTCAAAATGAATCTGTAGTAAGTACTCTTGCCAAAACTGGCCCTATGGAGAAATCTGTCCAAGGAAATTGGATAGTGAATCTTTTGATTTAACAGATCCTGCTTTAAGGCATAGAAAGCAGAATATCTAGATGCCCATACAGCATAGAGCTCTGGTATGGGTGCGATGGAATTTAGATCCATAAAGGCTTCTGCAGAAAGAGCAGGCTTCCTCTGACTAACTAGATCTTGATTGATAGCTTCCAATTGCTGATAAGAGGCCCGATAGAGAAGCTCCCATTCTGATGAGGGTGAGTCTTTCACACTCAGAAATGAGTGGAGCTAAGGTCTGAGAAGACATGCGGCCAGAGTGATATTCTCTGAAGATGAACCGCAAAAAGGAGGAGATCGGCCCTGCTTGGCTGACATCCGGCCCAGCTGCCTTGCAAACATATCTAGAGCATGAGATCCAGCATCTGAATTAAACACTAAAGAGTGCAGCTTCGGCAGAAGAACTGGAAAATCAACCTTGAAGAGACAAAGTCTACTTTAAGAGGAAGGTTGAGGGGGTTTCTGATTGCAGCACAGTAATCTGCGAATTGAACTGGCAAAACTGAACTTCTGGAATTTTGTTCAAGTAACAGAAGTCACTGTACAGCTGAAAGGCTCTGGCAATGCGAATTTCCTTCAAAATGAAGGATCCCCAAGAGTTCTTGTGCTGGAAGATAAACCACTCAGAGAAGGTGAGTGGGTGAGCTCTGAGAGAGAGGGATTCGGCCCTTGCAGTCAGGTATTTTGCATACTGAGCCTTTTTCCTTTGATAGCTGCCCACTGATCTTCAGTCTTGAACTCAGTGCCCTCAAGGATTTTGGATTTGAAAGCTTGAGATATCTGAGTAAAAGGAAGAACAATGTCCAGGTGTTCGGATAGGTTGAGAAAAGGAATACCATAAATGGTAGAAAGAATGCATTTCTGGAGGTATTCTTTGTAGATAGGTCTTCTCTTAGGATCAGGGTAAGAGAGTACCATAAGGAGGGTAGAGAGGAGCAGAAGGAGTGCTTAGAGAGGAAGAGGTTTTTCTCTTTTTCAAGGCAGGACTTGGAGGGTCAGTCCTGTGAATGTGAGAGGCTGTGGAAGAATGGTGAGGAGGGTGTTCCTTTCAAAATTGTCTGGAACATTGGTGTCAAAGATACCAAGAGGCAGAGGTTTAACTGGAGGAAAGATAACAGAATTAGGAGGAGTAGGAGGATAGAAAAAATGTTTAGGATTAAAGGAAGAGGTTGGTTGAGATGAGATTTTGAATTTTAATAGGTGAAGGTTGAGGAGTTAATGAGGATGGAGCTGAGATGTGCTGGAGTAGGAGAAAGGAGGGTTGAGAGGAAGTAGAGGATGAGGAAGGTTGGGTGCGAGGCATGGGATGTTTTATGGTTGGTGGAGCAGGAGTGCAGTAGGGGAGATGAAGGTGTGGAGAGGGTTGGAGTGGCAAGAGATGAAGTATCAGGGGCCTTGGAGACTGACACTGGCTCTTTCCCTTTGGCCTGACTCTCTCTGACTGCTGAAGAGGGTCCTGAAGACCCCTGAGGCTGCCACTGGTCCGGGTGACCTTACAACTGATGGCCCTGATGGCCCTGACCCTTGAACTGGCGGCCCTGTTGGCCGAGAGACTTCTGCTGGAGGCCCTGGTGGCCTAGGAACTTCAGCTGGACTGCTCTGAGTAGGTGCAGGAGGGACACCACTAGACCTGGAAGATTAGCCAGCAAATTCTTCATATCGACATTTCTTTATTGAAATACCTCATTGCATTTCTTATTGAGGATACGTCTGAGGAGGTTGAAACTTGATTTGAAACAATTCCTTGTATGCCAGACTGAACTGATGCCAAGATTTCTCCTTGGGCTTTTAACAAGCCATAACATGCTTCAACTTTACTTTTCTATGGCCCTTCCTTGACCTCCTGTGAACAACTCTTTTCTGCTTACCTTGCTGAGAGACAGGCTCCTCAAGATTTATAGTTGTACTTGGGCCTTCACTAACATCAACCATGGCTGGAGCTGGAATTTCCTGAGTAGGTGCAGCTTTCTCAGAAAAAGCTTCATTCTCTGGCTTTTCAATCTCAGCATGCTCCCCCTGATGGAGCAGGGACTTCATACTTTCTTGCTCCCCCTGAGCAGGAGCTTCTTCCAAGACAACATCTTGTTGAGTACCTGCTTGTACCTCACATCTGCAACTAATTCAGACTGACTTCAGTATGGCCTGCTGCCAAACTTCTTCATCAGGTCCACCTGCCTTAGAAGAGACTGAGATGGAGGGAATGGAGTCCAATACCTCTCTTAAAATAGAGGCGACTAAGGTGGTGGGCAAGGAATCTGCCACACCAGCTGCACCCTCTTCCAATTGAGCTTCGGATTGGCATCCCACAGCTGACTCAACTGGTTCTTGCTCTGCTTGACTTGCTGCTGCTTGCTCTGCTGGATCTGCTTGCTCTACTTCTACTGCTTCTGCTGAATATCTGCAATAACTCTCTTCTCCTTCAGCCACAGAGGATTTTGACCAAACTCCTTCTTGCACTGAAAACCACTTTTCTTCAGGTTTCTGGACCTTATAGACTGGCCCATCTTTTCAGCTACCGCACCTGACAATCTACTCCAAAGTGCTTGAAAATCTTGGTCAGTAGATGAGCATACGGAAGGGAAACATTCAACTTGCTCTTTGTTTCCCATAACTGAGCATGTGCAAACATCATTCGCTCAATCATCACTGCGGCCAGGTTTATCTCTTTGTTCTGGATTGCCCAGAACATTATGTCCGAATCTGCCCTAGTGCATGAGGAAAAGGTAGCACTACTAGGTACTAAGATTTGGCAGACTATAAAGTGAAGCAATCGATTGAACGCGGACATCTGATTAATAAAGCTTCCCATCCTTCAACTTAAATCCTGGACCGATAATCCCGAGACCTTTGACTTCATCATTCACAGAGTGAATGCCACTAAATCCAGAGGTCTTTACTCCAAACAGATCACGCAAAAGCTCATGGGTTATTCTGATTTGGATACCCTTGACAGAGGAAACAAGGGACCCATCTGCTTCTGACTTCAGACAAATGTAGAAGGCTTTTACCAAGTCCGGGTAGCTTACCTCACTGAAGGTGACCACATCCATCCACTGCGATCTTCTTAGAGTATCAACTAGCCTGGCCATGCCACTCTTCTCAAGATTCTGAACATCCACTGCCTTATTTCCGCAAATCTTCGTCTTCACAAACGTAAATCTTTCTTGCTCCCTTGGGGATAAATACTCAGCACTGTAGCCCCCAACACTTCCGGAGATCAACGGAGCGGCCATGGGTGCAGAGAAGAAAGATTCTGGAAGGGAGGATGATGGAAGGGACGGAAGTTCTCGAAGGAATTCTTCGCGGGAAGAGAAGAAGGCTTCGAAAGTTGCAGAGAGTCGATCCCAAAATCGTTAGGGCATCAGCTTTGGGTGAACAGATAGAAATAAAAAGGGTAAAGGTAGAAGACGAATCGATCTCAAAGCGATTTGGGTAAAATAATATTACTTTATTGAAAGGAGGAGCGCCAAAGGCGGCAAAGGTAGAAAGCGACAAAAAGGTTTGACAAGTCAAACAACTTTCTACACAGAAGCGGTCAAAGCATATAGATAACTGAGTTTTGCTTAACTTTAACGGAGAGAGAACTTTCATTAATCTGAAAAATTTATATGTCAATAAAATCACAGAAATTCTTTCACAAATTGCACATCCCTAGTTCCCTTCTAAGAGATGTAAATCTCTCTTCAGGTAGGGCTTTTGTGAAGATATCTGCCAATTGACCATTTGTATCTATAAACGAAATTTCTAAATTACCACTAGCTACATGGTCTCGAATAAATGATATCTTACCTCAATGTGCTTCGTCCTTGAGTGTTGAACTGGATTTTTGGTGAGGTTGATGGCACTTGTATTATCACACAATAGAGGAATTGATTTGATGTGAATGCCGAAATCTTCAAGTTGTTGCTTTATCCAAAGAAGTTGTGTACAGCAACTTCCAGCAGCAACATATTCCGCCTCAGCTGTTGATAGAGCTACTGAATTTTGTTTCTTGGATGTCCATGATATTAAGCATCCTGCAAGAAACTGACAACATCCACTGGTGCTCTTTCTATCTACTTTGCAACCAGCATAATCAGCATCTGAATATCCTATTAGATTTATCTCACAAGATCTAGGATACCAGAGACCTAAATCATGAGTTCTAGCTAAATATCTAAATATTCTTTTTACAGAGATTAAGTGAGACTCTCTAGGGTCTGCCTGATATCTAGCACACATGCATACACTGAACAAAATGTCTGGTCTACTGGCAGTTAAGTAAAGTAATGATCCTATCATACCTCGATAATTCTTTTGATCTACCCTTTTACCTTTTTGATCACTGTCCATTCTGGTTGATGTGCTCATTGGAGTTGATAATGGCTTTGCATCTTCAAATCCAAATTTCTTCAACAGCTCTTTGGTGTACTTTGCTTGACAGATATGAGTGCCATCCTTCCCTTGCTTGATTTGCAATCCAAGGAAGTAGCTTAACTCCCCCATCAAGCTCATTTCGAATTCTCCCTGCATAAGCTTTTCAAAGTACTTGCAAAGAGATTCATCAGTAGATCCAAAAATAATATCATCTACATAGATTTGTACAAGAAGTATATGTTTAACCTTAGATTTTATAAATAATCTATCTACTTTACCTCTAGTGAAACCATGATTTAATAAGAAAGTACTGAGCCTTTCATACCAGGCTCTAGGAGCTTGCTTTAGACCATATAAGCCTTATGTAGTTTAAATACATGATTTGGAAATTCAGTGTCGTCAAAACCTGGAGGTTGTTCAACATAAACTTCCTCCTTGATGAAACCATTTAAAAAGGCTGATTTGACATCCATTTGAAAAAGTTTTAAATCAAGTGCAGATGCATAAGCAAGTAAAATCCTAATGGCCTCAAGTCTAGCTACAGGTGCATAAGTTTCATCGAAATCTATGCCTTCCTCTTGGAGTAGCCTTGAGCCACCAATCTGGCTTTGTTCCTTAAGATTATTCCAGACTCATCCAGTTTATTTCTGAACACCCATTTGGTGCCAATAACTGAATGATTGGATGGTCTAGGAACAAGTGACCATACTTGGTTTCTCTTGAACTGATTTAGTTCATCTTGCATGGCTAAATCCAAGATTCATCAGATAAAGCTTCATTGACTGTCTTAGGTTCTACTTGAGAGACAAATGCTAAATAGTCGCATGGAATTACATTACCTCTAGTTCTTACCCCTACAGATGGATCACCAATGATGTTTTCAGGAGGGTGATCTTTCTGATATCTCCATTCCTTTGGAAGATCTTCATGTTGGATTTCTGTTTGCTGCAGTTCTTCCAGAGTTGGATCCTCTTTGTCCTTAATTGAAGTTTTCTTTAATTTTTCGGACAAGTCATCTGCATCATCAATGTCACTAATTTCTTCCTTTTTCAAGGAAGGGTTAGATTCATCAAAAATAACATGTACTGATTGTTCAATCAATAAGGAACGTTTATTGAAAACTCTATAACCTTTAGGTTTAGAGGAGTACCCCATGAAATGCCTTCATCTGATTTGGCATCCAACTTACCAATGTCCCTTTTTCCATTGTTATGGATGAAGCAAGGACATCCAAATACTCTGAAATGGCTAATCTTTGGCTTCTTTTCTTTGTAGAGTTCATAAGCAGTCTTTTTCAGAATTGGCCTGATCATCACTCTATTTATGATATAACATGCAGTGTTGATAGCTTCGGCCCAGAATATCTTGGCAGATCATATTCTGACAACATTGATCTTGCCATATCCAAAAGAGTTCTGTTTTTCCTCTCAGCAATTCCATTCTGTTGAGGTGTCCTTGGAGCTGAGAAGTTGTGCTCAATTCCTTGATCATCACAGAACTTCGTAAACTTTTCATTCTGAAACTCACCACCATGATCTGATCGAATAGAGACAATTGAGAATTTCTGATCTTTCTGAACTTTCTTACTGAAGCTGACAAAATTTTCAAATGTGTCATCTTTGTGCTCTAAAAAGGATACCCAAGTGAATCTTGAATAATCATCAACTATTACAAATCCAAAATTCTTTCCTCCCAAACTGGTAGTCCTCATTGGCCCAAATAAATCCATGTGAAGTAGTTCTAAGGGCTTTGAGGTGGTTACTACAGTCTTTGATTTGAAGGAGCTCTTGGTGTGCTTTCCTCTTGCACAAGGTCTGCAAATGCTATCCAATCTGAAATTTACCTTTGGCAGTCCTTCAACTAGTTTTCTCTTTCTGAGCTTGTTCAACCCATCCAAGCTGCAGTGGCCCAATCTTCTGTGCCACAACTCAGTTGATTGATCTTTACTAGCTGCCAACACACATCTTGATCCTTGAGTTCATCGAGATATAGAACATACAATTTCTTTCTCTGTAGGCTTCAAATATGACTGCACCATCCTTTAAGATACTGCATTTTGATTCTTGAAACTGAATTTGATGGCCTTTGTCACACAACTGGCTGATGCTGATGAGATTGTGCTTTAACCCTTTGACCAGCATTACATCCTTTATGACTGATTTTCCTTTGATGTTCACAGACCCGCTTCCTATCACAGTCCCTTTTCCATTATCTCCATAGGTGACTGTACCTTCTTCAGCTTGGAGATCAACAAATATCTTCTTGTTGCCTGACATATGCCTTGAGCACCCACTATCCAAATACCATTTGGATGCTCGAGGGTTAACCTGAAATGAGAACATCAAGCTTTAGGTACCCAAATTCTTTTGGGTCCTGATTGTTTAGTATCATCAACTTTACCTTTTAATATCCATTTTTTATGTCTTGTTGGCATGTCATTTAATATGTCCTAACTTGTTGCAGTGACTGCAGCAGGATAACTTAGTTACTTTTTCTATGTATTTGAAATCAGCTTTGTATGCTACATCTTGTTCGGGTACAAATTTTGGTGTTGGATATGTTTTAGGGTATATTATGGTTCTTCTTTTTGTCTGGGGGTGTATATCCTAATCCATTTTTCTTTTTACCCCGATCTCCTAGCACCTTTTAATAAAGAGTTTTTACCATTGGTAATTTTTAGTGTACTTGTGATTATCTTGATCTTCATTTTCTTATTTAGTCTTTCTATTTCTATTTAAGTTCACCTAAGTCTTCTTGTTTTTCTAGATGATTTATTTTCTTATTTTTCTCTTTTAAATCTTCACATAATAATTCATTTCTTCTTTTATGTTCAGTAATTTGTTTTTCAAGTTCTTCATTTTCTGTTCTTAGGTCTGAGTTTGTATTTTCTAAGCAGATTATATTTTTCTTACTAGTTTTAAGTAATTTGCATACTTCTTTGTATTTTTCATAAAGTTCATTAAAAGCATTTTCCAAATTATCAGAATCTGAATCATTGCATGAATCAAAGAAGAGTCAGAGTTACCTTGTCTTCGGTGTTGCCATGAGAGCCAAGTTGGCTTCTTCACCTTCACTGCTCGAGCTTGACTCACTGTCTGAGTCACTGCTGTTCTCCCAAGCAGCTGCCATTGCTTTCTTTCTGTCCTTCTTAAATCTTCTGAAGTTGTCCTTCTTCTTGTGATCACTCTTTTTGATCATGGGACAATCTGCCTTGATATGTCCAGGCTTCTTGCATTCATAACAAATCACTTCTCCTTTCTTTTGATCCTTTACTTCTGGTTTTCTGAAGTCTTTGTTTTTCTTAAAAATTTTCTTCCGGACTGATATTTCTTTTTCTTTGCTAGAATCCTTTGAAGTCTTCGAGACAGCATGGCTTCTTCATCATCACTGTCTTTACTACTCTCACTATTATCAAAGATTCTTCTGAATTCTCTTCACTTGCTTTGAGAGCATTTGATTGTTTCCTTCTGCTGGAGGATTCTCCTAATCTCTCCATGTTTATCTCATGAGCCATGAGAGATCCTATTAGCTTTTCCAATGACATTAATTTTAAATCATTGGCTTCCTCAATGCTGTTACCTTCGGAGTCCATGAAGATGGTAAAGATCTGAGGACTTTTCTAACCATATCTGGTACATCATAACCTTTCCCAAGCCAGCTAATCCATTTGTGATGTCAGTGAATCTGCTGAACATTTGAGTTATTGATTCACCTGTCTGCATCTGAAATCTTTCATATTGAGCTACTAGAATATCTTCTTGTCTCCTTTACCTTGTCTGTCCCTTCATAGGTAATTTTGAGCTTTCCCACATTTCCATTGCGGACTTGCAGGCTGAGACTCTATTGAACTCTTTCTTGCTTAGGGCACAGCATAATATGCTCTTGGCTTTGCAGTTTAAGGATATTCTTTCCTATCATCATCTGTCCACTGAGCCTTAGCGTTTGTGACCAAAAGATCACCTTCTTCTACAATGGACCAGATTGTGTAATCATGACCTTGTAGAAAATATCCATTCTGGTCTTCCAGTAAGTGTAATCTTCTCCATCGAACAAGGGAGGCCTGTTGACTGACTGACCTTCGAAGTTACTTTGGGCTGCCATTGATCTTTGCTCTTCAGATCGTTGGATCTTCTTCTTTGTCGAAGAGACGGGCTCTGATACCACTTGTTGCCCAGCTAGCTAGCCCAGGGGGGGGGGGTGAATGGGTTATTAAAACTTCGATCTCTGATTAAAACCTGTTTACTGAAAATTGCACAACTTAATAACAAGGTTAGAGTTAGAGCAAACAAGACAACAATCACACAAAACACATCCACAAGACACAAGGATTTTTATCCTGGTTCGGAACTCCTCTCCACAGGAGACCTACGTCCAGTCCCTGAGCAATACCTCAGGATTTTACTACCAAGGGTACAATCCCCCTTAAGGATCTTACACCCAGCCTCAACTGGTCTTCCTTCAGATTATCAGAATCTGAATCATTGCATACAATTACAAGAAGAGTCAGAGGTTACCTTGTCTCGGTGTTGGCCATGAGAGCCAAGTTGGCTTCTTCACCTTCACTGCTCGAGAAGCTTGACTCACTGTCTGAGATCACTGCCTGTTTCTCCCCAAGCAGCTGCCATTGCTTTCTTTCTGTCCTTCTTAAATCTTCTGAAGTTGTTCCTTCTTCTTGTGATCATTCTTTTTGATCATGGGACAATCGCCTTGATATGTCCAGGCTTCTTGCATTCATAACAAATCACTTCCTCCTTTCTTTTGATCCTTTACTTCTGGTTTTCTGAAGTCTTTGTTTTTCTTAACAAATTTTCTTCCGGACTGATATTTCTTTTTCTTTGCCAGAATCCTTTGAAGTCTTCTGAGACAGCATGGCTTCTTCATCATCACTGTCTTTACTACTCTCACTATTATCAAAGATTTTTCTGAATTCTCTTCACTTGCTTGAGAGCATTTGATTGTTTCCTTCTGCTGAGGATTCTCCTAATCTCTCCATGTTTATCTCATGAGCCATGAGAGATCCTATTATCTTTTCCAATGACATTAATTTTAATCATTGGCTTCCTCAATGGCTGTTACCTTCGGAGTCCATGAAGATGGTAAAGATCTGAGGACTTTTCTAACCATATCTGGTACATCATAAGCCTTTCCCAAGCCCTAATCCATTTGTGATGACAGTGAATCTGCTGAACATTTGAGTTATTGATTCACCTGTCTGCATCTGAAATCTTTCATATTGAGCTACTAGAATATCAATCTTGTCTCCTTTACCTTGTCTGTCCCTTCATAGGTAATTTTGAGCTTTCCCCCCATTTCCATTGCGGACTTGCAGGCTGAGACTCTATTGAACTCTTTCTGCTTAGGGCCAGCATAATATGCTCTTGGCTTTGCAGTTTAAGGATATTCTTTTCCTATCATCATCTGTCCACTGAGCCTTACGTTTGTGACCAAAAGATCACCTTCTCTCAGACCAGATTGTGTATCATGACCTTGTAGAATATTCCATTCTGGTCTTCCAGTAAGTGTAATCTTCTCATCGAACAAGGGAGGCCTGTTGACTGACTGACCTTCGAAGTTACTTTGGGCTGCCATTGATCTTTGCTCTTCAGATCGTGATCTTCTTCTTTGTCGAAGAGACGGGCTCTGATACCACTTGTTGCCCAGCTAGCTAGCCAAGGGGGGGGGGGTGAATGGGTTATTAAAACTTCTATCTCTGATTAAAACCTGTTACTGAAAAGATTGCACAACTTAATAACAGGTTAGAGTTAAAGCAACAAGACAACAATCACACAAAACACATCACAAGACACAAGGATTTTTATCCTGGTTCGGAACTCCTCTCCACAGGAGACCTACGTCCAGTCCCTGAGCAATACCTCAGGATTTTCTACCAAGGGTACAATCCCCTTAAGGATCTTTACACCCAGCCTCAACTGTCTTCCTTCAGCCTGAAGGTACAACAACCACCCTGGATACCACCAGTCTTCCTTCGTCCAGAAGGGAACACAATCTAATAAGAAAAGAGTGTGGAAATAGGCTTCAGACTCTAGCTTGACCAGCTACACACTGAAGCTCCTAAGCCCCCGAGAGAGAGAGATTTAACAAGGTTTTTCTCTCCAAGGACCACACAGGCTCTTACAAAGAGAAGATTCTTTTTGAGCACAGAGAGCTAAGAGCTTAGAACGAGGTTTGGAGTGGAGGCTTCGCTCTTCTTCAAAGTTCTAAAGATTGTGAGAGATGGATTTCTTTCTTCTTCTTCTAAAATCAAGCGATGTTCCCCTTTTCGCTTTTCCGTCTTGAGTCTTCTATTTAAACCGCTGATTCAAATTCGAACGTTGAAGTGTCCGTTGTCTCTTATCCTTGTGTACGTTAGACTGGTCACTAAGAAGCTTCTGATCGTCAGTCTTTTATCCTGGTGTACACGCAAAGAGATGTCCTAGAACTTTGTATCTTGTGTCCAACGTTGTCCAGATGAGTCTTGTCAGATATCTGTAGCATATCATCAATTATAGAAGACAGCTAGGACTGCTGTCATTGTTAGTTTAGATGAACAGATATTGTAGTATAAGCAAAGCTCCTTTCTGTCCCAAAAAGTACGTAGACGAGTAGCATAGAAATGGAAGATATTGTCTGCATGCATGGGAGATACGATCAGAGAGCATTTAATGCATAGCAGTCAACGGACAAGATATGACTTTGACTTTTCAACGCTGTTAAAAGGCATTATACTGATGCATCAAGAAATTCGATAAAAAGAATCTTGCTGACTTCATAACTTATGAATCGTTATGAATTATAGCAAGTCGTTATGAACTGTAAAGAAATCGTTGTGATAACTTATGAAGCCGTTACAACAGGCAAGTCGTTGCGAGTTCTAAGAAATCGTTGCAAGAAATCGTTATGACTATCAAGTTATAAAGAAATCGTTATGACTTTCAAGTTATAAAGAAATCGTTACGGCTAGAGAGTCGTTGCGAGTTCTAAAGAAATCGTTACGAGGTCTAAAGAAATCGTTACGGCTAGAGAGTCGTTGCGAGTTCTAAAGAAATCGTTACGAGGTCTAAAGAAATCGTTACGGCTAGAGAGTCGTTGCGAGTTCTAAAGAAATCGTTACGAGGTCTAAAGAAATCGTACGGAACGATTTGATTTTGAGTTTTCCGGTCAAAGAGGAAGTCGTTCTGCTTATCAAAGAAGTCGTTACAAGGACTTGGATAGAAGTGATGGACTTACCAGATTGTCTTGATCTTTCATTTTTCTTTTGCTTCCTGTTCTCAAGGCTCAAGAAATCCTTAGTGTTATTTGTTTAATCATCAAAATTAATATATAAATAAATGGAAATATTTATTATGGGGACAGTTTGGTCATCAGTTGCCATCAACATGCAATCAACATCAATGTATGTTGATGTTAACTGGCATTTCGGCTAGAACATAGATATAAATAATCATGCATACACTATATAGATACACAAAATATGTACAATATTATTTAGTACAATATCATAATTAAATAATATAATATGCACAGAAATAAACATATATACATATAAGAGTTATAGCAATAGTTACATATTATATGCGCAACATTACTTAAATACATATGCATATGATTTAAATAAGTACAATATGTACAAATTAGCTAAGTACTTATTTCACAGAAATATATATATATATATATATATATATATATATTATATATATATACATATGCACATAAGTAATTAAATAATTATAATATGCACAAAATTATACACACACTATGTACATAAAAAGTAAATACCACATGCACAGAATATAATATGAACAAAATTCGAGGGTCTTACACAGGCAAATCCCTGGCCAGGGTCGATCAAATTTAGAGAGAAGGAGTTCTCCGAAGGAATTCGATATTAGTTAGACTTTAACAGATTCCGTATAGGCCTGACAACACCATGCCTAATATACAGTCTCTGGGATAATAGATGGATGAGGGACTACAGGTCAACGGTAACTGTGGGCAGATAGGTGCAACTCACGGCCAGCTCAATATTGAGCCTAGAGGGTCACACACATAAGGTGGATAACACGATGAATAGAGGATTGATTAAAATTATCCAATAAATCTTTTTTAACCCATTACAGATCTATTGGGTAAGACCTAATAACCTAGAAAAGGATCCATTAAGGGGGCATACTAGGATTATGCCACCTCCCCCCTTCTAGAAGGAAGACACCTCATCATCTTATATGATGACAAGTGTCACCCCTTCTAGAAGGAGGACACATCATCATCATTAGCCATGATGGCATGACGAGGTGTCCTGTGAGGTGTCTTTAGTCATGATGGCAGACGAGGTGTCCTTAGTCATGATGGCATGATGTGGTGTCCTACAAGGTGTCCTTGATGAGATGTCTTTGTAATCATGACATGATGAGGTGTCTCTGTAATCATGACATGAAGAAGTGTCCTTAATGAGGTGTCCTTTAGGCTCTCTATAAATAGAATGGGTTCTCCTTAATGTTCATAGGCTAGATCTTGAGAGGAGAAGCCACCTTCTTCATCCTCCTTCCCATCTCTCCCTCCAGTGCTCTCCCTAGGTAAGAGAAAAACTAAGAGGGCTGCCCCTTCTTGTTGTTGCTGCTACTTGCTGCTGTTGGCCGCTGTGTGGTGTTGCACAACATGGAGGAGTGGCACCACCAGCGAAGGAGGAGTCATCACTGATCATCCACTGTGTGGATACTACTGGAGGGAGTCTCGCGAGAGCTTCTTCAAACCAAGGACTAGTTCTGCGCTTTAGGGAATATATGATCTCCCCTGGGTGAGATGGTCTCACGCCTTGTTTGTATGTATGTTTACATGCACCGTACATTATAGCCTGATCAAGTACATGGACGGAAATCGATTTTTATTTTGTTTACTTTCGCTGCACATGTGATGCCCCAAGCTGATTTCCAATAGGAGTATCAGAGACAAGGTTAGGTTATGATGTTTGGGTTTTGATGTTTTAATCAATTCAGATTGATTAAGAGTTAATCCATGTATTAGATTAAGAGTTAATCTAATAGTTTTGATCAATTCATATCGATTATGAGTTAATCCATGTATTAATTTATAGTAGCTTATATATATGTATGTGATGTGTATGTTGTGGGCAGATGATCATGGACCTATGTGTGTGGATGGTGATTCATTGGGGTCTGCGAGTCCCCTTCTCTTTCTCATTAAAATCGTTGTATTTTTCTACCTCTCTTAATGGTGTAATTCCCCTTGATATGATCAAGGTTTCTTAATTGATTAAATGTACATTTTTGGGCCTACGTGCCTAAACTGAAGCGACTAGTATTAGTCTCTCTAGGGTTTCTAGAGAGAGAAGGTATGAGGATTCTTGCTGGGTTTGGCGCCGCCGGCCCTTGGGGCCTGGCCGGCCATGGCGGCTGTGGGGGGGGTGGGGGGGTGGGTGATGCCCCTACCTATTGCTGGGCTCTCCTTCGCTAGGGTGGTTGCTGCTTCTCTAGAACTGCCACCAGTTCCCGTAGATGTACATGCTCCAACGTTCACTGACCAAGGTTAACCAGCAGTATATTTTTCTAAGGAGGAGATGGACGCCTCACTCAAACCCTTCTTGTTCTCGGTCGTGGCGAAGACTGCTTATGGGTGGCCGGCTATTCCTGATATACGATCTCATCTAGCATTGAGGAGCAATCTCAAAGACACATTTCTCATCAACGGCTAGATAACTTGCACCTCCTTCTGAGGTTCAAGTGCCAAGATGATTACCTCCGTGTCCTCCTGTGGGAATCTTTGTATGTTCAAAGGTAAGCTATTCTGGTTTTTCAAGTGGACTCCCATGTTTAAACCTTTGGCAGAACCCTCTATCGTTCCTGTCTGGGTAGACTTCCCTGCTCTACCGGTCAACCTGTATCAAAAAAAGCCTCCTTTTCTCCATCACTGTTAATGTTCGTCCAGTCTTGCAAATAGTGCATGCAACTGAGTTATTGCTAAACACCAAGGCGGCTAGGGTCTACATTGAGATTGATCTTCTAAAGCCTAGGCCTGAGCAGCTTTGGATTGGCATGGGTGAGTTTGGAGGGTAATGTAGGACAGGCGAAATAGTGTTTGCATGGCAGATCAGAATAGTGGGGAAGTTCCACCAGAGGACAATATTGGACATTCATGCTACCAGGATAATTACATATCAACGACAAAATATGTCGATCCGGGGGAAGACAATTGTGTACGGCCATGCAAAGACGGTCACGTCCAATTCAAGGACCGGGGCTAGGACATGGAGTTGGATACGGTTCAGGTAGCTATGATGGATAACTTCCTCATGCCTTTGAATTCAGTCGACGGAGTTGAATGGCGTACTGATCACAAGGATCGAGTGGTAACGAGAGCTCATGCTCGTTCGGTGGACAGGGGCAAGGAGACTGTGTCCAAATGAATTCGACTATTTTTTGGAACATCCGCGGTATAGGGAACACTAATTCCCGCAGGAGTCTGAATAAGCTGGTGTCACAATTTCATCTCTCGTTCTTGGCTATTATGGAGCCTTAACTTCCTCTGGATAAAGCACTCAAGTTATCAAAGTTCATCTAGTTGGAGAATTTTGCTGATAACTCCGATCTCAATTCCAAAATCTGGTTCTTCTAGGATTCTTCTCTCTCTCAATATAGTGGAGCATACTGACAAGTATATTACATTGGGGCTATCTAAGAATTTTTCATATTCCTGCTATATCACTTGTGTGTATGCTTCGTGTGATCATGCTTTAAGGAGGACTCTTTTTTCGGATTTGATTAAGTTCTCATCCATGGTTGACATTCCCTGGCTAGTGGGAGGTGATTTTAATTGTATTGCTCAGCCTTCAAAAAAAAAGGGAGGGGCTTTTAATAATATGAATGGTATGATAGATTTTAATGCTTGTATTGCTACCATTGGTTTATTTGATGCTGGTTTTATTGGTTCCTCTTATACATGGACCAACAATAGAACGAGTAATGCTAATATAAGTGCCCGTATTGACCGAGTGCTTTTTAATGGGAAGTGGCAGGAGTCCCTCCGTGAATTTGTTGTTAATCATCTCAGAAGAGGGCCATCGGATCACTATCCGCTTGTCTTGTCTTGCGTTGATAATACTCGTGGCCCGAGCCGTTTCCTATTTCAAGATATGTGGATGTCTCATGATTCTTTTTTGGAGGTGGTATCCAAGGTTTGGGAGGCCAAGAGCGATAGTTTCCTCAACCCTCTCCTTAGACTCCAACTCAAGTTGTAGGAAGTGAAGAAGGTGCTGAAAAGCTGGAACAAAGAGGTTTTCAGTCATGTTTCTCAACTGGTTAGGGTTGCAGTGGAGGAGGTTTAGTGTCTGCAGGATGCTTTTGATGCGATTCCTTTTGAGGATAATCGGGTGGCCTTGTTTGCGGCTAATACGAAGCTCCATATTGCTTTGAACATGGAGGAAACTTTCTGGAAGCAGAAGTCTAGAGTTGACTAGCTCATGAATGGTGACATAAATACTTTGTTTTATCATGCCACTGTGCAATGTAACAGGCAGAAGAGTTTTATCCACAGACTAAAAATTGGTGATAATGAAGGTTGGTGCATGGATCAAGATAGAAGACTCAAAAATGAAGCCGTTTCATTCTTTTAGAAACTCTTGACATCGGATCACAATGTTGTTGACCCAGATCTTCTGAATGTTATTCCATCGCTGATCACTAATGACCAGAATGACCTTCTTTGCAGATCTCCATATGAGGAGGAGGTTAAATCAGTGGTCTTTTTCTATGGACAGCTCAAGTGCCCCTGGACCAGATGGTTTCTCGGGATTATTCTTCACTCATTTCTGGCATATTATCAAGCATGATGTGGTTTCTTTTGTGCAAGGTTTTTTTGCTGGCTATGGTCTCCCTAGAGGGCTCTCCTCGTCCCTTATTACTCTCATTATGAAGGGCTAAACTGATATCCTTTACTGAATTCAGACCAATCAGTCTTTACAATTTTATATACAAAGTTATTCCCAAGTGTTCTGTGAGCGTCTTACTCCTATTCTGCCTTTCATTATTTCTAAAGAGCAAAGCGCTTTCGTGAAGGGGCATTTCATTCTTGAAAATGTCTCCCTCGCCTGCCAGTTAATCAGAGATATTGATACGAAATTCAGAGGTCATAATGTTTCTTTTAAACTTGATATGGCCAAGGCTTATGACATAATGGAATGGAACTTCATTTTGCAGGTGATGAAGAAATTTGGTTTTCTGTAACAGGTTTACTTCTTATGTGGGGCATGATGTTACCTAACTACTGATCCTCTGTTAAGTTTTAATGGTGTTGTCTCTGGCTATTTTAAATCATCCAGGGTATTAGCCAGGAGACCCCCTTGCGCCAATCCTCTTTGTCATCGCTTCTGAAGTGCTGAGTAGGGGCTTCGTAGTTTGTTTGCTCATGGGTTCATCAAACCGTATAGTACTCCGCGTGGTTGTCTGAAGGTCTCTCATCTTCTCTATGTTGACGATACTTTGGTGTTCATGAATGCTGGAACTGTGAATGTGAAAAGAATCCTTAATTTTCTGCAAAAATATGGACATAGTTCTGGTCAGCAAGTCAATGCTAGCAAAAGTTGTTTTCAAATTTCTGCAAAAGCTCCTGTTGTTTTGGCGTCTCGTATACATCACCTTACTAGGTACAGACAGCAACATGGCAGTATGAAGTATTTGGGGGTGCCCATTAAACCTGGTGGACTAAAGGTCATTGATTTCAAATACATGGTTGAGAACATAACTAATAGACTTTGTGGGTGGAGATCTAAAATGCTTTCTCAAGCTGGGCGGGCTGTCCTGATCATGTCAGTGCTTCTGATTCTCCCTATTTACTTGGCTAGTTCCACCTATATTCCAAAAAAGATTTGTAAGCAGATTGACAGTCTCGGTGTGATTTTTTTTTTGGCAGGGCGCTGATGGCAACCATAGAAGTACTAGGTGGCGTGGTCTCACTTGCAGAAGCCTTATGTGGAAGGTGGCTTGAAATTTAGAAATTTGGAATCTTTGCAAGTTGCATTGGAGGCTAAACAAATTTGAATGTTCTCTATGGCACTTCACTGTGGTCTCTTTATGCTAAGCATAGATATCTTAATCAGAACCATCTTTCAGAAATTGTATCCCCATTCCTTTTTGGCGTCTCCAATAAAGCTTTCAGTCAGCTAAAGAGTTTGTTCTCAACAATACTAGGTGGATGGGAGGTGATGAGTCAAAAGTGGATTTTTTCAAGGACATTTAGATAGGGGATAAAACAATTCAGCAGGAGTTCAGAAACAAATTTCCTAATGATCACCATTGGTCAAAAATTTATGTTAAAGACATGTCTATGGATGATAATCACATAATCTGGAATTGGATGGGTGTTACTCGTCAGTATGTCCAAAATAGCTTATCTGATACTCAAGATGAATTCATCTGGATTGGAAATGTGAAAGGTCTTTTTAGTGTTAAATCTGCTTACCATCTCGCTTCTCATCCAGGGGTGTGTAGAAGTAACTGGTTGAAGCTATGGCACAATGCTATTCCCCCTCGTGCTGCTATGTTTGTTTGGAAGGTTCTTCACAGAGCGGTTCGGGTTGATTATAGAGTTGTAGACTGTGGGATCCCTCAAGTGTCCAAGTGTGTGTGTTGCAAGATGCCGGACCAAGAAACTCTGGATCATCTTTTTGTTTCAGGCGACATTGCTACTAAGTTGTGGAAATGGATTGCTCCCCTTCTAAGCAATAAGATTTATCTAAGTCATCTGGTTTCGTTAGATGTTGTGGTGTTCTTACTTACACCAATCTGAAATCTGCTTTCCAGTTTACGGGCTTTATTATGATTATTGTCATGTTATGGGAAATTTGGAAATACAGGTGCACAGCTTTTCAAGGACATTTAGATAGGGGATAAAACAATTCAGCAGGAGTTCAGAAACAAATTTCCTAATGATCACCATGTCAAAAATTTATGTTAAAGACATGTCTATGGATGATAATCACATAATCTGGAATTGGATGGGTGTTACTCGCAGTATGTCCAAAATAGCTTATCTGATACTCAGATGAATTCATCTGGATTGGAAATGTGAAAGGTCTTTTTAGTGTTAAATCGGCTTACCATCTCGCTTCTCATCCAGGGGTGTGTAGAAGTAACTGGTTGAAGCTATGGCACAATGCTATTCCCCCTCGTGCTGCTATGTTTTGTTTGAAGGTCTCACGAGCGGTTCGGGTTGATTATAGAGTTGTGACTGTGGGATCCCTCAAGTGTCCAAGTGTGGTGTGTTGCAGATGCCGGACCAAGAAACTCTGGATCATCTTTTTGTTTCAGGCGACATTGCTACTAAGTTGTGGAAATGGATTGCTCCTTCTAAGCAATAAGATTTATCTAAGTCATCTGGTTATCGTTAGATGTTGTGGTGTTCTTACTTACACCAATCTGAAATCTGCTTTCCTTTTACGGGCTTTATTATGATTATTGTCCTGTTATGGGAAATTTGGAAATACAGGTGCACAGCCCACATGGAAGGAACTTTTGCGACCCTGGATAGTATTAAGCAGAAGTTTTGTTGCATGCAGAAAATTTTGGGCAATATAAAGTTTAATCGACCCATTTCCATGGACCAAGATGATATTCTTAAAACTTTTAATGTGCATGCGAATATTTCTCTGAGAGCAAACATCATGATCAGATGGATTCCCCCTGAGAACAAGTTAAGTCTTAATGTGGATGGCACTTGTAAAGGTAACCCGGGCATTTGTGGTGGTAGTGGCTGCTTCAGGAATAAGAATGAGGACTTTATTTGTGGTTTTGCTTTCGCCTATGGCCTGGGGAATAGCATTATTCCAGAGGCAAGGGCCATTCATGATGGTCTTAGATTGGCGCTAGAAAAACACCTTCATATTGCTGTTGTGTACTCCGATTCCGCTATTCTTGTCAGAGCGATCAATGAAGGCATGTTACCTCATTGGGCGGTCTTTCCATGGTGGCGGGGTATTTGTCACATGCTGCAGATTATTAATCCAAAGATAGTGCATACTTTTCATGAGGGTAATCAGGTGGTTGATGCACTTGCTTCTCTACCTGCACCCTTGATAGGAACTCGGTGTTCATATCTCCTGGTGACTTACCTTCGCCTGCAAGGGGTGCTTAATCATTGACAAAGTTGGCTTCCTAGTTCCAGCATAGTTATTAGATGTTTTCGGGTTGCTGTGGCAGATCGGGTGTATTTGATGTTTTATTTTTTTTTTCCTCTGGGGTGGTGTAGCTGTTTTGGCACTGGGTGTATCTTCCTATTTTTTCATGAAATAAAATTTCTATCCTTGGTTGATCGCCTAGTGGAGTGAGAACATTCTTACCCTCTGGGTTGGGGTGCACTCTCCTGATCGCTGACCCTTTAGACGTTTGATTAAAAAAAAAAATTCACTCTCGGAGGCATGGCGGAATTGTGGAATTATCGACAGAGCTAATAATGATGAGGAGGATGAACACCGTGCATGGGATGCATTGGGAACACACATAGCATTTAGTGATAATGTCTTTTGACACAACTTAATCACACTAGAAATTGGTCCATGATCATTCGGTGTGGCTATTTATATATATATGATTTTTATTCATATCTGCACCTACTAAGTACATATTTGCATGTGATGCAAGTATATGCTAAATATATGGTGGGACGTGTATTATTTAGCTATGAAACCACTAAAAAAAAAACTCCCTCTACTACTAATATATTAAGTCGGTAGGCATGAGGCCATAAGATTGACTCACATGGCCTTCCATCATTATAGTACATATGTCTTTTTCTTAATATAGAAATGGATTGGCGGAGTCACTCCACGCTCACTATAGTGGTTTTTGATATCTAGCCTATGACATGGAGATGTCACCGGTGACCTAAGAACAAGGTATGCTTGTCATAGTCCCTCAGGAGCATATCACCGAATCAAACTCATGGTAATGATGGTGTTGACTTAACCAAACATCATGGGTGGCGGATTCCCTATGGGACATGGTGATATGGAGGCTAAATTATGATGGGAATCACAAGAATTGCAATTGACAAGAGTTTCCTACCATTTGGGCTTGGTATGATTGGTCGAGTCCCTCGAGGTCATGCCAAGATACTAATTGGATCCCGATCCCCATTAGGAGTTTGTCGGAAACTTCCAATTCACATGCTAGAGGGTGTCATGTGTCTTGCGATAAAATAGTGGGATAAAATTGAGATAAAAGTCCATGTCTTAATTTTCTACCAATCCAAAAGTTTGCATGTTGTTTATTATGCTACATTCTTATTTTAAGAAAAATGTTGTTTGCAAACTCACTCCGTAGCATATTAGATGCCAATCGTCTAACTGGTCCTAACTACGTTGATTGGCATTGGAACCTGAGAATTATTCTTACGGCAAAGAAAATTGTGTATGTCCTCTATGAGATCATGTACGAGCCAGTGGAAGGGGCTAGTGAGGAAGATGTTTCTTGCTACAAGAAGTATAAGGAGGACTCGATTCTTGCTCAATGTTATATGTTAGCCTCCATGGCCCCTGAGCTGTAAAGACAACATGAAAAGATGGATGCTCAATCGATCATGCTGCATCTCCACACCTTGTTTGAAGAGCAAGGACAGATGCAAAAATACAAGATATCAAAGAGTTTGTTCAGAATGAGGATGGCAGAAGGCGCATCGGTTCAGAACCATGTTCTAAAGATGACTGAGTGGATCGAGAAGCTCATAGGTCTAGGACTTGTCCTAGAGGATGACCTATGCGTGGATCTTGTACTCCAATCCCTTCCAGATTCCTTTTCACACTTCATTATTAATTTCAATATGAACAAGATAGTGGCAACCCTGCCTGAGCTCCTTAATATGTTGAGAGAAGCTAAGGGTTCCATTAAGAAGAAGAAGCCAGTTCTCCATGTTGATGAGATCAACAAGAAGAGGAAGGCATAGAAGACCCTTAAGAAGGGCAAAAGCGAAGGCAATAAAGCAGGCAAGGCAAAAAGTTGCCAAGAAGACCCTGTCAAGGACAAAGGAAAGTGCTTCCACAACGGAAAAGATGGACATTGGAAGAGTACCTGCAAGGAATACCTTGCAGAAAGGCAAATCAGAAGCTTGGAGAAGCTTTAGGTATATCATGATTGATCTCCATTTATCAGACATTTATGATATGCATGGGTATTAGATACCGCATGTGCATCTCATATTGCAATTTGTTTGCAGTTTCTGACCAAGTGTAGAGACTGGCAAAGGGTGAGGTTGACTAAGAATGCGGAGGGCATAAGTTTGTTATTGATGTCGGATAAGTCACTTGCTACTACCTCATGGAGCCACCTTGTATTGGATACATGTTACTTTGTTCCTACTATCATCAAAAACATCATTTCCATTTCATGTATGACTAAAAATGAATATAAGTTTGTTTTTGAAAACAATGGTTGTTCACTGATTTTGGATGTTGAGATCATTAGTAAGAGAATATTGATCAATGGTTTGTTTACATTAGATGTTGCTTCGCATGTCATGAATGTTGGTATGTCTAAAAGAAAGTGATGAGGTGAATGAGACTTACCTATGGCATTGTAGGCTAGGTCATATCCGTGAGGGTAGAATTCAAAGTTTGCTAAAGGATGGATATTTAGATCCATTTGATTATAAATCATATGCAACCTATGAATCGTGCCTTCAAGGAAAATTGACCAACTCTTCATTTAATGGAACTGGAGAGAGAGCTTCTAAGTTACTAGAACTCATACATACTGATGTATGTACACATATGTCCATACAAGCCAGAGGTTGATATTCTTATTTCATTAAATTCACTGATGACTTCTCAAGGTATGGATAGGTGTACTTAATGAAGTACAAGTTTGAGGCCTTTGAAAAATTCAAAGAATATAGAATGAAGTAGAAAATCAGACTGTAAAGACTATCAAGATTCTTCGTTCAGATCAAGGAGGAGAGTACTTGAGTACAGAGTTCATTCAATTTCTGAAGGACCATGGGATTCTATCCCAATGGACTCATCCTCATACACCTCAGCTCAATGGTGTATCGGAAAGGAGGAATCGCATACTGTTGGATGTGGTGCGATCCATGATGAGTTTTGCAAACATATCCATGTCATTCTAGGGATATGCCCTAGAGACCGTAACTTACCTTTTGAATATAGTTCCAACTAAGATGGTAGTGTCTACACCATATGATATATGGAAAGAAAAGAAGCCTGATCTTAAAGATATTAAGATTTGGGGCTGCCCTGTCCACGTTAAGAGACACAATCTCGATAAGTTGGAATCAAGGTCAGAATGGTGCATATTCATGGAATACCCTAAAGAAACTTGTGAGTATTACTTCTATCACCCCGAGGACTGAAAGGTCTTTGTTTCCAATTGAGCTTGTTTCTTGAGAAGGAACACATTCTTGGTGGAAACAATGGGAGCATGATAGAATTGAGCGAGGTTGGAGAACCTATCTCAAACACCATTATGCAAGAATAGTCTGTTCAGGTACCTATTACACAAAATCTAATTTTTCATAGGTCAAGTAGAGTTCCTATCCCTCCTGAAAGATATGTGGGACATATCAAGGGACAAGACTCCGAGGATATTGATCATCAAACCTACGAGGAGGCTATTAAGAGCATATACTCTAGGAAATGGCAAGAGGCCATGAATTCTGAGATGGATTCCATGTACTCCAACCAGTTTTGGAACCTAGTTGATGCACCTGAGGGTATTGTACCCATTGGGTGCAAATGGATCTTCGAGAAGAAGATTGGAGTAGATGGAAAGGTAGAGACCTTTAAGGTAAGGCTTGTGGCAAAAGGATATCGTCAAAGGCAAGGTATTGATTATGACAAAACCTTCTCGCTCGTAGCCATGCAAAAATCGATCAGAATTTTATTGGCCATTCCAACATACCATGACTATGCGATCTGGTAGATGGATGTAAAAGCCGCATTCCTCAATGGCACCCTCAAGGAAGAGGTGTATATGATAAAGCTAAGGGATTCGTTTCCAAGAAAAGTTCAGATAAGATGTGCAAGTTGCTTAAGTCCATTTATGGACTAAAGAAAGCTTCTCGAAGTTGGAACATAAGATTTGATGAGGTAATCAGATCTTATGACATCGTTAGGAACGAAGATGAACCTTGTGTATATAAGAAGGTAAGTGGGAGTGCTATCATTTTCTTAGTGTTGTATGTGGATGACATCTCATCATTGGGAACGATGTTGGAATGTTGTCCATAGTTAAGACTTGTTTATCAAAGAACTTCTCCATGAAGGACTTAGGGGAAGCATCCTACATTTTCGGGATTCAGATCTATAGAGATAGATTTAAGAGGATGCTTGCCTTGTCCCAGTCCATGTACATAGACACCATAGTCAAAAGATTTGGCATGGAAAATTCCAAAGGATATCTCATACCACTGAGGCATGGAATTTCTCTTTTTAAGAGTATGTCCCCAAAGACTCTAGAAGAAAGGGCATACATTGATAGAATACCCTATGCGTTTGCTATAGGATCTATCATGTATGCAATGTTACATACTAGACCTGATATAGCGCATGCTCTATGTGTTACGAGCCGATATCAAGCAGATCTAGGTTTGGAACACTGGAAGGCAGTATAAGTGTATCCTTAAGTACTTAATAAGGAATAAGGATCTTTAACTAGTATATGGAGGAGGTTGCCTCAAGGTTGAAGGCTACACGGACTCAAGTTTCCAGTATGATATTGATGATAGCAAGTCTAAATAAGGGTATATTTTTACCCTGAATAGAGCAGCAGTAAGCTAGAAAGAGTTCAAAGCAAGAGATTACTGTTGACTCGACTACCGAGGCGGAGTAGATTGTTGCTTCAGAAGCAGCAAAGGAAGTTGTCTGGATGAAAAAGTTCATCGCAGATTTAGGAGTGGTGTCTGGTCATGAAGAGCCAATTTCATTGTTTTGCAACAACGATGAGGCGATTGCTAAAGCAAAGTTACCTAGGTCCCATCAGAAGTCTAAGCACATTCTAAAGAGGTTCCACTTGATCAGAGAGATCATAGCCCGTGGCGATGTAGCAGTAAAAAGAATTCCCTCCGATGATAACATTGTAGATCCACTGACAAAGCCACTGACTCCAATTGTTTCTGAGCGACACCGATATCTGATGGGGATCAGACATGTACGTGATTGGTTTTAGGCCAAGTGGGAGATTGCTAGTTATAGGTGCCCTGCAAGCCAATTCACGTGAGTGATGGCGCTTGTAATTATGTACAATTTCTTTTGGTAATATCATAATAATATTTTCTCACTATATATTCCATGCGTATGTATATTGTGATGTCCATGGTCTATGCAATGGGAATTGGATCATGATGAGATCATGAAAATGATGCCGATTCTCTTTAAACACAGATCCTAAATATTCCTAGTCATAGGTTACTCAAGAAGGACATTGAGATGACCGGATAGACCGTTGTGCCATATACCCGTCCATGTGATGGATGCAGTTGGTCTCATAGCTGCTTGTGTGGAGACATTAGGGATATGGTGCAAGTGCTCATTGGACAATTAGTTCACTAAATGATCCGTTCTCAGAATGCCGTATGGTTAATGATACTTGATTGTCAAATAGCAATTCTGTAGTCTCAGTTGGGTAACTAGTCCTTAGACTTAAGACACCAAAGATGTCTTGTTTGAGTACTCCATTCTTTGATACTGGATTTATAGGTCTGGATGTTCTAGGTCTAGTATATCTAGTCATCGGAAATGGTAGCCAACCTTACGAAGGCAATTTTGTGTTAATAGAGGATCATCCACTCTCGATATCTTGAGAGGAATATCCCATATTATCTTATTCAGGAAAATCCCTAGTTGGGTTGATCGGATTTAGAGAGAAGGAGTTCGCTGAGAGAATACGATAAAATTTTGACTTTAACAGATTCTGTATAGGCCTGACAACACCATGCCTAATATACGGTCTCTGGGATAATAGATGGATGAGGGACTATAGGTACATGGTAACTGTGGGCAGACAGGTCCAATGGATTTGATCACTCGTACCGTCTGGGGATTATGGCATACTGGCCTAGTATGTTCATAATCGATGACTTTAGTAAATTATTATGAAGATAATAATTCACTAAGTCAAAAAGTGTTTTAACCGGTGCAACTCATGGCCAACTCGATATTGGACCTAGAGGATCACACACATAAGGTAGATAACACGATAAATAGAGGATTGGATAAACAATATCCAATAAGCTTACTTAACCCATTATAGATCTATTGGGTATACCCAATAAACATGACAAGGATCCACTAAGGGGCATACTAGGATCATGCCACCTCTCCCCTTCTAGAAGGAGGACACCTCATCTCTATATGATGACAAGTGTCCCCCTTCTAGAGGAGGACACCTCATCATCATTAGCCATGATAGCATGACGAGGGTCCTGCGAGGTGTCTTTAGTCATGATGGCATGACGAGTTGTCATGCGAGGTGTCCTTAGTCATGATGGCATGACGAGGTGTCCTACGAGGTGTCCCTAATGAGGTGTCCTTGTAATCATGTCATGATGAGGTGTCCTTGATGAGGTGTCCCTGTAATCATGACATGACGAGGTGTCCCTAATGAGGTGTTCTGTAGGCTCTCTATAAAGAGAAGGGGTTCTCCATAAAGTTCATAGGCTAGATCTTGAGAGGAGAAGCCACCTTCTTCATCCTCCTTCCTATCTCTCCCTCCAGTGCTCTCCCTATGTAAGAGGAGAACTATTCGAGCTGCCCCATCTTGTTGTTGCTGCTACTTGTTGCTGCTGGCCGCTGCGTGGCATTACACGATGTAAAGGAGTGGCACCACCGGAGAAGGAGGAGTCATCGTTGATCATCCACTATGTGGATACTGCTAGAGGGAGTCTCGCGAGAGCTCCTTCAAACCAAGGACTATTTCTACGCTTTAAGGGATATATGATCTACCCTAGGTGAGATGGTCTCACGCCTTGTTTGTATGTATGTTTAAATGCACCGTACATCATAACCCAATCAAGTACATAGATGGAAATCGATTTTTGTTTCGTTTTACTTCCGCTGCGTATTTGATGCCCCAAGTCGATTTCCAGCATCCTCTTCATCTCAGGCCACCAGAAGAACCTTTTCAGGTTATGATACATCTTGGTGGAACTAGGATGAACAACATACCTCGATCTATGCGCCTCTCCCAATAGTGCCTACCGTGCATCACAATAAACGTACAATCTGCCTCTGAACATGACCTCACTGTCCTTATCCAGCTCAACCTCTTGCATCTGCAAAACATCAGCTAACTTTGTATGTGCCTACTGTGCCTCCAGCACCTGACGGTACACGAACAGACGAATTGAAAAACTTGTCATCACGGCCCGATCTCTGTACCTCAAAGGACAGAAAAATCCCAGAGTATGTTCTTCAAACAGTCTCCACTCTCTGACCAACAATGAACTCAAACAAACTCGTCTGCTCAAAGAGTCTGCCACGATGTTAGCCCTTCTCGGGTGATAGGAGAGGGTAAGGTCGTAGTCCTTCAAATACTCCATCCACCTTCGTTACCTCAAGTTCAAATCCTTCTAGGTGAAGATGTATTGCAAACTCTGGTGATCTGTGAAGATCTCAAATGCCTCACCGTACAAGTAATGCCTCCACAACTTTCGAGAAAATACAACAACTGCCAACTCTAAGTCGTGGGTAGGGTAGTTCTCCTCATGCTTCTTCAACTGTCTAGAAGCATGGGCGATGACCCCACCATGCTGCATCCACACTGCACCCAAACTTGATCTTGAAGCGTCAGTGTACACCACAAAACCTCTGCTGCTTGAAGGTAAGACCAACACTGATGCTGAAGTCAACCTCTCATTCAGGTCCTAAAAACTCCACTCACAGTCCTCTGTCCAAACAAACCTGGTCTCAAGTCTGATCAATCGGGTCAATGACTCTGCTACCTTGGAAATGTCATAAAAAAACCTCCTGTAGTAGCCTGCCATACCCAAAAAGCTACGAAGCTCTGACAATGCAGTGGTTTGCTCCCAAGACAACAATGCCACTACCTTTGTAGGGTCCACTGCCATACCAGAACTTGAGATCACATGTCCGAAAAAGTGCACCTCCTTTAGCCAAACTCGCACTTGTCGAATTTGGCATAAAGTTGGTGACTCCGCAACGTCTCCAACACGATCCTCAGATGCTCCTCATGCTCCTCCTAAAAAACTGAGTAGACCAAGATGTCATCTATGAAGATGACCCCCAAACCTATCTAAGTACTCACTGACCACCTTATGCATCAGATCCATAAAAGCTGTTGAAGCGTTTGTGAGGCCAAACAACATCACGACGAACTCAAAGTGACCATACGTCATACGAAAAGTTGTCTTGCCAACATCTGACTCTCTGATCCTCAAATGGTAGTATCTTGATCTCAAGTCATTCTTTGAGAACACTGTGACTGACTGCACCGATCAAACAAATCATTGATCCTGGGTAATGGATTCTAATTGTAGCACCCCAAAAAATCAATAATTTTAAATTTTGAAATAAATTGGAAATGATAAACTAACTATTTTCGAAATAGTAAAATGTAAGTGCGATTATCATATGTACGAAAACACATCGAAAATATTTATAAAAAAATCATGGTTCAACTCTAGATAATACTCCCTATTGACCCACAAAAAGATTCATTCAAAGGAAAATCCAATTGCTCAAGATTAAGGTGTTTTGTGACTTATTATCGTAATTAAGGAATTAGTTGCAAAACCCATTAACACATATGCATAACTAATTGTAATATTAAATAAATTATGGGTAGACTCCAAACAAAATTTATTGATAGCCCATCATAGAATTTGGACCAATGGACAAGTCATAGCCCATTAATAAATTCAAGTAAGAAAAATACAATAAAACTCGTAACTCTATTATTCCCTAATTAAAAAGAGACAATTTCAGTAAAATAAAACCCAATAAGCTAAGAACAACTGATGGGCTTGATTAAATGGTTCATATAAAAGTTATTGGGCCAACATAGGAGTTTTAAAAGATTGAATAAAAGAAAATAATATAAAATTTGTAACTGTAATATTTTCTAATTAAAAGGGGTAAGTAAATCACTAATATGACTCATGTATATCTAAAATGGACTCCCAACCCTTCCCTAACTTGCTAGCCACGAAATTGGAGTCCCATCTAACCCAATTAGAAGAATACATGCTAGGAAGTGAGATAAATATAGAATTCGGATTGCTACATGTTACTTGCTATTGCTTACATTGATGTTTTGTCATCTCTCTCTATCGTGACTTGACATTATCATGTTCCTTGTGCTATACTTGAATCACGTGCTATTTGATTATGCGTTTGTGCTATCACTTGCTCGACATTACTTGACTCTCTCTCTAGCTTTAGTGACTCTGTTCTTTAATACATTAATCATTTAAAGTGTGCTTGGCTTATGAGATTTAAGTCCTACTGAACATTATCGCTCACCCTGCGTTATTTATCAATGTGTTTCAGGTAAGCCAGATGTTAAAGTTCACACACCAATGGGACAGGACCAGAGTGATGAGTGACCTGGCATCATATCGACATAATTACCATAGTATAATAGAGTTTAGTTAGATATTTGCCTAAATTCCCTTTCCAATGTAATGATGTCATTTGAGCACTAGGTATTGGCTCTAAATTAGTGGTTGTAATAGTCTTTATAAATGATCAATAAATTGAAGAAGTTTATTTCAAGTATTGTTCATTAGTCGCTCTGAATCACTCAACTGTTTATGCAAGTTACACTACTATGTACTTTGCACACGTTCTGTAGCAACTTGGATTTTTTTAAAAATAAAAATTTAATAATAATAAAAATAAAAATAATTAGAAAATCAAATGAAAGAGAATTAAGTAAAACCCATTAAATGAAAAGAAGTAATGGGCTTTATTAAATGGACCCATTAGAAATTGGTGGGCCAAGTTAGAGGTTTTTAAAAGAGAAATAATAGGAAAATACCCTAAATTCATAACTAAATTATTACTTAAATAGAAAAGGGATATTTAATGTATTAAATACCTAATTTGAGTTGGATTTGGATTCCTAAACCTACCCTAATAGGCTGGCCACGAATTTGGATCCCAACCTAACCCAAATTGGAATTGGTATGCTTAGAAAGGGGAGAGAAATAGGAAATCTCAGAATTAAATAGGAGTTAGAGTTCTATTAGGAAATACAAAGGGAAGAGACATAAATACTCTCTTAAATCTCCATGCCCGGCCCTAGCTCGTTGCCAAGGGTTTCTGGACTAGGAGGAGAGGCCAAGGAAGAGGAGACTTCGTGGGGAGAAGGAGCTCTCAAGCCATCAACCCCGTTCTTCAAGTTCTAGCCTAGAAGAGGAAATCGACCAAAGGTAGCATTCTCACGAGATAAACTAAATTAATTTCATCTGTAGGTTGATCTAAACCTCAGGATTCAAAGCCCTCTTGCCTCATATTTTTCCATCGAGCAAATCTTTTGTTCTTAATTTTTGAAGTTCTGTGAACTCCATGACCCGAGCCCATTTTTTAATTCTTGATCTCCATGTATACTGAACGACATGCTACAAAATTTTTATTAGGGATATTGATGCATGTTAGGATTCTTTTTTTCCCCTAAAAGCCCTAATTTTCATTCATCCTATCTGTGAATAATTCGTTGATCTCATCTGTGTGTTGTTCTATGTTCTTCATGAATACAAATGACCAAAGGATGTCGAAACCATATTTGTTTGTCCAATCCCTATTTACTGTAAGTACCCATGCATGTCTAGATCAATTCGCAACTAGTTTCATGATTTTTCATCGCTCGTACAATTAGTTATGATTTTCTGAATCACCCTGTGTCAAATAGGGTAAGTCTGGCCCGCAATCCAATACACTGTTCTTTCCCTGTCGGACTCGATAGGCCGCGTTCACAGGGCCATCGTGATAGAACCTTCCATCATGATCTGATCGTGATAGGGCCTATCGTCGCGATCTGGCTGACCGTCTGACGACCTGTCGCGACCCTCAAGCGACCCCGTTGCCATTTGCCTGCCCGAACTGATAAGGCTATCGCGATCCTTACAAGGCCTTGTCGCGTTCTCAAGTGACTCTATCGCGATCCTTACAAGGGTCTGTCTAGATCTCATATTTTGCATGAAAACCCCCAATTTTTGATACTCTGACTCTCTATATTGCTTGTACACTTTGCTAATATTCATACACACAGAACATTACACTTGTCATAAAAATTAAACATTTATGTGTGATTAAAATACATGCACATGATCTTTCTCTTTCTATAATTTCTCTTAACGCATGCACACACTTGAACCATCCAATATGGCTTAATTTGGCATGAAAATATTTCATAATGTATCTGGTAATTTATGTAATTAAATTGTCATACTTTAAACAAGACGTCTTCGTTTCTTGCGATGTTTTGGGAATACCGTTATCGACGCTCCACTACTCTAGAATTCCTCTAGAACGTCGAGCACTTGTTTCTATATACACACTCTCTCTTGACTTGGACGAACTCTCCGTCGGGTACTCCTTCTGTTGGACTAGTGAATCCTTGTATAAGGCCTCTGTAAGTCTCCTCTGTCCATGGATTCCCACATGGTCGATGAGCCGGTTGTACCCTAACACCTATTACACCCTTTAGGGATCAACATGATCCAAACGACTATTAGAAGTTCACTCTTATCTTGAATCATGTCGGACCTCTGGACCTGTGCTTAACATGGCCAGTTAAAGGGTCGTGAGTTCCACTTGACTGCCACACCAAGTGCACGTGTTGTTACTATCGCCTATTTACTCGACGTATTACGTGCAATGTCCACTAGCTCTCATCTATACCTACTCGCTCGTCTATTCACGTCACTCTACTATCTCGTTTATTCATCTAGTGCTCTCATCTATTTCTTGGTACTCTATATTGGCCATTGACTGATTGTCTAAAGATAACAATATAACCAATGCCTGGCATATATAAAGGGCCCGCTCTGGGTCCTGGGATGTGCGCCCGAAAGTGCGAGTGCCCTTAGAGTTAAATGATCAGAGTGTTTGGCATTACACTCAAGTGCTATCTATCTCGACTATCTAAATGACAATCAAAAGTGCTATATTCTCTCGTTGACAAAAGTGCTATGTTCTCTCGTTGTCTATTGACAAAAGTGCTATACTATACTTTGTGCTATTTGTGCTATGGCCATCTTGCTATTTGTGATATACTCGACTATTGAGATTTATGTCCTACTGGGCGTTATCGCTCACCCTGTGTTATTTGTCGTTGTGTTCTCAGGTGAGATCGAGGATGACACATACACTCAAGAGGATGGGAACGACCAGGAGTGATGTTATGAGTACCCTAGCGTCCTAGCATTATGTTAGACTCTTAGATTAGTCTCTTACTCTTTATTTCAATGTAATTGTGCCCCATAGAATGGCTCTGATATTAGTGGTTGTAACTAGACATTTGAAAGTTATTAATGAGAAGAGTTTTCTTTAGTATTATTCATTGTGCAATGGTTTGATGTCTAGTACTTGCTCTGTACCCGTTAACTTGCAACTGCCTCGCGTTCTGATATTTCGCGTCAGGGCGTGACAGTTTTGTGGTATCAGAGCCTAGGTTATTCTTAAGTATAGGATGATCTAGGTTAACCTACCTTGACCAGAGTCAATTATCCTACCTATGTGAGTTGTGGTTAGAGCCAAGGGTAAATAGCTAAATGAACTCACACACGCACGAATTAAATTCCACATCAATATCATGACAATAAGTTATTTTGTAGGAACAAGCAATCAAGATGACTGTTGAATGTTTCAAATGAGGGTATGCAACAAACCAGCTAGGAACTGACGCGCACAATTTTGCAAGCTACCCAAGGAGATGGTAATCGTGGCGGTGCAGGCGATGTGCATCGTAACTTTAGGAGTCTGAACCCACCTTGGTTCAGTGGATCCACGGATCCGGATGAAGTCGAGCACTGGCTCAAAGAAACGGAAAGAATCTTCTGTGTTATGCAATGTGCAGCGGGGGATAAGCTGCTACTAGCTACATTCCAACTGGAGAAGGACGCCCGCGCTTGGTGGGAGTCAGTGGAAGCGACGTGAGACAATGGTCAGTTCACTTGCAACGAATTCAAGGAAGCTTTCAATTCCAAATACTTCTCCGAGCGTGTCCAAGAAAGGAAGGCTGTGGAATTCGTTGCTCTTAAACAACGGAGCTTGACTGTGGCTGAATATGAAGACCGGTTTTCAAGATTGGCACGCTATGCTGCACACCTGGTGAACACTAAAAGAATGAAGGCTAAGCCTTCCTCAATGCCCTTAAGCCATAATACAATACCCAACTGGCACCTCTCGACATCCATACCTACGCCGAGATGGTGAAGAAGGCCCAACTACTAGAAGATGCTACGGACTTCACCGACCATATCATTGGGAAGTTCGTGAAGAGGAATGACTTCTGGACGATCGTCATCTGCCAAGCCAAACAATGGCAAGAAATGTCCCTTCAACATCACAGAGGGGTCCATCCAAGAAAGAAAACCCAAGGTCTTCGTACCCAACACTCCAGCCAAAAGCAACTTCAAGCATTGTAACAAGCCAGGTCACACTGCTGACTAATGCTGGAGGAAAGTCCGTGCATGCCTGAGCTGAGGAAGTCGCGAGCACCGCATCCCTGAGTGCCCGCTACTGAAAGAACATGAGAGACGCCCTAATGCGCCTATGAAACAGGGAAGACTGCAAGCCCTGCCTGATGAGGAACCCGCTATGGACGGTGGCGTGGTAGAAGGTACTCTATAAGTTTTCTCCTTATCAATATTTGTCTTATTTGATACTGGACCAACTCATTCCTTTATATCTCAAAACTTTGCTAATACCCTGACTACAAAACCTATATCCATGAGTTGTGAGTTCTCTGTCACAACGCCACTAGGAGAGAAGGAGAAACTGAACAAATACTTTCCCTCTGCCGATGTAATGATCGGGGACCATAACCTAAAAGCCGACCTGGTGTATATGCCCATGGAAGGCTATGATGTAATTTTGGGAGCTGACTAGTTGTCCGCTTATGGGGCAAGTGTCGACTGTAAGAAAGGGAAGGTTACCTTTAGTGACTTTCCTAAATTGGCATTTTCTGGGATTAGACATAAGGAACGGATGTCTCTAGTCTCTGCCATAAAATCCCACAACATGATAAAGAAAGGTTGCATTGCTTTCCTTGCGGCTGTAGTAGCGGAAAAGAAGGGTTCTAAAATAGAAGACATCCACATAGTCCAGGATTACCCAGATGTGTTTTCTGAAGATCTGCCAGGGATTCCCCCAGAACGTGATGTCAACTTTGCCATAGAGTTGATCCCTGAATCTGCCCCAGTATCACGACAACTGTACCGGATGTCACCTTCCGAGCTAAAGGAATTGAAGACGCAACTGATGGAGCTATTAGAGAAGGGGTTAATCAGACCAAGTACTTCCCCATGGGGAGCACCGGTGCTATTCGTCAAGAAGAAAGATGGATCGATGAGGCTATGCATCGACTATCGTCAACTCAATCAGCTGACCATCAAGAACAAATACCCATTGCCCAGGGTGATGAGCTATTAGACCAAATATCTAGAGCTCAATATTTCTCCAAGATCGATCTTCGTTCTAGCTATCACCAAATGAGGATCAAGGATGACGATATCTTCTAAACAGCTTTCAAGAGTAGGTATGGACATTATGAATTCGTCGTTATGCCTTTTGGTCTAACCAATGCTCCTGCAGCCTTTATGCAACTTATGAACAACATATATCGGCCATACCTTGACAAGTTCGTGGTCGTCTTCATCGACGACATCCTCATTTATTCAAAGACCAAAGAAGAGCATGAAGAACACCTGAAGATTGCATTGTAGGTCTTGGGAGACAACAAACTGTACGCAAAACTTAGCAAGTGTGAATTATGGCTCGAAGAAGTGTCCTTCTAGGGCCATGTCATCTCAAAGGATGGCATCTCAGTTGATCCCTCCAAAGTCGAAGTTGTACTTATTGGGAGAGACCAAACCAACATCACCGAGATATAAGAACTTCTTAGGACTGGCTGGCTACTACAGGCGGTTCATGAAGGACTTCTCAAAGATCACCGTTCCTCTCATGCGTCTGACACGAAAGGAGAATCCCTACTCCTGGAGTAAAGAGTGTGAGAAAAGTTTCCAACTCTTAAAGATTGTCTTACTCAGCACCTATTCTCGCTCTGCCAATAGAGGGAGAGGGTTCTCTGTCTCCAACACCGATGCCTCAGGAATGGGGCTAGGGTGTGTATTGATGCAAAAAGAGAAGGTCATCACTTACTCTTCTCGACAACTGAAGACTCATGAAGTCAACTACCCCGTGCACAATTAGAGTTGGCTTCCTCGCGGTCTTCACCTTGAAGATCTGGAGACATTACTTGTATGGTGAGAAATTCACTATCTACTCAGACCATAAAAGCCTGAAGTACTTATTCTCCCAGAAAGAACTCAACATGAGACAGAGAAGATGCCTATAATATCTGAAGGATTTCGACTTCAACATCCAATACCATCCAGGCAAGGGTAATGTCGTGGCTGATGCTCTTAGTAGGAAGCCGATGGCATCTATTTCAAGTCTAGTCCTTGGCGAGATGCAACTACTAGAACAATTCGCAAGGTTAGACTTAACTATTGAACATCAAGATGATCGAGTCTTGGTTGCCAATATCAAGATTCAATCGGACTTTCTGGAAGAGATTAAAGTTCAACAAGATAATGATCCATTCTTAGTTCGCATCAAGGAAACCTTAGTCGAAAGACCAGACTTTTCTATGACTGAAGATGGAAGGCTAGTATTTCAAGGGAGGACATGCGTCCCCGATAATGAAGAACTGAAGAGGAAGCTAATGGATGAAGCTCACAAGACAAAGTACACTATTCACCCGAGAGGTACCAAAATGTATCAAGACATGAAAAGAATGTTTTGGTGGCCGAACATGAAGTGAGAGGTAGCTGAACATGCCACACACTGTCTTACTTGCCAACAAGTAAAAGCGGAACACTTGCGCCCTGCTGGTGTACTCAGACAGCTAGATATTTCGGAATGGAAATGGGAAAGTATTGGCATGGACTTCATTATAGGATTACCCAAGACTCGTGGTGGACTCGATGCCATATGGGTTATTTTCGACCGACTAACCAAATCTGCCCACTTTCTAGCCATAAAGAGTAAGTGGTTGATAGAAGTACTAGCTGCCTTATATGTCAAAGAGATTGTAAGAGTACATGGAGTTCTATCATCCATAGTCTCGGATCTCGATTGTAAGAGTACATGGAGTTCTATCTTCCATAGTCTCGGATCGAGATCCGAGATATACATCTCATTTTTGGAAAGGACTGCAAGGTGCACTGGGTACTAAACTCAACTTTAGTACCACATTCCATCCACAAATTGATGGGAAAACTGAAAGAACCAATCAAATAGTGGAAGACATGTTGAGAGCTTGCACTATAGACTTCCAAGGATATTGGAACGAGCACCTATCCCTCATTGAGTTCGCCTATAACAATAGTTACCAGGCGAGTATTAAGATGGCACCGTTCGAAGCACTCTACGGAAGAAATTGTAGATCTCCTGCATGTTGGAATGAGGTGGGAGAACAGCAATGGCTAGGCCCGGATATGGTACACGAACAATAAAGGCATTCAGGTGATTAGAGACCGGCTTAAGACTGCTCATCTAGACAAAAGAGCTGCGCTGACAAAGAAGACGAGACTTATAATTTCAAGTCGGTGATCATGTATTCTTAAAGGTGTCACCTACTCGTGGCATCCAAAGATTTGGTGTGAAGGGAAAACTCAGTCTAGATTTATCGATCCTTTTGAAGTACTCGAAAGGATTGGTGAGTTGCATACCGACTGGCGTTGCCAGCGGATCTGGCATGTGACACAATTGTTTCCATGTCTCCATGCTCAGAATATGTATATGATCCTACACACATCATTCGTCATGAGAAGCTGGTGTTGAACAAGGATGTGACGTATGAAGAGAAGCCAGTCAAGATACTAGAACGAAGGTACAACAGCTCAGGACCGTCCCATTCACGTGGTTAAAGTCTTATGGAATAACCGTGGAGTGGAAGAAGCCACATGGGACGGAAGGAACCATCAGGCAGAACTACCCCGATCTTTTCGGTAAGACATTCTCTCCTAGATGATCATATGAATTAGGACTAAATTCTTTTTAAGAGGAGAGGAGTAGCAACCTGGATTTTTCTAAAAATAAAATTAATAATAAAAAAATAAAGTAATTAGAAAATCAAATAAAAAAGAATTAATTAAAACCCATTAAATGAAAAGAAGTAATGGGTTTATTAAATAGACCCATTAGAATTGGTAGGCCAATTAGAGGTTTTCAAAGAGAAATAATAGGAAAATACCCTAAATTCGTAACTAAATTATTACTTAAGTAGAAAAGGAGTATTAAATGTATTAAATAGCTAATTTGAGTTGGATTTGGATTCCTAAACCTACCCTAATAGGCTGGCCACGAATTTGGGTCCCAAACTAACCCAAATTGGAATTGGTATGCTTAGAAAGAGGAGAAAATAGGAAATCTCAGAATTAAATAGGAGTTAGAGTTCTATTAGGAAATAGAAAGGGAAGAGACATAAATACTCTATTAAGGCTCCATGGCTAGCCCTAGCTCGTTGCCAAGGGTTTTTGGACTAGGAGGAGAGGCCAAGGAAGAGGAGAATTTGTGGGGAGAAGGAGCACTCAAGCCATCAACCCCATTCTTCAAGTTCTAGCCCTAGAAGAGGAAATCGACCAAAGGTAGGCATTCTCACGAGCAAAACTAAATTAATTTCGTCTGTTGGTTGATCTAAATCTCAGGATTCAAAGCCCTCATGTCTCATATTTTTCCATCGAGCAAATCTTTTGTTCTTAATTTTTGAAGTTCTGTAAACTCCATGACCCCAAGCCCCCTTCTTACTTCTTGATCTCCATGTATACTGAACCACATGCTGTGAAAGTTTTATTAGGGATACTGATGCATGTTAGGATTCTTTTTCCCCTAAAAGCCCTAATTTTCATTCATCCTATCTAGAAAATTAATTCGTTGATCACATTTGTGTGTTGTTCTATGTTCTTCATGAATACATATGACCAAAGCATGTCGAAACCCTGTTTGTTTTTCCAATCCCTATTTACTGTAATTACCCATGCATGTCTAGATCTATTCTCTACTAGTTTCATGATTTTTCATCACTCGTACAATTAGTTATTATTTTCTGAATCACCCTGTGTCAAATAGGGTAAGTCTGGCCCGCAATCCAATACACTATTCTTTCTTTATCGGACTCAGGCGCAGACCCTGTGAACATGACGGCCCGATAGGCCACGTTCACAAGGCCATCGCGACAGAGCCTTCCGTCGTGATCTGATCGCGACAGGTCCTGTCGTCGTGATCTGGCTACCCAGTCTGACGAGCCCGTCGCGACCGTCAAGTGACCCCGTCGCGATCTACCTGCCCAAACTGACAAGGCTGTCGTGATTCTTACAAGGCCCTGTCGCGTTCTCAGTTGACCTCGTCACGACCCTTACAAGGGTCTGTCGCGATCTTAGATTTTGCATAAAACCCCGCAATTTTCGATACTCTAACTCTCTATAGTGCTTTTACACTTTTCTAATAGTCATACACACAGAACATTACACTTGTCATAAAAATTAAACATTTATGTGTGATTAAAATACATGCACATGATCTTTCTCTATCTATAATTTCTCTTAACACATGCACACACTTGAACCATCCAATATGGCTTCATTTGGCATGAAAATATTTCATAATGTATCTTGTAATTTATGTAATTAAATTGCCATACTTTAAACAAGACTTGTCTCCGTTTCTTGCGATGTTTTGGGAATACCGTTATTGACGCTCCACTGTTCTAGAATCCTCTAGAACGTCGAGCACTTGTTTCTATATACACTCTCTCTCTTGACTTGGACGAACTCTCCATCGTATACTCCTCCTTCTGCCGGACTAGTGAATCCTTGTTCAAGGCCTCCATAAGTCTCCTCTGTTCATGGATTCCCACATGGTCGACGAGCCGGTTGTACCTTAACACCTATTACACCCTTTAGGGATCAGCATGATCCAAACGGCTATTAGAAATTCGCTCTTATCTTGAATCACGCCAGACCTCTGACCTGTGCTTAACATTGCTAGTGGAAGGGTCGTGAGTTCCACCTAACTACCGACAACAAGTGCACGTGTTGTGCAACTGTTACTATCACCTCTTTACTCGACGTGTTACATGCAATGTCCACTAGGTCTCATGTATACTCTACTCGCTCGTCTATTCACGTTCACTCTACTATCTCGTTTATTCAACTAGTGCTCTCATCTATTTCTTGGTACTCTATATTGGCCATTGACTGATTGTCTAAAGATAAACAATATAACAAATGCCTGGCAATATATAAAGGGCCCGATCTGGTCCTGGGATGTGCGCCCGAAAGTGCCAGTGCCCATAGGAGTTAAATGATCAGAGTGTTTGGCATTACACTCAAGTTCTATCTATCTCGACTATCTAAATGACAATCAAAAGTGCTATATTCTCTCGTTGACAAAAGTGCTATGTTCTCTTGTTGTCTATTAACAAAAGTGCTATACTATACTTTGTGCTATTTGTGCTATGGCCATCTTGCTATTTGTGCTATACTCGACACCCATGCTATATTTGAATACTTGTGCTATTTCGTTCACATGCTATGATGCTATCTCTCATGTTACTTGAATCTCTCACTATATCATTAGTTACTCTGCATTTTAATTCATTAATTATTTAAAGCCTGCTTGACTATGAGATTTAAGTCCTACTGGGCGTTATCGCTCACCCTGCGTTATTTGTCATTGTGTTCTCAGGTGCGACCGAGATGACACATACACTCAAAAGGAGTGAATGACCAAGAGTGATGTTATGAGTACCCTAGCGTCCTAGCATTATTAGAGTCTTAGATTAGTCTCTTACTCTTTATTTCAATGTAATTGGGCCCTATAGAATGGCAATGATTTAGTGGTTGTAACTAGACATTTGAAAGTTATTAATGAGAAGAATTTTCTTTAGTATTTTCATTGTGCATGGTTTGATGTCTAGTACTTACTTTGTATCCGTTTATGGTGCGGGACAGCAGCGTGGGGGAGGGAGAACAGCGAACAGAGACAGAGAGAGAGGGCGGCGGATAGAGGAAGAACCGGGTTTGGGGATTCCACCTCTGGGAATCCACCCTGCTGAAGAAGGGCTTCCACCCTAGGGGTTCCACCCCGCTGGAGAAGACAAGAGGCTGCGCTAAAAGCTCATCAAATCTTCATTATTTTCTCTCAAACAACCGTTACACTTTATTTATAGGAGTTAGGCTAACCCTAACCCTATTTTGACTCTTTGGACTAAAATATCCTTGGACCTAAAAATAGTGCAAAATTCGCACCCGAAAATGACTAGAAAATAGAAACGTGCTATTGGACCTCATTTGGACTTTATTCTTACAATCAAATACCCAAATAACTAAATAAATACATCAATATCGTGAGAACTTCTCGCCAGGCCATAAAGATATCGTTATCGCCGAATTTGCGTTGTCTGTAGTCCCGCTTTCGCATCAATCTCCCCCTCTTCGAAAAATTCGTCCTCGAATTTTGAAGTGTCGAAGCAAGAGAAAAACGAACACCAGAGTGCACATATAAGACTCCACACAGACGCTCGTATCAAGGGTCACGAACGGGTGCACCATCGACGAATCATAAAATGTCAGCCACATCAGATCAACTGAGGTTGCTCCCACTCGATCACATCAATAGTCTGATAAGGAGGTAGCACATCAGCTAGAACAGGCCCATCAATTGAAGTAAGTACAGATAGAGGAGCTTGTATATCATTTGGCTGTTCGACCGCAACTCCTATTGTCTCTTCCTTTGTCAACTCATTCTCCTTAAGGAACTCATTCTCAGACTCAAGTTGTTGATAATACTCATCTATCAATGATTCTTCTGCTTCGTAAGATACTTCAATTAGTAGGTTTTCAGATTCCTTAATAATTGAGGAGTCAGCCTCATAGACAATCTTCTCTCGTTTGACCAACTCGTCATATAATTGTTGAAGAAGATTATCTATTCTCACCAAACGTTGATCACATTTGCGCCAAAAGTTGGTAGGTGCTTCAGACAATCCACAATCCATCGTTCCAAAACATAGCAAGACTTACAAACCGGTCGATAAGTTGATTGTGCAAACCTGGGTGGCAGAGCGGAACTCTGTGGGGCTGCCGCGTAGCTAGAGCACGTTGTATGCAGCTGAGCAAGTCTGTGTTGACCAGGTCGGACCAAACTCGTGCGGGAACACCGTGACGTACAGGTACACGGTGGTCGTGTCGGCGTCGCCTCCGGCCTCGTGCGGGTTCATTCGAGCACCAGTCGGGGTCAACGAGCCCCAGATGAATAGGGCCCGCCGGATGACCGCAACGATGCGAACGACACGTCAAACCGAGCTCAGACGGGTTCTCCACGCTGGCGGTGCGATAAGAAACGTAGTGCACCGTCGTGCACTGTAGCAGAGAAGAACTGTAGCGCGGACACTGTAGCAGCGGAGCACTGTAGCACGGTCAAATAAGTTGACCCGGTCCACTTAAGTGGACGGGTCTCCTCCTTCTTCCTCCCACTTCTCTCGGCCTGGGAAGGGGAGCCAGAGAGAGCGAGAGAACAGAGATCGGGAGGGAGGGAGAAGGCCGCGGTGGTGGAGGGAGCGGCTGCCGGCGACGGCACCGGCACCTGCGACGGCGGCGGCGACACCGGCGGACAGAGGAGTTGGGCTCCCTTCCCCCCCTTCTCTCCCAACCCTCGCGCAGGAGGAGCCAGAGAGCGGGAGGAAGAAGGGAGGTCGCGGCCTCGGACCCCACGCGCACGGATGCAGGCGCGTCCGGCGAACGCCTGCGGGCGAGGGCGGTTCGTGCGGGGCGCCGCAGGCGCCGGGGCAGCTCCGCGCTGCAGGGACGGGGGGCTGAGACGCGGGCCCGCGGCTGTCGCGGGCGACCGGTGCTGGGACGCGGGAAGGCGGGGCGCGCGTGCAGGGGCCGCGAGCAGGGCGCCGCGGCTGCGGGAGGCCACGAGCAAGGTTGGGGCGCGGGGGACTCGGGGCTCGCGTCCCGGTCCGAGCAGGGTGCCGCGAGCGGGTGGGTCGACGGGGTCGCGGAGGCGGGGCGGCCACGCGGCCGCTCGCGTGAGCGGGGCAGCAGGCGCGCGGGGCCGCAGTGGCCTGCGCCGGGCCGCGGGCGAGGGGCGATGGCGTGACGAGGCGGGCTGGGGGGGGGGGGGGCGTGGTGACCGCGGTTGACGCCGTTGAGGACGCGGCGTCCACGGAAGGGCACGCGGGGGGGGCTGGCGTCCGAGGGGGGCGCGAGCGGTTCGGCGCGCTCGGGGGTTGGGAGGCCGCGGGGGCGACGCCTGCGGTTTCTACAGGCCGCAGACAGGGGTCCGCCGGCGCCCGGGACAACGAGCTCCTGGGAGGCGAAGAGACTCGCGCGCAGGCGTCAGGGTCTTGCGCGGGCTGGAGCGGAGTTGTCGCTGGTGCGGGGTTCGCTGGTGCGGATGGAAACGAGGACCGATCGGACTCCTGAGAAGAAGTCGACCGGCTCTGATACCAATTTGGTGCGGGACAGCAGCGTGGGGGAGGGAGAACAGCGAACAGAGACAGAGAGAGAGGGCGGCGGATAGAGGAAGAACCGGGTTTGGGGATTCCACCTCTGGGGAATCCACCCCGCTGAAGAAGGGCTTCCACCCTGGGGATTCCACCCCGCTGGAGAAGACAAGATGGCTGCGCTAAAAGCTCATCAAATCTTCATTATTTTCTCTCAAACAACCGTTACACTTTATTTATAGGAGTTAGGCTAACCCTAACCCTATTTTGACTCTTTGGACTAAATATCCTTGGACCTAAAATAGTGCAAAATTCGCACCCGAAAATGACTAGAAAATAGAAAACGTGCTATTGGACCTCATTTGGACTTTATTCTTACAATCAAATACCCAAATAACTAAAATAAATACATCAATATCGTGAGAACTTCTCGCCAAGCCATAAGATATCGTTATCGCCGAATTTGCGTTGTCTGTAGTCCCGCTTTCGCATCACTTTACTTGCAACTACCTTGCGTTCTGATATTCCGCGTCGGGGCGTGACACGTTCCCTATTTTATTCCGCTGCTAAATTGGCGAGGCGTGACAGTTGGTATCAGAGCCTAGAATGTCGTATTTGGATCTCTTAGGTCTATTATGTTATTGGATGGACTACCATGACAAGTGTCTAAGTCTACTACCATACCTAAGTGAGGATTGGGTAGAACTATGGTTAAGATCTAAATATATATATACATACCCGTATTAGCTCAATGCTACTTTAGTATCCTAATGACAACCTTATTCTTTAAGGGACTTTTAACGGACATCGAACATTCGTCACTATAAGACGAAATGAGGTCAACTCAAAAGCTCGTTCTGGCTTGTCGACAAGCTGCCCAATTGCTAGAAAGGGCTTCGGAGCCGACCAAAAGATTAGAAAAGTGACGAATAAGAATGGGAAGAGAAGACACAACCATGACAAGAAGGCTACCTAGCAAAAGAAATGTAACAAACAGTTTTTTAGGATCGTTTGCCTTCATTGTAGTAAGCCAGCACATTTGACTAAGAAGTGTTGGCGAAAAGCTGGTGCATGTCTATGTTGTGGCAGTTTGGGGCATCAGCTGCGAGACTGCCCTCTCTTAGAGGAATCATCCACTTGCACAAAAGATCTTAACTCTATGACAAAATAAAGGCGATGAAATGGTAGTAAGGGTAAAATAAAGAGTAAGAAGAATGATAGACGATTAGTTCTTGGTCACGAAGGTCTATGTAAGCACTGTAATAAGGCGAGCCACATGTCAAAGGATTGTTGGAAGAATCTAGGAAATGCTATCGATGTGGCAGCCCAACCATAAGATGGGAAAAATGCCCTCATATAAAGGACAATGTCATGGAGAATCCAACATTACGATACACTTGAAGCCTTGGCACAACCTGTTCCAAATGATGAAGTAGGAATCGTGGAAGGTAACTCTAAACTCGTCCTGATTAATACCTTTTAGTATAGAGTGATGATTCATATTTAACCGAAGGAGTCATGGAGTTTAGTGGACCAAATTCTTTTTTTAAGATGGGGAAGATGTAGCACCCTGGAAAATGAGTAATTTAAAATTTTGAAATAAATTGGAAATGATAAAATCACTATTTTTGAATAGTAAAACGTGCGTACCATTATCGTATGTATGAAAACACATTGAAAACTTTTATAAAACATTCATGGTTCAGCTCTAGATAATACTCCTTATTGACCCACGAAGAGATTCGTGCAAAGGAAAATTTGATTGGTCAAGATTAAGGTGTTTTGTGACTTATTATCGTAATTAAGGAATGAGTTGTAAAACCCATTAACATATATGCATAACTAATTGTAATATTAAATACAATTTATGGGTAGACTCCAAACAAAATTTATTGATAGCCTATCATAGAATTTGGACTAATAGACAACTTATAGCCCATTACTAATTCAAGTAAGAAAAATACAATAAAATTCTAAAACCCTATATTCCCGAATTAAAAGGGACAATTTTTGTAAAATAATACCCAATAAGCTAAAAATAAGTGATGATCTTTATTAATGGTTCATATAAAAGTTATTGGGCCAACATGGGAGTCTTAGAAGATAGAATAGAAGAGAATACTATAAATTTGAAACTCTATTATTTCCTAATTAAAAGGGGTAAGTAAATCACTAATATGACTCATGTATATCTAAAATGGACTCCTAACCCTACCTAACTTGCTAGCCACGAAATTGGAGTCCCATCCTAACCCAATTAGGAGGATAGATGCTAGGAAAGTGAGATAAACATGGAAATTCGGAGTTAAAGGGAAGTTAGAGTTGTGTTAAGAAATAACAATACAAGATGTATAAATAAACCCTGAAACCCCTCATGGCCAACCCTAATACTCTTCTGAGATCTCTTAGACGTGGAGGAGAGACCAAAGGAGGGGCAATTCGTGGGGGAGAAGGGTGCTAGAAGATCTACAAGTCTATTCTTCATGTTCTTAACCCTCAGAGTTACATCGCCCAAAGGTAGACAATCTCACAAGCAAAAATTAAATTAAACTTGTCTGTAGGTGTAATCACGGGGATTGTGCCCCCCCTAATACACAAGCATGTATCAATCTAATAGCATGGAAAGAGAAATGTGATCGCCACCTAGATAGTTGCCTAATGAAAGAAATGATGTGGGCTAACTACGCTAGAAAATGAAAGGAATAGAAGTGAACCTGGTGTCGCGGCAGGGGTACCTGTCGCGATGACACTGATAACGCGTCGCCATTGCCAGCCACGTCTCTTTGTCGCGTCCCTCTCCACTGTCGCGTTCTCTTCTGTGCGGGAGATGATGGATGGGACCTTCTTCTCGTCCTCCAGCCGGCTGGAGAACAAGAGCTGCTCGTGGGAAAAGCTTGGGATGCCTGCCAAAACAAAGAAGAAACAAGAAAAATCCCTATTAGAATATGATAAGTGTAGTATTTATTCTAAAAATGAAGGGAAACGAACTAACATGAAAGGAACGAACCTGGTGGTGGTTTTTAACCCCTTGGGTGTGTGGAAATCGTGGGTGAAAAATAGATGCAACCTATCTAGAAAATAAATGAAATGCATGAAGAAATGAAGAAAAAAGGAAAGGGGAAGAGGATGAGCCCCATAAGGGCGACTCCCTGGCTTGATAATCGTCCCAAATGCTGTGCAAAGGCTTCAGGGATGTGTCGGAGTCGCCATTCACATGTTCTACCCTCCGTTGATGAAGGAATGAGTAGCTTTTTGTGGAGTGGGATGTGCGGAAAAAGTGGAAAATGGGAGGACTACGGGTCTAAGTGTAGGTCAAAGGAGATTTTGGCAGCCCTTCAGGGTAAAAAATGAGGCTCCCTCGTCCATGAGGAGAAGGCTTTGGTTATATAGACCCTTGAGAGAGAAAATCCCTAATAATTAAAATGATGATAAATATCAGCCAAATCGCATGGGAGAGTCCTTGGGGTCCTCAAGAGAGTCCCTAGGGCCCAAATCTCGCCCAAGGGGTTGAGATATTCCTTAGGGATAAAGATACACCCATGGGAGGATAAATAGGAGGTGGTTTGCGGAGGCCTGCATGCGCAGCTGTTGTCGCGGCATATCGTAGGGCTGCAACATGGAGACGCGACGGGGCGGGGCGGCGCGACATTATGCCCACGTGCATGGATAATGCATTGGCTGTCGCGGCGGCCTGCATCGACGCGACACCGAGACACAGCGCTATGATGCGTAGCGACTATGAAATCGAATAATGGTGAATTGTCAACCAACCACATGAAAGGATAAGAGTTATTGATGCTTAAGGACTCTCTCAAATTGATAATGGCGGGATTTCAAGGAAATTTAAATTGTTAATGGTCTCAAAACAAGGCTAATGATGGGCTCAAGATGAGTGACCAATTAGGGCCTACTAAGGTGACAAGAATGTGGTTCAACCCATTAGCTGGATCCGGGTGTCTACAGATTGCCCCTCCTTGGCTTCCACTTTGCAACGAAATGAAGCGGAAGTGGAGTGGAGGTGTCACGAAGTGACGGCAGAACGAAAGTGATGTGGAGTGGACTGAAAAGTGGGAGCCAAGGTAAAGAGACACCTGATCTGACTAACAAGCAATTAGAATCTTGGTGAAAGCCCCGAGTTACCTGCTCGAGCAGAATGCAAAGAAAAGCACCTGTCTGGACGAGAAGGAGAAAAGAAGAGGACGATCAACCCCTCGATTGAGAGGTACCCTATCCGATTGGCTTGCAAGTTCCGTTTTGGAGGGACATGTGCATGCCAGGCAGGTAACTCATGACTCTGTCCTGGGAGCGGTTCGCAACCAAAACGGATCAAAGGAATAGGACAAAAGTTTAATAGAGAATCCAGACAAGGAAATTCTTGGCAAACTGACGGGAACAACTCACTCGGAGGCAAACCTTCCGATTCGGAGCAGAATTGGATTTCTTGTTTGGAATTTGAAGGACGACTGGGCACTCAACAAGGGCTCATCAATGGTCATGAATGAGTCAAAAAGGCTCAAAGTCCTACATGATGCATGCTGGGCTAAAATAAAGAAATCATTAAAACGAATGCAAAGAAAAGGAGAAAATAGAAAATATATCAAGGATAATATTGTTAAGCCGAATAAGAACGGGCCAAGAGACTACCCACAACCGCAGTGCAGGCTTGAACCCATCGTTCCCGAATTTAGACAACTCAACGGCCTATTCAGTTATTAACAATGTGCACTTAAATTATCACTGTTTTTGGTAAAGGGGAACTCAAATCCCAGAACACATTGAGAACCAGTCGGTCCTTGAAGCAATATAATGAGTAGAATACCATATAGTAATGTGGGGGTAAGGGTAGAAATACTTACCTGACTTACCTGTGGAGCGCAGAACTCGCCATTTTCTTAGCTTTTGTTTTTTTTTCTGATTTTTTTTTATTTTGACAATAAACGGACATAATAAGCACAAAATGACAATATATACATAAACACAATCAAACAAGCAAACATACTATGCACAGACATGGAAATAACAGAACAGATAGATAGGCGGCGACCTAGGTGACCGCGACATGGTCGCATCATATCGCGGCGTCGCGACTCCGACCGAACACAGAAAACGAAGGAATCCGGGGTTTATCCTTATCCTAGGACTTCTAGACCACTACTAGGACTCCTAAACCTCTCCTAATCATATCCTAAGACCTAGAGACGGGATTAGACTGGGTTTGCATCTACCTAAGCTCTATAAAAGAGGGTTTGGGGGCTAATCCCGCAGGTAAAACCCCTGCTCCACCTATTCTTCAGCTTTCTCTCTCCTACAGCCATGAAGAGAAGCTTTTCAGATTTCCAAGAGGATATACCGCCATATGCCGGACCCAAGGGGGCTCGTGAGTCACACGCGGATCTTCGACGGTTCTCCTCTATCTTGGGGCATATATGCATGTGCCCGGAGCTCCAAGTAAGTGCTTTTTTCTTTTCTGAATTTCTAAACTTTGGTCTGTTTTCCTTTTTTTTTCTTCTTCTTCTATATTTACTTCTCGTTCTTCCTCTCAACCTTCTATCCCCCCTTAGATCTTACCCGGCCAGAGGCGATTCTCCCGGGTGCCATGGCTAGCTCGATGCTTGAGCTTCTCCCACCTTCATCTATTAGTCATTTGAAAGAGTGGGGGCTATCCACTGTATTCATCCTCGCTAAGAATTATGACAAGATCGTACACATGTAGGATAGTATCACCGCACTTGCGAAACTGTGGCCCACCCAGACTCATACGTTTGTCTTCCCCACAATTGAGGCCACAATCCTACTGGAAGAGTTGGAGATAATGCTCGGCCTCCCACGGTATCAAAGGGGCGAGGAGTTGGCGATTTCCTACACCGTGGAGCCTATCAACTCATGGAGTATCCTCGCGGAGATTACCACGGAGAGACTACCACTGACTCTATGACCTAACGGCACTCTATGTGCACGGAGGCACGTGCATCTTCTTCCTATCGCGCAATGGATCACTTCCCAATGCAAGCGCAACACCAGGAATTACACGGCTATCGCCAAGGTGGCTGCAATCTGCATTTGCGGGGTCATCCTTTTCCCGGTGATGGACGGCTCCATCTCTTTCGCCAATCTCAGCATCATCGCTTCGATTTCTGAAGGTATGAGCATCGGCCAAGCGGTCTTAAAATATCTATATGCTGGATTGACTTCTGTAGCGACTAAGGGTCCCTTCTATGGCTCGGTCATTGCCCTCGAGCTTTGGATGGGTATGCATGTTCAGTTCCGAGCGATGGACACCTTGGCCACGGAGTGCAAGACCATGCTCCACCATCCGTTAGCATTCGTGGGTGGGCCTCTCCGTATGAGAATTAAGGCGTGGTGCAAAACCACTCAATTGAAAGGGCTAAAGGCATGGCATGATTATTTCAAAACGATGATCGTGGCCGAATTTGAAATGCGGTCGCGCTTATGCATAATCGGATGATCCATCTTCCTCAGCACACCGGACTGGCCTTGTGACTGCTGGGCAATGAAGTGCTGGTACTCTACAACGCAGACTGGTGCTAGCTCCAGTGCGGTGGGGCCCGCACGGTTGTTCCCTTCCTTTCACACTTCCCACCTATTCAAGAGAGGTAGAGAGGCGACGAGCAAGACGAGCGCGATGTGCGTAGTGCCATCGTCCATTGGGAAGGATGCACATTGGGTCTTCTCCAAGCCGAAGTGGATGAAGACGAGGACGTGACTAAAGAGTACCTCGAAGCATTGAAGAAGATTCAGCCGGCAGCGGGAATCATTTGAGCATTGATTTATTTGATTGTAGGAAAGATATCAGATGGTAGTTAGGAAATTATTTTAGCAATTGATTGTAGAAAGAATTAGTGCATGTAATGACTTGAGTTGAATGAATAAAATAGAATTTCTGTTTGGCGCAAAGGGCTCTGTTGTTGTCCCGACCACCCTTGAGACTGCCTTAAGGACGCGTCAAGGCGGATGGTCGCGATAAGATCACGGCCCTCCAAATTGACGCGACCCCCCGCACTGTCGCGACTCAAACTGAGCATTCAAAACGCAAAGGGCGACCTCCTTTCCCCCTTTCCAAGCTTTCAAACTCCTTAGCTACCCCTCTCTTGCAACCCCTTGCTTCCTCTTGCAATCTTTGCTCCTTGCCCTTTCAATCCCTTCCCAGAAATCGATCCAACCACCGAATCACCATGGAAGGAGGTGGAAACGCGGGAGAGGGCTCGTCCCGGGGGAAGCGACACGCGGAGCGGCGGAGCTCCCGGCAACGCGCGGAGGCACCCCCAGTCGAGGCAAGGAGGCTGACGTCGAGATGGAATTGGAGGAGGAGGCGGAGGCCCCGGTGATGAACATAGAAGAGGCGAGGAAGAAGAAGGCCAAAGCAATGAAATCAATAAGTAATCTCGATCCAAACCCATGAATGATTGTGTAGGAGTAGTAGACGGAGCCCCTAGAGCGAAGATGTAGGGCGAGAAGCCCGGAGAAAAGAGGATAAGACAAGGGAGGCTCCGGCCGGTCCGGTCTTGAGAATGCGTCAGCCCGACCCGTCGCGACAGATTGTCGCGGTGGTCCTGGGTGCCGCGACCATGTCGCGGCGATACTGGCCGACGCAACCTTATCGCGGCTTAGGAAAGTGACGCCAAACGGTCGTGGCACACCACACTGTCGCGACAAGATAATGACCTCCATGGGTGTCGCGACTTGAACCGAACACAGAACACTGATTGTTTTTGTTTTTTTTTAACAAAACTTTTGCGCCTATAGGGTGAGATGAGGACCCGAGTATCATGGATGCTGGTTTTGGCTGTTTTCTTGGCCTTCCCCCACTTCCATAGAGAGAGGGTAGAGGAGATGGGGTTTGGTGAGATCTTCAAGATAGGGAGAATGAGGGTGGATCTGGCTCTCACTCAGGCTCTGCGGAGCATGTGGGATACGGAGGCGATTGCCTTCATATTCCCATGGGGACACATGATCCCCAGCCTCGAGGACGTGAGTCGGATTACGGGGCTCAGAGTGCATGGAAAGCCGGTTAGCGTGTTTACCTATCCATGCTGCGAAGAGTTGGCCGAGCGGTTGCTTGATCTGCCCGTAAGTCATAGGTCTTCCTTAGTCCCCAGGGTAGCACTGCAGGAGAGTTTAGGGCTATTTGATGTGGGGAAGGGAGCAGGGGAGACCGAGGATGAGCACTTCCAAAGGCTGGTCAGGATTAGCCAGAGGGAGTTGGCGAGTGAGCCGAGAGCGGAGGCGGACCTGGACATGCGTCGCTTCCTTGTACTTTTTCTTGGTAGACTTCTATTTGCCACGAGGGGCAACGCGGTCCACTACCGCTTTCTGCCTCTCCTGGAGGACTTGAGTGAGGTAGGGGGGTACACCTGGGGAGCAGCCTTTCTAGCACATCAGTTCGATAGCCTGGGCGCCTTGGAGCGGCAAACCTTGACGAGCGAATTCTTCCCCTTTCTTCAGGTACACATCTTCTCTCTAACCCTCTGAATTAAATTGCATATCTACTTAAAAACTGCCACCTAATCTGCTTCAAATTTTACAGGTCTGGTCTTACCTACACCTCCCAGCCCTGGGGAGAGGGATCTCACACGGCCGGGCCTCGTGCCTATTGCACGCCATTGGGATTCTCGCCAGGACTCGCACAACCTCGGGGACCAGCTCGAGCGTCTACAAGAGGCCATTGACAGCTACCCTTTCCTGGATGTAAGTAATTTAACCTTTCCCTCTGAGTTCAATGTTTGATTTTAATGCTTGATGAATGATTGAAATTTGTTGTACAGGTGGTTTGGCAGCCATATCTAGGGGAGAGTGATGAGGGACAGCCTTGGTTGGTGCAGGCCCGCCCCTACTTCGGTAGGTCGGTGTGGGTGCATGCATTCAACCTGGTGCTACCTCTTCACATGTTCCTTTGCCAGTGCTCACTCGGCCTTCGGCAGAGTGCAGTGGAGTTCCCCGTCCAGGACCGGTACCGCAGGCCGGGTCGGACCTTCCGGGGGCTTCACGACACGACCGATTGGCATGAGCGGGCGAAGGAACAGATCAGCGACTGGAAGCGCAAGGGGAAGGCAGTAAAGTCGAGCGCAACGACAGATGACGCGTACCTCCAGGCATATGCCTTGAAGTACGGAGGGAAGGTGTACAAGAGCGTCCGACACCAGGTAACACCCTAAAGCCACAACTCAATGAATTTGAATTTATAGAGTTGAATTAATTATTTGAAAAAAAAAATGCGCTGCAGGTGGACGTAGCTAGTGAGGTTGCATCGCTCCGAGCTTTAATCTACTCGGCGATGCAGGATCGGGAGGCGGCGCAGAGGCAGACCGAGCAGCTGGTAAGTACATACTCAGACTTCAGTACTTAATTTTATAGCTAATTTTGAAAACTGAGGCATACTTTTGTGTGTAGAGGAGGGAGTTGGAGAGAGTGAGGAGCACCGGAGCAGGCGGTGCTTCCTCTTCACGAGTGGCAGAGAGCTCTCCATCGCTTCTGGAGGCTCAGCTGGCAGGAGCGGTGCTGAGGGCCGAGGAGGCACAGAGGCACCTAGAGGAGCGGGTAACTACAATAGAACTCCAGATTGAATCTTTATTTCAAAAATTGATATTGATTGAATTGTTCTTTTGCAGGAGAGGGATTTGCAGTTCACCACCAAGCACGCGATGAAGCTGCCGGGGCGGAGGGACCAGCTGCAGGGGGAGAGAGACCAGCTGCAGGGGTAGAGAGACCAGCTGTAGGGGGATATCCAGACCCTCCTAGGTGATAGAGACCAGCTGCGCATCCGGGCGGAGGCAGCTGAGGCATGAGTCGCGGAGGCAACGAGGGAGTTGAAGGCCTTAAGCGTGCATGGGTCGTCGGTAGATCAAGCAGAGCTTACTCGACTACGTACCGACCTGCAGGCACAGCAGGCGGTATCTCAGATTCTTCAAGAGATAGTGACGGCCATAGGCCGTTCACACAGTAGGAGTAGGAGGGGGGCGAGTGCCAGCAGAGCGACATGAGCCTCTGTGGGTCAGTATCTGGCAGGTTCCTCCAGTCGTCGGAGGAATGAGGTGGAGGAGAGGTGCCGCCGGGGCCAAGCGAGTGCCCAGAGTGACAGAGGTGGTGGCGAGATTCCGCCACCACCGGATAAAGAGGAGGGATCCAGGGAGAGTGGTGGTGGGCAGTGAGGAGATTGTGAGCCACCTCCCCCTTATCCTTTGTACATAATGTTCATCCCTTTTTGAAAATTTTACTTTATGTCAATCTTTATGGAATGAATGGTTTGATTTGCAATTGACACGAGTGTGAGATGAGTTTTAAACACGCGACAGAGAGAAAGAGAGTACTGAGTACGGCGTTGTGTGTCCCTTAGAATTACCTGTCCCTGCACACTTAACAAAACAGGTTAGATCTGCTCTTTGGCTCAGCCCCTTGCGCTTAAATAAACATGAATCTGACTTTGTAATTGTCAAGGGGCTGAGCCTTATTAAATAGGCAAAAATAAAACGATGCATGCTAAAAATGAAAGCGATATGTACACATATTTTTTTTATTTTTTCAAAGATTTTTATATTTTTTGGATTTTAGAAATTTTTGATTTTTTGGATTTTGGGTATTCTGATTTTTTGTTTGAATTTTGAAAATTTCTAATTCTTAGATTTTGAAATTTTTGATTTTTTTTTTTTTTGGATTTTCTAATAACAACACCTCTTGCTCCTTGAGTAATTAGCCATAGGCCTCATCACCATCCTTTGTTTGGCGAATAAAATCTATGTACGACATGCATTTATCTTTGGCTTACTAAGGCTTCTTGCCCCTTGAATATTAATGTTCCAACACAGACCAGGTGCAGGGGTTCTTTGGTTTTTTTAGGGAGAATAGGAAGATTAGTAATGAGACAAGACTTAGTCATGGGGACGGGGTCACTGGCTTGTAAGACATGCAATGAGTATGTTACATGTGCAATCCGTCTATTGTCCAGAGATTTTAAGGTCATTGTTCTTTTGAATTGGGGGCATGCGTACGACCGGGCTCAAAGGTGTCCCACGGGGAACTGTACTGCCACTCTTTGACATGCCCCTATTTTCTTATCATTTTTGTTTCACTTTTTCATCATTTCCTTTTGCTTTTCTTTTGAATTGATCGTCCCTCTTTGAGACTTCATACACATGATCTATACCGCTTGCTGGTCTACATGCTAGCTTCCCCTTTGCCCTGAACCTTGTCCGAATGAGAAGAGAATTGACCTCAAGTTCTCTACACGAGGGCTGAGCAAAAACACCATAAACAAAGGGGAATTGGCCTTAGCTCTCCGTGTTGTGTGTGTGTGGCTGGACATAGAGTTCATTTACCACAATGAGGGGGAGTGAGGCATATGGCCAACAACATTCTTTTGCAAATTGGTGTTGTTATCAACATTAGGGGTAGAATCTTTTAAGGTACAACCCATTCCATGGGTGAGAGAGCTCCTCACCATCGGCATTAACTAGCCTATACGCGTTTCTGGGGTACACTTCCTTAACGAGGTACGACCCTTCCCAGTTTGCTGACAATTTGGACCTCGGACCTCCAGGTTTTATAAAGATTCGCTTCAAAACCATGTCTCCTTGTTGAAATTTGTGCTAAATCACTTTCTTTTGAAAAGACCTTGAGAGTCTATTTTGATATGAAAGAACATGATCGGCTGCCGCTAAACGCCGTTCGTCTAAGAGTTCAAGCTGTGTAAGCAACACCTCCTGACGTTCATCGGGATTAAGTTCCTTGTCTAGCTGAACCCTTAGCGAAGGAATGAGAATCTCGTGTGGACATACCGCCTCCATCCCATATGTATGTGAGAACGGAGTTTGCCCGGTGGGCGTGCGGACGGAGGTGCGATAGGCCCACAGAGCCTCGACCAATTTCTCTGGCCAATCAGCAAATTTATTAGCCTCACAGGTTTTCTTTAGAATTTTCAAAAGCATTTGATTTGTGGCTTCGGCCTGGCCGTTGCCCTGCGGATAGTACAGAGATGAATGAATAAATGGTGTCCGTACATATTGTAGGTTCTGCCATTCCGACCGGCAGTTCTGATTCCTTGCGGACTTCGAGAACCATGTCCAAATAAGGCTGCAGAATCGCACAGGCCTGAGAGCTATGCTGATTCGGCAGGGTACCATGCATAATGTGTTATCTAAGAGCCAAGTGATTCTGCGGGGTCTCTTGCCGAATCACTTGAACAGTTTCCCTGCCGAATCACTTAGGCAGAGGTTTCAGCCTTGCAGAATCACCCATAAATGAGAAATCCATGAAACTCTGGGCTGGATAACCGATATCTAGGCCTAGTTAAATGGACTTTAACATCGTTTTGTCACTTATCGGGTTCCCCTTTCGGTCTTGGCAATAACCGGTCTCCCGTTAGGCGCGCCTTGGGAATCAGTGTCATGTACCATTTGGGTGATGTCATCTTTAACGTACACTTTGCTTCCAGTACCGTCTCCATTGTGGTAGACGAGTACCGCATTTTTCCCCCATCATCTGGTATGAGGGGAAATGCTGCTAGATTTTCGTTTTTGTTTTTGAATCGGTTATCTCTCCCTCTTCCCTTTGGTTGAGCGAATCTGTAGCCCCCTCAATAGTACCCCTGCAGAATCAGTCTGCCCTGTAGAATGAGTATGGCTACCGATTCACCCCTGCAGAATCAGTCTGCCCTACAGAATGAGTATTGCTGTCGATTCACCCCTGCAGAATCAGTATGCCCTGTAGAATGGGTCTGGCTGTCGATTCACCCCTGCAGAATCAGTCTGCCCTGCAGAATGAGTTTGGCTGCCGATTCACCCCTGCAGAATCAGTCTGCCTTGCAGAATGAGTCTGGCTGCCGATTCACCCCTGTCGAATCGTTTGTTTGCCGAATCAAACGAAGTGTGTATGTCCTGCAGAATGGGTTATCAACCCTGCAGAATGGGCTGTGCTTGTTGTTATTTGAGCATGCAATGACTAAATGGCACCGAATCATGAAAAGAGCAATGACAATTAAGAGCATGTTAAAAGATATTGCATAATTGAACAGAAAAATGTCAAACAGATAAAAGAACAAATGGATAAATACACAAATTGACCTAAGAGACGAAGAGCACACACACACTTAACCCTCTTACAATTTCAACTGCAATCTTGGGTTTCCATTCTGTGCCTTTTATCGGATGTCCCATTTTAGGCCACAAGACTTTCTAATCTGGCGATTAATCAAGGGTTTTCTCTTTCTAAAGAGATGTAATTAATGTCATTGTGCTTAGGCAATGGCGGGATCTAGGTCTCGACCCGATCTTCACTTTCGTTTGATGAAGTCAAACAGTGAGCACAATAGACCTAAAGTCCTCCGAGTCTCGGAGGCAGAACACTTGTTGCCACTTCGGTGGCTGGCACGCCTGTGCTATGCAAATTGCAGATTCATCTCACGTCATCATCGATCAAGTAGCATTCGACGGGACTTGGATTAGCAATGGGCATTCATGAGAACATGAGAAACATGATAAAAATAACCAAAAGATTTTGATTTTATTTTAAAATCCATTTCAATAATCGTCTGCCTTCATTGTAGTAAGCCGGGTTATTTGACTAGGGAGTGTTGGCGAAAAGCTGGTGCATGTCTACGTTGTGGTAGTTTGGGGCATCAGATGCGAGACTGCCCTCTCTTAGAGGAATCACCCACTCACACAAAAGATCTTAACTCTATGACAAAAGAAAAGTGACCAAATGGTGGTAAGGGTAAAATAGAGAGTAAGAAGAATGATAGATGACTATTTCTTGGTCATGAAGGTCAATGCAAGCACTGCAATAAAGCGAGCCACGTGTCAGACGATTTCTGGAAGAATCAAGGAAAATGCTATCAATGTGGCAGCCCAAACCATAGGATGGGAAAAATGCCCTCAAATAATGGACAAATGTCATGGAGAATCAGACATGAAGATACACTTGAAGCCTTGGCACAACGTATTCCAAATGATGAAGTTGGATCTGTGGAAGGTAACTCTAAACTCGTCCTGATTAATACCTTTTAATATAGAGTGATAATTCATATTTAACTGAAGGAGTCATGGAATTAGGTGGACCAAATTCTTTTTTTTTTTAAGGGGAGGATGTAGCACTCCAGAAAAATCATTAATTTAAAATTTTGAAATAAATTGGAAATGATAAAATCAATATTTTTGAAATAGTAAAACGTACGTGACATTATTATATGTACGAAAACACATCGAAAAATTTTATTACAAAAATCATGGTTCTACTCTACATAATACTCCCTATTGACTCACGAAGAGATTCATGCAAAGGAAAATCCGATTAGACAAGATTAAGGTGTTTTGTGACTTATTATCGTAATTAAGGAATGAGTTGCAAAACTTTTCACACATATACATAATTGATTGTAATATTAAAATAAATTTGTTGAGTAGACTCAAAACAAAATGTATTGATAGCCCATCATAGAATTTGGACCAATGGACAACTCATAGCCCATGAATAAATTCAAGTAAGAAAAATATAATATAATTCGTAACTCTAGTATTCCCTAATTAAAATGGGAGAATTTCCGTAAAATAAAATCCAATAAGCTAAAAACAATTGATGGGCTTTATTAAATGGTTCATATAAAACTTATTAGGCCAGCATAGGAGTTTTAAAAGATAGAATAAAAGAAAATACTATAAAATTCATAACTCTATTATTTACTAATTAAAAGGGGTAAGTAAATCACTAGTATGACTCATATATATCTAAAATGGACTCCTAACCCCACCCTAACTTGCTAGCCATGGAATTGGAGTCCCATCCTAACCCAATGAGGAGGATACATGCTAGGAAAGTGAGATAAACATGGAAATTTGGAGTTTAAGAGAAGTTAGAGTTGTGTTAGAAAATAACAATACAAGATGTATAAATAAACCCCCAAACCTCTCATGATCGGCCCTAATACTCTTTTGAGATCTCTTGGACGTGGAGGAGAGGCCAAAGGAGAAGCAATTCGTGGGGAGAAGGCTGCTAGAAGATCTATAAGCCTATTCTTCTCGTTCTTAACCATGGGAATTACATTGCCCAAAGGTAGGCAATCTCACAAGCAAAAGTTAAATTAAACTCGTCTATAGTTTGTTCCTGATCCCAGGAACAAAAGCCCTCTCTTTTCCCCAATTTCTATCCTCCCTATCATGTCAATTTCATGTTTGAAATTCTGTTAAGAACATGTACCCGACCCATCATGTTTATCTTAAATCTCTGTCTACACTTGATCTCGTGCTATGAAAATTTTACTGTACATGCTACTTGATGTCAGGAAACTAATGACATACTTTTCCCCAATTTCTATCATGTAGCCTTTCCGAATTAATTCTTTTTTTATCACTATGTCATGTTCTATGTTAATCGTGAAAGTACCAATTCATAACCTATCAATAACATGATAAGATTCAAATTACTATTTACTGTCTACCGTCCTGTAAGTCCAGTTTCGTTTAAATATGGTTTCATGATTTTTCATCAAGTGTACATTGAATTTTCGATTTTAAAACACCCCTTTGTCAAACCCTTGGAAAGCATGGACCGTAATCCAAAGAAGTGTTATTTCCCTTTCGGGCTTAGGCAGAAACCCAGAGAACGCGACGGCCCGATAGGTCACATTCTCAAGGGGGGTCGCTATAAGGAAACCCGTGGCATTCTGAACGTGGCAGATCATGGCGTCGTGTTTTGTCTGACTATCCTAGTGGGTTCTGTCGCGTTCCTTGATATACCCATTGCGTTCTTGAAGTACCCTATCACGTCCTTACATGGGTACGTCGCCTTTTGTAGTTTTGTATATAAACCCTAGTTCTCTCTTGCTCTTTTCTTTTTGCAGTGTCTATACATCCTGTTAATGCAGAAAATGCAGAAAATAGTTCATTTAAAATTATGATCAAGTAATCATGCTATTAAAAGTCATACAGTTGATCTTCTCATATCCATGATTTCTCTAACACGTGCACACACTTGAAACCATCCACATTGACTTGCCATGGTATTAAGATACTCCATAATACATCTGATAATTTATTTCAATAATGTACATTCTACCCTATTTTAATAATGGACTTGTCTTTGATTTCTATCTTTGTTTTGGAACACCGTTACTGACGCTCCACTATTCTAGAATTCCTCTAGAACGTCGACCAACTTATTTCTATATACACTTTCTCTTGACTTGGACAAACTCTCCATCAGATATTCCTTCTGTCAGAGTAGTGAATCCTTGTTCAAGGCCTTTGGAAGTCTCCTCTGTCCATGGATTCCCTCATGGTCAAAGAGCTGGTTGTACCCTCAATACCTTTAACACCCTTAGGGATCAGTATGATCCAAACGACCGTAGATGGCTCTCTCTTACCATGATATCATGTTGGACCTCTGGTGTAACGACCCAGAATCCGCATTACCAGTAACAACCAGTAACCCAAATTCTGACCCGCTAACCCACGAGACAAGCTGGGAAGGGTAGGAAGTGAAAGTCCGAGGAGACTATATGTAAGAAGATACACACCATGCAAAGCAGGAAAATTCCACTATAAACATAATATATACAACCTCAGAGTCTGAGACAAAGTACAGAGTACATAAGTACAATAAAAAGGTACAACTCACTGCAGCTAGGGAGCACCAACTCCGGAGTGGCTAGACTTGCCTGGAACGGGAGTCGACGAAGACCCACCTGAAAGGGAAGGGAGTGAGTCTCAAGAAAAGAGACCCAGTAGGGAAAAGTAACCCCACCGGCAACTAAACTAAAGTGCGGAAAGTAAAAACTGAAAGTAAGTACACGTCGCACCACAACACAAAACTGTAAACCACGCGGCTCAGTAACACACACTCACACACACAACAAGTAGGACTCAGCTAGGGTCTGTAGCTCGGCGTCCCGTCACCACAGAGGCTCTCAACCCCAGCCACGTGTGCACACTACAGACGCTCTCTCTCGCGTCTGGTCCACGACCGGTTTTTCCCCTACGCTTGACCCTAGCGGTAGAGAAGGGGCTCCACGGAGACCGGCTCAAAACCACCACAAGGAGTACTCACAGGACAGAGTCGCACTCGATGTCCCGACTCACTAGCGGAGGATAACCACACACTAGTCGTCTAGACGGAGTCGCACCCACGCCTAGGTAACACAACAGAAACGGGTACACGGTAACGCAACGCGCGTACAACAGACGGAACACACTCAACGTCTGAAACCCCGTACAATAGTAAACACCTCGTACTACAAACAACTACTCCTATGCACAGGCGGAGTCACACTCTAAGCCTGGCCCACTTGTGCTATTAGGGTGGACATCACATGTCAATCGCCTCTAATCACACAACTCAAGTCTGCTGGGATACAGGAGATTAACGGCCTGATCGATTGCCGCCAATATGAGGTAAACGGCACTCCCTATGTCGTTTATCCTTATTAAACGGCAGTCGACCTTGTCGTTTAAATCACCCCAGAAGATCTCAACGTCCAGGGATGTGGACGTTTAGGTCTTCAGTCCCCCAAACCCAGAACTGAACCGAATCAGTTCAAATGGGCAGAAAAACTAAATAACATTCTGACTGATGGAGGGAAACACATCCTCTCATCAATCCACACTACCAAAACATGTAAACTAAACAATCTAACACTTAGATTCTCTAATTTACCCAAATCCCGGCATGATATAACCCAAACCCTAAACCATAAATTGCATTCCAATTCACTTAATTGGGCATGCTAGTTTGCTGGGGAGGGTTATAGGGGTTAAGTCCCTACCTCAGAACGCCTTAAGAATCCCCAAACAGCCACTAATCGCGTCGGATTCCCCCGAAGACTCCGCGCGAATCACGCCAAAACCTCGCGTTTCCCGCCCGATCTAGCAACGCCACACGATCCAGGGCCTTCCCACGAGCTCAAATCACCCAACAGAAGCTGCGGAAATCCAAGAAAAGCAAAGGTGGAAGAAGGGAGAGGAAAGGAGAAGAAGAAGCTCTGCTCTCGGGCTGCCCTATTTCAACAGGACTGGTTAGTCGACGTCCACATCTCTGGCCGCCAACTGAACCGCCTACAGACTGACGTCCAGATCCCATGTCGTTGAGTTCAACATCAGACGTCCACATCGCTGGACGCTGACTCTGACTCAACGGCAAGCCTTGGCCGTCAACTACACAGGACCTCTACAGACCCAATAAGGATCCACTAAAGACCCGAGACCTTACATCTGGACTATGTTTGTAGCATGGCTAGTGGTTGGTTAGTGAATTCTACCTGACTGCCAGCACAAATCATGCGTGTTTTGTAACTTTTACTCTCGCCTGTTTTAACGTTGTTTTACGTGTATTGACATGTAGTCCTCATCTATTCCTTATTTTCACATCCATTGACGTTCTCTTTATACTCTCATCTATTCTTTAAGTACTCTCATCTATTCTTGATGCTATATTTGGCAATCTATTGATTGTCTAACATAAAAAAACATAACCAATGCCATGCAATATTATAAAGGGCCCAATCTGGTCCTGGGAGGTACGCCCGAAAAGTGCCATTTTCCCACGAGAGTTCAATGATCAGGATGTTTGACATTACATCCAAGTGTAATACTATCTAGATTAATGGAAGACAATCAAACAAAGTGTTATAGTCTCCCTCGGCTATCTACTAACAACAAAAGTGCTATACTATTTCGATTGACGAAAATCAATCAAAGTGTTATTTAATCTCTATATGGCCAATTTCTCTCTCTTTGCTACATGTTACTTGCTATTGCTTAACATTGATATTTTTTCATCACTCTCTATCGTGACTTGACATTAATCATGTTCCTTGTGCTATACTTGAAAATCAATCAAAGTGCTATTTACTCTCTATATGGCCAATTTCTCTCTCTTTGTTACATGTTACTTGCTATTGCTTAACAATGACGTTTTGTCATTGTTCTCTATTGTGACTTGACATTAATCATGTTGTCACATCCCGAAAATTACACAGCGGATATTAATATTAATTCGGATATAATTCGAGACGATAACACGAGACGTGAACAGTCGGCAAATAAGCCTCTAGCTAGCACGCACTAAATCTATAATAACATACATCATCATATGGCCCAAATATTGAACTCAGCTAATCTTTTCTTCAGATCTCAACTCATTGTATTCCAAATGGGAACTATTACAGGACTAAGACTCAATAAAAAAAAAAGTACATTTTATTCCTCACTTCCTACTACATGAATCTATCACTCAAAGCAAACTACTATAACTAGACTCATAGTTGGGATGCTTTTCACTCGGACGCATTCCCATCCTCGTCTTGCTCTTCCTCTTGAATGTCATAGTCACCTAGATTGGGTAAAAGTAGGGGATGGGCAAACTAGGCCAGTAGGATTTATATCTCAATGTGCGGGCAATAATGTAAGTGATTAGCAATTTAGAACTAGGTAAGCACGATGAATGATATGCGAGTACGAATAAAACTCGTTAAAACATGATACATAAACAAGCTAGATAGAGCGATCATGATAGAACACGATTTTGAACAGGATGACAAGATAGAACTAGCAATAGATCACTTTGTACAAGCACGCAAGAATTCGCAAGGTATCACTAATTGCATTAAATGTAGGATGGCCATATCACGCAAGCAAGCAGGCACGCACGAGCACGATCATGTAACACTAATCAGGCACGTAGACACTAATGTACACCAAGAAAAGATCCATCGGGAATGTACACCAGGACACGTGTATGTGGTTATTGTATCTATCATTCAACACGACACAAAAGACTCCTAGCGCAGATGCAACGCCAGTAATCATTATACCCCATGGTTAACAGTATATTTATGACTCTCCATCATTGGGGCTAGACTGGAGCCCTTGGACACTCTCCGTTCCCGGTCAGCATCTCACTTAAATTTTAAATGTAGATACCCACAGTCATTTATAATGGCCAATGAGAGTTTCAATAAGTAAGTACGTGTAATGTCATGTTCATGATGATGATGAGAACTAGTAATAAGTAATTGAACATGATTTCATGATAACAATGGTCAAGAGATAAATTTGGTACATAATGGTACGATTTATAATTTAGTACAATCTTTACATTAACGGCTTTAGTCTAGATTGTAATTCACACTCACGAGAACAAGACGAGAGAGAAAGTGAACGCTATCTCCAGGGAACTTCACAACCAACTCGTCGGCCATGTGGGAATCCATGGTCAGAGGAGATTTACGGAGGCCTTAGAGAAAAGGTCACTAGTCTACCGATTCGGAATGACCGGTAGAGAGCTTCCAAATCCCCAAGAAAGGGCTGCCTAGACGTGTAAGTGCGTAGTGATGTACGCGTGTCTCAATTCTGAAACCATCGGTTTCAAACTCGCAGAAAAAGCACTTAACATGATGGCACGAATTGAACAATGCATTTAACTACACATGGGCTTGCAATATTTAAGAACGATAATTATCATTTAAAACATGGTAGAATAATGGAGAGATTAAATCATGAGTTGCATGAATGGATCATAACATTTAAGGAGTAATTAGAACAACATTCATGTAATTAAAGCTTTTAAATGGGTTAATCACTTTTAAGCCATTAAAATAACTACCATGCAATGATCAAACCTAAAACATGTGAATTACACACTAAATATCTTGTTAACCAGACCTCGGGTATAGCGGTTAGATTTGCAAGAAAATAAGTGGGGATTTATTGCAAAATCCTGAGATCGCTATGGGTGCATATGAAGAAGGTGACAGGGTGGTCAGACCCGAAAGTCAGGTTGCGACGGATCCCCGTAAGGGTCGCGACGGGTCGGGAACAGAACGCGACACTGGGATGTGAAGAACGCGACGGGGCAGTCAGATCAGGCAGCAAGGTAGCGACGGAGCGCTTCGTCACGTTCAGAACGTGACGGGATATGCTGTCGCGACAAGACCACAGAACGCGGCCTATCTGGCCATCGCGTTCACAGGGTCTGCGCCTAAATCTGGCAGAGAGAGGACAGTGCCTTGGATTGCGGACCAGACTTTCCCTATTTCGACACATGGTTCTTCTAAAATTAAGAACAAATTGTACAGTGCATGAAAAATTACAAAACTAGTTTTAAACCAACCTAGACATGCAAGGGTGCTTCCAGTAAATCAGAATTAGAAAACGAGGATGGTTTCGACAGGCTTTAATCAAGTCAAACACAAACGTAAAACCAAGTGCAACGTTAAAACGTAGTTCCATGCAGCAACCCTCTTTCCATGCTTATAACTCTCCAACTGTTGACATTTAGACAAAATGTTCAACACAAGACATGACGAGAACAACTAGTAGAAAAATGTTCATGTTGTGGGTTTTCTCTAATTTGGTCTCGAATCACATGCAACATATAAAGAACGGAAAAAGCCCTGACAGTGCGCGACTTGGGGAAAATGCTTATAACTCAAAATCTACTCGATGTGATTCGATGAAACCAGTGGGAAATGAAATTTAACTTGATGCTCTACACTTTGGTATAGGATATGTTAAGGTTTGGCCCGAGAAAACCTACCTTCTGGGTTGAAGAACTCTCATTTTTCCAGAAAACCCATGTTCAGACCACTTGGAGGAGAACGCTTACTGCTCCGTGTATACTGCATGGAATTTGGGCATTCTACTTGGATTAGAACGTAGAATGGACCCTCTTTCTAGGGGTATAATCCTTGCAAGGTTTGGTTTAGGTTTGACCTACCTTTGGTTGACTTCAAGATGACTGTCTGTGCAGGTCGCAGCAGACGCAACGGGGAAAAAGATGAGCTTCTTGTGGTCGTTCCACAGCTCCTCAGCCGCCAAGAGCTCCTCCACACGACCTAGGAAAGTTCTAAACTTGTCCCTAGGGTTTGGGTGAAGAGTATTTAAGCAACCAAGGTGTTTAGGAGTCCTATTGTAACTAGGAAAGCTAAGTTGCGGTTTTGACATATTAGTTTCCTATTTTTGAGGATTTCTTCCTCCATTAGAGTGTGTGAGGCTTTAGGAAACATCCCACCATAGTTAAGCACGAATTGGGTTGCCAAGAATGCAAGATCTCTTCCCAATTCAACTATAATTACTTCTTTCTAATTTCAGCCTATTTAGAGTTACGAATTTCCATGCATTTTCTAGCTTTATTTGATTTTTGGGCCAACTATTGTCCATTGACCCAATTATGTTAATGGATCATCAATATATAATGTTGGAAGTCTCCCCAACATTTTTATTTAATTTATGGTTGCATCGTATTTTCGTGTTAATGGTTTTCTGACTTGTTTCCTAATTTGGATAATCAGTCACAATAACTCTTAAAGCTAGCCCAAATGATTTTTACTTAACCAAATTTCTTGATGGGTCATTATAGAATATTATTTTAAGTCCATATATGATTTTTATTTAATTTTCTGTCTCATCCAAGTACGTGTGATAATGATTTTCCGACTTATTCATGAATTACGATAATAACTCGTGAAACACTTTAAACTTGGATAATCCGATTTTTCATGGCACAAATTTCTTTGTGAAACTTTTAGTAAAAATGTTTGGGGTTGATTTATATTTTTTACGGATTTTTTTCCGATGTGTTTTAACTCATACGATAATGATACATATGTTTAAATACTCTGATATTATGGAAATTATTTATTTCCATTTATTTTGAATTTTTATGTAATTAAATTTTACGGGATGCTACACCCTCCCCCACTTAAGAGAATTTGGTCCCCAAATTCATGTATATAAAGTTATTGCACAAGTGAGGTGTACTTACTTGTGAATAGCTCCGGGTATCTTTTGCGCATTGCTTCCTCGGTTTCCCACGTGTCGTCTTCATCTATGCGTTGATTCCATCTAACCCTTACCAGTGGGATGATCTTGTTCCTTAATTGGCGCAGTTCCCGGTCCACGATCTTAATTGGCTTCTCTTGATATGTTCCGTCATTGTTGAATTCCAGGAGCTCATATTCTATGACATGCCACGGATCTCGTACATACTTTTTCAACATGGATATGTGGAACACATCGTGTATTCCATCCATTTGTGGTGGTAAAGCGAGATGATATGCCACCTCGCCGATTCTTTCAAGGATTTCGAAAGGCCCGACAAACCTTGGTGATAACTTGCCTTTCATGCAAAAATGCCTGATTCCACGGCCTGGAGACACTTTAAAGAATACATGTTCCCCAACCTGAAACTCCAGGTCTCTTCTTCTATTATCTGCATATGCCTTTTGTCTTTGCTGCGCCACTGCCATTCTTTCCTTTATAAGCTTTACCTTCTCTGTTGTTTCCCTTATCATCTCTGGTCCTAGCATTTGTTTTTCGCCAACTTCATACCAGCATATTGGAGATCGGCAACTCCTGCCATAGAGTGCTTCAAATGGTGCCATTTGAATGCTAGCTTGATAGCTATTATTGTAGGCGAACTCCACAAGAGGTAAGTGTTCATGCCAGCTACCTCCCAAATCTAGGACACATGCTCTAAGCATATCTTCAATTACCTGGTTGGTTCTCTCCGTCTGACCATCTGTCTGTGGATGGAAAGCCGTGCTAAAGTTTAGTTTAGATCCCAAGGAGTAGTGCAGTCCTTTCCAAAAGTGGGATGTAAACCTAGGGTCTCTATCAGATACGATAGACACCGGTACTCCATGTAATCTGACTATTTCCTTCACATATAATGCAGCTAGAACATCTACTGACCACTTATTCTTCACTGGTAAGAAGTGAGCCGACTTAGTCAAGTGGTCGCCAATAACCCAGATACCATCGAATCCACCTCTAGATTTGGGTAGTCCGAAAATAAAGTCCATCCCTATACCTTCCCATTTCCATGCCGAGATTTCTAGGGGTTTGAGTTTACCTGCGGGTCGTAAGTGTTCTGCCTTGACCCTTTGACATGTTAAGCATCGGGCGACATATTCTGCCACCTCTCTCTTCATATTAGGCCACCAAAAGCTTCTTTTCAAATCTTGATACATTTTGGTAGTTCCAGGATGAATGGTATACCTGGTCTTGTGAGCCTCATCCATGATCATTTTCTTTGTCTCCGCATGGTCGGGTACACAGACTCGATCCCGGAACAATAGTCTTCCATCTTCAGTTAATGAGAAATCCGGCCTATGGTCTAGATTAGCCTTAATCTCCACAAGTACAGGGTCATTATCTTGGAGTGTTGTGATGTCCTCTAATAGTGTAGGTTGTGCTCTAACACTAGCAACAAGGCATCCCTTCTCTTTAATGTCAGCATCAATATTTAACTTGGCGAAGTCCTCTAATAACTTCCATTCGTCCACCATTAAACTTGACAATGTGATCATTGGCTTTCTACTTAGAGCATCCGCCACAGCATTTGCTTTTCCTGGATGGTATTGGATCGTGAAGTCGAAGTCTTTGAGATACTCCAACCACCTCCGCTGTCTCATATTCAAGTCCTGCTGAGAAAACAGATACTTCAAGCTTTTTTGGTCAGAAAACACATTGAATTTTTCACCATATAGATAATGATGCCATATCTTCAAGGCGAAGACTACAACAGCTAGCTCCAGATCATGTACAGGATAATTGTCCTCGTGCTTCTTCAATTGTCTGGACGCGTAGCATATAGCTTTCCCATTTTGCATCAGCACGCAGCCTAGGCCGATCCCAGATGCATCGGTGTATACTTCAAAACTACCCCCAGCAACTGGCAGTGTCAGTACGGGTGCCGAGGTAAGGTGCCCTTTCAATGCCTGGAAACTTTCTTCACATTCATCAGTCCATGCAAATGGATTCTCCTTCCTGGTAAGCCTGGTCAATGGTACAGCTATCTTCGAGAAATCTTTAATGAAGCGACGATAATAACCGGCTAAACCCAGAAAGCTCCTAATCTCCGACATAGTTGTCGGCCATTCCCAGTTCTTTACCGCCTCCACCTTAGATGGATCCACAGAGATTCCCTCCTGGGATATGATGTGACCAAGGAAAGACACTTCCTCCATCTTGAATTCACACTTACTAACTTTAGCATAGAGTTGATTATCTCTAAGCACTTGCAGAGCAACCTTTAAGTGTTCCTCATGTTATTCTTTAGATTTGGAGTAAATATGGATGTCATCAATGAACACCATTATAAACTGGTCAAAGTATGGCCTATAAATATTGTTCATCTATTGCATGAAAGCCGCTGGAGCATTTGTTAAACCAAACGGCATGACCACGAACTCATAGTGACCATATCTACTCCGGAATGCAGACTTGTGAATATCCTCCTCCTTTATTCTTAGTTGATGGTAGCCTGATCTTAGATCTATCTTGGAGAAATATTGTGCACCGGAGATTTGGTCAAACAGCTCGACGATGCGGGGCAGTGGATACTTATTCTTTATTGTCAACTGGTTTAACTGACAGTAATCTATGCATAGCCTCATCGTCCTGTCCTTCTTTCTGACAAATAGCACTACCGCTCCCCTCGGGGATGTGCTAGGCCTGATAAAACCCTGATCTAGCAATTCTTGGATCTATCTTTTCAACTCCTGCAATTCAACAGGGGACATGCGATACAGAGCTTTTGAAACTGGTGCTGCCCCAGGGAGTAACTCAATGGTGATGTTTACCTCCCGCTTAGGTGGTATGCCGGGTAATTCCTCTGGAAATACATCAGGATACTCCCTGGCTATTGGAATGTATTCTAGGGTTGGTTTCTTATTTTCAGTTGCCAAGACGGAAACTAGGAAAGTATCAAAACCTTGGTTGATCAGCTTAGAAGCCTTTAAGGAGGATATCATGATAGGGTGTTTGTGATAACGGGTGCCAAGTAGCGATAGAGTTGGAAGGTTTGGTCTTTTAAAAGTGACCCTCCTATGGCGACAGTTTACATCGACATCATTTTCAATTAACCAATCGACACCCAAAATGGCATCATAACCCTTCATGTATAAACAGATAAGGTCGGCAGGGAGATTGTGTCCTCCAATTATAGTTTCACATTTCGGAAAGTAGTGAGTGAGTTCAGATTCTGAGCCTAGTGGAGAGGCTACAGTGATCTTGGATTTCAAGGGTACATGTTTGACAGGTAGAGTTGCAGAAAATGTGGTGAAAATAAATGAATATGCAGCTCCAGTATCAATAAGCACAAATGCAGGTTGCGAGTGTATGGGAATGGTACCTTCCACCATACCCCTTCCTCGGGTAGGTCAGCTTCTATGACATCATTAAGGCATCCCTGACGCCGTGGCACATTCTGAGCTCTACCTGGCTGGTCCTTCAGCATAGGACAATCAGGAATACGGTGGTCACGACCTCTGCATTTCAAGCACGCCCCGAGATTCTTCCAGCATTCTTCAGCTCGGTGTCCCAGTTTATTACAGAATTTGCAGTTTTTAGCCAACTACCTACCTTCCACTTTGACTCTCTTGTCTCCAGCAACATCTCTTACGGCATTCGGTCTCTTGTTGTTTTTGTTGACGTTGTTGTTTTGAAAAGTTGGAGCAATATTAGGTGTCCCTTCTTGACGAAGACCGGCTTGGAGTTTTCCTTGCCTCTCATGCCCTCTACTTTGGCCATGGTGTCTTCTACCAGCTGAGCTCTTTGGACCATCTCAGTGTAAGTTTGAATGTTGTGTGGTCCAAGCCTTTCAATGAACATGGGCCTGAGCCCATCCATGAACCGATTTGCCTTAAGTCTTTCAGTTCCCACCAAGTGTGGGGCATACACAGCAAGACGCGCGAACTGAGCCTCATACTCAGCCACAGACATCCCTTTCTGTTTTAGTGCGGCAAACTCCGCTGCCTTCTTCTCCTTGACTCTCTTAGAGAAATACTTTCCCCGAAATATCTCAAGGAATACGGTCCACTCCAGTTCGCCAACATTAGGCAGGTGGGCTGATGTGGCCTTCCACCATGCTCAGGCATCCTTAGTGGATTGGAAAGTGGCCACTACCACCTTCTCCCTGTTAGTGCATTGCATGACTTGGAAGATCCTTTCTATCTCCTCCTGCCAGTTCTCTGCTTCGTCCAGATCAGGGGATCCAGAGAAACGAGGAGGGTTCAAACTCCTAAAATTGTGGTGCAAATCACCGGCTCCATTTCTAACTGCAGCAGCCTGTTTTCCAGCCTGAACCACATTTTGCAGGGCGTGAGTCAATCCAGATACTGTTTCTTTCATAGCTTGCCATTGGTTGCGAGCCATTACAGTTGAGTGCAAGAGTTATGAGGGTTCCTGAGAAAAGAATGGAAACCAATTAATGTCTCTAGATACATTATCGGAGTCAATGGGTAGGAGTGTTTAATTCTTGCTAACATATTCCCAGTCTCTACCCCTTCTCACCAGGTACTGTATTTAATTTCCATGAACTAGGTTTCATAGGTATCTCCTATTCCTGAGACATACATCCTATTTGGTGTTCCTAGACTCTGATACCACTAAACTGTCACGTCCCGAGAATTACACAGCGGATATTAATATTAATTCAAAAATAATTCGAGACGATAACCCGAGATGTGAACAGTCGGCAAATAAGCCTCTAGCTAGCATGAACTAAATGTATAACAACATACATCATCATAGGACCCAAATATTGAACTCAACTAATCTTTTATTCAAATCTCAACTCATTGTATTCCAAATGGGAACTATTATAGGACTAAGACTCAATAAAAAGAAAAAGTCCATTTTATTCCTCACTTCCTACTACATGAATCTATCACTCAAAGCAAACTACTATAACTAGACTCATAGTTGGGACGCTCTTCACTCGGAAGCATTCCCATCCTCGTCTTGCTCTTCCTCTTCAATGTCATAGTCACCTAGATTGGGTAAAAGTAGGGGATGAGCAAACTAGCCCAGTAGGATTTATATCTCAATGTGCGGGCAATAATATAAGTGATTAACAATTTAGAACTAGGTAAGCACGATGAATGATATGCGAGTATGAATAAAACTCATTAAAACATGATACATGAACAAGCTAGATAGAGCGATCATGATAGAACACGATTTTGAACAGGATGACAAGATAGAACTAGCAATAGATCACGTTGTACAAGCACGCAAGAATTCGCAAGGTATCACTAATTGCATTAAATGCAGGATGGCCATATCACACAAGCAAGCAGGCACGCACGAGCACGATCATGTAACACTAATCAGGCACGTAGACACTAATGTACACCATGAAAAGATCCATCGAGAATGTACACCAGGACACGTGTATGTGGTTATTGTATCTATCATTCAACACGACACGCACGACTCCCAGTGCAGATGCAATGCCAGTAATCATTATACCCCATGGTTAACAATATATTTATGAATCTCCATCATTAGGGCTAGACTGGGGCCCTTGGACACTCGCCGTACCCGGTCAGCATCTCACTTAAATTTTAAATGTAGATACCCACAGTCATTTATAATGGCCAATGAGAGTTTCTATAAGTAAGCATGTGTAATGTCATGTTCATGATGATGATGAGACCTAGTAATAAGTAATTGAACATGATTTCATGATAACAATGGTCAAGAGATAAATTCGGTTGCATACCGGTACGATTTATAATTTAGTTCAATCTTTACATTAACAGCTTTAGTCTAGATTGTAATTCACACTCACGAGAACAAGATGAGAGAGGAAGTGCACGCTATCTCCAGGGAACTTCAATGGTACAACCAACTCATCGGCCATGTAGGAATCCATGGTCAGAGGAGATTTACGGAGGCCTTAGAGAAAAGGTCACTAGTCTACCGATTCGGAATGACCGATAGAGAGCTTCCAAATCCCGAAGAAAGGGCTGCCTAGACGTGTAAGTGTGTAGTGATGTACGCGTGTCTCAATTCTCAAACCATCAGTTTCAAACTCGCGGAAAAAGTACTTAACATGATGGCACGAATTGAACAATGCATTTAACTACACATGGGCTTGCATGATTTAAAAATGATAATTATCATTTAAAACATGGTAGAATAATGGAGAGATTAAATCATGAGTTGCAAGAATGGATCATAACATTTAAGGAGCAATTAGAACAACATTCATGTAATTAATGCTTTTAAATGGGTTAATCACTTTTAAGCCATTAAAATAACCACCATGTAATGATCAGACCCAAAACATGTCAATTACACACTAAATATCATGTTAACCAAACCTCGGGTATAGCAGTTAGATTTGCAAGAAAATAAGTCGGGATTTAATGCAAAATCCTGAGATCGCGACGGGTGCATATGAAGAAGGCGACATGGCGGTCAGACCCGAAGGTCAGGTCGCGACGGATCCCCGTAAGGGTCGCGACGGGTCAGGAACAGAACACGACACTGGGATGTGAAGAACGCGACAGGGCAGTCAGATCAGGCAGCAAGGTTGCGACGGAGCTCTTCGTCGCGTTCAGAACACGATGGGGTATGCTGTCGCGACAAGACCACAGAACGCAGCCTATCGGGTCGTCGCGTTCACAGGGTCTGCGCCTAAATCTGGCAGAGAGAGGACAGTGCCTTGGATTGTAGACCAGACATTCCCTATTTCGACACAGGGTTGTTCTAAAATTAAGAACAAATTGCACAGTGCATGAAAAATTACAAAACCAGTTTTAAACCAACCTAGACATGCAAGGGTGCTTCCAGTAAATCAGAATTAGAAAATGAGGATGGTTTCGACAGGCTTTAGTCAAGTCAAACACAAATGTAAAACCAAGTGCAACCGGAAAACATTGTTTCATGCAGCAACCCTCTTACCATGCTTATAACTCTCCAATTATTGACATTTAGACAAAACATTCAACACAAGATATGACGAGGACAACTAGTAGAAAAACGTTCATGTTGTGGTTTTCTCTAATTCGGTCTCAAATTACATGCAACATATAAAGAACAGAAAAGGCCCTGATAGTGCGCGACTTGGGGAAAACGCTTATAACTCAAAATCTACTTAATGGAATTCGATGAAACTAGTGATAAATGAAAGTTAACTTGATGATCTACACTTTGGTATAGGATATGTTAAGGTTTGGCCCGAGAAAACCTACCTTATGGGTTGAAGAACTCTCATTTTTCCAGAAAACCCATGTTCAGACCACTTGGAGGAGAACGCTTACTGCTCCGTGTATACTGCATGGAATTTGGGCATTCCACTTGGATTAGAACGTAGAATGGACCCTCTTTCTAGGGGTATAATCCTTGCAAGGTTTGGTTTAGGTTTGACCTACCTTTGGTCGACTTCAAGATGACTGTCTGTGCAGGTCGCAGCAGACGCAATGGGGAAAAAGATGAGCTTCTTGTGGTCGTTCCACAGCTCCTCAGCCGCCAAGAGCTCCTCCACACGACCCAGGCAAGTTCTAAACTTGTCCCTAGGGTTTGGGTGAAGAGTATTTAAGCAACCAAGGTGTTTAGGAGTCCTATTGTAACTAGGAAAGCTAGGTTGCAGTTTTGACATATTAGTTTCCTATTTTTTAGGATTTCTTCCTCCATTAGAGTGTGTGAGGCTTTAGGAAACATCCCACCATAGTTAAGCACGAATTGGGTTGCCAAGAATGCAAGATCTCTTCCCAATTCAACTATAATTACTTCTTTCTAATTTCAGCATATTTAGAGTTACGAATTTCCATGCATTTTCTAGCTTTATTTGATTTTTGGGCCAAATGTTGTCCATTGGCCCAATTATGATAATGGGTCATCAATATATAATGTTGGAAGTCTCCCCAACATTTTTATTTACTTTATGGTTGCATCGTATTTTTGTGTTAACGGTTTTCCGACTTGTTTCCTAATTTGGATAATCGGTCACAATAACTCTTAAATCTAGCCCAAATGATCTTTACTGAACCAAATTTCTCGATGGGTCATTAGATAATATTATTTGAAGTCCATATATGATTTTTATTTAATTTTCTGACTCATCCAAGTACGTGTGATAATGATTTTCCAACTTATTCAAGAATTACGATAATAAGTCATGAAACACTTTAAACTTGGCTAATCCAATTTTTCTTGGCACAAATTTCTTTGTGAAACTTTTAGTAAAAATGTTTGGGGTTGATTTATATTTTTTACGGATTTTTTCCCGATGCGTTTTAGCTCATACGATAATGATACGTATGTTTAAATACTCCGATATTATGGAAATTATTTATTTCTATTTATTTTGAATTTTTATGTAATTAAAATTTCCGTTGTGCTACACATGTTCCTTGTGCTATACTTGAATCATGTGCTATTTGAATTCTGCTTTTGTGCTATCACTTGCTCGACATTACTTGACTCTCTCTCTAACTTTAGTGACTCTATTCTTTAATACATTAATCATTTAAAGCGTGGTTGGCTCATGAGCTTCAAGTCCTACTGAGCATTATCGCTCACCCTGTGTTATTTATCAATGTGTTTCAGGTAAGTCAGATGATGACGTTACACACACCAATGAGACATGACCAGAGTGATGAGTGACCTGGCGTCATATCGACGGAATTACCGTAGTATAATAGAGTTTAGTTAGACATTTGCTTAAATTCCATTTCCAATGTAATGATGTCATTTGAGCCCTAGGTGTTGGCTCTAAATTAGTGGTTGTAATAGTCTTTGTGAATTATTAATAAAATGAGGATGTTTACTTCAAGTATTCTTCATTAGTCGCTCTGAATCACTCAACTGTTTGTGCAAGTTACACTACTATATACTTTGCTCACATTCCCCCGATTTATTTTGCTGCTAAATTGGCAGGCTGTGACACTAGTTCTTCACTGTGACCAGATTCAACTGCCTGCGAGCGATGCACAACCTCAAGTTTTTTTCCTTCTTCCTCACGAGCAACACTGGCGCTCCCCACGGTGAACAACTAGGACGAATGAAAGCATACTCAAGCAACTCCTGCAACTAGCGCTTCAACTCACACAACTAGCGCTTTAACTCACGCAACTTAGCCGGAGCCATCCGGTATGGTGCCCTAGACAAAGGCATTGTTTCCGGCAAAAGCTCAATGGAGAAGTCTACCTCCCTCTTAGACAGTAACCTAGGTTGATCATCTAGAAAAATGTTGGAAAACTCATACACAATAGGTACATTAGAAACTGACAACACGCTAGGTATTAATGAACAAACAGAAGCAAGATATGCTACACAACCATTAAGGATCAAATGTCGAGCTCTACAAAAAGAAATAAAAGGTTGATGGGTAGACTAGATACCTCGGAAGTAGAGAACAGGCGCTCCAAGTATCCCAAACCGTACGGTCTTCCACTAATAATCCACCGTAGCTTAGTGAGCCTCCAACCAGTCCATACAAAGGATGATGTCAAAGTCACAAAGCTGCAACGCGTACTACCTGGTCGGCAATTGGTGTCCATGGACCTCAATTGTGACACCCTCAAGGTAGCCAAAAAACTGCATGTAATCACCAGATGGAAGATCAACCATCATGTCACTTCCTCCCTGGGGTATGATAGACGAGTGACTCGTAAAACTCCTCGAAAGTAAATCAAAATGAAGCACCATAATCTACTAGAACACGAGCAACTCTACTAAGGATATGCAAAGTACCTATGACCAGGTTCGACGTCGCAGCCTCCTCCCTGGTAAGGGACATCACACGACCACGACCATGCCCACGTTGCGGTGCTTGCTGGGGCTACTGCTGCTGTGGCAGCTGGTACTATCCCTACGACTGCTACTGGTACTATCCCTTGGGCTGCTGCTACAGCTGGTGAGGTGCTTGCTACTGTGGAGGGTATTGGTACTGTGACAACTACTGAGTAAACTGCACAGGCTGCCGCGGCTGCTGGATTTTCACGATCGGGCAATCCCTCTTGTAGTGGCCTGGAAAAACCCAAGTGTAATAGATCACTTCTTGCCTTCCCTACTCAGCTCCCTGTTAGACCGACTGCTCTGCCATCTGAAGGATCAAAAAAGGGATGGACAAGATCTAGATGGGGGGGGGGGGGGGGGTTGAATAGATCTATGCCAACTATTACGGAAGCTTAGCCAATTTAAAAACAATGCATAGAATCGGAGGCAATTTGAAAGAGCAATTTAGATCTAACGAGTGATTGTGTGAATTAGATGATTGAAGTGTGGAATCAAGTTGATTAAAGGTGAATTCGAAAAACCCTATGCATACATCTAGCGCAATGTGAATTTAAGTCACACACAAACCACTGCACAGAGATTTTTTAGGTGGTTCGGAAATCACACCATGTGATTCCTACATCCACCCCTCACACTGTGAGGATCCACTAAACAACCTGGGCATACCACACACTGGAGCCTGACAACTCCAAACACTGAGTTTACAACTCACACAACCTCTAGAGCAAGACTACTCTAGAACCTGAGCAAGACTGCTCAACCAACAACTGAGTGCAATGACTCAAACACTGAGCACAACGACTCAACCACTGAGCACGCAGGCTCACAAACAACTTGCTAGAACAAAAACACAAGATCCAAATCCTCTAGCAATGATCTGGTCTATCAAGAGTTCATTCAAGAGACTGGTGCAACAACTTAAGCACAATCTCAGAATGACTCAGAAGACACAAGGGAATTGAGGAATATTCTGAAAGATCCTTGTTCTTCAAGTATACTCCCTTATAGATGTCGATTTGTGAAGAGGCTTGATTCCCTGAAGTCCCTGGCCGATGCTCTGCACTTTGTGCTTTGGGATTTCCTCGAAATCTTCACAATTGTCTACTTCTACTTGATCTGCACCCTTGGAGGTTGATCATACTGCTTCATCTTAGATCAATCTTCACTTCTTGTTCTTGGAGATGTGAGAATCGGGTTGGAGAAGCACAAGGGAAGCAAGAACAGGGAGGAGAGCTCTCTCTGCCGCCAAAAGGATTTCTGGAAGGCTCTTGGAGGCTCTCTCTTATGGTTGGATGGCCAATTAGGAGAGTATTTATACCTAAAATGTCCAAAAGTACCCTTGGGGGTCATGGGCACATGATCCAAGGCCGATCAACCAAACCCCTAGAGTGTTACGTGTCTAGGAGAGACTTTAAGTCACAGAGTTTCCGGAGTGTGTCGACCTGCCCATGGGGTGTGTCGACACACTGTCCCAGACTGGAAAAATAGCTTCTTTGGGAAGGGTCTCTAGTGTTGACACCACTTCATCTCGTGTCGACACACTAGAGAAAACTACAAAACAGGCCTTCTGGGATAGGCATCTAGTGTCGACACCATCTGGTCTAGTGTTGACACACTATCCAGGCCTGTTGACAGGGTTCACTGGGAGCTAGGTCTAGTGTCGACACTGTTTGATCTTGTGTCGACACTACTGTTAGTTATGGGTGTCCTCAAGCCAATCATAACTTGTACAATCTAGTTCTTTAATAATAATAATAATAAGGCTTTTATATTCATTATGTGTAATTCGTTTATCGTTTCATTATGAAGTCCATGAATATGCGCAATGGATACTAATTATGATGAGATCATAACAATGGGATTAATGTCCTTCAAACGCATATTCTTAACTGTTCCTAGTCGGAGGATATTCGAGAAGGACATCGAATATCCGGTTAGACTAGTACAGGTTGCACCTGCTCATATGATGAGGGTAACTGGTCTCATAGTCACTTGGGTGGAGACACTAAGGTGAATCTGTAGGTGCTCATTGGAGAATGAGTTCACTGAACTGATCCGTTATGAATCGCTGGATGGTAATGTTACCTAACTGTCAACCAACTAGATTCATTATCACAGTGGCTTGATTGGTCCTTAGACCTGAGACACCAAGGACACCTTGTTGGTGGACTTCTAGGTTTTGACCTTGACTTATAGATCTCTAGCCATGAGGTCTTAATCAGTTAAGTGTTCGGATCTAGCGGAATACCTTCGAAGGTGATTGTGTGGTCAACATGGGATCGCTCGCTCTCGGTAATAAGAGAGTGAATGCTCTAGGGAAAGATGCCTGATAGTCTCTGGCCAGGGCAAGACTACTTATCCGAAAAGGAGTTTTCTGATATTGTTATGCGGCATCTAAAGCAAGTGAGTACACAAATTAGGGTTTGACAGTTGACCATACCCTAAGTGCACTCGGGAGCATTGTACAAGCGAAGGATTATAGTCACGTGGTAACTGATGACAGAAAAAGGTTCCTTCATAGGGTTGTTGAACCCCAATGCTTTCTAGGATCAAGTGGTGTTGCTTGGCACCCAACTTGATTGGAAGCCCAGTCAATTATCGTGAGACGATAATAGATTGTGTAATTAATTAATATGGGATATTAATTAATTACAGTAAGTCAATAAAGAGTTATTGGGCTTAATGGGCTGAAAACTGGACTAGCACTTGGGCCTAGAGGGTCACACGCAATAGAGTTCAGAGCAGACTGGGTAGGATGGTCGTTATAGACAATAACTGGGTTTTTGTGAAAAACTACAGTGTCTATAAATATACGTGGAGAGTTAAACCCTGGCCGAAGCTCCAGGCTCTCTCCATGGCCGCCACCTCCTCTCTCTCTCCCTGGGCGCCCCCACCTTCTCTCTCTCCTCTCTCTGGCACATGGTGGAGTTGAGATCCGAGAGATGCGTGGAGACCGAGGAGATACCGTCTGCGTCCGGAGCTCGTGTGGATACGTCTAGAGGCCGGACACTTGAACGGCTTGAAGCACAAGCGCCTCCAGCGCCACTTCCTCCCAGAATTCGGGAGTTTCGCAACCCTGCAAAGGTAAAGATCAGATCTTGCTACGCGTGGGTTCTACAATCTTGTTCGATTCCGACCGCCAGCAACGATATCTACCTGAGGGAATCGCGCTTTCCGCTGCGCTCTGATCGATTCCTCACAGTGGTATCAGAGCCAGGTTGCTGGCTCGGTCGGAATCGGCGTCATATGAATGTCATTTTATGCATTTTCGTCGATTCGCGTTCTGCATGAATCCCTAATTTTTACCTCATTCTTGGGTCGCACATGGGATGTGCACTTCCCGTTTTGTGGCGGAACGCCTCATTCAAGTCCATTAAACCGATAACGTAATTGATCCGAGTCTGCCTCCCGCGAACGGGCCGAAGCCTCGCAAGGGATAGCAAACCACAGTCCATGTAAACACAAAGGAACACACCACATTATATATATATATATCACAAGTTACATAGCCATATTTCCACAAAACTGAAAAGAAGTACAAGAGCCTGTGGCATACCCCGAGGTACAACTGAGGAAAATAAACAACTAACTACACTACACTGCTGGAGCTGCTACTACACAGCTGGAGGTACCGACCGTGCACCGCTACGGTGGGCTCTGAACTGGACGATGGTCGTGAAACATCCTCCTCGCTCTCACCTGTGGGGGTAAGGGTGAGCCTCGCTAGTCACTGGCTCAGTAGGGAACTCCCCCAAAACCGAGCAGACCAAAAACCACAGGTACAAAGCAATAAACAGTACCAACAATTTATAAAATAGCTAAGCAGGATATCAAAGCTATAAAAGTACTCACCGTCTGCCGACTACGAAAACAACTGTAATAATTAAACGGCAAACTAGTACAGGTGTAGAAGCTAAAGTAGAGACAGCCAAACACGAGCCACGTGAACTAGTTCGCGACACCAGAAATTGACTCGGACAAGCTAACACAGGTCTACCTCTCAGTCTCGCAGCCACGAACGAAAGGTCCAGCTGCCGCTCCACATGAAAAGTCAAGCAACTGTGGAGACCAACCAAACACCACCACCTGCGGACCACACGGTCACAGGCCCATGCCTGACACCTCTACAGATCCTGGCCCAGAACACTCTAGAGTGAGGCACTGGAAAAGGACTAGCTGGGGTCCAGTACGTCTACTGGTGTCCGTACCCCCAACTACGAGCGCACTACAAGTGACTAAAGACAAACACAAGTGTCACTGTCCCACTGTCGTCTTTCCCTCAGCCGGACGTGCAACTCAAACACAAGAGTGAGGGTGTCCAGGTCAGACGCACAGACCTCGACGGTACAACACAACTACCGGGACAAAGCCCCGAGCTAACAGCCTGGCTCACAAAGAACCTGGGGCACCCAACTGGAGAGGTAACCACAGTAGGCGTCGTAGTACTCGCCACGTACACAAAACCACGTGCATGTCACACACAAACCACGTGAAACCTCACGTAAACCTCAAGTCACAACGGTCCACCACACGTGAACCCAACTGAACTCGCGTGAACAACACGCAACCTCGAAAGTGAGTAAGTAACTGCATACCCCGTATGCCAAACACAGAAACCATGTGCACTCAGTGCACCTCAGGTGCCAATGCACCATGCATTATTGATAAATACCATAAACGGTCATTTCTGCTTATCTACAAGTCGGCGGCAACATCGACTGCCGCTTACAGGAAGTAGACGGCAATGGATCTGGCCGTCTGTATCCCGGCTGATGAGCTTGGCGACAAACGATGTTGACACCAAGTTCTTCAGCCTCTATTCCTGCAGAAACCCTAAACCGATCCTACAGGTTTTACAATCGTTAAAACAACGGAAAAACATACAGAATTGGTTCTTCTAACATCCATGCACTATAATTAAACTATAACAGCATGCTTTACTACTTGAATTCATCAAACAACCCATTATCCCCCGCATGGATTCCATGACCCGAAATCACCATTTTCATGCAGATTCATGTTATCTAATTTCATTATCACGACCTATAGGAATTACAAGGGTCATTCCCTACCTCAGAACACTCTTAAACTCCCGAAATCTCCCGGTTCACACCGAACCCTCCGCGAGCTCCCACGGGAATTGCACCATGCCACGGCATTTCCTCACGCAATTCGGCAATGCCACACGTCCCACGATCCTCCAACCACTCTCCTGTACATGTTGGAAGCTTTAGGGACACGGGGGCATGAAGCTGGGGCAAGGGAAAGAGAGAACCAGGTAGAAAACCTGCTCTCCGGTGACCCTATAACCTGCAGAATTCACAGGTTGGCGTCAACCCCTCTGCCGCCTAGAGCAACCGCCACCATAAGCGTCCACATCTTATGCTGCCAAGTTCATGCAGTCAACGACAACTTACCTGGACGCCAACAAGTCAACGGCCACCCCTGGCCGCCAACTCCAACTCAACAGCAGCAGGTCCTATTTCATTTCAGGACCAACCCTACTCCTCACCTGAACAAACCACACATCCAAACCACACATTCCATACAACCAACTCACACTGGCCTCACAACGGCCATCACAACCATTACACACATGATCCGCAAGGATCCGAAAAGCATGCGACGTTACATTACTATCATCTAAAAAGAAAATTTCGACCTCGAAATTCATAACACAACTCAAACACAAACAACTTAAATATACACACCTTTACAAGCACTATCATCTAAAAAGAAAATACAAAAGCTTATTCAAATAGATAGGGATACCCTTTAGCCATTTTCTTGGCTAACTCCCAGGTATCCTCACCACCCAATCTATTTTCCCATCTCACTTTAACTAGCTCAATTTCTTTATTTCTCAACTTCTTTATCTTTCGATCTGTGATCTGCACTGGATATTCTAGCATAGTCATATCCGGCCTCAGGTCACCTCCTTGATATCTGATTATTTGAGCTGGATCTTCAATGCACTTTCTCAACATAGAGACATGAAATATATCATGAACATCTGCAAAATCTACTGGCAAATCCAGCCTATAAGCTATTTCCCCAATCCTTTCTAACACTTGAAAAGGTCCAACATATCTTGGACTCAACTTTCCAGTCTTGCCAAACCTCATAATACCTTTACTCGGGGAAACTCTCAGGAAAACTAAATCTCCTACCTTAAACTGAAGTGGTCTCCTCTAAATATCTGCATAACTCTTTTGCCTGCTTTGAGTTGCCTGCAATTTTTCTTTAATAAGCTTCACTATTTCTGTGGTTTGCTGAATTAATTCAGGACCCACTAATTGCCTTTCTCCCACTTCATGCCAGTTCAATGGGGTTCTACATGGCCTCCCATATAAAGCTTCATACGGTGCCATCCCAAGACTAGTATGATAACTATTATTGTAGGCAAACTCAACCATTCCCAAATGATGCTCCCAACTACCTCCCCAAACTAAACAACAGGCCCGCAACATATCTTCAATTGTCTGGATAGTCCTCTCTATCTGACCATCTGTCTGGGGATGATAAGCGGAGCTATACCTCAACTCAGTACCAATTACTCTTTGCAGGCTTCTTCAAAAACCAGAAGTAAATCTTGGATCTCTATCAGACACAATAGTCTTCTGGATACCATGCAGTGGAACAATTCTTTCAACATAAATATTTGCTAATTTGTCCACTGTCCAAGACATACTTACTGCCACTAATCTGCACACTTTGGTTAATCTGTCAACAAATACCCATATTCCATTATGTCCGGAACTCGATCTTGGTAAACCTGCCACAAAATCCATAGCAATATCATCCCACTTCCACTGTGGAATGGGCAACGGTTGCAATAGACCTCCAGGCTTCTGATGCTCTGCTTTAATCTGCTGACAGATAGCACACCTTGCAACAAACTCTGCTATTTCCTTTTTCATATGAGGCCACCAGAAATGCTTTCTCAAATCATGGTATATTTTAGTACTACCCGGATGGATAGTGTACCTAGATTTATGAGCCTCTTCCAGCACTCACTGCTTTATCTCTCTCTCTGCTGGAACAAACAACCTGCCTTTGAGCCTAACCACACAATTATCATCAATGGTAACTCCTTCCATTTTCACAATTTCAGCTAAACTTACATCTGCTCTCTGAGCTTCAATAATCTGCCAATACAAAGACGGCTCTACAGCACTAGCAGCTAGTACTGCCCGTCGCTGACTACTGGGCACATACAAAGAATTCTCTACTATTTCTTCATACAGCTTCCACTCTTTAATCATCATCAAACTTACATATGCCTTTCTGCTCAAGGCATCAGCTACAACATTGGCATTACCCGAATGGTAAGCCAAACTGAAATCATAATCCTTTAAATATTCAACCCATCTGCGCTGGCGAAGGTTTAATTCTTTCTGAGAGAAAATATACTTCAATCTTTTATGATCTGTAAAGATCTCAAATCTCTCGCCATACAGATAATGCCTCCACATTTTCAAGGCAAATACAACTGCTGCCAATTCCAAATCATGAGTGGGGTAATTCTCCTCTGCTGGCTTCAATTGCCTGGACGCATAAGCTTTCACTTTACCATGCTGCATAAGCACTGCGCCAAGTTCTCTCCTTGAAGCATCAGTATACAACACAAAACCACCACTCCCTACCGGTAATGTCAATATAGGTGCTGATGTAAGTCTCTTCTTCAATTCCATAAAACTTTTCTGACATTCACCGGACCACACAAATGGCACCCCTTTCCTGGTCAATTTAGTCATAGGTGCTGCTATCTTAGAAAAATCTTGAATAAAGCGCCTATAATAACCTGCTAATCCTAGAAAACTTCTAATCTCGGTTATTGTCTTAGGCACTTCCCATCTCATCACTGCTTCCACTTTACTCGGGTCCACTACTATTCCTTTAGCTGAGATAACATGGCCCAGAAACTGAATTTCTATCAACCAAAATTCACACTTATTGAATTTAGCAAACAATTGGTTATCCCTTAACAACTGCAGGGTAAACCTCAAATGAGTTGCATGCTCCTCTTCAGATGCTGAATAAATTAGAATATCATCAATAAAGACCACAATGAATTGGTCTAAATATGGATGAAAAATTCTATTCATCAGATCCATAAAACCTGCAGGAGCATTAGTCAACCCAAATGGCATAACCACAAACTCATAGTGACCATATCTGGTTCTAAAAGCTGTCTTATCTATATCCTCCTCTTTGATTCTCAACTGATGGTACCCGGACCTCAAATCAATTTTAGAAAATACCTTTGCTGATTGCAACTAATCAAACAGATCATCTATCCTCGGCAACAGGTACTTATTCTTGATGGTCACATCATTCAACTTTCCATAATCAATACACATCCGAAAACTTCCATCTTTCTTTTTTACAAATAAAACCGGCGCTCCCCACGGGGAATGACTCGGTCTAATGAACCCTTTCTGCAACAATTCTTCTAATTGCTTTTTCAATTCTTTAAGTTCTGTTGGTGCCATCCGATATGTAGCTTTAAAAATCGGCTTGGTACCTGGCAGCAACTCAATGGTAAAGTCCACCTCTCTATGTGGAGCTAAACCAGGCAAATCCTCAAGAAAAACATCAGCAAATTCCCAAACCACGGGAACTGCTTCCACTGGTTGACTAGCTTCTACCAGACTTACCGAGGCTAAATAAGCCACACATCCAGCATTTATCAACTTTCTAGCTTTAATTGCAGAAATTAGAAACTTAGAGGTATAAAAAGGCATACCTTGATATTCAAATACTGCACCATTAGGATGACAAAACCTAATCCTTTTCTTTCTGCAATCTAACATTGCTCCATACATCTCAAGTAAGTCCATACCCAAAATAATATCATAATCTGACAATTGCAGGGCATACAACCGACCCGGCATCTGGTTCCCTTCAATCATAACAGGAGCTTCATCTACATAGCTCGAAGTGAGTAGGAACTCACCCGAAGGAACCTCCACTACTAACTCACAAGACTTCTCCTCTAAAGGATGAGCTATACAATCCCAAAATTCTTCGGAAATAAAAGAATGAGAGGCACCCGAATCAAATAAGACTCTTGTTGAATAATTATAAAGAGGTAGAGTACCTTCTATCATATTCGATGCCTCCACCTGGGCTCGGGCGATAGCCATAACCCGGCCTCTTCCCCGCTGTTGCGGTGCTCCTCTGCCACCACCTGTCTGTGGCTGCTGAAAGTGCTGAGGCTGCTGCTGCTGCTGCACACCTCTTCCATACCCATATTCTCTCGGATAGAGGAAATTGCGGATCAAATGCCCCGACTGATTACAATTATAGCATCTATATCCTGGTGGAGTAATAGGCTGCCTGGCAGTGCTCTGCTGCGATTCCTCCACCTCTGGCCTACCGCGACTCTGCTGAACTTGCTGACGACCTCCCCATCCTCATCCTTTACCTTTAAATGCTTGCTTCAATTTCTGACCCCATTCACCAAAGCCTGATGAAGAAGGTCCTGCTGGTGCTTTACCCTTGCTTGCACCTACTGACTGCTGTGGTAGCCGAAAACTACCTGAGCCTGACTCGCCCACCTGACGAGTCCGAATAGACCTCTCCAATGTAGCTGCTCTCTGGGCTGCTTCTTCCACTGTCTTACACATGAGAGGTACTATTGCATCCTGCAACTCCATTCTCCAACCTCTAATAAAATACTCAACCATCATATTATTATCTGAAACTACATAAGGTGCATAACGGCTAAGTGCCATAAACCTCATCTGGTACTCTAAAACTGAAGAGTTACCTTGCTGGAGCGTCCGAAACTGCTCTCTTTTCACTTGCTGTACTTGAATCGGAAAGAATGTATCATTAAATACATCGAAAAATTCCGACCAAGTGATGGCCTCCTCTGTCCTGCCTGCAAAGGTGGTCTGCATCTTCAGTCTCCACCATTCTAATGCAAAACCTCTCAACTGATAAGCAGCTAACACAACTTTATCTACTGCCGGACATCTCATAGTTGCAAAAACTCTTTCAATCTCATGAACCCAGTTCTCTGCTGTATCTGGATTCGGCCCTCCTGAATAAGTAGGTTGCTGCAATCTCAGAAACTTTTCAACCTGCATCACGGGTTCCTCTGCTAATAGCACTGGTGGTGGTGGCACAGGTGCTACAAAAGGCACCTCTACTCTTGGCGGGACTGGAGCAACAGGTACAGTCTCCCCATCCCCAGGTGGCACTGCAACCGGTGGTACCGGCGCCTACTGATCCATCATCGCCCGAATATCCGTAAGGCTTTCCCAAATCCTCTCAATCATACGCTGAGTACTTTCCTCTGGATCATCTCCTCCACCACCCCAATCTCTTCTATCAGCCATTCCAGAAATTTCTACATAAACAAAACACCAAACAAAAATCAAAAACAACAAATTATCAAAAACCAGGGTCCCTACCAGTAGTGTACAAAGACCGAAATAAGGCTATGTATTTTTCTAGTTTCTTTATATTAACACGGATCTTTCTCTGATACCAACTGTGGCGGAACGCCTCGTTCAAGTCCGTTAAACCGATAACGTACTTTATCCGAGTCCGCCTCCCGCGAACGGGCCGAAGCCTCGCAAGGGATACCAAACCACAGTCCATGTAAACACAAAGGAACACACCACATTTTATATATATATATATCACAAGTTACATAGCCATATTTCCACAAAACTGAAAAGAAGTACAAGAGCCTGGGGCATACCCCGAGGTACAACTGAGGAAAATAAACAACTAACTACACTACACTACTGGAGCTGCTACTACACAGCTGGAGGTACCGACCCTGCACCGCTACGGCGCGGCTCTGAACTGGACGACGGTCGTGAAACTTCCTTCTCGCTCTCACCTGTGGGGGTAGGGGTGAGCCTCTCTAGTCACTGGCTCAGTAGGGAACTCCCCCAAAACCAAGCAAACCAAAAACCATAGGTACAAAGCAATAAACAGTACCAACAATTTATAAAACAGCTAAGCAGGATATGAAAGCTGTAAAAGTACTCACCGTCTGCCGACTACGAAAACAACTGTAATAATTAAACAGCAAACCAGTACAGGTGTACAAGCTAAAGTAGAGACAACCAAACACGAGCCACGTGAACTGGTTCACGACACCAGAAATTGACTCGGACAAGCTAACACAGGTCTACCTCTCAGTCTCGCAGCCACGAACGAAAGGTCCAGCTGCCGCTCCACGTGAAAAGTCATGCAACTGTGGAGACCAACCAAACACCACCACCTGCGGACCACACGGTCACAGGCCCATGCCTGACACCTCTAGAGATCCTGGCCCGGAACTCTCTAGAGTGAGGCACTGGAAAAAGACTAGCTGGGGTCCAATACGTCTACTGGTGTCCGTACCCCCAACTACGAGCGCGCTACAAGTGACTAAAGACAAACACTGTCGTTTTTCCCTCAGCCGGACGTGCAACTCAAACACAAGAGTGAGGGTATCTAGGTCAGATGACACAGACCTCGACGGTACAACACAAGTACCGGGACAAAGCCCCGAGCTAACAGCCTGACTCACAAAGAACCTGGGGCACCCAACTGGAGAGGTAACCACAGTAGGCGTCGTACTACTCGCCACGTACACAAAACCACGTGCATGTCACACACAAACCACGTGAAACCTCACGTAAACCTCAAGTCACAATGGTCCACCACACGTGAACCCAACTGAATTCGCGTGAACAACATGCAACCTCAAAAGTGAGTAACTAACTGCATACCCCGTATTCCAAACACAGAAACCATGTGCACTCAGTGCACCTCAGGTGCCAATGCACCATGCATTATCGATAAATACCATAAACGGTCATTTCTACTTATATACAAGTCGGCGGCAACATCGACTGCCGCTTACAGGAAGTAGAGGACAATGGATCTGGCCGTCTGTATCCCAGCTGATGAGTTTGGCGACAAACGATGTTGACGCCAAGTTCTTCAGCCTCTATTCTTGCAGAAACCCTAAACCGATCCTACAGGTTTTAAAACCGTTAAAACAACGGAAAAACATACAGAATTGGTTCTTCTAACATCCATGCACTATAATTAAACTATAACAGCATGCTTTACTACTTGAATTCATCAAACCACCCATTATCCCCCGCATGGATACCATGACCCAAAATCACCATTTTCATGCAAATTCATGTTATCTAATTTCATTATCACGACCTATAGGAATTACAAGGGTCATTCCCTACCTCAAAACACGCTTAAACTCCGGAAATCTCCCAGTTCACACCGAACCCTCCGCGAGCTCCCACGGGAATTGCACCATGCCACGGCGTTTCCTAGCGCAATTTGGCAACGCTACACATCCCACGATCCTCCAACCACTCTCCTGTACCTGTTGGAAGCTTTAGGGACACGGGGGCATGAAGCTGGGGCAAGGGGAAGAGAGAACCAGGTAGAAAACCTGTTCTCGGGTGACCCTATAACCAGCAGAATTCACAGGTTGGCTTCAACCCCTCTGCCGCCTAGAGCAACCGCCACCATAAACGTCCACATCATATGCCGCCAAGTTCATGCAGTCAACGGCAACTTACCTGGACGCCAACAAGTCAACGGCCACCCCTGGCCGCCAACTCCAACTCAACAGCAACAGGTCCTATTTCATTTCAGGACCAAACCTGCTCCTCACCTGAACAAACCACACATCCAAACCACACATTCCACACAACCAACTCACACTGGCCTCACAACGGCCATCACAACCATTACACACATGACCCGCAAGGATCTGAAAAGCACGCGACTTTACACGTTTGGTACATGGAAGTTGTTCCTAGTACCAAGGGCTTTGCGAAGAACCCTTCGTGGCGTCGTTTGGCCCTCTGTGGAGGCCACACGACCCCTTGCATGAAGCCGCCACCATGCTTCTTGGACAGTCCAAGAAAGGGGCATTTCCTACAAATCTGGGGTTTTTCGAGAGTTTTCTGGGTACTAAGGGGCGATGGGAGGCATTTTTCCGGCACTATCGACGCCGTCCGTGGCCGCCGGAGGCGACGCGGAAGGCGGCAAAGCCGCGGTGCTCCGGCGCGGCGCCGTGAAGCGGTGGCGGCTAGGGTTTCACCCTGGCCGCGGGCGCTGTCGGGCGGGAGGGGCGACCCTCGCGGGTCGCCTCCGCGGGCCCCCCGACCGGGTCCACTTACCCGGACCCGGGGTGGGGCCCGGGGCACCTGAGTGGGTGCCCTCGCCAGTCCGCCTCTGGGCAGACCGGCTACCGGATCTGGTCCGGCCCCTCCGCTTTTCCCTCATTTTTTAAAGTATTTTAAATTGTTTTTAAACCAGAAAAATATTTTAAAAATTCCAGAAAATTTCTGAAATTAGTTTTAAGAGCTTTCAAAATTGTTTTAGCTCTTTGTAAATTAATTTTCATATGCTTGACCCAATGTTTAATTAGTTTAAGAGAATTCTAAAATTGTTTTAGTTATTTCCTACCATCTAATTAATGCATGTTAATTAATTTAAGAATGTGATTCTTATTAAATTAATTAACAGTAAATTTTGGTAGATTCATGCTGCAACGGTGAATGGCGTTTATCTAATGTTGATTAGATATTTTCCATATTAGCTAAATTGTTTAGTTAAATATTTTCAAAATATAATTATTATATTTTTAAAATAAAAGTTATTTCAGATGTAATTATGTGATAATTGCTTATTGATGCATGTGATGTATTGATGTGTGGATGGATGATCATGGACTTAGATATCATGTGATGATGTTTATGTATTATGGCATGTGATGTAATTTATGAGGACTGCGTGCCTCCCTCTCTCCCTCTATTAAATCCGGGATGTACATTCTATCTCCCTCCTGTTATGTACTCCCCTTGACTTGTTCAAGGTTTCTTATTATTATCTGATGTATATTTATGGGCTTGCGAGCCCAATTTAATGTTACTTGTAATTTTAAGAAGCGGATTGGCGGAGATGGAGGAGAGTACCATGCAAGGCCTTCCTGGAGATAGAATTACATCAAGCAAAAGCATTCGATGCGGGACTGCCATATGTTTGCCATGTTTGTGGATTACCAACTTGCTCTGGTAATGCCACTCTAGGTTAAAGTCCATGATCATCCATTGTTTTTCTTCATATATATGATATATGTGGAATGTGCTATGATATATATAATTAAATATATGATATTCCAAATTCTATATATCAATAGCACGCAGATATAGAGACCAAGACAAAATATGTCAAAATCCCACCTCGTTTAAATTTTAAGCCGTAGCGTAATCATTAAGAATGAATTACGTGGCCCTCCATCATTATAGTTTTAGGATTGCCATTAGATCAGGCAAGTTTGTTGTGCCATCCACAAGGCTTGCCATATCTGATGACAGACTAAAACTATGGCATGGTGATGCCTTAAACGGGGTACAGGAACGGTGTAGCTTTGTTGTGCTATCCACTAGGGTTACATCCAAATCTATGCTCGTTACGTAATGATGGTACTGCTTAGACTGGATTTAATGACTTGTTGTGCTATCCAAAAGGTCATTAAAATTCAGGGGCCAAAATAAGATCGGATATTGCAAGAGTTACAAGGTCATGCTATGAGTCTGTAAGATTCCGATCCCCACTAGGAGACCGTCGGAGTCTCCCATTCTGTATATCAGAGGGTTACACAGTCTGTCGAAAAATAGTGGGAGCTAATCTTGATTAAAGTCCTAATCTAGATTTAATTATCATTATGAACATCTGCTAGTTGTATTTACATTTCCTTTATTGGCAAAAATGTCGTCGGGTAACCCACCCCGTGGCATACTGGATGCCAACAAATTGACAGGCCTGAATTACTCTGATTGGCTCAGGAACCTGAAGATTGTCCTCAGGTCTGAGCGCATTGCCTATGTCCTGGAAGGTGAGATCCCCGCTGAACCACCTCTAGATGCACCTGAAGGGGAAACACTTGATTTTGCGAAGTGGAAGGAGGATTCCACTCTGGCCCAATGCTACATTCTTGCATCAATGAGCAATGAGAACATGGATGCTAGATCAATCATGCAGCACTTGCAGGAGCTCTTTGAAGAGCAGAGCAGGGTGGAGAGATATGAGATATCCAAGGCCCTATCCAGAGCTCGCATGGCAGAGGGGTCTTCAGTACAGACTCATGTGCTGAAGATGATAGAGTGCATTGAGAGGCTCGAGAAGCTTGGTTTTCCTCTTGACAAGGAACTGAGTACGGACCTCATTCTCCAGTCACTTCCAGATTCATATTCCCAGTTCATTATAAACTTTACAATGAACAAGATTGAGGTGAGTTTAGCTGAGATGCTCAACATGCTGAAGACTGTTGAGGGCAACCTTAAGAAGGAAAAGCCCACTGTTCTCATGGTTGGAAAGTCCAACAAGAAGAGGAGAGCAGTGCAAGCCTTTAAGAAAGGCAATGCTAAGAAGCAGTCCAAGCAGAAGCAAAAGAAGGACATAAGCAAAGGAGAAGAAAAGGGCGAGTGCTTCCACTGCAAGAAGAAGGGGCACTGGAAAAGAAATTGCAAGGACTACCTTGCAATGAAGGCTCAGGAGAAGCAGAATCTTGGCGAACCTTCAGGTATCTATATGATAGATCTTCACTTGTCTTTTAGAGATTCCACATCTTGGGTTTTAGACACTGGATGTGCTTCTCATGTCTGCAATGATGTGCAGGTGTTGACAAGTAGAAGGAAGCTGAGCAAGGGCGAGGTGAACTTCAGGCTTGGAAACGGCGCAAGTGTTGCTGCACATACTGTGGGGACAGTGAAGCTCAAGTTACCCTCAGGAGATTTACTTTCATTAGATGATTGCTACTTTGTGCCTAGCATTATTAAGAACATTGTTTCTGTTTCTTATTTAGACAGAATTGGATACAAGTTTACCATTGAGAACATTAGTTGTTCAGTTTATTTGAGAAATAAACTAGTTGCTTTAGCAAATTTGGTAAATGGTTTGTATCTACTTGATGTTTCTTATGAAAATCTTCATGTTGATGTTTCTCCTAAGAGAAGTAAGAATAGTGTGAACAGTGCCTACTTGTGGCATTGTAGGCTTGGTCATGTTGGCGAGAATAGGCTTTAAAAGTTGCATAAGAATGGATACTTGGATCCATTTGATTATGAATCATATGCAACTTGCGAATCCTGTTTAATGGGTAAGTTGACCAAATCTCCATTTAGTGGACATGGAGATAGGGCCAAGGACATATTGGAACTAATACACTCGGATGTATGTGGTCCAATGTCTACCCAAGCCAAGGGTGGCTACTCATACTTCATTACATTCACGGATGACTACTCATGGTTCGGATTTGTTTACTTAATGAAGTACAAATCTGAAGCTTTTGGGAAGTTCCAAGAATTTAAGAATGAAGTTGAGAAGCAAACTGGAAAAAGTATTAAAATCCTACGGTCAGACTGAGGAGGTGAATACTTGAGTACAGAGTTCACACAATTCTTAAAGGATAATCGTATCCTTTCTCAATGGACTCCTCCTTATACACCATAGATGAATGGTGTATCGGTAAGGAGGAATCGCACCTTGTTGGACATGGTACGATCCATGATGAGCCGTTCGCAGTTACCAGTTTCCCTATGGGGATATGCGCTAGAGTCAGCGGCATATCTACTGAACAGGGTTCCCAGTAAATCTGTGTCTTCTACTCCATATGAGATATGGAAGGGTAGAAAGCCTGATTTTAAGCATGTTAAAATCTGGGGCTGTCCTACCCACGTGAAGAGACACAACCCAGATAAACTGGAATCCAGAACCGATAAGTGCAGGTTTGTTGGATACCTAAAAGAAATGTTTGGGTACTACTTTTACCATCCTGGTGAACAAAGAGTGTTTGTCGCTAGGAGAGCTGTCTTCTTGGAAGAGGAGTTCCTTACCCAAGAGGACAGTGGGAGTAAGGTAGATCTAGAAGAGGTTCTAGATCCACAAACTGTGCAAAGTCCACCAGTTGAAACATCGGTTCCAGAACCTGTTCAGAAATATACACGCATTCAGCGTAGGTCTGGTAGAGTACCTAGACAGCCTGAAAGATATGTTGGACATATCAGTGAAGGCATGTCTTATAATGAGGATGATGATCCAAAGACCTACCAAGAGGCTGTTGATAGTCCTCAATCAGGGAAATGGCGAGATGCCATGAATTCTGAGATGCAGTCCATGTACACCAACCAAGTTTGGAACTTGGTAAACTTTCCTGAAGGTATTGTACCTATTGGGTGCAAGTGGATCTTTAAGAGAAAGATCGGTGCAGATGGACAGATCGACACTTATAAGGCAAGGTTGGTGGCAAAGGGGTATCGTCAAAGGCAAGGAATTGACTATGACGAAACTTTCTCACCAGTTACCATGATAAAGTCGATCAGAATTCTTCTCGACATTGCTGCATACTTTGATTACGAGATCTGGCAAATGGATGTAAAGACTGCTTTCCTCAATGGAAACATTGAAGAAGAAGTGTATATGATACAGCCTGAGGGTTTTACATCCAAAGAGTGTCCAGATAAAGTATGCAAGCTTCAATGGTCCATCTATGGATTGAAGCAAGCTTCTCGTAGATGGAACATAAGGTTTGACGAGGCTATCAAATCTTATGACTTCATTAAGAATGAAGATGAACCATGTGTGTATAAGAAAATCAGTGGGAGTGCTTTCACTTTTCTCATACTTTACGTTGATGACATCTTGCTCATTGGGAATGATGTAGGGATGTTATCATCAGTAAAGGTTTGGTTGTCAAAGAACTTCTCCATGAAGGATTTGGGAGAAGCATCCTACGTATTGGGAATACGTATCTATAGAGATAGATCTAAGAGGATGCTTGGCTTGACCCAATCCATGTACATAGATACCATTGTCAAAAGGTTTGGCATGGAAAATTCCAAGGAGGTCTCATACCAATGAGACATGGGATTAATCTCTCTAAGGAGCAGTCTCCTAAAACTCCTGAAGAGAGGGCAGTCATGTATAGAGTCCCCTATGCTTCGGCTATAGGGTCTATCATGTATGCCATGCTATGTACAAGGCCTGATGTAGCATTTGCTCTAAGTGTTACGAGTAGATATTAGGCAAATCCAGGTGAAACACACTGGATGGCAGTGAAATGTATCCTTAAGTACTTGAGAAGGACTAATGATATATTTCTGGTTTATGGAGGAGGGGACTTGAAACTTCGGGCATATACTGACTCGAGTTTCCAGTCAGATCTAAATGATAGCAAGTATACATCTGGGTTTGTGTTCACCCTAAACAGAGGTGCAGTGAACTGGAAGAGTTCCAAGCAAGAAACCACTACAGACTCAACGATAGAAGCTGAGTACATTGCTGCAGCTGAAGCCGCCAAGGAGGCAGTGTGGATGAAGAAATTCATCACTGACCTTGGTGTGGTGCCGGGTGACTCTGATCCGATCCCATTGCTGTGTGACAACAATGGGGCCATTGCGCAAGCGAAAGAGCCACGGTCTCATCATAAGTCGAAGCACATTCTGAGGCAATTTCACCTAATTAGGGAGATTATCACTAGAGGAGATGTACTGGTGGAAAGAGTTCCTTCAGTTGACAACATTGCAGATCCACTGACGAAGCTTCTAACTCAAATTGTGTTTGAGCGCCACCTAGAGTCTATGGGTTTAAGACATAAAGGTGATTGGCTTTAGTCCAAGTGGGAGATTGTTAGTTATGGGTGTCCTCAAGCTAATCATAACTTGTACAATCTTGTTCTTTAATAATAATAATAAGGCTTTTATATTCATTATGTGTAATTCGTTTATCGTTTCATTATGAAGTCCATGAATATGCGCAATGGATACTAATTATGATGAGATCATAACAATGGGATTAATGTCCTTCAAACGCATATTCTTAATTGTTCCTAGTGCTGAAAACTGGACTAGCACTTGGGCCTGTTGACAGGGTTCACTGGGAGCTGGGTCTAGTGTCGACACTGCTTGATCTTGTCTTGACACTACTTGACCATTTCTTCATCTTTTGGCTTAGGGCTTGGAGCATTGTGTCGACACCAGTATGGGGTGTGTCGACACTACCCTTGGAAGAATTGTGTGTCCCTGAGAAATAAACACATATTTCATTAGTCCAATGTATTATCATGAAAATAAATGATAAATGTGTTTGAAAACATGCTTTTTGAATATGGTCATTACATGTGTGGTGCATTTAACATGTTCCAATTATTGTGCATTAAAATCACAACTTGTCATCATCAAAATATGAGGGGAAATGAATTATATTCACACTCAACCCAACAATCTCCCCCTTTTTGATGATGGCAATATTGGGTCAACATAAAAGATTGAATTTTTAAAGGATTGTGATTTTCAAGTATCCATTCACACAACATCCATTCACATTCATTCAATTTTCGTTCACATGCATCAAAAACCATTTAGCACAATTTAGTAACAATTGACATTTTTCATAATCAAGAGGCACAATGTTACTAATAACCATAGTTTTCCATTAATGGCCAAAAGTGAACATAGTTTGATAACTACAGATATTTGTTCATTCACATTCATTACAAAAAGTTCTCATTCAACATAAATGAACATAGATGTCCTTCCATAGATGTCCTTCTCCCCCTTTGACATCATCAAAATATGAAGTCCATTAGGAGGATGGAGGAGGAGGAGGAGGAATGGGCAGCAAGGTAGTCTCAATATCCGTCAATCTTTTCTCCATAGAAGTCAAGCTGAACTTCATCTGAGCTTGGATTGTTGAGAGTCTTGTATGCAGGAGATGTTCCATTCTTTCAGAATTCTCAGACATGGTTGCTTGAAGCACACTGAAATCAGCTGAAATAGGCTGTGATGATGAAGAGGAACTAGTTGTGCCACAAAGTCTGTGCAAAGTTTTAAATTCCTTCTTGAGAGCAGACATTTCTTCATCAATGTGAGCAGATAAATTTTTCATGCCCTCCAAATCATCTACCATGTGTGAAAAAGATAGTCTTGTCTTGGATATCTGATTGACTGCTTCCTAGCTGTTGAATAGATTCTGTTGGGAATTTGCCAAAATACCTTCAAGAACCTTTTCTAACTTGTCTTGATGCTCCTTTAGTTCAAGGGAGGCATCAACCAATGTTCCAATAAGCCTATTGAATCTTTGGGTTGCATAATCTGATGCTTCCTTTTGTTTGATGAACTGAGCAGACACTGAATTATCCAACCTTTGTACCCTGAGCTCAAAAACCTCTGACATCTGTTGGATTGAAGAAATGATAGTATCAAACTTGTCATTGAGAAATGAGTACAACTCTAGTGGAACAGAAGGTCCGCCAAAGGAAGTGGAGGCTTGGGCTTGGGGAGTTAATGAAGGTATTTCCACTTCAGGAAGATGTGGTGAAGAGGTTTGAAATGGAGGTGTATGAGGTACATCTTGGTTCATTGGTGCTTCATCCTCAATTGGAGGCTAGTCCTCATGTGCAGGAGAGTGGGGTATCTCAGGAGGTGGTACAACCTCAAGAACTACTGGAACCTCTGCTATAGCTTGTACACTTCTAACCTGATCTCCCTCAAGTCTGAATCCCATGAATTTCTATAAATGTTTGAACCGATAGATGTTTGACTTGGGGATTGTTTGAGATTTCTCATTCTCAAGAGAGACTCCAAAGTGTTCAAAAACTGGTGTAAGATGAGCTGCATAAGGAAGAGACCTATGGAGATCTTTCCTCGTAGTCTCAGACATAATTTGATACATAATCACATGGAGGTTGACCTTTAATTCCTTCTTCATGCAATAAATTATGAATCTTTGTATATCGGTGAGTCTGTCCCTTCCACCACCTTGAGGTGTGATAATTGTGGTGAGGATGTGGTGGAGAAGTCTCAACACAGGAGGAAATGTGTTTGTGTTGAATTTTGTGACATGAGTTTGTCAGGGATCATTGACATCAGATGGAAGTCCAGTCAAGAAGGAGTAAGCTTCATGAAGATTAAACTCAAAATTATGATAATCAGTCCCTTTATCAGGAATTCGAAACAAGGTGGCAACTAGCTCTGTGGGAAAATCTATCAACACACCCTTGACCTCAGACTTGTACCCGTCATCAGTACATTCCAAATTCAAATAGAATTCTTGTACAAGTCTGGGGTAAATAGTTCTAAAGTCAGAAATGAATGACAACCATGACTGAAAGTTGAAGAATTGAAGAATTTCTAGAAATGCAGCAGCGAGCTCATTGTCTTGCAAATCTATAGCCCTAGGCTTTAGAATAGACTTTCCTTCACTGGCCAATTTTGAAGGGGTTTCCTATAAGGGCTGAGAAGACCCAGATGAAGGAGAAGATGATTCTTCAGAAATTTCAGGGGATGATGCCAAAATCTTCCTCCTAGGGTGTCTAGGACCCCTTTGGGAAGGACCTCTACTTGAAGAGGATGCCTTACCTCTCTTGGAAGGAGTGGGAGAAGCAGATTAAGACCCTGGCTGTGCAATGGGGTCATGGCGACGTTTGCTGCGCTTCTCAACAGGAGGAGGGTCTTCCACGGCAACCGGTCTTGCATTGGCCCGTGACCTGGCACCACGACTAGGTGCCTGCTTGGGGGCCATGGTTGCAGGAGGGAGTGGAAGAGCAGAGGACGGAGAAGAAGGAATGAAGGGAAGAGGGACAAAGATGGGTTGGAGGAGGGAAGAAGGTGGAGTGGCTGCCATTTTCAAAGGTGGAAGACGGCCATGGGGTCGACCTTGCATATAAAAGGGGTTTTGAAGGTGCAATGCCCCGCAGGAACAAGAAGACCCTAACCAGCGCCCAAGACCTAAATCGCCCAGACATGGGTATGTATCGACACTAGAAGAGGTTAGTGTCGGCCTGGGCTGGACTGTGTCGACACTAGATGGAGGTAGTGTCGACCTGGCCTGAAGAGACTTGAGTATTTGAGCATGGAAAAAATTTGTGAGTTTTGGGATATCTTTAATATGATTCACGATGGATGGAATTAGCATTTCAAGGATTTTTAAGAGGCCAAAGAATTCAGTTGTCATAATTCTTGCAAAAATGCAACAAACTTCAAGATTTATTCAACAACGAGCAGGATATATTCATTAAATGACTTGAACCAGTAAAATGATAGTTTGAGGGATATAGGACATCCAACAATCAATACAAACTACAATATCTCCAAATCCAAAGAAATGAAAATATCTTTTTAGATTGAAATCAAGTGTAATGAAGATAAACACCTTTAAAACAAACTGATGATAGACACAGACGGTTATTTTAAGCAATTCTCCTTGGACATCTTTTTTTTTAATCAAACTATCAAATGTAGTAAATCTTTTTCACTCAAGAACTAATGCTTTTCACACACCATAGTTCCTGGATACTAGAGATTTACTCATTATCTAGTTTCAAGGAGCAAATGACAACCTTTTACATGGAAATATACGTTTATCAGACGCCAATATTTCCAGTTACTCAGTCACCGTAAAAGATATAGAGCATTTTTTTTAAAATTTTGAACCCATTTGAACAGAGATAGCAATAATACCTCATGTCATACATGGCACTTCGTTCATTGTGAAGGTTTGTAGTTTCTTAGTATTTGTGCTATTGCTCTGTTGAATATTAAGTGTAAGGAGAATTTTATAAACTTGAAACCATTTATCTCACATCAGTTGCAAAAAAAAAATTGTTTAAATTCAATGCACACATTATCCTTCAGTCTGTGAAAGAGATTTGAATTTTTGTATTCTTGAAGAGTATAGTTGAGAGTTGATTGAAAAAAAATGTAGTAGATCACTCAAAGGATCATTTTGAGGTTCTAGACAACTCAATGAGGACATCATGCAAGGAAGTTGATGTAATTCAAGAAGAGTTTTGAATTTTGCAAAAGAAATGAGTTGTGAATTCCCTAGCTCCCCCTAAGATGATGATTCCAACCACCTTTCATCAACATAAAGATATGCAAGTATTTTGAAACCAAAAAGGATTCTCTTTGAACAGCAAAAGCTCCCCCTCAACGATTGCATATTCATTTCTTGGTACTTTGCGGAGACATATACTCTCGCATAGTGAAAGTGTCCAGACAAGCAGAACTTGTCCTTCTTCAAATCACCATTTGATATACCAAGAAGTTCAACACAATGTGAGTTGAAGAATTCATTGTCAAAAAGAAATAGAATTTGAATAGTGAGAGATATGAACAACATGAATCAAGGAAGCAAAGAAGAATGATGAAACAATGACTCCCCCTCAAAATATGCCTAAACACTCAACCTAAATGAGAGAAATCAAGAAGATGGACATTTGCAAAGACCAAGCTCTCTCCTCAAAGATGAAAATCTACTGTCAGGAAGAGGTTTGGTAAAGATGCCGGCAATTTGTTTTACAGTTTCAATGAAGCGGAGTTCAAAGGATTTCTTTGCTACTTCATCCCTCAAGAAATGATGCCTAATTTCAATATGTTTTGTTCTGGAATGCTGAATTGGGTTTTTAGACAGATTAATGGCACATGTGTTGTCACAAAGAATGGGAACACAACCTAACTCTTGGTTGTAATCGAGAAGTTGATGTTTCACCCAAAGAATTTGAGTGCTACATCTACCAGCTGCAACATACTCAGCCTCTGCAGTTGACAGAGCAACTGAATGTTGCTTTTTAGAAGCCCAAGAGATTAGGTACCCACCTAAGTACAAACACAAGCCACTTGTGCTTTTTCTATCTAATTTACACCCAACATAATCAGCATCACAATAGACAATCAAGTCTAACTTGCAACCAGTAGGATATCAAATTCCATGATCACATGTTCCAACAAGATACTTGAAAATTCTTTTAACAGCTAACATGTGACTTTCTTTAGGATTAGATTGAAATCTAGCACATAAACACACATTGAACTGAATATCAGGTCTAGAAGTGGTTAGGTAGAGTAGAGAACCAATCATACCTTTGTATGTCTTTTAGTCTACTGACTTACCAAGTGAGTCTTCTTCTAGTTTAGCATTAATTGCAATGGGTGTGCTTGAATGCTTGAGGTTCTAGAAGTCAAACCTTTTCAGAAGTTCCTTGACATATTTGGTTTGACTTATGAAGATCCCCTCGCTTGTTTGGTTAACCAGCAATCCCAAGAAAAATTGTAAATCTCTCATCAAGCTCATTTCAAATTCATTTTTCATTTGATTAGCAAATTCATTGCATACGCTCTTATTGGTTGATCCAAATATTATGTCATCAACATAAATTTGGACTGTAATTATTTGATTTTTGATAATTTTTGTGAATAGAGTTTGATCAACATTACCTCTACAGTATCCTTTGTCAAGCAAAAAAGAACTCAAACGGTCAAACTAAGCTCTTGGAGCTTGTTTGAGACCATAGAGAGCCTTATGAAGCTTAAAGACATGATTAGGATGTTTTTCATTTTCAAAGCTCGGAGGTTGTTCAACAAAAATATTTTTTTTATATAACCATTCAAAAAAGCACTTTTGACATCCATTTTATAAACTTTAAATTTCATGGAAGATGCAAAAGCAAGGAAAATTCTTACAGCTTCTAGTCTAGCTACAGGGGCATATGATTCTTCAAAATCAATTCCAAATTCTTGGTTGTACCCCTTTGCAACTAGCCTAGCTTTATTTCTAATGACTTGACCATTTTCATTTAATTTATTTCTGAATACCCATCTAGTGCCAATGATTGTTTGGTCACAAGGTCTAGGTACTAATTCCCATACTTGATTTCTTTCAAATTGATGAAGTTCATCATGCATTGCATTGATCCAATCAGAACTCAATAAAGCTTCATCAATTGACTTTGGTTCAACTTGGGAAATTAGAGCTAGTAGGTCTTCATCAATAACATTCAGCAATGATGATCTAGTCCTTACCCTATCATTTACATTGCCAACTACATTTTCCAATGGGTGATCTCTCAAAAATTTATGTTCAAAAGTTACCTGTTGAGGTGCACTTAAGTCTGGAACAACATTACCTCATCCACTTGGAGTAGGTGAATGGATGTTCAAGTTCTCATCAATGTCATCATGTTCTACAACAGTTAGTGAAGAATCTATAATGAAATCATCCTCTTCATTGTCTTGACTGTCCCTGCAAGATTTAGAACCATGAGTTGAAAAGGAATTTTCATCAAAAATAACATGTGGAGACTCTTCAACAGTTTTATTCTTGAGAGAATAAACTCTAAAAGCTCAACACTTTAGAATAGCCAAGAAAGATGGCTTCCCGACTTTTAGCATCAAACTTGTCAAGATTTTCTTTGTTATTGTTATGAACAAAGCATTTACACCCAAAGACTTTGAAATAAGACATTGTTGGTTTTTTGTTTTTCAATAATTCATAGGGGGTTTTTCTGATTTTTGGTCTAATCAATGCTCTATTGAGAATGTGATTTGATGTATTCACAGCTTTAGCCCAGAAGGATTTGGGCAAATTACTTTCTAAGAGCATGGATCTAGCCATTTCCATAAGAGTTCTATTCTTTCTTTCCACAACTCCATTTTGTTCTAGAGTTCTTGGTGAAGAAAACTTGTGAAATATGTGAAGGTCAGCACATAAATTAGAAAATGATTTGTTTTCAAACTCACCCCCATGATCAATCAAAATATTTTTGATTTTATATGAAAAACTTGTTAAGGCAGTGGTACAGAAATTCCTGAACTCAAGGCAAGCATCACTTTTGTGGGACAAAAAGATAACCCATGTAAATCTAGTAAAATCATTAATGATCACAAACCCATATCTTTTGCCACTAAGACTTAGAATTCTTTTTGGGCCAAAGAGGTCCATTTGAAGTAATTCTAGTGGCTTAGATGTGAGTACCTCATTAAAGGTTTTAAAAGATTTTCTGGTTTGTTTTCCTTAGGCACAAATCCCACAAACTTGATTTTCTACACTAGAAAAGGATTCAGGAAGACCTTTAACCAAATTCAGCCTTAACAGTTTATTTATTGTTCTGAAACTTGTATGGCCAAGTCTTTTGTGCCAAGTCCATACAATTTCATTTTTATTGGCAATAAAGCAAATATTTTCAGAAAAGTTTTTATTGAGGTTCATCATGTAGACATTGTTTTCCCACTTTCCAAAGAATTTTACTTTATCAGTTGATGAGTCAATTATCTTGCAGAAATCAGATTCAAACACAAACTTTGTGACCTTTGTCACATAGTTGGCTAATGCTCAACAAATTGTAATCTAGACCATCAACTAACAAAGTATTATCAATAGAGTTTGAGGAAGATTGACCAACCTTTCCAGATCCAATGATCTTTCATTTATTTTTACCTTCAAAAGTGACAGAACCTCCCTCCTTCTCAATCAGGAATGAAAATTTGGCTTTGTCTCCAGTCATGTGTCGTGAACACCCACTGTCAAGGAACCACACATTTGAGTTGGGTGCACGACCTTCCTACAAAAACAATCAATGGAGAGAAGATTTTTGTACCCAAACATTGTTGGGACCATCAGAATGTTTGAACATTGATATCAAATCATTCCTAATCCAGATCTGACTTGGTTTTTTCTTCTGTTTGATTTCAGTGGTGTTTTATGCCTTTTTCGGTTTGTCCTTTCTTTTTGGAATCAAGACACCAGTGTTCTTTTTCTTATTAAGAAGGGGGTTTTGCATTTGGACATGAGTGTTCAATTGTGGAGGTCCAAACCAAGGATTTTGATGGTACACTGAAAAATTTGGATGAAAGAATTGAGGATGGTACCAAAAGGATTGAGATACCATTGGTTCCAAGAATTAGTCCAATCAGCTTGATGTGCTATTTTGGAAGTCCAAGGTTTCTCATGAATTGCTTCTTTTAAGTTTTTCTTATTTTTCATATTTTTTTTTGAATTTTTGATTGACTGGTTTTTGTTTATTGAGGTTGAGCAGGTCGACCTGTCCTTGACTGGTGTCAACACATCAGTCACTGATTTCATCTTTTTGTGGACTTGTGTTGACCTGTTAGATGACTGTGTCGACCTAGTTGGTTTCTCTCTCTTCTGTGTTTTTGAAATTTCTACTGTGTTGCTTGACACTTGCTTATTTTTTGTGTTTTCAAGACTAGAACCTTTGACAAAATTGATCAAGGGTGATTTTTCTCTTACTTCAGCAGATTTGTCTTTCTTGGGTTTTTGTTTGTTGAATCCTAGTCCATGTGAAATTGATTTCATTATAGCTCCTAGCAAGGCCTCCAAATTGTCTTTACCTTTTATGAAGGTTTCAATGACTTCATCCTTTTCTTTTAGTTGGTTTTCTAAGGTTTTGATTTCATCAACCTTTTGTTGTTTTTCTTTGTTTTCCATTTCCAGCTTTTCAGACAATTCTTTAAATTCATGGGTGGCCTTTTGGGATGCAAGCTTAAGCTCATCAATTGTGTTCAGGAGATTTTCCTTTTCTTCATTGAGTTCGACTATTTCATTTTCCAGTTCACAAGTTCTTTTATTGATGGATTGGTTATGTAAAATGTTTTCAATTTTCTTTTTGAGATGCTTGTTTTCTTTCCTTATTTCAGAGTAGTTTTCAACAAGCTCAGCATAGGCATCTTGCCAATCATTAATTGAATAGTCTTCGAAAGAAGTACTTACCTTTCCATCTGAGTTATTTGCCATGAAGTAAATTTCCTCACTTTCAGAGCTTGAGGATTTTTCTTCTTCCTTCTCACTTGAGTCTTCATCAGACCAAGTGGCTACCATGGCCTTTGGCTTCTTGAACTTGTGAATCTTCTTGTATTTCTCCTTCTTGTTCTCAGGACATTCTCCCTTCATATGTCCTGGCTTGTTGCACCTGTAACAAATGACAGTTTCATCAGATTTCTGATTCCTATTAGACTTGGCATTAGAAAAGGAAGTCTTTCTTTTTCCTGATGGGAATTTCTTTTTCCTAGAGAATTTTCCTTTTTTGTATTTTAAGAATTTTCTGAATTGCCTGGTCATGAGGGCAATCTCATCCTCATCGGACTCAGACTCATCAGAACTTGTTTTTTCCTGATTCTTGTCTTTGTTACTTGAAGAGGCCTTTAGTGCTACTGGCTTGGTTTTAATTATGTGTTCTTCATTTCATCTTAGATTGATTTCATAAGTCATTAAGGATCCTATCAATTCATCCAAAGAGATTTTGGACAAATCTTTAGAATCTTCAATGACTGTGGCCTTAGTGTGCTAAATTGAAGAGAGAGAACGCAAAATTTTCCTTACCAAGTCAGCATCTGTATAATCCTTATCTAAGGCCTTCAATCCATTCACAATGATCATAAACTTGGCAAACATTTCAGAAATTGTCTCATCAGATTTCATCATAAACAATTCATACTCAGAGACAAGAATGTTAGCTTTGGTTTCTTTCACTTGAGATGTTCCCTCATAGAGTAGCTCAAGTTTGTCCCACATCTCCTTGGCAGATTTGCACATAGAGATTCTTGAGTACTCTTTAGGGTGGACTGCACACTAGATTATATTCATGGCACTATAATTCAAGGTAGCCCTTCTAATCTATTCCCTGGTCCAGGTTTCTTCCTCTCCCTGGTTCTCATAGGGACCTACCTCAACTACTTTCCAGATTTCATAGTTTTGAGCTCTAAGGAAGACTTGCATTCTATTCTTCCAATAGGAGTAGTCAGTTCCATTGAAGAATGCTGGCCTATTAATGGAATGATCCTCAGCTATGAACCCTATGGAATCCATTGAATTAAATAGATGGTGCAATGAAGAAAACACTCAGCAAGCGAGCAAGCAAAACACACAGAACAAATAGAAAGCACTCAGATCAGATCAGATTTAAACCCGCTCTGATACCAATTGAAGGATCGAAAGAGGGATGGACAAGATCTAGAAGGGGGGGGGGGTCGAATAGATCTATGCCAACTATTACGGAAGCTTAGCCAATTTAAAAACAATGCATAGAATCAGAGTCAATTTGAAAGAGCAATTTAGATCTGATGAGTGATTATGTGAATTAGATGATTGAAGTGTGGAATCAAGTTGATTAAAGGTGAATTCGAAAAACCCTACGCATACATCTAGCGCAATGTGAATTTAAGTCACACACAAACCACTGCACAGAGATTTTTTAGGTGGTTCGGAAATCACACCATGTGATTCCTACATCCACCCCTCACACTGTGATGATCCACTAAACAACCTGGGTACACCACGCACTGGAGGTTGACAACTCCAAACACTGAGTTCTACAACTCACACAACCTCTAGAGCAAGACTACTCTAGAACCTGAGCAAGACTGCTCAACCAACAACTGAGTGCAACGACTCAACCACTGAGCACAACGACTCAACCGCTGAGCACACAGGCTCACAAACAACTTGCTAGAACAAAAACACAAGATCCAGATCCTCTAGCAATGATCTGGTCTATCAAGAGTTCATTCAAGAGACTGGTGCAACAACTTATGCACAATCTCAGAATGACTCAGAAGACATAAGGGAATTTAGGAATATTCTGAAAGATCCTTGTTCTTCAAGTATACTCCCTTGTAGATGTCGAATTGTAAAGGGGCTTGATTCCCTGAAGTCCCTGGCCGATGCTCTGCACTTTGTGCTTTGGGATCTTCCTCGAAATCTTCACAATTGTCTACTTCTACTTGATCTGCACCCTTGGAAGTTGATCATACTGCTTCATCTTGGATCAATCTTCACTTCTTGTGCTTGGAGATGTGAGAATCGGGTTGAAGAAGCACAAGGGGAGCAAGAACACGAAGGAGAGCTCTCTTTGCCGCCAAAAGGATTTCTAGAAGGCTCTTGGAGGCTCTCTCTTATGGTTGGATGGCCAATTAGGAGAGTATTTATACCTAAAATGTCCAAAAGTACCCTTGGGGGTCGTGGGCACATGATCCAAGGCCGATCTACCGAACCCCTAGAGTGCCACGTGTCCAGGAGAGACTTTAAGTCACAGAGTTTCTGGAGTGTGTCGACCTGCCCATGGGGTGTGTCGACACATTGTCCCAGACTGGCAAAACACCTTCTCTGGGAAGGGTCTCTAGTGTCGACACCACTTCATCTCCTGTCGACACACTAGAGAAAACTACAAAATAGGCCTTCTGGGAGAGGCATCTAGTGTCGACACCATCTGGTCTAGTGTCGACACACTATCCAGGACTGTTGACAGGGTTCACTGGGAGCTGGGTCTAGTGTCGACACTGCTTGATCTTGTCTTGACACTACTTGACCATTTCTTCATCTTTTGGCTTAGGGCTTGGAGCATTGTGTAGACACCAGTATGGGGTGTGTTGACACTACCCTTGGAAGAATTATGTGTCCCTGAGAAATAAACACATATTTCATTAGTCCAATGTATTATCATGAAAATAAATGATAAATGTGTTTGAAAACATGCTTTTTGAATATGGTCATTACATGTGTGGTGCATTTAACATGTTTCAATTATTGTGCATTAAAATCACAACTTGTCATCATCAAAATATGAGGAGAAATGAATTATATTCACACTCAACCCAGCACCATCCTCGACTGACGCTTCTCCTATGGCCAGTGTCACCCACCCCCGCAAGTGGTCATTTGCCTGAACCTCGAGCACAGACCAGAGCTGCCCGAGCCTAAAGAAGAGGAAGAAGTCTCACTACCATGGCTACCAGTGGGACGTTGGTACGAGGTGGTCCTAGAGAAACCTCCTCCCTGCTGCTCCTTCTATTTCTAGGGTTGCCAAACCTCTCTCTCCCAGGCAGTGGTCTTAGCCACTGCCACTCCCAAGGTGGCACACATGTGATTGGTCACACCCCACCATAAATCTGGCCTCAGTCCTGCAATGAATCTCTTGCACAAGTCTACTCACTGCTGGCTACATGGGGAACATGCCTCAACAACTGGACAAACCTCTGATGATACTGTGCAACTATCATATCCCCCTGTACCAACTCATGGAATTGATCTTCTCTCTTATGTTGAGCATAATCGGGGAAGTACTTCCCATGGAAGACCTCCAAGAACCGGTGCCAAGACATATGATCTAATATCTTTCCACTGAAGTGTGTCTGCCTTTGAACTCTCCACCACTCATGGGTTGATCAATTCAACTGATACATCATCAGTCTCACCTGATCCTCCACGGTGCACTCCATGGTTTCAAAAGTACGCTCCAACTCATAGCCTTATCTGGGTCATAGTCATTGAAGAACGTCAGTGGTCAGACAGGCAGAAACCTCTCCAGGAAGGAGGACTGGTCCTCAGTTGCTGTTGTCCTCACCCTGCGGACTCAGGTACTCACAATACCTGACGCCTATTGTACAACTAGTTGCACCATCGGTGGATCTGTCTGCTTCTCTAGTACCACTGGAGGAGGTACTGGTGGTTGTCCTCCAGTTGTCGTCTGCCTAGGCTGCCACGGCCTCTGGAACATGGCATTGAAAAATTGCTCGACCATGGGGAACACTGTCTTGTACTACGATGGTGGGGGCTAGTACCACTATTGCTGCTGCTCACCCTATGCCGCTGCTGTGCTGGCTCCTGAGGCTAAGCTAGAGACTCCTCTGCTGACACATCTTGTTGAACCTCACCTGGCACTGGCATGTTTGACTCTCCTTAGTGCTCCATTAGCTCTCTAGTCTGCCTACGTCTGCGGGGTGTCATATCCTGCACGACACACAACCAACAAGGTTAATGAGACTAACTCGAATGACTAGCAGTGTATTTGTACTTCTGTTGGGACCTTTCCTATTGCTATTTAAATCCACTACAAGTTTTGATAGACTCTCACTTTGATAACAACTGTAACAACCTGGAGAACCTGATCCTCGGCCGCAACCGAGGACCCAATTTTAGCGGTCGCCGCCCACGGATCTGGGGACCCATAAGGGCTACAAGACTAGTCTAGCAGGATATATAATGGAAATAAACATCAACTACTAAACTAGAAGCACACGCTGAAGTAGAAAAGGAAAGAGCGAGTGTACTGTGTATCACTCTTCGTACAATCCCAACACACAACAAGTACAAGTAAGCAGAGGGATGAATAGGGCCCTTAGGGGCATACCCCGAGGGTGAAGTACAACTGAGGGAGTCCACTGCTAGCTACAGAGATGACGACCACCACTCCGCCTACTCTACTTGACGTGCACTCGGCCGTTGTTGAGAAATCTCACCTGGAAAAAGGAGGCATGAGCTTCACAATAGAAGCTCAGTAGGGACTACCAATCACCTACGACCTCGACGTCCTAGACCAACCACGAGAGCTTTGAAAATGAATTGATGGCGCTGTCCTAACAACCATTTTCCACTCCGCTCCAGTGTCCATGACTCAAGCACGCCCGTTGCCTAGAGCACTCCCTTAACGAGCGCACGAGGATGGGGGTCCTAGGTAGACGATAACAACCTCTCGCGGGACAATCCCTCAGGTGCCGAGCACCAGGCGAATGACTAGTGTAGGACCGTACTATGAACTAGCATTGGTGATATGGGTACAAAAGTAACCAAGAACAGGCGAAGATTCGACGAGCAATGGACTCTGCATGAAACTCACATGTGTCTGTCACTATCGCGACACCCAGGGCTGTCACAACACTGTCACGACACCAAGGCCCATCGCGACACTATCACGATGCCCAAGATCGGTCGCGACATGGTCATGATGCCCTAAGCAATCACAATGTTGTCGCAACGCCCCTACCCACAGCGACAGCAGAAGCTTGTCGCAGTCGTCGCATGTGTCGCGACACCATCACGACCCTTAGACCGGTCGCGACACCAAACAAAGGGGGGTCCTGGGATAGTCTTCCCAAGGATCACCCCAAAAACACCCAAAAACTTGTCAATCTGGGGGAGGGGAGCATGGGAGACTCTTGGAAAGATTGTAAATAAGACAAACCACCCTCAAACCCCATGGATCATGCATTAAACAAGAAAACCTATGCTCAAGGAAAACCTCTCAAACAACGGAGCATGGATCTCTCCCCCAAACCCCAAACACAAAGGAGAACACGAGAATCTCAAGGGGATGGGAGCATGGTAGAACTAGAAGGAGAAGAGGAGTCCCTACCTCAAGGATTAGAGCCAATCAGTTGGGGCCTTCACATAGGAATGGTCGCCACCTCCTCACTTTAAGCACCACACGAACGGCGCCTACACGAAGAGGGTGTCAGCTCCACGCCAAGAACACCCAAAGACCGCCGGAGAAGCAAGGGCTCAGAGGAGGAAGAAGAGGGAAGAAGAAGAAGAAAAGGAGAAGAAGAAGGAGAAGGGGAAATGGGCGCCTGCCTTGGTTTTAAACCGACAGGCCCGAAACGCGACGGGTCCGCCCGGTGCAACAAGAAGGCTATTGTGACCGCCCTCCTGGTCATGACACCATGTCGTGTCCGCCCGCCCCGGTGCGACCCAAGAAGCCGGTCAAACCTTGGAAACCAGGCAACCCAGAACGCGATGACTAACCTGGTCGCATCAACGGCCGTACGCACCTGACACCCGACAAAGCCATTCTGAGAAGAAGGAGAAAGTGACACATCGGTCAGAAACCAGAGTTGCGTCACCTCCAGATGGCATGACAAGAACGCGACGCCTCTAGATGACGCATTAAGAACGCGTCGCCCGAGGGGGCCACGACAAGAACCATGTCGCATCCGACCCTGCTGTCATGACACTGTCGTGACTAGCAAGTCAGTCGCGACCATGAGGATGGGGCCAAGGGCCCAAGAGAGCCGGATCTTATAAGATTGCTCTGACCTAGTTCCAGCCGCCGCACTGACTGTAATCATGGGGAATGTGCACCCCAAAGACACACAACAGGATATTAAATCTAATAATATGGAAATAAGGATTGTGATCACCACCTAGCTACTTGCCTAATGAATAGAAAATAACATGGGCTAACTAAACTAGGAAAAGGAGAGAGAAAGGAGGTGGACCTGGTATCGCGGAAGTCTTACCAGCCGCAATGGTGCTCGTAACGCGTCGCTTGATCCGGACGCATCTACTTGTCGCATCGCCCTCCGCCGTCGTGTTCTCTGTTGTGCAGGAGATGATGAGAAGGACCTTCTTCCTATCCTCCAGCCTACCGGAGAACAAGAGCTCCTCGTGGAAACAAGTTTAGGTGCCTGCCAAACAAAGAAGAAACAATAAAAAGCCCTATTAGAACAAGTTAAGAGTAGTATCTATTCAAAAATGAAAAGAAGGGAAGGATCATGGTGGGAACGAACCTGGGGGTGTTTTTTAAACCCCTAGGGTGTGTGAAAACGTGGGAGGAAAATAAGATGCAGCCTATCTAAAAATAACATAAAAATGCATGAAGGAATAGAAGAAAAGGGGAGAAGAGAAGGATAAGCCCCATGGGGGCGACTCCCTGGATTGGATGGCGTCACAAATGTCGTGCAATGGCTTCAGGAATAGGTAGGAGTCGTCCTCTTTACGTCCCACGCTCTATGGAGGATGAAATGAGTGTGTTTTGTGGAGTGGAATGTGAAGGAAAAAATGGAAATGGGAGGGCAACGAGACTAAGTACGGCTCAGTGAAGAATTCGACAGCCCTTCGCGATGAAAAATGGGGGTCCCCCGTCCATCAGGAGAGGGCCTTGCTTTTATAGATTTTTGAGTGAGAATATCTCATAAAAATAGATAATAAGTAAAATGGGAGATAAATGTCTGTCAAAATCGCATGGGAGAGTCCTTGGGATCTCCAAGAGAGTCCCTAGGGCCCAAATCTCGCCCAAGGGGTTGAGATATTTCCTAGGGATAAAGATAAATGCATGGGAGGATAAATAGGAGTTGGTTGCGGAGGCCAACATGCGCAGCTGCTGTCGCGGCGCATCATAGGGCCGCGACATGGAGACGCGATGGGGCGGGGAGTCATGACAGTATGCCCACGTGCATGGATGTGCATGGGCTGTCGCGGCGGCCCGTAGCGACGCGACACTGAGACGAGGTGCTACGATACGACACGTCAAGGAAGTCAATCATCTGCGAATTATCAGCCAATCATGTGAAAGGATAATGGTTATTTAGGCCTAAGGACTCTCTCAAAGTGATAATGGGTGGGATTTCAAGGCAATTTGAGTTGTTAATAGGCTAAAAACAAGGCTAATGATGGGTTCAAGGTGAGTGACCAACTAGGGGCTCACTAACATAACAAGAAATATAGTTCAACTCATTAGTCAGAATAGGGTGTCTATAGATTGCCCCTCATTGGCTTCCACTTTGTAAGGGAACGAAGCAGAAGTGGAGTGGAGGTTTCACGATGTGACGACGGAACGGAAATGATGCGGAGTGGACTGAAAAGTGGGAGCCAAGGTAATGAGACACCCGATCTAATCAACAAGTAATTGGAATCTTCATGAAAGCCCCTAGTTAGCTGCTCGAGCAGAATGCATAGAAAAGCACAGGTCTTGACGAGAAGGAGAAAAGAAGAGGATGATCAACCCCTCGATTGAGAGGTACCCTAGCCGATTGGCCTACAGGTTTCGTTTTGGAGGGACATGTGCGTGCCAGGCAGGTAACTCATGACTTTGTCCTGGGAGCGGTTCGCAACCAAAATGGATCAAAGTAATAGGATGAAAATTTGATAGAGAATCCAGACAGGGAAATTCTTGTCAAATTGACGGGAACAACTCACTCGGAAGCAAACCTTCCGATTCGGAGTGGAATTGGATTTCTTGTTTGGAATATGAAGGATGATTGGGCACTCAACAAGGGCTCATCAATAGTCAGGAATGAGTCAGGAGAGCTCAAAGTCCTATATGATGCATGCTGGGCTAGATAAAAGAAACCATCAAAACAAATGCAAAGAAAAGAAAAAAATAGAAAATATATCAAGGATAATATTGTTAAGTCGAATAAGAATGGGTCAACAGACTACCTACAACCACAGTGCAGGCCTGAATCCATCGTCCCCGAACTTACCCAATTCAACGGCCTATCCAACGATTAACAATGTGCACCTGGATTATCACTGTTTTTGGTAAAGGGGAACTCCAATCCCAGAGCACATTGAGAACCAGCCGGTCCTTGAAGTGATATAGTATCTAGAGTACCATATAGTAATGGGAGGGAGTAAGGGAAGAAATACTTACCTGACTTACTAGTGACGACCTTTTTTTTTGTAATTTTCTGATTTTTCTGATTTTTTTATTTTTTTGTTTTTGTTTACAAGAAGCAGACATAATAAGCACAAAATAATAATATATAGACAAACATAATCAAACAAAGTAAGTAAACAAAGCACAGACAGAAAACACACATCAGATAAAGAGGCGATGCCCTAGGTGACCGCGACATAGTCGCGGCGCCCCGCCATGTTGCGATTTGGTCACGTCATATTGCGGCGTCGCGACTCTAACCGAGCCCTGAAAACACAATAGATTCAAGTTTATCTCTATCCTAAGACTCCTAGATTACCACTAGGACTCCTAAACCTCTCCTAATCTTATCCTATCACCTAGTTGCGGGGTTAGGATGGGTTTGCACCCCCCTAGAGTTTTATAAATAGGTGGTTTGGGGTGCTAATCCCGCAGCTCTCCCCCTTGCTTTTTCTCTTCTTTAGATTTCTCTCTCTTGCAGCCATGAAGAGGAGTTTTTCTTCCTTTGAAGAGGGGATCCTCCCTTACTCTGGTCCAAGAGAGGCTAGGAAGTCTCATGCCATGCTCCAGCAGCTTTCTTCCATCCTGGGGCACATATGCATGCGCCCGGAGCTTCAAGTAGGTGTTCTTTTCTGTTCTAGATTCTGAATTTCTGCTCTGTTTTCCCCCTGTTTTCTTCTTCTTCTTTCTCTCCCTTCTCAAACTCCCTCTTCTATCTCTTCAGATCTTACCTGGGCAGAGGAGGTTCTCTAAAGTTCCATGGTTGGCTCCCATGATCGAGCTTCTGCCGCCCGCATCGATCCGGCAATTGAAAGAGTGGGGGCTCTCCACGGTATTCGTCCTTGCTAAGCAATACCACAAATTCGTGCACGTGTGGGATAGCATCACGGCAATGGTGGAGTTGTGGCACCCGCAGACTGACACCTTCATCTTCCCCAAGTTCGAGGCTACGATCTTGCCGGAGGAGCTGGAGATTATGCTCGGCCTCCCGAAGTACAAGCACGGCGAAGAGTATGCACTCTCCCACACCGTGGCGCCCATCAACTCGTGAGGGATTATGGGCTAGATCACTATGAGAAAGGCAGATTTGCAAAGTATGACGAGCCGGCACTTCGTGCATCCTCTTCCAATCACCCAATGGATCACTTCCCAGTGCAAGCGTCGAACCAGAAATCATCTCGCTATCGCCAAAGTGGCCGCCATCTGCATCTGCGGCATCATACTCTTCCCGGCCGAAGATGGAGCTATTTCCATCGCCAATCTGAGCATCATCGACTCCATCTTGGAAGGTATGAGCATCGGCCAAGCAGTCTTGGTTTACTTGTATGCCGGGCTATCCTCTGCAGCCACCGGAGGCCCCTTCTATGGCTCTGTCATCGCCCTCGAGCTATGGATGGGCATGCACGTCAACTTCCGGATGATGGACAACTTGGGCATGGAATGCAAGACAATGCTCCATCACCCGCTGGCTTATGTGGGCGGCCCCCTCCATATGACAACCCAAGCGTGGTGAAAGATAGCCCAAGTGAAGGGCTTGATGGCGTGGCGAGAGTACTTCAGGCATATGACCGAGGCGGCGTTCGACATGCGCCCGCGCTTCCTCCACAATCGAATGATCCACGTGCCTCAGCGCCTCAGGCTGGCACTCCGCCTTCAGGAAAATGAAGCACTCGTCAAGTACAACCCAGACCAATGCTATCTGCAATGCGGGAAGCACACACTGTGTTTCTTCCACTATCTCACTACCCAGCCATTCAACAAAGAAAGATGGATGACGAGCAGGATGAGAGGGACATGCAGAGCGCTATGGTGCACTGGGAAGGATGTGCGACGAGTCTCGTCCCGGCGGGAGTGGAAGAAGAAGACGAAGATGAAGACATGATCATAAAATACGTGGAGGCACTGAAGAAGCTCCAACCAGCTGCTGCGGAAGCCTGAGGATAGGTAGACTGTTTTAGGGACGATGTTAGATGGTAGCTAGGGTAGAAAAATGCATTTATTTGAATGTAGGAAGAATTTGGAACATGTATTGATTGATTTGAAATGAATAGACATGAATTTTCCTATTTGCACAATGGCTCTGTTTATAATACGACAATCAGGGGCGTCGCCTTAAGGTCACGACAAGGCGAGGCGTCGCGACATAGTCGCGACATACTAGGGCGGCGCGACATGGAAGCGACGGCCCGCTGCGTCGCGTCTAGAACCGAACATTCAAAAACACAAACGGTCTTCCAACTTCTCCCATTCTTGCATTCAAACTGCCAGAGACAACCCCTTCTGCAACCTTTCGGATTCCCCTTGCAACTTGCTTCCCTTACTCACCGATTCTTCCCTTTCTTTGACCCTAATCACCCACAAACACCATGGAAGGGGGAGGGAACGACGGAGAGGGCTCTTCCCGTACGAAGCGACATGCGGAGAGACGGAGCTCCCGGCATCGGATGGAGGCGCCCCCGGTGGAGGAGGTGGAGACGGACGAAGATATGGAGGTGGAGGAAGAGGCGGAAGGCCCCGCCATGAATGTGGAGGAGGCGAGGAAGAAAAAGAAGAAAGCAATGAAATCAGTAAGTAAATCCATCTCAAATCCTTGTATGAATGGGTGGGAATGGTAGAAGAAGCCCCCAGAGGGCGGATGTAGGGCGTGAAGCTCATGGGAAAGAGGATCGGACAAGGGAGGCTCGGCCGGTCCGGTCCCGAAGACGTGACGGCATGATCTGCCGCAACACCAGTAGTCGCGGCGGCACAGAATGCCGTGACCATGTCGCGACAGAGTGGAGTGACGCAGCCTTATCACGGCCTAAGAAGGCGACATGATAAGGTCGCGGCGCACCGCCCCATCGCGCCAAGGTCGTGACCTTTACAGGGGTCGTGACTAAAACTGAGCACCTAAAAGCTAGACTGCTTATCAACCATTTTTTTGCATGCAATGTGAGATGAGGGCCCGAGTATCTTGGACCATAGTGTTGGCTGTCTTTTTAGCATTCCCACCCTTCCAGAGAGAGAGTGTTAAGGAGATGGGGTTTGGGGAGATTCTGAGAATGGAGAGGATGCGGCCAGATCCCGCACTCACCCAGGCTCTGCATAGCAGGTGGGATACAGAGGCGACCGCCTTCATATTCCCATGGGGACACATGATCCACAGCCTTGAGGATGTGTGCCGGATTACGGGGCTTAGGGTATATGGGAGGCCGGTGAGTGGATTCACTTATCCTTGCTACCATGATCTTGCCGAGCGACTTCTAGGGCTGCCTGTAGACCGTAGGTCTTCCTTAGTTCCCAGGGTAGATCTACAGAAGAGTCTGGGGCTGTTCGAGGCAGGGAAGAAGGCAGGGGAGACTGTAGATGAGAACTTCGAGAGGTTAGTCCGGGTGAGTAGGAGGGAGCTGGCGAGCTAGCCAGGGGCAGAGGCGGACTTGGGCTTGCGTCGCTTCCTCGTCCTCTTTCTTGGTAGACTTTTGTTTGTCACGAGGGGCGACGCAGTCCACTGCCGCTTCCTGCCTCTCCTGGATGACTTGACTGAGGTGGGTGATTATGCTTGGAGAGCAGCGTTCCTGGCGCACCAGTTTGACAGCTTGGGCGCCTCCAAGCGGCAGACCTCGACGAGCGGATTCTTCCCTTTCCTTCAGGTACACTACTTATCCCTAACCCTTGAACTTAACTGCATTTTGCTTCAAACTGCAATGTAATCTCCTTCTCATTTTGCAGGTCTGGTCTTACCTTCACCTTCCACCCCTACGGAGAGGGATCCTCGCACGGCCGGGCCTCGTGCCCATTGCTCGCTGTTGGAATTTGCGCCGGGATTCCCGAAACCTCGGCGATCAGTTGGCACGCCTTCAGGAGGCCATTGACAGCTACCCTCATCTGGATGTAAGTCTTCTAACCTTTCCTCTGATGAATTAGATTCTTGATTTAATTGCTTGGTGACTGATCGTGCTTTGGTGTGCAGGTGGTGTGGCATCCGTACCTGGGTGAGAGTAATGAGGGACAGCCCTAGTTGGTGCAGGCCCGCCCCTACTTCGGTAGGTCGGTGTGGGTGCATACACTCAACCTCGTGCTACCTCTGCATCTGTTCCTGTGCCAGCGCTCACTCGAACTTCGACAGAGTGCAGTGGAGTTCCCTACTCGTGACCGATTCTGCAGACCCGGTCGAGGCTTCCGGGGACTCCACGACACGACCGACTGGCGTGTGCGGGCAAAGGAACAGATCCAAAATTGGGAGCGTCGGGGCAAGGCCGTCAAGTCCAGTGTGACCACCGACAACATGTACCTCCAGGCCTACGACTTGAAGTACGGAGGAAAGGTATATAAGAGCGCCCGACACCAGGTAAAACCCCTAAACTAGAGCTCTTTGAATTTGACTTTATGGAATTTGAGCTAATGCTTTGGACATGAATTGCAGGTGGACGTGGCCGGTGAGATTGCGTCACTCCGGGCCCTGCTTTTCTTGGCGATGTAGGACCGTGAGATGGCACAGAAGGAGGCAGAGCAGCTGGTAAGTACTTACTCAGACTTCGGTACTTAACCACTTTCAAAGTTGATTTGAGAATTTAACATGTGTTTTCATGCGCAGCGGAGAGAGTTGGAGAGGGTGAGGAGTGCCGCAGCAGCTGGTGCCTCCTCTTCGAGGGCAGCAGAGAGCTCCCATTCGGATCTGGAGGAACGGCTGGAGGCGGTAGCTAAAAGGGTTGAGGAGGCGCAGGCTGATCTGGCCTAGTGGGTGAGTATAGCAGTGATTTTGTATTTTGAAGAATATTTAATTATGGCTTTTGACTTGAATACTTTCCTGCAGGAGGCAGCACTGCGGACCGCCACCGACCGAGCTACCCAGCTACAGGGGCAGGTAGACTCGGTGGTGGGAGAGAGGGACCAGCTGCGCATCCGGGCAGAGCCAGCTGAGGCGCAGGTAGCTGAGGTGACGAGGGAGCTGACGACACTGCGTGTGCGGGGGTCGCCAGTGGACCAGGAGGAGCTCATTCGGCTACGCGCCGACCTACAGGCGCAGCAGACCCTAGCGCAGAGCCTTCAGAAGATAGTGACGACCATAGGTCGTTCATACAGCAGGAGAAGGAGCGGGGCGAGCGCCAGTAGAGCGATTGGTGCCTCAGTGGGTCAGTACCTGGTGGGTTCCTCTAGCCGTCGGAGGAACGAGGAGGATGAGAGGCGCCGCCGGGGTGAGGTGAGTGCTCAGAGTGCCGGGGATGGTGGTGAGATGCTACCACCACCAGATAGGCCGGAGGGATCCGAGGAGAGTGGCGGTGGACAGTGAGGAGATTGTGAGCCACCTCCCCTTTTATCTTTTGTACATATTGATCATCTCTTAGTGAAACTTTTATTTTATGTCAATATTTATGAAATGAGTGGTTTTCAATTGAAACGAGTGTGAGATGAGATTCAAACACGGGAGAGAGAGAGAGACAGAGAGTACTAAGTACAATGCTGCGTGTCCCTTAGAATTACTTGTCCCTGCACACTTAGCAAAACATGTTAGATCTGCTCTTTGGCTCAGCCCCTTGCGCTTAAACAAACATGAATCCGACTTCGTAATTGTCAAGGGGCAGAGCCTTATTAAATAGGCGGAAAAGAAAGTAAAACAATACATGCTAAAGAAAAGCGATATGTACACACATTCTTTTAGATTTTGGAGATTTTAAGATTTTTTTGGATTTTGAAAAATTTATGATTCTTTTTTTAGATTTTGGGATTTTCTGTTTTTTTTATTTGGAATTTCTGATTTTTTTATTCTTGAGATTTTGTGATTTTTTTGGATTTTTGAGATTTCTAATTTTTTGGATTTTTGAGATTTTTTGATTTTTTTTATTTTGGAGATTTTCTGATTTTTTTATTTTGTTTTTTGAGATTTTTTGATAACAGCACCTCTTGTTCTTGAGTGTTTAGCCGGGGACCTCACTCCCGTCTCAGATTTTCCAAATAATATCTATGTGCAGCGTGCATTTATCTTTGGCTTACTAAGGTTTCTTGCCCCTTGAATATTAATGTTCAAACGCAGACCAGGTGTAGGGGTTCTTTGGTCATTTTAAGAAGGATAGGAAGATTAGAAATGAGACAAGACTTGGTCTTGGGGTTGGGGTTACTGGCCTGTAAGACTTGCAACGGGTATGTTACATGTGGAATTCATCTGTTGTCCAGGGACTTTAAGGTCATTGCTCTCTTTTAATTGGGGCATGCGTACGACCGGGCTCAAAGGCGTCCCACGGGGAACTATACTGCCACTCTTTGACATACCCCTATTTTCTTATCATTTCTCCTTCATTATTTCATCATTTCTTTTGCCTTTCATTTGAATTGACCGTCCCTCTTCGAAACTTCGTACACACGATCTATATCGTTGCTTGTCTACGGGCTAGCCTCCCCCTTTGCCCCTAGACTATGTCCGAGTAAGGAGAGAACTGACCTTTGATTCCCTACACTAGGGCTAAGCCGAAACACCATACATAAAAGGGGAATTGACCTTAGGTTGCCGTGTGGTGTGTGTGGCTGGACATAAAGGTTATTTACCACCACGAGGGGGAGTGAGACACATGGCCAACGACATTCTTCTGCAAATTGGTGTTGCTATCAAAAATTGTTTATTAGGGGTAGAATATTTTATGGTACAACCCATTCCATGGGTGAGAGAGCTCCTCACCATAAGCATTAACTAGCCTATATGCGTTCCCGGGGTACACCTCCTTGACGACGTACGGCCCTTCCCAGTTTGCTGAGAATTTGGACCTTGGACCTCCAGCTTTTATGAAAATTCACTTCAACACCATGTCTCCTTCTTGGAATTTGCACTCAATTACTTTCTTTTGAAAAGATCTTGAGAGTCTATTTTGATATGAAAGTACATGATCGGCTGCGGCTAAGCACCGTTCGTCTAAAAGTTCTAGCTGGGTGAGCAACGCCTCCCGATGTTCATCGGCATTAAGTTTTTTGTCCAACTGAACTCTTAGCGAAGGGATGAGGATCTCGTGTGGACATACTGCTTCAATCCCATATGTAAGTGAGAATGGAGTTTGCCCAATGGGCGTGCGGACGGAGGTGCGGTAGGCCCACAGAGCCTCGACCAATTTCTCTGGTCAATCAGCAAATTTATTAGACTGACAAGTTTTCTTTAGAATTTTCAAAAGTGTTTTGTTTGTGGCTTTAGCCTGGCCGTTGCCCTGCGGATAGTACGGAGACAAATGATGCAAGGAAATGTTGAATTTCTTACATAGATCCTGAAGCTCTTGAGATATGAACTAGGGTCCATTGTCGGTGACGAGGCTGCTTGGCACTCCGCACCGCGCGATGATGTTCCTCATGATAAATCTGCACACGGTTGAACCTTTGATTTCTGCGAATGCTTCAGCTTCGGCCCACTATGTGAAGTACTCAGTAGCAATAAGAATGAAAGATTTTTGTCTTATCTGAGCATTAGGATCACCAAGAGGCCCAATGATATCAAAGGCCCACATGGAGAAAGGCCAAGGGGAAGATCGCGGATGTAAGGAGGAAGACGGAGCATGGATCTTATCGGCATGGATCTGGCATTTGACACACCTACGAACGTAGGTGGCGCAGTCTTCTTCTAGGGTTGGCTAGTAGTAGCCCTGCCTAAGAATCTTTTTAGCCAACATTTGGCTATTCACATGCCCTCCGCATTCGCTGGAATGGGATCCTTCCACTATCTTCCAAGCCTCATCATCTGACAAACACTGGAGGAGCATTCCATTTAGAGCACGTCTGTAAAGAATTTCACCAATAATGGTATACCTTAACTCTGCTCTATGGATGGCTCTCCTATCCTCAGGTTCTGCCTCTTCGGGGAAGGTACCGTCCCTGCAATATTGCTCAATTCATGGTACCACGACCTTTCTTCTTCCATCATTTCGCCTAGCTCCACAAGCATTAACTCCTTTGATTCTTTTCTCTATGCCTTCAAAACTAGAGAGCTCCTAAGGTTAATGAACGAAGGATCCTGAGTGGAGGGAGCCTCTAACCATTGAACAGTGATTGTCTCAGCATTGTGGCTGAGAGGGAATGAGAGAGAGGAGGCTAACGACGCCAAAGCATCGGCCAGGATATTCTGAGAGCGATGAGTATGAATGTAGATGAGTTGACGGAATTGCTTGACCAGGAGTGTGACCAGATCTTGATAGGGCTTGAGTTTAGGGTCACGAGTGCGGTAAGTAGAAAGGACTTGCCGAAGAACGAGTTGAGAGTCTCCTATGATCTTGAGATAACGCGCGCCTAAGAGATAGGCAAACTTAAGACCGGCAAGGAGAGCTTCATACTTTGAGATATTGTTGGTGGCATGGAACTGGAGTTGGTAGGCTAGAGAATGGTGATCCCTTCTGGGGTGAGCAAGACAGCACCTATGCCCCGTCCCCTAGAATTGAGAGCTCCATCGAAGTGGAGCGACCAGAAGGGATAGCGTGAGATGAGTGACAAGTTTTCATCGGGGAATTCCTCTTGAACCATGTCACTGTGAGGAAGAGGAAGGAGAGCAGGGTGCTCAGCAATGGCATACCCTTTTATACCTTTCTGAACTACAAATGTGATATCTAATTGAGAGAGGAAACTTTGCCAGCGTTCCAATCTGTCGGCGAGGACTGGATTCTCTAGGAGATACCTAATAGGGTCCATTCTAGAAATCAATCTCACTTTATGGGCTAGGAAGTAGTGCTTCAATTTCTTCACCACCCAAACTAGCGCTGCACATGTTTTCTCCATTGTAGTAAGTTTGAGCTCGGAAGGATTAAAGAGCCTAGATAGGTAATAGATTGCCCTTTCTTTGCCAGATTCATCATGTTGAGCAAGGACAGCTTCTAGGGAGTCCTCAATGGTCGACAGATACAGGATTAAGGGTTTCCAAGGGACAGGCGCCTGCAGCACGGGTGGATTCATAAGGTAACTCTTGAGCTCATCAAAGGCCTCTTGGTACTTGGTATTACATTCAAACTTGGCCCCTCCTTTCAACAGTTCATAGAAGGGACGACATCTTTGGGAGTGCTGAGATATGAATCTCCTTATGAACTGTAACCGACCAATCAAACCTCAAAGCTCATATATGTTCATGGGAGGAGGCATTTCATTTATCACCTTGGCCTTGTCCGAGTCTATTTAAATCCCCCGTTTGCTGACTATAAACCCTAGCAATTTGGCAGAAGAAACCCCAAATACGCACTTCTTTAGATTCATCTTCAGCTGATACTCTTGTACGTGACAAAACACTCTAGCAAGCACGGAGGAGTGCTCTCTTTGGGTCCGAGACTTCACCACAATATCATCCACGTAAACCTCAACATCGATATGTATCATGTCGTGGAAGATAGCTAACATTGCCCTTTGATAGGTGGCGCCGGCATTCTTTAATTCAAACGGCATGACCACATAGCAATAAGTTCCCCAGGGGGTGGTGAAGGAGGTCTTCTCTTGGTCCTCCGGGGCTAGATGAATCTGATTATAGTCTAAGTACCCATCCATAAAATATAGAGTTTCAAACCCCACGGTGTTATCAATCAAGACATCCAAGTGAGGTAACGGAAAATCATCCTTTGGACATGCCCTATTCAAGTCCCGAAAGTCTATGCAAATGTGCACCCTTCCGTCTTTCTTCATCACCGAGACTATGTTCGCCACCCACAATGGATAGAGGACTACACGGATGAACTTGGCTTTGTGTAGTTTATCAATTTCCTCTTTCATCTTCAGAGCGATGTGGGGGAGGAACCTCCTTAGCTTTTGCTTAACGACAACTGCCCCTGGCTTTAAAATTAACCTATGTTCTACCAATTCGCGGTCAATGATGGGCATGTCGTCGTAGGACCAGGCAAAGGAATCCTTGAACTCCCTTAACATCTCTATGAGTGCTTCTTCTTCTTCAGGAGGGAGACTGGAAGCTATGGTTAAGAGCCTGGGGTCCTCTTCCGTTCCTACGTTTACCTCTTGAGTGGGTTCGTCTACTGCCGAGGTGGGCTCATCAAATCTCCTTGTGCCACTTGCATACATTTCGGCAACATCTTCTATCTCGCAATCATTTTCATCCAGTGGGTCATCTTCGGCTAACATCTCATACACTCCGAATCCATCATCTGGCCCTTCCTCTTTGTGCAGATCCTCTATGTTCATAACTACTGCTTCTTATACGAACTCTTCGACAACTAGAAGAGCGCCACACCTTTGCACCAAGTCTAACAGATATGTACGGGGTATGCCGCTACCCTTCTTCTTCCTAGACTGGGACAGGGACTTGCTAGATTCTACCCCTGAATCTAAACTAGGCTTGATATTTACAGAAGGCTCCGGAGGAGTGTCCGGAGGTTTATTGGAACGGAAAGGAAAGGGTGCGGCAGGGCCGCAAAGGTCCTCCGATGGGATTGGAGGAGGAGGTGGGCCACCCGAGCTCAGGGTGTCGGCGGTAGAGTTGGGGTGCAGGGGAACAGAAGGCCCCTCACCCAGATCGCCCAAAATGACCATGTCGGTCAGCAGGCGAAGGCGCGGCTTGAGCAGAAGGAGGAGAAGGGCTGGATCGCCGCTTATGTGAAAAGGGAGTGACAGGATCATCGTCGGTGAGAGGAAGGAGTGAGGGGGTGACGGAGATCGCCGTCGAAGGAGAGAGTGACGGGGATTACCGTCGAAGCAAAGGGAAGCGCGAAGGTGATGGGGATCACCGTCGAGGGAGTGAGAGTCGGACAGCAGAGGGCAGAAAACGGGAAGGATGAGTCAAGAAAGAGAAGGAGGATGGGGATCTCTATCCGATGAAAGGGATAGGAAGAAGACGGGGATCTCCGTCCGAAGAAAGGGGAGAGGAGAGGACGGGGATCGCCGTCCGAAGAAAGGGGGAAGACGAATGGAGGTTGGCAAGGAAGGAAAACACAAACATTTTTTATTTTTTATTTTTTTAAGGGAAAGAACTACATTACATCGGGAGGCTTTGGGAAAAGGACAGAACCGAGCTATTAAGGAAGATGGTGAAGAGGGGTGAAGGGCGGATTAATGCTTCGACAGCGTCGGGGGAGAATTGGAGAATGAAGGGAGGAGACAAGGGAATAAAATCAATACTATGGACAAAAATGGATGAGACGAATTGATTGGGAGGCCGGGAAAACCCTGGCCAAAGCTCCTTTCTTAAATTGGCTGGACTTATGATCTCAATTTCCTCACCAAATCCAAGCAACTGTCGCTTGGTGGTGGCTGTTGATGCTGATGGGGATGCTACCTGAGACCGTGACATGTCATCCTTGCTGAACAAGCGGTTGACTGCTGAGATGAGATCCTCCAATTCTGGTTCCTCTGTCTCGGCTTCTGGTTCATTGAATAATAGACTAATTGCTGAAATCAGATCTTCAAGGTCTGATGCTTCCGTATCTGTCTCGGCCTTCTTCTTCTTGCTGGGTCGCTGAGCTTCTAAGGCTTGGTATGCTGACCTCGGTGCCTCTTCCATTGTAGTGTCATATCCAGGCTGCACGGGCCCCCTGACAAAGTGGTCATACAACGTCCAGGTGAGTGGGCCATGGTCTAACTATGAAGAAGGTGAGAATGCGGCCCATTCCATGTATCCTAGGCCATGTTTTGTAAATTTCTTTGTGCTAGACACTGTTTTGGTTCTCCCTTGGAGATGAGCACCCAAACCTTTTCCTATTTGAGAGCCGAGCTTGAACATGATATCCCAACCCTTTGCATTCATGGACATATCCTTCTTGACGGCTACCACTGATGGGGATGCGATTGGACGGTTAGAGGAGAAAGTGTAAGCCCAGGGGTAGTTCACATCGAGCACTGAGATAACGGGCTTATTGGATGGCCAGATCGATGGCAATACTTTCTCAACAGCTTCCACTGTGTGGGTCGTTGCTACGCTCTTAACATTGACTATCCACCCTTGGAAGGGGAATTTCAAACATTGATGTGCCGTGGAAGGTACTGCCCCTCGTGATTCAATCCACGGGAGTCCTAGGATGGCCTTGTAAGTGTGATCGATATTCAACACATAAAACTCAACTATCATGACAAGTGGCCCCAACTCTGCTTGTAAAGTGATAACCCCCGCCGGGAATTGTCATAGGCAGCTATGGTGGTGGGGGTAGGCTGCAATTGACGCTCTGAGATGTTACAGGCTCTTAGGGTGCTCAGTGGACATACATTGATGGAGGCTCTTGTATCCACTAGCGCTGCGTCAATGGCCACTTTATTTATCGTGAGTGTCACACACAAGGGCATCTTTCTAGCCTCAGGGGCAGCTAACTCACCATCAAAGAAATTAATTGTGGATCCCCTGTTCACAATTGAAAGCACAGAAGGCAGATTGTCGGGGTTCATGTCTTCACTGACCATGACCCTTTGCAGGAAGGCCCTTAGGGCATCTTGATGAGTTTGTGACCTTTTGATTAGCTCAAGGATGGAGATCTTGGCAAGAGTTTGATCCAAATGTTTCAGGATGTCATATTGGGTCCCCGGGACCGGATCTATCTCTTCCATGTCTTGCTGCTATTGGGTGCTGGATTGTTGTGCCAGTTGACCTGGCATAGACACGGATGCATTTGGGTACATCCGATGGAACATTCGCCTGCTCCGCAAGGCGAGGTTATGGTGGAGTGGAGAAGGTGAGGTGTCAAGGATGGACGGGTTGGCTAGTAATGGTGTTGGCGTAGGGGATAGAGGGATGTTGCTTGGTGAAGGGATGATGGGTGATATGACAGGGGAGTTTTAAGATGGCGAGGTGATGGCGGCAATAGTGGGTGCGAAGGAGGGAGGCCCAGTGGATGTAGGCGTGGTGGCAGTGGGTGTGATATGGGAAATAACCAAAAGCTGGCCCACTTCGTGTTCATCGTTGAAGGCCCATTGAGCTTCTGGTGGTGGGTGGTGGATGACTGGGTTAACATGTGCGGGTGGAGGAGATGGTGGAGCAGGTTGGGGGTTTGGAGCAGGCGGGTGTTGAGGCATGGGGTTGCGGATTATGCTAAGGTCATTTGCCGACTACTGCGGCTACTGTTGTTGTTGCTGTTGCTGGTACTCTTGTTGGAAGGGTTGGAACTGTTGTTGTTGTTGTTGTTGTTATTGTTGTCGTTGTTGTTGTTGTGCCTGTTGTCGCCTTTGCTATTGCTGTTGTTGCCTCTGACCCTGTTGGTCCCTTAATGTCTAGATTAGCCTCTTCATTTTTGCCCAGTCAATCTGATTCTGCTCATGAAGATCATATATAATGTCCTGGAATTGGAAGCAATCAGACACATTGTGGCCCGGATGGCGATGGTAAACACAATACTTCATTTGGTCCGCCGCCATATTCCAATTTGCCTTCTCAGGAGGGAGTCTAAGGGCATTCAAGGACATGATGGCTGCAAAGACATCAACCAAAGACTCGGGCAGAGGAGGATATTGGGCTCTCTTGGTTCCGTTGGGCTTCTGGGGGCATAGCCATTCTGAGGTGGAGGGACCTGAGAGTACTGGCGCTGGTCTTGTGGAGGGTTCTGACCTTGGGGAGGTTGTTGTCTGTTGTTACTCCACAGCTGCTGAGGTTGCGGAGTGTGTAGAGACCTACCTACCGGGTCTTGGGGGTTACTTACTGCACCCACTTGCTCATTGGTTTGGATCCCCTCCGTGACTGGGCCTTGAGGCTTCTTGGTGTAACGAGATTTAGGGGTCTCAAACATAGAGTGTATAGGCGAGTCCTTAAGTTCGGTTTGAATGAAACGGACCCAGCTATATAGTTGGTGCATAGTAGTAATGTCATTCATGGCTAAGATGGCTCGGTAGGTTGGGGTAGCATTGGAGATTAATAGCTTGACTTTCTCCTCCTCCGACATGGGGAAACGGACCTTGGCAGCCAATGAGCGCCACCGGTCGGCATAGGTTGAGAACTACTCCTCAAGCTTCATCTTTTCAGCTACCAGATCCACAAAGGAGTATTCGGGTCTAACTCGATCTTGGAACTACTGTAAAAAGCTCTCTTGGACAATTTGGAAATCCTCGGCCTCTTCAGGTGGTAAGGAATAAAATCATTCCAGAGCCGGACCATCTAAGGATTTTCTGAACAAGTATGCCATGAGGTGGAGGTCATACTTGTGCGGTGCAGATTCATAAACAAAATCATTTAAATGAACATATGGGTCTCCTACCCCAGAGTACCACCGATAAACAGGGAGCTCCGACTGGGGTGGAACCCGGAGGTATTGGAATGATAGGAGAGCAATGTCGGCTACCTTCCGAGGGTCAATTTGCTTCCTGAGGTCGTGAAGCTCCTTTTGCATAGTTTCCCACTCTGTAAAGAAGTCGGAGGGGGTTTGGACATGGTGCGTAGAGATAATGGAGCGAGGTTGCTCAAAAGAACGGGACCTCTCACGGGGGAGGGGAGCAGGTTCGGCTGTATAATATGTTGAAGTTGGAGGGGATCGAGGCCGTACCTCTCGTGCTGTAAGGTAGCTCGGTTCTGAGAAATGGATGGCCCGAGGATGGAGCGGTGTAGGATCTGCCCCTGAGGAAGGAACGTGGGGTGCTGAAGCAACATGGGCGGAGGAATCCGTCGGTCGGACTGAATTCTGACCCGAGGGGGATAGAGGTCGCTTCCCCTTGGTAGCGGCTAGAAATTTGTGGACTTGGTCCGGAGTGAGATGCGGGAGAAGCTGACTGAATTACGAATGGGGATCATCTCCCCCTGGAGGAGAAGGAGGACGGTATTGACTCCCGATGACGAGGGGAGGTTGGATATGCCCCGAGAGTATGGCCGTAGAGGGTTAGGCCACATCCTCGAGGAGCCCGATGGGCAGGACATCGTCGGCAAGGACCCAGAATTGGTCCATGTCGAACAAGGGATTATGATAGAATACAAGAATTGGAGGGGACTGACTCGATCTCCCTAAACAATGACGCATGCACCCCCAAAACAAAATAGGGGGGTGATATTGCAACAACCTATACTCTAGCATAGCAAGAAAGACTGAGGGGAGGGGGATGAACCAAAACACTCATGTTGTCATGATTAATGTGCAAATTTCTTAAAGTTCGAAACTTGACCTTTAGATGAATTGATAAGGGGATATCACTCGGCCAAGCAGACCTAACAGGTATGAACACGAGTCCTCTGGTGTGTAGCTAGGGTGGGGACACTTACACGCGAGGGGTAGCTCAGACTAATGGTGTGACGGGTACAACCGGCCGGTGAACCACAACGTGGTACGGTCATGAGGACTTACGGAGGTCCTGGAAGGTGGCCCGAGTCAGCCTACGAGTGCTCGTAGGTGAGAAGGCTCACTCAACCAAGTGGGAACCTAAACAATAGGATGAATAGTGTATGCAAGGGCCTAAATGCCCAAAATGTATGCAAGAGTAACAAATGATGACCAAACAGGGTGACAAACAAGCTCTCGGGCAGAGTCGCGGCGGCAGTGTACACCACGACCTTATCGAGATAGGGCGGCCTACCGTGATAATAATAGAAGCCCGAGGACAAAGTAAGTCACAAACACCATCTCAAACAGACTACCCTAACAGATAAAAAAAAGCACAAAATCTCTAAATTAATATAGAATGGATCAGGAAGCACCCAAAAACCGATTCATGGATGATAACATTAACATACAAAGCGTACAATTGACGCGACGCTTATCCTCGACGCGACCTAGTCGCGTCCTTCCACTACGCTGCGACAGATCCCGAAAACATGCAAATGAAAAGAAAATGAAAACCCGAACCCTAGCAAGATTCTAACATCCAAAAACACGACAATATCTAGCCCAGAAAAATAGAACAGGGATGTATGAACTCATAAAAGTAGGACAAGGCAGATAGGAGAAGAATGACACTGACCTGCTATCGCGTCCTCGTAGGGCGACGCGATCCTATTGCGTCACCGCGATACGCCACGACATGAACCGAGGGACAAAAAATGCAGGAAACAAAGGAACAAAGACTAACAGGGCTCTAAAAAAAAAGACAACTAAGAAAGGAAACAGGGCAAGCAAGCAACTCAATCCACGAGGGTAGCACTGAGGGTCCCACCGTGATCATCAAAAGGTGTAATCACGGGGATTGTGCCCCCCTCAACACGCGAACATATACTAAATTAAATAATATGGAAATAAGGAATGTGATCGCCACCTAGCTAGTTGCCTAATGAATAGAAAATAACATGGGCTAACTAAACTAGGAAAAAAAGAGAGAAAGGAGGCGGACCTGGTATCACGACAGTCTTACCTGCTGCAATGGTGCTAGTAACGCGTTGCTTGATCCGAATGCGTCTACTTGTCACGTCGGCCTCTGCCATCGCATTCCCTGTTGTGCAGGAGATGATGAGAAGGACCTTCTTCATGTCCTCCAGCCAGCCAGAGAACAAGAGCTCCTCGTGGAAACAAGTTTAAGTGCCTGCCAAAACAAAGAAGAAACAATAAAAAGCCCTATTAGAACAAGTTAAGTGTAGTATCCATTCAAAAATGAAAAGAATGGAAGGATCATGGTGGGAACGAACCTGGGGTGGTTTTTAAACCCCTAGGGTGTGTGAAAACGTGGGAGGAAAATAAAATGCAGCCTATCTAAAAATAACATAAAAATGCATGAAGGAATAGAAGAAAAGGGGAGAAGAGAAGGATAAGCCCCATGAGGGCAACTCCCTGGCTTGGATGGCGTCACAAATGTCGTGCAATGGCTTTAGGAATAGGTAGGAGTCATCCTCTTCACATCCCACGCTCTATGGAGGATCAAATGAGTGTGTTTTGTGGAGTGGAATGTGAAGGAAAAAATGGAAATGAGAGGGCTACGAGACTAAGTACGGCTCAGTGAAGAATTCGGCAGCCCTTCGGGGTGAAAAATGGGGGTCCCCTGTCCATCAGGAGAGGGCCTTGCTTTTATAGATTTTTGAGTGAGAATATCTCATAAAAATAGATAATAAGTAAAATGGGAGATAAATGTCAGTCAAAATCGCATGGGAGAGTCCTTAGGATCTCCAAGAGAGTCCCTAGGGCCCAAATCTCGCCCAAGGGGTTGAGATATTTCCTGGGGATAAAGATAAACCCATGGGAGGATAAATAGGAGTTGGTTGCGGAGGCCAACATGTGCAGCTGCTGTCGCGGCGCATCATAGGGCCGCGACATGGAGACGCGACGGGGCGGGGCGTCGCAACAGTATGCCCACGTGCATGGATGTGCATGGGCTGTCGCGGCGGCCCGTAGCGACGCGACACTGAGACGCGGCGCTACGATACGACGCGTCAAGGAAGTCAATCATCTGCGAATTATCAGCCAATCATGTGAATGGATAATGGTTATTTAGGCCTAAGGACTCTCTCAAAGTGATAATGGGCGGGATTTCAAGGCAATTTGAGTTGTTAATGGGCTCAAAACAAGGCTAATGATGGGTTCAAGGTGAGTGACCAACTAGGGGCTCACTAAGATAACAAGAAATATGGTTCAACTCATTAGTCAGAATTGGGTGTCTACACTAACGAGTCGGGCAAATGTTGGGACTTGCTTGAGTTCGGCATGCTCCCCTCCGAGATCCTACCCAACATCAGGAAGTTGCTAGGATTTCAGTGCCCTGAAGCAATGAAGGGCCCCCAGTTAAGATGTGATTCTGATCAGTACGGTGGCTGCCACAAGGACTTCGAGAACACCACTAATTAGTGCCGAGGTCTGAGGCCGGAGATCGCAGACTTCCTGAACCACTACATCATCGGCGAGGACATCATGGATGGGAAGCTGAAGCTGGTTGACCCCGAGGAGGAGAGCGCTACACCTTGTAGCAAGGTGTAGTCCTGGTGCTTGTTGGAGGGTCGGCTGGGGGCAGCGATAGTGGGCGGAAGAGGATGGCCTACACTTCAGGGCTGTGTTGGGCTCTAGCAAGGTATCAGGTGTAATTTCTTTTTTGGACGAGGACCTTGTAGATTTCTCTATCTCCCATGACAACATGTTGGTTGTGCATGTTGATGTCGATGGGTATGATGTATTCCGCATAATATTTGATAATGGAGCAGCCCTTGATGTCTTATTTTATGACTATTTTGTGAGGATGACCAAGCTAAGTGCTGAGCTCAAGCCAGTCATCACTCCTTTGTTTGGGTTTAGTGGGTATCCCGTGAATGCTGAGCGGTCAATAAAATTGAAGGTCACCTTCGGCACTTGACCACTCCATGTAACGGTTGAGGTCAACTTCCTTGTTGTTAGATGAAGTCGGCCCATAACACAATCTTTGGTCAAGACTTACCGGGAAATTATGGGGAGTCCCATCAACATTCCATTCGAAAATCAAGTTCTCGACGCCTAATGGGATCGTTGAGGTCATTGGCAACAAATCCGAGGCCCGGTGTTGTTATGTAAATTTAATAAAGGCAAAGGAAGTAGACATTTCTAAGTACGACTCTGTGCCTGAAGAGAGCTCGAATAGAGGAGAGATGGCCGAGCAAACTAAGTAGGTGCAGGTCTCATAGAATCAGATGCTCGTCGCCAGGGCTGAGCTTTAGGAGTTGGAGTGGTAGTTGGTTAATTTGTTAAACCAGCACTGACGTCTTCACCTGGTCAGAAGTTGACCTGCCGGGGATCGACCTAGAGGTTATCCATCATCACCTGAACGTCAACACTAGATTTTGCTTGGTGAATCAGATGAAGTGGTCATTGTCAATTGACTATCCAGAGGTCGTGGACAACGGCCTTGGGAAATACCTGCATGTAGGGATGGTTCGTGACGTCCTCTACCCAGAGTGGGTCGCAAACGTCATACTGGTGAGGAAGACAAATAGGAAGTGGTGCATGTGTGTTGATTTCACCGATCTCAACAAGGCGTGCTCAAAGGCAACTTCTCGCTACCTCGCATCGACTAGCTCGTCAACTCCACTGTAGGTCACGAGCTCCTCAGCTTCCTCGGAACCTACTCAGGGTACTATTAGATCAAGATGACGCTCGAGGATGAGGAAAAGATGACTTTCATCATAGAGAAAGGTCTGTATTGCTTTAATCAAATGCGTTTCGGTCAAAAGAATTTAGGGACAACATACTAGCAGCTTGTTAACAAGATGTTCTAGTCTTAGATTGTGAGGACAATGGAAATCTACATCGACAATGTTGGATCGAGATGGAGCTGGCTCTATACCACTTGTTGGTATCTACTGAATGAAAGTGCTTTAGATCTCCCAGAGGGTGGTGAATAGGACTTCTTGCACTATTAAAAATTTATCTATAAGATAACACTATATAGCAATGTTAGTACTTAGTGTGTGTGGTGTGTGTGTGTGTTTGTGAAACAAGTGAAAACTTGGTGAAAACAATCACAAAAGTGCACATATAATTTATCCTGGTTCAGAACTCCTATCAATCAGGAGTCCTACATCTCATCCCCAAACACCCCTTGGGATTTCCACTAACTGCCAAGAACACTTAGCCTTCTCTCCACCGAGAGGTATTACACCCACTTGCTCTCAAGCAAGTCTTCCTTCACAGAGGGGTATTACTGTAAGGCCCTCGAATTCTATTCATATTATATTTACTTAATTCTATGCATATGGTATTTGTTGTGAATAGTATGTTATTTATTTCTGTGCATATAAGTGTTTAGCTAATTCTGTACATATTATATTTATCAAATTTTGTGCATATAATGTCTACTTATTTTGTACATGTATGTTGGTTTAATGTATTTTTAGTTCTCCCCGAAATCCTAGTTAACGTCAACATCCCTTGACATTAACGGCTGGTTGACGGCAACTTGTGTGCCGTTGACTTCTTGGGAAGGGCATATAGACATCCAGATCGATGGACATGTACTTCCTATTAACGGCAGCAAAGTGGCCGTTTACTTCTCCATTTATGTCTCGGATTCCAGATCTGAAATGGGTGCATTTTCTCTGGGTTCTAATTAGGAAACCTATCCCAACGGTAGGAAAACCTAATACTACGCGTACCCAAACCCTTAGTTCTATAAAACCTAGTGTTTTCAGCCTGATTAAGACCTTTGGTTCGAAGAGGAAAGCTAGGGTTTCTTGAGAGAAAAATCAGAACTTTCTAAGGCATGATCTAGTGATTTCGTGGTTCTTTTGGTGATCTTCTGCGACTGGAAAGAGCTACTCGTGTTGAAGAATCTTCCCCGACACCGGAGGGTCTTCTGTGTAGGCGTGAAGACCAGATTTGGGGTTGCAAATCTCACCATCTTGGCTTGGCCAAGGACAGATTCTTCAACAAATTGAACCCTTAAGAGATTTATTTCAAGGTAAGTAATCGAGGGGTATCATCCCTAGATATGTCCCCTAGGTCCTAGAAATTTTTTCGGATTTTATTCATGTCCTGGAACCCCCAATTCTCCTTTTTATTTGAGTTCAGTCTGCACCTTTTGCAGACAGGAGGTTGACAACAACCTTGTTGCCACCAAGTTCTTGAGTTGACGGTAGCATCTTGTGCCATTAACCCATGTTGACAGCAAGGATCTTGCCGCCAAGTTCTTCAGGTTTTTCATAACTGTGGTTTTGATCTCTGTGCTGTGATTTTCGAACTTCTGGTTGTCTATACATGCTGTAAAAATTAGGGTTTGTTAGGTATGGTCTTTAGGTCATATCTTGAGGTTCTGTTGAAATTCTGAGCATGACTTTATTTAATATAAATTCTGTATTAATGAAATAAGCATGAATTGAGAGGGTTTAATCCTAAATAAATAGATTTACTGCATGTTAATGTTCCATAGAATTTTCATGATCTTAGGGTCACTGTTCACATATTTTAAACCTATTAGAACTGACTGTTTTACTGTTGACCATGTTAAAGTGAATATCTTATTAAATTTGCATGAAATCTATTTATATGTTGAAAATAGTTTTATAGTTGCAAAAAAATCTGAAAAATTAGATATGATAGAGTGCATGTATAGAGTCTATGGTAAAAATTTGATTGTTTTGACTACTTGGGATACTATTTGCTGTTAACAAGGGTAATTAGACCATGATAAGCGTGTTTGACTTAAATCATGTAAATCTCAGTATTTAGCAGCATGACTAAGTACTGATATGATTAAATAGACACTATGAAACAGTCATATTGAGTTCTATAAACTGAAGCATGTATATTTGTTTAAAGTGCATGTGAATGAGTTAAATTGTGCATATAAGTGAATGAAACCATGTGATTAAATGAGATAATGTGTAATGTGTGCCGAGATTGACACTGCTACCATAGAAGGCTCTGGAGCCGTACTGTAGAAAAGTCCTTATGGGAAGGCTCATTGTGTATGTGATATCCTGTGGGCATCAGGATGAAATCCTAGAGGTGGACAAGTACCACTGGTTAGGGTGGAGAGGGCTTCTCCCAGTTCTGCGTAGTTACCAAGATTCGTCACTATATTGCCTAGGTGATGGGTATGTGTTATGTGAATGTGTGTCATTCTTTAAGGTGGTTCGAACTATGTGTTACAACAATTATGTGTCAAAGTGTGAAAATTGTGAATATGTGCAATGTGAACATGTGATAGTGTTATGTGAATGTGTTAGCATGTGAAAAGATGTGAAACCATGTGAATGAGTTTTAATTATGTTAAAACAGCAAGCTAAAGATGTGAATATGTGTTATAAAGGCATGAGAAAAATGTTAGATATCATGCTAGGATTGTTGGTTAACTTATGCTAAATTCCATGATCAAATTGTTTAGGAATATGAATGATATGAATTGAATTTGTCATAATGAATTAAGTTAGTTATCATGTGTAGAAAGCATGTATAGATAGTTCATGTATATTTGTTTAATTATTATGAAGCATGTGCCATGTATTTCTCTTATTGTTTAAAAGACTAGCATGTTGTGATATGTGTAAGGATGTGCCTTTAGGTTGCTTGCTGGGTCTTTTTGGAAGACTCATACTGGCTTTAACATACAGGTGAGATAGGTGTCCCCGTGCTAGAGGAGGACATAGTGAGAAGCGACTCCGAGCATGAGGAGTAGCTACACTTGTGGAGTTTGTTGCGTAGTTTACACTTTCTTTTAATTAGTATGTGAACAATGTCATTATGTTATTATGGACTTGTATAATTGTGGACTATTGCTATTTACTTTTGCTATATAGATTGTGGAATATGTGAATGTTTATGGAATAAGATTTACCTTTTATTTCCATTGTATTCTTTTCTGTTTTTTATGTACATCTCGACCTATTGTATTGTGTTGGGTAAATGTCCCACTATGACGGCGCCCTTTGTATCGATGTGGATTGGCATAATCGTACCGGTATAAAGAGAGTCGTCATAATTACAACCTCCTGCAGCAGTAGGCCCTACCTTCTATTAAAGGGGAACTACAGGGAACAAACCCCCTACTGGTTACAACTCTGAATGATCTAAACAGAGTGCCTGCTCAGAGAATCAGTAAACACAGAAGATCAAAAAGAGATATACAAATAAGAGTGAATGCTCTAACTCTTTCTAACTAAAGAGGGTGGACTGAGAAGATCTAGAACAAGTGAACACCACCCAAAAGCTTCTGAATGCAAGAGAGCAAGGAAGTCGAAGCTTGAATAGATGGCTCTCTTGAAATCTTGTGAGCTCTCTCTTTCTGTGAGTGTGGAGACTTCTCTTCTTTCTTGTAGTTGTATGCACTCAAGCATCTATGTCTCTCATCGTTTCCTCTATCTGCTCATTCGTCTCTTGTTCCTCTCATCCCCTTCATCTTGTCTTTCAAACATCAACTCCTTATATAACCTTCAGAGTTCTTTTCTCCTGTTGGGAAAATGGCCGTTTGAATTTGAACATTGGGTATTGAGACTTCTTGAGAGGTCCATCATTAGATCTTTGAGTCTCAATAGCTTCCAGGCTATAAAGGTAGTTGCATGGTTCTATTCAGATAGCTTTAATAGATATCTACAAGCACCATACCATGCACAATATTTTCTCTTTCTCGTGATTACACTTGTGAGATATAATAATAATAGAAATTAAGAGAAAAGTTGTTTGCAAGATATATCCATCAGTTCTAGAGAGAAAGTATGTCCTTTGAAACAGTACTGGGTAGTTGAGCATTAAAAGAGGAATAGAGATACCTACTTGACGCGCAGTACATCAACAAAGGAGCTTTTCCGTAAAATTTGGAAACTTGACATTTTGAAAGATGCTTACAGATGTCTTTGTAAGACACGTAGCTATCTTGAAAAATAAACTATGAAACAGATCTCCAGAAATATTTATGACAGGAAATATTAAATAAGGAGTAGAGAAGTACAATCTTTATTATAGAGATATTATTATTTAGATAACATAGAGAATATCAGAGTGTAGATCATGTGTTAATCTTGTTCATTAAATGATTCCATAAGGATTAAAATATTAATCGAAATAATAATACATTAATCACTTTACAAATATAACAAGAGTCATTAAAAATATCGAAGTATAGTTGATAACAGAAGTTGATACCTTACTTTGACTTTTTAGGAGTCAGAGTAGGTCAGCAATTGTTCAATAGTCGATATCATACTTCGACTTTAGAGGAGTCAAAGTGAGATCAGATATCATACTTCGACTTTAGAGGAGTCGGTGTGAGATCAAATAGTAATCGATATGAGATAAAGAATTGATGAATTAAAGTGTAAGGAAACCGATATTTAAGACAATCAGTGTGAAACTTTGACTATAGAGACTTCGACTGTATAGAAGTTGGAGTGAGATCAACAATCGATATGAGACTTCGACTATGGAGAAGTCATAGTGACACTTCGACTTATGATCTTTATATGTCAATCAGTATCTATCTTCGACTTCTTGAAAGTCGCAGTGAGACTCCGACTTATGACTTTCCTTCATCAATCAGTATCTCACTTCGACTTCTTGGGAGTCAGAGTAGGACCGGTTTGGTCATCAATCGATATCACACTTAGATTTTTTCGGAGTCGGAGTGGGACCAGTTGTTCAACAATCTATAGCACACTGTGACTTTTCAAGAGTCGGAGTGAGACCAATTGTTCAGCAATTGGTAGCACACTTCGACTTTTCTGGAATCGGAGTCAGTATGATATATGTATACGATGTGTACTTAAAAAAAATATGGAGCATGTAGTAGAGTATGTGCGACATTCATTTACTATGTTATAGGATATATTCTTCAATGATATTATTATAGTGTATTTGAAGATTATTTATGCAGATGGGCATGCACTAATTTAACCAATTGCATTAATGATGCTCATGAGTTTTAGTTATCACCAAAACAAGAGATGGAAATAAGAGTGGTCCAACAATCTCCCCCTTTTTGGTGATGATAAAACTCATGAGAATTTTATAACATTATCATTAAAAAATAGGCATTAAGTAGAAAATTCATACATATAATATTCTCCCCATAATGCCCAATACATCTCCCCATAATACTCTATTTATCTCCCCCTTTTTGTCAATAGCCAAAAAGGAAGAATCTTACCATTGGCATTCTCACCTTTAGTTGTAGAGACTTCTTAGTTGAGTGAGAGGGGTTCAACAATATTTGTCATGAATTATCATCTCCCATTTTTAGTTACACCCCCTTGATGTGAGGCTCCCCCTTAGTTAATGTTTGTCAGATCTTCAAGGGTTCGTCAAATCTGTCCTCTATGTGTGTCGACATAGTCTTGAATCAGTCGACATCTATTATTGTATTTCACTTGCTATTCTGTTGGAGGCTTTTAGGAAGACTCCTTGCATATGTTCATAAAAAGGTACTTGCAAGCAAAATTTGTTAGTAGTACTGTTAAGGGACAATTAAGAATTCAAACACATCTGTGACTACTTCCTCTTCAAGAATGTCCTCCTTGAGAAACTTTAAGGCTCTTCTCAACCTGAGCTTCCTGTTGCTCCACTAGGGTGGATGCTTCCAACATATCGCCAACATGTAATTCTTTCAATAAAAGATAGTTAATCAAAGAATAGCAATAAACATTAATTATTCTGGGTTGCACATGCCTATTTTTCTTCTAATTGAAGTAAATATATCTTTAGGAAGATGTTTAGTAAAAAAGATTGCTAATTGATCATCTGTACTGTAACACCCCGGAAATTTAGTGATTTTAAAATTTAGAAATAAAGGGGAATAAATAATTCCGTAATTATCGGAATGATAAAACTTACGTACTATTATCGTACGAGAGAAAACACATCGGAAACTTCCGTAAAATTATAAATCAACCCCAAATATTGTCCCTAAGTGTTCCACAAAGGAATTTGTGCAACGAAAAATCTGATTGGTTGAGTGTACATCACACGTGACCAAGTTAACGAATTAGGAAACTAAGTCGGAAAAATTGTTAACACGGAAAATAACCCAACCATAAATTAATATAAACATATTGGAGAGACTTCCAACACCATGTATTAATGACCCATTAAGAAGATTGGGCCAATGAAGCACATTTGGCCCAAGGATAAAAATTTGGACAAGAAAATACCAAGAAATTCATGTATGTAATTATGCAGTGATTAGGGAGAGCAAATTAGGGTTAACATTAGTGGTAATGGCCATGCATGGCAACCCAATCGTGGCCAACCCTAGATGCCACCTTCCCATGGTGTAGCTACCTCGTTTGGGTGAGAAAATCCCAGATTTTGAAAGTAGAAAGCAGAATTCGCAGCCCCTTCCTAGTCCCATTAGACATGTAAATACACCCTAAATCTATAAGAACTCGTCACTAAACTCTTAGGGAAGGTTTGGCAACAAGTTGGGGTCATTTGGAGGCGGGCTAGGGCTTCAGAGGAGGAGGAGAAAGGCTGGGAACCGAAGTTTCCTCCCTCTTCATCCTCTGCTGCGTCCAGAACATCGACTGGTCTTAGATCTTCATAAAGGCAGGTGTTCTCAGGCCAAGATTAAAGAAAACCTATACCATATTGTAGAGCTTTGAGTCTATGTTCATTTGCACTTGATTTTCCCAATTTTCATGGAGTATACATGGTGTATTAGTCGTTTTCCCTAAGTATTGCACAGTTAGGGCGTTTCACGTTCTTCTCATTATGCACGCGATTTGATACTGAATTAAACTAAACTTCCTTCATGAAAGTTATTCTACTCGTAGTCCCAATCATCTTTCATGTTTAACATTTTGTCTAAATGTCATTAGTTAGAGAGTTACAAGTATGGTAAGCAAATTGCTGCATGAGATGTGTTTTCGGGTTACACATGACCTTTATGTTCTTCATATATTTCTCGTGATTCGAGACAGAATTAGATCTAACTCACAACATAAAAGTTCTTCCAATAATGTCCTTGACATATTTCATGTTGAGAGTTTTGTCTAAATGTCAGTACATAGAGAGATATAGGCATTGCATGAATATCGCACCTTGATTACTGTGTTTTCGGTTTGAGGTTTAAACCGCATCCAGTTCAGGAGACGCGATTCCAGCGCCTGGTATCACATCGGCCAGGTCTGATGTGATCCACTAAAAGGCGTCCTTGAGAGGCGACACGATCCTCGTGCTGACTGCTCAACGGCTGTGTGAGACTTCGTGCATACCTGGGAGTCTGTGCAAGTCTGAATCGCGGCGGTATCCCGGACGCGATTCAGGCAGTTTTCCCGCCCATCGGATTAAGTAATGATTTCCTATAAGGCGTCGCTATACCCCGACGTGATTTATCTTGAAAGGCGGCCGTGTAGGCTGACGCGATTCAGTTTCTGCATCGTTTGACCTATTTACCCGTACACTGTTTTGTAAAAACGTCCACTGTGTTGGACGCTATTCATAGGCCGACCCGAGCCTGTACTTTTCAGTCAGTCAGTCAGCATGTTAGTCTTTGTGGTCCGTCAGCATGTTGCATAGAGTTCCATAGTGTGCACTGGCCTAAAAGAAATCCATTAATTTGAAAGCAGTAATGATATGAATATGATTCTAATGTGTAAATATGATTGACCTTATGTTCATTTGATTATCTTGTGATCTTACTTATTGTCAATTGGACATGATAAGAATATGATGTGAATGTATGGGTGAACACATGTTAGCATAGACGTGTTTAGTTAAAGTGATTCATCATGGGTTGTATATGAGTTTCTTTAAGTTATATGCTTTCCGATGTTTCAGTTATTTGTTCATATTGCATACATGTTAGGAAAGATCTGTGACACGTCACTTACACCTTTGTACGAATATGCATACCTTTCTTGGGGAATTGAGAGCTCTCTACCGGTCATTCCGAATCGGCAAGACTAGCGATCTTTTCCTTAAGACCTTCGTAAGTCTCCACTCTCTATGGATTCCTACATAGAGGCCGAGCTGGTTGTACCATGAAGTACTCGGGAGGTAGAAAGCACATGTTCCGCGTACGATCTGTCATTAGTCATCCTCACGTCAAGACATTAATGAATTATGAAACATAAGAGACATGGTTATACTGCCCATTTGTTCTCTTGAGCTTTTGTCATACATCGACTCTATGAATAATCATGTCTTTCTTACTATGAGCTTGTCATTGAAACTCCGTGGCCATAATATGAATATGTTGTTCGGCACAATATGGGACTTCGGTCCATTTGACCAATGCCTGTGCAATAGGGGCCCTGTCTGGTCCTGGGGGGAAGAGCGCCCCAACGTACTTATTAACCGCGGGAGTATGGACTTGTGGTGCATGGCATGGCACTGATACTATATGCAAGATTTATGTGAATGTGCCTTCGTTTGATATGATATGATATGATAAGTTTGATTGATAAGTCTGATCACGTGAATACGTGATATCTGGGATATGGCCAATTCATTTGATACGATTCTACTCTTGAAATATCTGTCCATTATTTATGCAACTCGACATTTGATCTGATATGATATCCGTTCTACTCTGCTATTCAGTGTTAGTATTGCATGCATTGTCATCATATACATGTTCTTATCTTGCCTATTTAAATGTTAATCATGTATACTAGTGCCGCATAATATTGAGATGTAAATCCTACTGAGCTAGTTCGCTCACCCCTATCATCCTGTCCTTTTCAGGTAGTGATGAGGAACCAGAGGAGACTGATGGGTCAGGGAAAGAGTGCTGAGCAACTGCCATATGAGGAGTGATAGTCTAGGAATAGTTATTGAGTAGTCGATGTAATAGTGAAACTTTTTCATTTGAATAATGGGCCCTTTATTGGCTCGATTGATGTAAGGTTTTTAATTAGTTGAATGAATTGAATAAAGAGTACTTGGATGACAATATTATGGCCTCAAATGTGTTGTTATGTTAATTGTGACTCTGCGTTATTCAACTGTGATATGTCTATTTGTATCGTTCACGTCTCCCGGTATTTATTCCGATGTTAAATATCAGGGCGTGACTGTTGGTATCAGAGCCTTAAACTTTAGGGTCCAAGGGAATAGGAACATATAATGAAACTAGATCATACGAGTCAAAATTGGTCGTACCTAATGTGAGCTTGGGTAGAACCATGGGAATAGAAGTCACATGTGATATATTTAGATGACTGACTTATATTATTATCGTGGAAGGTACACTTACTATTCTTTCCCGACCTGCATATGTTCTATTTGATACGGGAGCTACGTATTCCTTTATATCTCGAACATTTGTTGATACCCTACCTGTGAAACCCGTCCCAATGAAATCTGGAATAGTTGTGTCAACCCCGATTGGTCCTGGTACCAATCTTACAAACCATATGCCATCTATTGAAGTGTTGATTGAAACCCAAAACCTACCAGCAAATTTAATTTGCATGGACATGGAGGGGTATGATGTGATATTGGGAGTAGACTGGATGTCTGAACATGGAGCTAGTATCAATTGTAGGAGAAGTCGGTAACCTTTAGCCATTACCCAAAACTAGTGTTCACAAGAGATAGAAACCGCAGGAGATTGTCCCTTATCTCGGCATTACAAGCCAAGAGGATGTTGAGGAATGGTTGTATGGCCTTTCTTGCTGCTGTTGTCATCACAAAGAAGGAAGTCAAAGTCGAGGACATCCATGTTGTTAGCGAGTACGCTGACGTTTTTTCAGAAGACTTTCCAGGGGTTCCTCCTGAGCGAGAGGTCGATTTTACCATCGAGTTGGTCCCTGGAGCAGCACCAGTATCTAGGGCACCATATAGAATGTCCCCCGCAGAACTAAAGGAATTAAAAGAGTAACTGATGGAACTGTTAGAGAAGGGATTCATCCGACCAAGCACATCACCATTGGGTGCACCTGTCCTCTTTGTCAAGAAGAAAGATGGGTCGATGAGGCTGTGTATAGATTACAGACAACTAAACCAGTTAACCATTAAGAACAAATATCCCCTGCCAAGATTGATGAGTTGTTTGATCAATTATTTGGAGATAAATACTTCTCTAAAATAGATCTCTTATCCGCCTATCACCAATTGAGGATCAAGGGAGAAGACATTCACAAGACAGCCTTCCGAAGCAGGTATAGGCATTATGAATTTATTGTTATGCCTTTCGGACTAACAAATGCCCCTGCAGTTTTCATGCTGTTGATGAATAGCATTTATCGCCCATATCTTGATAAATTTGTGGTGGTATTCATCGATGATATATTGATCTATTCCAAGACAAAGGAAGAGCATGAGGAGCAATTGAGGATTTCATTACAGATTTTAAGGGAGAATAAATTATATGCCAAGCTAAGTAAATGTGAATTCTGGCTTGAGGAGGTATCCTTTTTAGGACATGTGGTAACCAGGGATGGTATCGCTGTTGATCCACCAAAGGTTGAGGCTGTACTGAAATGGGAAAGACCAACAAGCATCACAGAGATCAGGAGCTTTCTCAGATTAGTAGGATATTATCGAAGGTTTATAAAGGATTTCTCAAAGATTGCAGTGCCATTAACCAAGCTGACCCGAAAGGAAAAACCATTTGTGTGGACCGATGAATGTGAAGAAAGCCTTAACAACTTGAAGTAGTGTCTGACTACTGCTCCTGTCCTCGCCTTACCCACTGAAGAGGGAGGATTTGAAATTTATTCAGATGCTTCTGGAATAGGTCTGGGATGCGTCTTAATGCAACAAGGGAAAGTAATAGCATATGCCTCAAGACAGCTGAAGATCCACGAAGTGAACTACCCGATTCATGACCTAGAATTAGCAGCTGTAGTATTCAACTTGAAAATTTGGAGGCATTATATCTGTGGTGAGCAATTTAAAGTCTTTTATGACCACAAGAGTTTGAAATACTTATTCTCACAGAAAGAGCTTAACATGAGACAAAGAAGGTGGTTAGAGTACCTTAAGGACTTTGACTTTTCCATTGAATTTCACCCTGGGAAAGCCAATGTAGTGGCAGACACTGTAAGTAGACAACCAGAGCTATGCTAGCTAGTATGATGCTGGGCGAATGGAAGTTACCAGAGCAATTTGCAAGCTTGAACTTAGACATGGGAGAAGGAAGGAAAAACAAGTAATGATTTCCAACCTCCAGATACAATTCGATCTACTGACCGAAATCAAGGAGAAACAGGGAGAGGATCCATTCTTAGTTGAGATCAAGGAGAAGCTAGAACAAAGACCTGACTTTACTCTATCGGCTGAGGAAATTACTATCCGAGGTAGAACATGTGTCCCTGATCATGGAGAACTCAAGAAGAGGTTATTAAATGATGCTCACCAGTCCAAGTACACGATTCATCCTAGATCAACAAAGATGTACCAAGACTTAAAAATGTCGTACTGGTGGCCAAACATGAAGAGGGATGTGGCCGATCATGTGTCATACTGTTAACATGCATGAAAGTCAAGGCCGAGCATTTTCGTACAGCTGGTGGATTGCTACCACTAGAAATCCCGGAATGGCAGTGGGATAGCATCGGTATGGACTTTATCATGGGATTGGCCAAGACTAGAGGTGGTATGGATGCAATTTGGGTAATAGTTGATCGATTGACTAAGTCAGCTCACTTCTTGCCGATAATAGTACCTGGTCAGTGGATGTATTGGCTGCACTATATGTTAAGGAGGTAGTTAGATTGCATGGGGTTCCATCTAACATAATATCAGATCGGGACCCTAGATTTACTTCACACTTCTGGAAGGGTTACAAGCAGCAATGGGTACTAAACTAAACTTTAGTACTGCCTCCATCCTCAAACTGATGGACAAACCGAAAGGACCAATCAAATTGTGGAAGATATGCTTCGTGCTCTGGTGCTAGATTTTAGAGGTCGATGGGATGATCAGTTGTACCTGATGGAGTTTGCATATAACAACAGCTATTAGGCAAGTATCAAGATGGCACCGTTTGAAGCCTTATATGGCAGGAGTTGCAGATCACCCCTTCGTTAGGAAGAGGTTGGGGAGAACCAATGGGTTGGACCTGACTTAATTGAGGCGGCTGTCAGAAAGGTTCAAATTGTCAGGGAACGTCTAAAGATAGCACAATCTAGGCAGAAGAGTTATGCAGACAAGAGAAGGAGAGAACTAGAATTTCAGGTTAGCGAACATGTTTTCTTGAAGGTCTCACCTTCAAGGGGAATTCAAAGATTTGGGATCAAAGGAAAGTTGAGTCCCAGATTCATCGGACCATTTGAAATTCTGGAAAGGATTGGTTAGGTGGCGTATAGACTTGCACTACCTCCACAGCTGGCGAACGGGCATAATGTGTTCCACATATCCATGCTGAGGAAGTACTTATTCAATGCCGACCATGTAATCAACCATGAGGACATGGAGATTCGGGAGGACCTGACTTATGACGAGAAGCCGATCAAACTATTGGATCGGAAGATTCAACGACTCAGGAATCGTACCATACCTATGGTGAAGGTCCAATGGAGTCGAGACGGAGTTACTAATGCTAACTGGGAAACAGAGGAAAGAATGAAGAAAAACCACCCAGAACTATTCTCAGGTACAAACTACCATTTTTGTGTAAATTTGGGGACCAAATTTCTTAAGTGGGGGAGGATGTAACACCCCGAAAATTTAGTGATTTAAAAATTTTAGAAATAAAGGGAATAAATAAATTCCGCAATTATCGAAATGATAAAACTTACGTACTATTATCGTACGAGATAAAACACATCAGACAATTCCGTAAAAATTATAAATCAACCCCAAATATTGTGCCTAAGTGTTCCATGAAGGAATTCGTGCAACGAAAAATCTTATTGGTCAGTGTACGTCACACGTGACCAAGTTAACCGAATTAGGAAACTAAGTCGGAAAAATTGTTAACACGGAAAATAACCCAACCATAAATAAATAAACATATTGGAGAGACTTCCAACACCATGTATTAATGACCCATTAAGAAGATTGGGCCAATGAAGCACATTTGGCCCAAGGATAAAAATTTGGACAAGAAAATACCAAGAAATTCATGTATGTAATTATGCAGTGATTAGGGAGAGCAAATTAGGGTTAACATTAGTGGTAATGGCCATGCATGGCAACCCAAATCGTGGCCAACCCTGTATGCCACCTTCCCATGGTGTAGCTACCTCGTTTGGGTGAGAAAATCCCAGATTTTGGAAAGTAGAAAGCAGAATTCGCAGCCCCTTTCCTAGTCCCATTAGGACATGTAAATACACCCTAAATCTATAAGAACTCGTCACTAAACTCTTAGGGAAGGTTTGGCAACAAGTTGGGGTCATTTGGAGGCGGGCTAGGGCTTCAGAGGAGGAGGAGAAAGGCTGGGAACCGAAGTTTCCTCCCTCTTCATCTCTGCTGCGTCCAGAACATCGACTGGTCTTAGATCTTCATAAAGGTAGGTGTTCTCAAGCCAAGATTAAAGAAAACCTATACCATATTGTAGAGCTTTGAGTCTATGTTTCATTTGCACTTGATTTGCCCAATTTTATGTAGTATACATGGGATTAGTCGTTTTCCCTAAGTCGTGCACAGTTAGGGCTTTTCCGTTCTTCTCATTGCACGTGATTTGATACTGAATTAGACTAAACTTACTTCATGAAAGTTATTCTACTGGTAGTCCCAATAATCTTTCATGTTTATGTTTGTCTAAATGTCAATAGTTAGAGAGTTACAAGCATGGCAAGCAATTGCAGCATGAGATGTGTTTTTGGGTTACACATGACCTTTATGTTCTTTATATATTTCTCAAGTTTCAAGACTGAATTAGATCTAACTCACAACATAAACGTTCTTCCAATATGTGTCCTCGACATATTTTATGTTGAGAGTTTTGTATAAATGTCAGTAGATAGAGAGATATAGGCATTGCATGAATATCGCACCCTGATTACTGTGTTTTTGGTTTGAGGTTTGAACCGCGTCCGGTTCAGGAGACGCGATTCTAGCGCCTGGTATCGCATCGGCCAGGTCTGATGCGATCCACTAAAAGGTGTCCTTGAGAGGCGACGTGATCCTCGCGCTGACTGGTCAACGGTTGCGTGAGACTTCGCTCCTACCTGGGAGTCTGTGCAAGTTTGAATCATGGCGGTATCCCCGGATGCGATTCAGACAGTTTTCCTGCCCATCGGATTAAGTAATGATTTCCTATAAGGCGTCGCTATACCCCGACGTGATTTATCTTGAAAGACGGCAGTGTAGGCCGACGCGATTCAATTTCTGCACTGTTTGACCTATTTACCTGTACACTGTTTTGTAAAAACGTCCACTGCGTTGGACGCTATTCATAGGCCGACCCGAGCCTGTACTTTTCAGTCAGTCAGTTAGCATGTTAGTCTTTGTGGTCCGTCATCATGTTGCATAGAGTTCCATAGTGTGCATTGGCCTAAAAGAAATCCATCAATTTGAAAGCGGTAATGATATGAATATGATTCTAATGTGTAAATGTGATTGACCTTATGTTCATTTGATTATCTTGTGATCTTACTTATTGTCAATTGGACATGATAAGAATATGATGTGAATGTATGGGTGAACACATGTTAGCTTAGACGTGTTTAGTTAAAGTGATTCATCATGGGTTGTATATGAGTTTCTTTAAGTTATATGCTTTCCGATGTTTCAGTTATTTGTTCATATTGCATACATGTTAGGAAAGATCCGTGATACGTCACTTACACCTTTCTATGAATAGGCATACCTTTCTTGGGGAATTGAGAGCTCTCTGCTGGTCATTCCGAATCGGCAAGGCTAGCGATCTTTTCCTTAAGACCTCCGTAAGTCTCCGCTCTCTATGGATTCCTGCATAGAGGCCGAGCTCGTTGTACCATGAACTACCCGAGAGATAGAAAGCACATGTCCGCGTACGATCTGTCATTAGTCATCCTCACGTCAAGACATTAATGAATTATGAAACATAAGAGACATCGTATACTGCCCATTTGTTCTCTTGAGCTTTTGTCATACATCGACTCTATGAATAATCATGTCTTTCTTACTATGAGCTTGTCATTGAACTCCGTGGCCATAATATGAATATGTGTTCGGCACAATATGGGACTTCGGTCCATTTGACCAATGCCTATGCAATAGGGGCCCTGTCTGGTCCTGGGGAAGAGCGCCCCAACGTACTTATTAACCGCGGGAGTATGGACTTGTGGTGTGTGGCATGGCACTGATACTATATGCATGATTTGTGTGAATGTGCCTTTGTTTGATATGATATGATATGATAAGTCTGATCACGTGAATACGTGATATCTGTGGATATGGCCAATTCATTTGATACGATTCTACTCTTGAAATATTTGTCCATTGTATATGCAACTCGACATTTGATCTGATATGATATCCATTCTACTCTGCTATTCAGTCTGTTAGTATTGCATGCATTGTCATCATATACATGTTCTTATCTTGCCTATTTAAAATGTTAATCATGTATACTAGTGCCCGCATAATATTGAGATGTAAATCCTACTGAGCTAGTTCGCTCACCCCTATCATCCTGTCCTTTTCAGGTAGTGATGAGGAACCAAAGGAGACTGATGGGTCAGGGCAAGAGTGCTGAGGAACCGCCATATAAGGAGTTGATAGTCTAGGAATAGTTATTTGAGTAGTCGATGTAATAGTGAAACCTTTTCATTTGAATAATGGGCCCTTTGATTGGCTCGTTTATGTAAGGTTTTTAATTAGTTGAATGAATGGAACAAAGAGTTCTTTGGATGACAATATTATGGCCTCAAATGTGTTGTTATGTTTAATTGTGACTATGCGTTATTCAACTGTGATACGTCTATTTGTATCGTTCACGTCTCCCGGTATTTATTCCGCTGCTAAATATCGGGGTGTGACATGTACTAACGAAATCAAGTAAAATATCCCCATTACTTACATGATTCCTAATGAAATGATGTCTGACCTCAATGTGTTTGGTTCTTGAGTGCTAGACAGGATTTTTTATCAAATTGATTGCGCTTGTGTTGTCACACAACATTGGAATTTCATGTAATTTGTGACCATAGTCTTCCGGTTGATGTTTGATCCACAGCAATTGCGTGTAGTAATTTTCAGCTACAATGTATTCTACTTCTGTTGTGGACAATGCTACTGAGTTTTATTTTCTAGAAGACTAAGAAATTAAGCATCCTGCAAGAAATTGACATGTACCACTAGTGCTTTTTCTGTCTATTTTGCATCCAACATAGTCAACATCACTATGTCCAAGCATTTGAATTCAGAACATCTTGAATACCATAAACCCAATTAACTTGTATTAATAAGATATCTAAAAATTCTTTTAACACATAATATGAGATTCTGTTAGATCAGCCTGAAATTTGGCACACAAACATACACTGAACATTACATCTAGTTTACTAGCAGTGAGATAGAATAAGACCCAATCATACCTCTATAGATATTTTGATCTACTTTCCTGCAATTGGATCACTGTCTAGCTTTATTTCTGAGCTCATAGGTGTACCTAAAGGCTTACATCTATCAAAACCATACTTTGAAAGCAAATATGTAATTTACTTGGTTTGACAAATGTGAGTGCCTTCCTTGATCTGCATGATTTGCAAGCCAAAGAAATAATTAAGTTCACCCACCATACTTATTTCAAACTCACTTTACATGAGATTTTCAAAGAATTTGCAAAGTGATTCATTTGTAGAACAAAAAAAATAATATCATCAACATATATTTGTACAATCAAGATCCCTTATGAAAATTTCATAATAAATAAAGTGCTATCTACTTTATCTCTTGAAATCATGTGATAGAAGATATTCACATAGTCTTTCATACAAGTGCTTAGAGCTTGTTTCAAACCATATAGTGCTTCTTTAACTGAAAAACATGATTTGGATATTTAGTAACTTCAAAACTGGTGGTTGCTCAACATAAACTTCTTCTCTTATGAAACCATTAAAAATGGCACTTTTTACATCCATTTGGTACAAATTGCTATTTAAAGACATGCATATGTTAATAGAATTCCGATGCCTCTAATCTAGCAACTAGAGAATATGTTTCATCTAAGTCGATGCCTTCCTCTTGGGAATAGTCCTGAGCTACCAATATGATCTTGTTTCTGGTGATCACCTCTAATTCATCCATTTTGTTTCTGAAAACACATCTAGTGTCAATAACCGGATGATCAGAAGGTCTAGGTATAAGAGTTCAGACCTACCTGCGTTGGAACTGGTTCTCTTGCATAGCTAGAATCCAAGATTCATCCTAGGCTTAATTTGAGATACAAATGCGGTGTAATCACAGAGAATAGTCATACCTCTAGTTCTTACCTTATATTGAGGATCACCTATTATATTTTCTCTTGGATGATCTGTAACAACCTGGATTTTCTTAAATAAATAGGAATAATAAAAATAATAATAAATTTATAAGACGTTTGATTAAATGCACATTAAACAACAGAGTAATGAATAAAAAATCGTCAGAAATCGATGTTCAAAGGCACAATTGATGTTAGATAGTAATCGATGCTCAAAAGAGCAATCAATGTTAGGTAGTAATTGATGTTCAAAAAAGCAATCGATATTAGATAGTAATCGATGTCAAGAGAGCAATTGATGTTGGATAGTAATCGATGTCAAAAGAGCAATCGATGTTAGATAGTAATCGATATTCAAAGGAAAATCGATATTAGATAGTAATCGATGTTCAAATGAGTAATTGAAGTTAGATAGTAATCGATGTTCAAGAGAGCAATCAATGTTAGATAGTAATCAATGTTCAAAAGAGCAATCGATGTTAGATGGTAATTGATATTGGTCCGTAATCGATGTTTAAGGACAATCGATGTGGGTCAGCAATCGATGTTTTCTTCAGTAATGAATGTTGCTCTGCAATCAATGTTTAAGGACAATCGATGTGGGTCCGCAATTGATGTTTTCTTCAGTAATCAATGTTTTAAGTAAGTAATTGTTGTTGGTCTGCAATTGATGTTTAAGGACAATCAATGTTGGTCTGCAATTGATGTTTTCTTTAGTAATTGATGTTAAAAAGAGCAATCGATATGTTAGCTTCTATTGACCATGACTAAATTGTGTATGACTTGTATATGACGAAGTTACCAGTTGTTTTTCAGACTATAAAACACGTGTTAATTATATATAACCCATAATAAAAAGGGAAAAGTATGGACCATAGAATCGTGACCAAGTCTAATAGAGAATTCCGAAACGGCTCTCTAGAACTAAACCAGATCGGAACATACTTGTTACGAGAAATGACTTCCATGGAGGTTCTGGAACATAATAGGACACCTACCAAGAGTTAGGAAACTAAAAACTCGAAGATTTAACCATCATTAGACTCCCATAATAACCCAAATTCTTGCCCCATGGAGAGAGAGTTTCTAAAGTTTTCCCTCTCCAATTGGGATGGGAATCCTCCAGGCACAAAAGGGATCAAGCTAAATACTACAATACCACTTTCCAGTTACAATAGGACTCCTAACAACCTAAATCTATAAATAATCGTCATAAGCCCTTGGGGGCAAGTTACCAACTTGTAAGGGACTTACGAAAGAATACCTAGAGCACCAGAGGAAGAGGAGATCGCCCAATCAGAGCATTCTTCCCCAGACCCCATTTTGCTTCATGTGCACAAAACATCTTTTTAGGAATGTCCAAAGGTAGATAATCTCTCAAGCAAAGATCTAAATAATCTCATCTATAGATAGTTCATGAACCCAGTAATTGGAGTCTATGTTTTTCCCGAATTCTCTCACCAAGATGCAATGTTTTTCTTGTTCAAGTTCCATTATTTCTTGAAACCGTGACCTCTTGTTTGTTTTTATACGCCATAAAATCCTTGGCAAATCCTTGCTTTCCTTTGAATATACCTTGTTAGGAATCCTGGGAGCTTTACTTTAAACTAGTTCCATAATTTATATCTGAGTTTTTCCTCTAGCCTTCCATAATTTATATCTGAGTTTTTCCTCTAGCCTTAAAACCATAAGTTCTGAACCACCATGCTATACTACCCTGGTGAGTCTGTCGTTATGTTCATGTAAATACTATAACACAATATCAAGAGATATTAATGGTAAACTATGCTAATTCTCTATCCAAAAGTTATGTGCACGATCTTATATCACCGTCCTTTGATTCTTTTTCACGAACACACACCAAAAAAAAAGGAAAAGAAATCCAAACTTTCTGCCAGTACCTACTGTGTGTTGTGCAGTAGATACTATCGTTGGTTTACTCGTTGTTTTATATGTATAACCTATAGTTCTCATCCCAATCTCTCTAGAATCCCATCTATTCAAGTTCTTGCTATACTATCATCTGTTTCTTCTTACTTTTATCTAATTTTGATACTCTATTAGCCTCCGACTGATTGTTTAAAGATGAAAAACATCATCAATGCCTGGTAATATTATAAGGGGTCTGGTCTGCACCTGGGAGGTGCGCCCAAAAGTGCTAGTGTCCACGGGGTATATTGATCAGAGTGTTTTGGCATTACACTCAAGTGCTAGTTATCTCAACTATCTATTGACAATCAAAGTGCTACACTATACATGAATTGTTGTTATGTGTAGTATCGTTAACTATGTTGTGCTATTCATGCTATGGTCAACTTGTTCTCGTACTATACTTGACACACATGCTATCTGTACCATGTTGTTGCACTATTATCTCTCGAATTACCTAACTTCTCCATCATTAGTCTCCCTACTTTTTATACATGTAATCACTTAAAATACTTGTTCTACGAGATATTAAGTCCTACTGAGCACTATTGCTCATCCTACATAATTATGATATGTCTTCAGGTGAGTATAATGATGATGAGGACCACACTCAAGAGGATGGGATCGATGAGCAGAATCAAGAGTGACAGTTTAGTTAGTTTTTTATTTAAGTATGATGAAGTTCTCTGGGCCCATAGTGAAGGCTCTGAACTAGTGAATGTAATAGACATGTGTGAGGAAAAGGAAATATAATTGGTTTTATAATTATTTATGACTATGTAGTGGTTTGATGGCTTATATCGCTCTATACTTGCATTTTATTAACTGCCTCACATCCCGATATTCTGCGTCGAGGCGTGACATGATCTCTGTGATACCTCAATTCTCTAGGAAGTCCTTCCTGTGTTTCTTATTGTTGTTGAAGTTCTTCTATTGGAGGATCTTCCTTGTCTTCACCTTTTTCTTCTAAAGAGGCTTGTTCCAGATCCCTGCACAAGTCTTCAACAATATCTTCTTCTTCTTCTATTATCTTAATATACGGGTTAGTTTCTTCAAATAAGACATGAATAATTTGTTCAATTGCTAATATTTTCTATTAAACACCATATATCCTATAGGTTTTGAAATATATCCTAATAGAAAACCTTCATCACTTTTAGCATCAATTTTTCATAGATTATCTTTACCATTGTTCAAAATGAAACACTTACAACCAAAAGGTTGAAGATGACTAATGTTTGGATTTTCCTCCTTGTCGAGTTCATATAGAGTCTTCTTCAGTATTGGTCTGATCATGCATCTATTGATAATGTAGCAAGCTGTGTTGACGCTTCTCTGCCTAGAAGTCTCTTTGTAGATTATATTTTGTAAGCATGTTTCAGGCCATCCCAAAAGTGTTATGCTCTTTCTTTCTACTACTCCATTTTGTTGGTGAGGTTCTTAGTGCGGAGAAGTTATGTTCAATACCATTTTCTTCACAAAATCTAACACATTCTTCATTTTTGAATTCCCCAACATGTTCAGATATAATGCTGATTATTTGATATTTCTAGCTCTTCTGTAGTAGTCTACTAACTAGAAACGCTGAGAAGGTTTTTGATTTGGCTTCAAAAATGATACCTAAGTGTATCTTGAATAATCATCTACACTTACATACCCATAGACCTTTTCTCCAAGACTTACTTTTCTTATAGGTATAAATAAATCCATATGAATGAGTTCCAATGGTTTAGAAGTAGTTATTAGAGTTTTGGATTGAAAAGATGTCTTGGTCTGCTTCCCTTTTGCACAAGCTGTACATATTTCAAATTTCTTCAATTTTAGCTTTGGAAGACCTTCAACTAGATCAAGCTTGACTAATTTCTTGATCACTGAGGTGCTACCCTGTCGTAGTCATCTATGTCATAAATTAGTCTCTTCACTCTTTGTAGTTGCAAGGCATAAGTTGACTTCTTTCAATTCTTCAGACTGAAGAGTGTACAAATTCTTAACTCTAAGTGCTTCAAAGACTGTTTTTCTATCCTTTAGAATAATACACTTGTCATTATGACATTTTACTAAGTGACCTTTATCACATAGTTGACTGATGCTAATAAGATTGTGTTTTAGTCCTTCAACACACATAACATCTTCTATTAGATCATTTCCTTTTATTCATATTGATCCACATCCTATCACTTTTGTTGTTCCATTGTCACCATATGTATTTGACCAATTTCACTTCTAAAACTTGTGAATAATTTTCTGTCTCCTGTCATATGCCTTGAACACCACTATCTAATACCATTTGGATGCTCTCAGGCGCCCCTGCATGCAAAGTTCATTGAGACTTTGGTACCCAAACTTTCTTAGGTCCTTGAAAGTTAGTTTTTTTCGGAATCCAATGCAAATGTCTAGTGGTGCAAGTGCTTACAGTGTGTTCTGATTGGTTGCAGTGACTGCAACACAAATCATATACATGCTTTGACTTTGTAGTGTTGTCAGTCTAAGTTTCTGTTTGTAAACATATTGATAACTGTTTTAGGATTTTTGATTAATTTTTCTTTCACAAACTTAGGAGTTGGGTATTGTTCAGGATAAACAATTTCCTCTTCATTTATTGGTGGTTTGTATCCTACTCCATACTTTTTTTTGCCTGTTCTAGCACCTTTTAATTTTGCCACTAGGAATATTTTATAGTTTGTTATTTTGTCTATGAAGCTCTTAAATAATCATTTTCTTCTCTCAATTTTTCTTCATCTTTTAATTCATTTAGATTAGTTTCAGTTCCATAATTTTACCATTTTTAGTTTTTAAATCTTCATATAACAATTCATTTGTTCTATTAGTTTCAGTTAAATGCTGACCTAATCCTTCCATTTCAATTTTTAGAAAAGTATTGGATTTTTCATGGTTTATCAGATTTAACTTAACAACATTCATTTGTTTAACTACAATTTTATATTTATCATATAATCTATTAAATGTATCTTCTAGACTATTGGATCAGATTCTGAACATGAAATAATTGTTTCAGAGGTTACCTGATCTAGTCCTGCTATAAGGGCTAGATTTACTTTTTCTTCTTCTGATTCTGAGCTTAATGTGTCTAAACTTGTTGCTTCTTCGTTATCCCAAGCTGCTGTCATTACCTTCTTCTTGTACCCTTTGTATTACTTTTCTTTCTCCTCCTTTTCTCATGCTTGTCAGCCTGATATTTTCTTTTGAGCTTTGGACATTCTGTTCTGAAGTGTCCTAGCTGCTTGCATTCATACAATTGGTTCTTTGTTCTTCTTGTCCTTTTTGAAGTATTTCTTGGATCCATACTTCTTCTTCTTAGCATGAATTCTCTTATTTTCTTTTGAGCTTTGGACATTCTGTTCTGAAGTGTCCTAGCTGTTGCATCATAACATATTAGTTCTTTGTTCTCTTGTCCTTTTGAAGTATTTCTTGGATCCATACTTCTTCTTCTTAGCATGAATTCTCTGAAATCTTTTAGACAACATTGTTTCAACATCACTGTCTATAGATTTTTCCTCATAGTCTTCAGAGATGAAGAAGAAGAATCTGCAACCTTCAAATAAGTTAGCATTTTCTTTTTCGAAGTGCTTTTAGAAAATCTTTCCATGTTAATTTCATGAGCCAGTAGAGAAGCAATTAATTTATCTATACCAAGTTCTATAAGATCATAGCCTCTTCAATTGCAGTAACTTTGGGAGTCCAGATTGAGTTAAAGATCTGAGAATTTTTCTAACTGTTTCTTCATTAGTAAGATTCTTACCTAATGAGCTTAAACCAACTATTATATTAGTGAATTTATTATACATTTTAGTAATATTTTTGTTAGATAATATTTTAAACTATTCATACTGAGAAACAATAATGTCTATTCCAGATTGTTTAACTTTATCAGTTCCTTCATATGTTACTTGTAATTTATCTCACATTTCTTTAGTAGTTCTACAAGCAGATAATCTATTAAATTCTTTCTTAGATAATGCACAACATAAATAATTTTTAGCTTTATAGTTTAGGGACATATTTCTTTTATCAGCTATTGATAATTCAGAAGAACCATCAGCAAGTATATTATATCACCTTGTTCTAATACCTACCACAGATCAAGTATGTGCCTCAAATGAAGCATTTCCATTCGCATCTTCCAATATGGGTAATCTTCACCATCAAAGAATGGTTGTCATGCCCCGCCAATTTAGCAGCGTAATAAATCGGGGAGGCATGAACAACATGCATGGTACCGTAAATTGCGCATACATTCGCAAATATCAGAGCAACTAATGAACAATAATTGCAATAAAACTCATCATTTTATTGATAATCATCTAAACTATTACAACCACTATTCAGAGCCAAACTAGGGCTCAATGACATCATTACATGGGAAAGAAATCTATAGCAATATCTAACTAGACTCTAAGTTACTAACACATTCCATCGCTATGACTCCAGGACGCTCATCACTCTAGTCCATTCCCGTTGGTGTGTGTAAGGTCATGTCCTGACATACCTAAAACACAATATCAAATAACGAAGGGTGAGCGGTAACGCTCAGTAGGACTTAATATCTCGTGTAAACAAGCATGCTTTAAGTGATTAATGTCTTGTAACGCAGGTAACTAGAGAGAACGATCAAGTATAGTCAAGGAGAGTAATAGTACAAGATAACAAGAGATTGATGGCATACTATATCAAAAGAACGATAGCATGCGATAACATGTGAATGATAATACATTTTACAAGAGTATGGCAAACTAGAATGATAGAGAAAATACCATATAACAAGATAGCATGTAATGAGATAGCGTGTAACGATATAACGTGTAAAGATATAGCATATAATGAGATAACGTATATGGTTGCACCAGGGTGCACTAGACGAGTACGACAATAGTCACTTTTAGGACAATATCCGTTTAATTATAGTACAGTACGTCTGAACTCCTAAGACTAATACTATAATAGTCAGTGCTAGCACAGTAATAGCACCGAAATGGTACAGTACGTCTGAACTCCTAAGACTAATAATATAACAGTTAGATGTCTAGCCAAAACATTATAGTCAGAACTGGTGCAATGCAGAACACCGTCAATAGCCCCTACAGGTATTTTCCGGTGGCTCTCTGCCCCCAGGACTAGATTGGAGCCCCTCAGACATTCTTCGTGCCCTGCACAGTATGCATTTGATACAGTAGAGTCACAAGACCCATATTATGGCGATAGACAGTCAAGTATAGTACAAGCAATAGGAGCCACAACAGCTCAAAGAGTCTCAAGCGTGTACTAGATGAATAGATGAGATAGTAGAGTGAACGTGAATAGATGAGAGTACCACGATAGTAGATGAGATAGGGATATAATCGTAAAACAACGTTAAACCACGATAGTAACAGTTGCACAGCACCAGGCCGAGTACCGACAGTCTGGTAGAAGTCACATCCGCCCCACTAGCCGTGTTGTGTACACGAGCCAGCTGGTCTGGCGTGATCACAAGATAAGAGAGAACTTACTAATGCCATGTGGATCGTACTGATCCCTAAAAGTGTAACGAATTTAACGGTACAACCAGCTCGGGGCTATGGACGTGCGCCAAATCCAAGAAGACTTACGGAGGCCTTGACAAGAGTCCCTGGCCCGAGAGTCGATTATTCCTGATGGAGAGGGTGTGTCCAAGTCAAGAGAAAGTGTGTAGAAACTGGCCCTTCGTGCCTCGAGTGCTCGAAGGCCGAGGACAAAATGATAACGATGTACAATTCACACGAATAAAACGAAGACATGTGTCATTTAAATATAGGGAATTAGTAGGTAATAATTTCACTTAATTACTAGATACATTATTGAGTAATTAATAGGGTCAAATGGCAAACATTAATGATATGTGCGCAAGTGTAGAGAGATCTGAGAATATGATAAGTCGTGCTCACGGCTTTTAATTAACAGAAATATTTAAATATTATTAAATAAAAATATCAGGCCATTTATTAGCTTAACAGTACATGGTTTTAACTTGTACAATGGTTAAACTGTATATAAAGCAGGGACATACGCACATTTAAGTTCTGGCCGAAATCTTAAATCGCGGCGGGGAAGCCTATCGTGATTCAGGTCGCGACGGGGCGGCCGGGCGTGTCAGGTGAACCGTCCGGTCTGGCCCGGTTCAGGTGGATATCGTGGCGGCTTGGTCCACTACGTTCGTAATGCGACGTGACAACGGGGCGCGACCCGGTTGATATCGCGGTGGGTCGCGCCCATCGCGATATCGAAGGGTCCGGCCCTTTTCCATTTTTCTAGGGTGGATCCTGTTTGATTACATGGTGCTTAAATTCAATATAAAATTACACGATGATCCAAAAATCACGAAACTAGTTTTAAACGAAAGTAGACACATAGATCTATCAACATGCATGATTAATTTGAAAATAGACAATGTTTAGGTATGCTGTGATCAAGGGACATATTAGTGACCTAAACATGCGCAGACATGGTTCAACAAATTAATTAGAGATGGATACATGATAAAATTAGGCAAACTGGGGGCGTTTGAAAGCTAACATGATGTAGTATTTATGAGAATTTTCTCATGGCATGGATCCTGTATGCTCGAGGTTTAAGAGTAAACATGAAGGGCCAGGTTCATGGAACTGGTAGGGATTCAAAGAAATAATTCTCCTTATAGGAGATCGAAATGGAGCGAAACCAAACGGCTTTTGCTCAGAGCATGAGGTCTTCCTAGGGTAATTTTTACACGAATTTGGCTTGAGATATGGCCTACCTTTCATGCATTTAAGAAATCCTAGAGCTTGAAGATGAGATAGAAGATGAAATCCTCTTGCTCCAAGCTCCTTCCTTCTTGCTCCTCTCTTCCTCAACTGCTCTCTTCGTCCCCTAGAGCTACAGCAATGATCTATGGGGTGGTAGGGTCGAATTGGGGTGTGTATGGCTTAGTTTAAGAGTCCTACTCTTCTAGAACTCTCATTTCCTATTTAATCTGAATTTTCCTTATTTATCTCCTAATTTCTCTCCTTTATCTCCTGTTTAGGGTTTGAAAAGAGCAAATTTCCTGGGGAATGAATTAGGAATTTAGGACTCTTTTAGGATATTTATACCCTTTTTAATATTTTATCTTACCCATTTTTAATTTATTATTAATTAACTCCGAATTTCTACATTTATCTCCCCTATCCTAGCATTTATCCACTAAATGGCTTAGGGAGAGATCTAATTTTGTGGGTAATAGATTAGGATAGGATTAGGACTCTTTTAGAGATATATATATTCATTTATTATTTATCTAATCCATTTTTCTAATTATTGCTATATTTAATACGAATTTCACTTAATTAACTCCCATCTCATGGTGGGCTCTTCATATTAGGGTCTAACAATCTATGTTAGGACTAATAATAAAACCCATTACTAATTTAACTTAATGGGTATTAATTTAATTCCAATTATTCACCCTTTATTCTTATTAAATCTATTTATCACACTTATTCAAGTAGTTTTATATTTTTAATTCGATTCAATATTATTTATGCCAGTATTTCTAATCTTCATCATTTGGGCTCTTACTCTTGGCCCAATATCTCAGGTGAACCTAATTGTACAACCCATGTACTTACTTTACTTATTAGATTTTTAATTATCCTTTTGTAGAGAATTTATTCATTGGCCAAAATTTGTCCATTGGTCCAAATAACATAATGGGTTATCATACCATATTATTTAAAGTCTACTCATATGTTTATTTTTATTTATAATCCACTTTGGCTCATAAAATAATGGGTTCTCCGACTTATTCCTAATTATACTAATAAATCGCATAAATTCTTAAACTTGATCTACATGATTTTTCTGTGCCCAATTTCTTGATAGTCATTAGAGAATATTATTTAATATATTATTATTTTTTACGAAATTTTTATATGGGTTTATACGCATGTGATAATAATGCATACCTTTTTAACCGGTTGAATATTAATTATAAATTTCGATTTATCCATAATTTTTAATGAATAGATTTTCTGGGGTACTACAATGGTGGTCATGTTATAGACTTTCTGTAACGGCCCTGGATATTTATACCCGATAAGGGTCCATATCCAGATCCGCCTCCCGCGATCGGACTGGAGTCTAGCAAGGGATATCACTAACACGTGTCCAGTATGAATATAAAAGACCACAATTAAATTATATAACACAAGAAAGTACAAGTGTATATAACTATAAACCACAATGTACAATAGTCCACTATTACAATATTACATGTTCAAATAAAGAGTACAACTACCTAGGGCATATCCCGAGGGAGAGCACAAGCTCAAACGACTCAACTACTCTACTGCTGGTGGTACAAGTCTACACGACTCCTGCGTAACCACGCCAAAGTCGGCCAACACCTAAAACAGACTGTAAGGGAGTGAGCCTCAACAAGTCACTGGCTCAGTAGGGACCTCCCACAAAGAAACCAATAACAACACAAGAGACCTCAACACCAAAGGGTCTCACTGGCAACACCGGTAGCCGAAACATAACATGCACACACACGCATGCTAATCAACAACAAACTATAAACACCCCGGCTAAACCCCAGTCTTCGGAAACTAAAGAGAAATGCAGGACTAGTTCAACACCGCTAGTCCGCCCTACAACCAAACCACCTCGACTACTAGCTTCACCGACAGACCACTGCTTAAGCTACAGTCTCACTGGCAAACCAGCCGCACAAAGCATTGGGTTTGGTAACGACCAGCCAACACCACATACCAAACCATAACTAGAAATACATGGTACGAATTTAAATAACACACAACACGTGCAGAGTCACACCACAAGACCTCCACAGTACGCACGGTCTCACCTCAACACCAACTGAGGTTGGGACTCACGTAACATCACAACACAACTCTATCGACAAGGGATATATGTACCTGCTACCACGAGGTACAACACCGAACCACAGAACCGTGCCACCTCCAGGGCACACCACAACGGTTAATGGTATTACGATGATAACCTTAACCAGCGATTCATACACAAACCACAACCAGTGGTCAAACATGAGTCGGTACGGAGATGACGCCAGCACTCGGGAACGGACTACTGGTTCATGACACCTGTATCCAACCGGACAACAAAGCACAAGAACTACCCCTATAGTTCTCGTAGTCACGGACGGAGGTCCAACTGCCGCTCACAACAACAAGCCAAGAACTGTGGAGACTAACTAACCACCACAACCTGCAGGTCACACACCCCCGCAGGCCCATCCTGACACCTTAGGAACTCTGGTCGAGAACCTAAGTGAGGCACTCGAATAGGACTAGCTGGGGACCGTGTCGACTACTAGTGTCCGTCCCCAACCAAAGAGCGCGCTACAAACGGCTACACGCACAAACACAATCCATTGCCCCATGTTGTCTTTCCCCTCAACCGGACGTACAACTCTAACACAACAAGAGGGTGTCCAAGAAGACGACACAGACCTCGACGGTAATCCGGTATCAGGACAAGCCCAAAGCATTCAGTGCTAGGGTAATCGACTAGAGACGTATTCCGGAATAGGCGCCGGACCACCAAACTCGGCAAACACACATACCACGATATTCATACTTATATAACCTTAGGTACAACCCATGGTACACAAGTGTAAGGAATAGCTTATCATCGATCACTCTGTGAACCTCACGACATCCTACACTCAACCGCTCATTAATGGGGTCATCACATGACCGCCAAGACCACACATTAGACTTATACACACTGACCATTAAACACCTATCTTAATACATAAACATGCTTAACATAAGTCATAAACATACCATAATAATATCGGATTAAAACATACCTATCATTGGTCACCCGTGACCGCTTGGAAATTCATGCTTCATAACACAGTAAACATTACCACAGTCTTTAAAGATATTAACAAACCCGGGATAGGTCTATAAGGACCTTCACTGCCCAACGTCCAACACAGAACGACCATAGAAGCCAAAAACATCGGAGACAATCGACGCCTACAAATTCATCGACCAATTTGGGACGCCTTCTAAACGTTGTCGTGATAGGGCCAAGCCTCGCGACAGTGTCGCGTCAGCCCTTCCAGACGCTATTAAAAATGTTGTCGCGACAAGCCTTAGCGACGTGACCAAGTTGCGTCGGCCTGACACGACGCCACTTGACCACTACCGGTCAAACCTGTGGTCAACCCATAGTCGCGTCCCACCTTGTCAGTGCGTTTAACACTAATGCGACAGACCACAAGGTCGCGACCTCACAACTGACTTAACAAACACATCGGAAAGCAGAACGCGTCGACAAAATGCAACGTGTTCAACGAATCACGGCGGGGACTCCGACGCGACTCCAGTTTGTCTGTGACATCAATCACAGACCGAACCCCACACTCCCACATGAGAGAAACCACACATAGGCTAACAAACTTCAATCAAAAGCAGGAAACACAATCCAAACCATAGCACACCCCCACACATGCTCCAACCCTTAATCCCAAATCCAAACATGCTTTTAAACAATAACACAAGGTAGGAAGTCTCCATACCAGCTGGAAGACGCCAAAACCTCCTCGCTGACGGCACACCCACCTCCGAGGTCGTCTCGTGTGGTTCCCCGCACCGCAGGACAGCCGGAAGTCGGATTGTGAAAAAACCACCATCATGGACGCCACAGATCCTCCCTGCGCCGGACAGAGCATCCTCTCCTCTGTTGGCCGAAATGAGCTTTTAACACTCTGATCGAAATCGCGTCCAAGGCAGACACTACGTTTAAACCCTTTAAACGCGTCCCCATGTCTGACGCCAAACGGAAACCCGTGCCACGTGTCACAGAGGCGGTTCCTGGAATCGCTGTCCAGAAGGCTGATGCGTTCATAATCACGTCGCCTTCCTCCGTCGTGATTCCAGACAGTGAACTAGCAGTGCAAATGGGCTGGCATATCGGCCCAAGTGGATACATTCTTTGTTGCTCTTGCTTTTCAAATCACTGTACACAGACTACTTTGATCTGCTCATTTTCATACCTTTCCTGCTTTAACCTTTCTCTTTCATAACTACTCTGCTTTTCCCTTTCTCTCTATTTCTTTTCCTTACTTGTTCTGTCCAATTGGTCTGATCCATCTTTTCTTTATTTTCTGGCTGTAATCGATTCCACCTTCGTGTTGGACATTTTATCTCCTTTGACTCAGCCTGCTTCCACACTTTCCTGGTTGTGCTAGCAACATCCTTTTTCTGGGCCGCTTTACATCCTCAAATCTTTTATTAAACACTGCTCCACTGTAGTGCCTTACCATGTCATAACCTCTTTCAATTCTCAAATTTTCTGGTGCCATTTCATTTCTATTTATCATTGCCTACTGTTCTCTGCTTTATCTTTCTTTATTCTCTCTTTATACATTCAACTGCTAACTACTTGCTTTCCACTTTCACTATTACTCGAATCCCAGTTGGATTCAATTCCCATTTCACGTATTTCTTTATTTATTCTGCTCCATCAACTACCACTAGCCTAAAACACTGGAGTTTCCTGATCTACTTTTCTTTCTATATCCCATATATAGGTGCTTCAACTTTAAATTCTGCATTATGCCTCGAGACTATTGGCACATCTTGCTAGCCTTGCATTTTTCTTATCTTTTAACCATCTTCTCTAGCTGATTTTTCACACAGCCTCTTCATTATTTCCAAAATATTGTTCTCATCACTTTAACTCTGCAATTTCTTATCTTACATACTACTGTACTGACTATTCTGCACAAATTCCATACTTCTCTTGACTAACTCTTTTGCACACAAATGTCACATTTTCTTAAATCTTTTTCCTTAATTAATCACCCTTTCCTTTCTACGCTTATCCATTCCAATTATTTACATCACATTTCTCTTTCTCGATTTTATTCTGCTATACTGGACCATATTCACTGTTCCTTAACTGATCTGCCCTATTTTTTTTTCTTTTTACATTACTTCAGAAATATTTTCCACAAATATCTCTGCTCAATTTAAAATTCATTTTCCATATACTAACCTGTAAATCCTTTCCTGATTATTTCCTAAATCATCTGCTTCCATTCTCTTTCTTTTTTCCTGGTCCATATTCTGCCAACTGCCAATATTACAAGTGCGGTGTTTTCCTCTGAAGCACTTTACTAACTGGTTAGCTTCAATACATCCTTCACACTGTAATTCTTATTACCATGTAATCTTCTTTTCATTCATGTTTTGCCACAGCCAGACTCCAACATATCCCTTTCAAATTCCATAATCTGCTCAGCCTGATTCTGTAACCAAATACAACTTCTAGTCATTACTAATTCTGTAGTCTTCAATAAAGTCTTCCACAGAACCTCCACAAATTATCGTCTGCCACGCATACATCTTTCCTTTTAAATTATTAGAAGAACTCTACTGTGCATTAATCCCTATTTACTCTTTCTTTGCTCAACTATTCACCTTGGCACCTTCTTATGCAAATCTTTATTATCACAATTTCTTTATACCAGAACTATTCATAGCAACTTCTTATTCCCAAACCCGTGGGTGCAACCAATGCTAACCACACACACTAATGTAGTATGGCTGCCACAACTATTGCCCCTCTGCTATCATTTTCTCATCTGGGGCTGATCCACTTTATACATTTGTCACAAATCTTTCTTTACATCTTAATCACAATGTTCAAACTATTTCATGATATTATCTGGCGCAAATCTCAACACAAAGATCACCTCTATTAAGGTTCTCAATCACTTATACACTTAATTATCTTTAATTATACATTACTCTATTTCTCATTCCAACTCTAATTCCTCTGCTATTCCATCATAGCTTACTTTATCTCTGTCTTTGCCCATTTCTATTTTTCATTAAAACATTCTTATCAAATTTCATATCTGAAATCACTAATCGTTCTAGCTTCATGCTGCGAATTCATTAAGTAACTCAACTGCCTTTGCCCTTGACACATTGAGTATCCACTCAATTTATATCTGTAATCTTACCATTTTTCTGCCATTTCTAACATCGGCTAGGTTTACACACAACCTTTTCATATTTATTCACTTTTCACAGTCTGCATTTCTTCTAACCACATCCTTTCTTGCTACTACCAACAACTGCGAAACCAACATACATAATTCACATAACAAAAACTTACGTGAAAACCATTTTAAATCACGTAAATCATAGACTTACTACCAGCAGTGGACATTAATCCATGTATTGGGACATTGTACCTTCAATGTCTTTTCATATTCTAACTGGACTATTGCTCTGATACCAACTGTAACGGCCCTGGATATTTATACCCGATAAGGGTCCATATCCAGATCCGCCTCCCGCGTTCGGACCGGGGTCTCGCAAGGGATATAACTAACACATGTCCAGTATGAATATAAAAGACCACAATTATAGTATATAACATAGGAAAGTACAAGTGTATATAACTGTAAACCACAATGTACAATAGTCCACAATTACAATATTACATGTCCAAATAAAGAGTACAACTACCTGGGGCATACTCCGAGGGAGCACAAGCTCAAACGACTCAACTACTCTACTGCTGGTGGTACAATTCTGCACTACTCCTCCGCATACCACACCACCAAAGTCGGCCAACACCTGAAACGGACTGTAAGGGATGTGAGTCTCAACAAGTCACTTGCTCAGTAGGGACCTCCCACAAAGAAACCAATAACAACACAAGAGACCTTAACCCCAAAGGGTCTCACTGGCAACACCGGTAGCCGAAACATAACATGCACACACACGCATGCAAATCAACAACAAACTATGAACACACCGGCTAAACCCTGGTCTTCGAAAACTAAAGAGAAATGCAGGACTAGTTCAACACCGCTAGTCTACCCTACAACCAAACCACCTCGACCACTAGCTTCACCGGCAAACCACTGCCTAAGCTACGGTCTCACAGGCAAACCAGCTGCACAAAGCATCAGGTTTGGCAACGACCAGCCAACACCCACATACCAAACCATAACTAGAAATACATGGTACGAATATAAATACCATACAAAACGTGGAGAGTCACACCACAAGACCTCCACAGTACGCACGGTCTCACCTCAACACCAGCTGAGGTTGGGACTCACATACCATCACAACACAACTCTACCCACAAGGTGTACATGTACCTGCTACCACGAGGTACAACACCGAACCACAGAACCGTGCCACCTCCAGGGCACACCACAACGTCTAACGATTTTACGATTATAACCTTAACCAGTGATTCACACACAAACCACAACCAGTGGTCAAACACGAGTCGATACGGAGACGACGCCACCACTCGAGAACAGACTACTGGTTCATGATGCCAGTATCCAACCTAGACAACAAAGCACAAGAACTACCTCTTAGTCTCACAGTCACGGATGGAAGGTCCAACTGCCGCTCCACAACAACAAGCCAAGAACTGTGGAGACTAACTAACCACCACAACCTGTAGGTCACACACCTCGCAGGCCCAAGCCTAACACCTTTAGGGACTCCGACTGAGAACCCTAAAGTGAGGCACTGGAACAGGACTAGCTGGGGACCAGTGTCGACTACTGGTATCCGTCCCCCAACCAAGAGCACGCTACAAACCGCTACACGCACAAACACAAGCCATTGCCCCCTGTTTTCTTTCCCCTCAGTCGGACGTACTACTCCAACACAAGAGGAGGGTGTCAGGGAAGATGACACAGATCTCGACGGTAATCCGGTACCGGGATAAGCCCTAAGCACATATTGCTAGGGTAACCGACTAGAGAGGTATTCCAGAATAGGCGCCGAACCACCAGACTGGGAAAACATACGTACCACGATATTCATACTTATATAACCTTAGGTACAACCCACGGTACACAAGTGTAAGGAATAGCTTATCATCGATCACTCTATGACCCTCACGCCATCCTACACACAACCGCTCATTAATGGGGTCATCACATGACCGCCAAGACCACACATTAGACTTATACACACTGACCATTAAACACCTATCTTAATAGATAAACATGATTAACATAAGTCATAAACATACCATAAAAATATCGGATTATAACCTTGCCTGTCATTGGTCACTCGTGACCTCCTTGGCAATTCATACTACATAACACAGTAAACATTACAACAGTCTTTAAAGAATATTAACAAACCCAAGCTAGGTCTATACAGGACTTCACTGTCCAATGTCCAACACAGAACGACCACAGAAGCTAAAACAAGTTGGAGACAGTCGATGCCTTACAAATCGCGTCAACCAATTTGGACGCCATTCTAAACCTTGTTGTGATAGGGGCATGCACCGCGACAGTGTCACATCAGCCCTTCTAGACGGTATTAAAAACACTGTCGCGATAAGCCTTAGCGAAGCAACCAAGTCGCGTCGGCCCGACACAACGCCACTTGACCAAAACTGGTCAAACCTTTGGTCAACCCATAGTCGCGTCCGACCTTGTCACCGTGTTTAACACTAACGCGACATACCATATGATCACGACCTCACAACTGACTTAACAAACACATCGGAAAGTAGAACATGTCGACGCGATGTGACGCGTTCAACGAATCACGGCGGGGACACCCGACGCGACTCCAGTTCATCTATGACATCATTCACAGACCGAACCCCACACTCCCACATGGGAGAAACCACACATAGGCTGACCAAATTTCAAATCAAAGCAGTAAACATAATTCCAAACCATAGCACACCACCCACACATGCTCCAACCCTTAATCCCAAATCCAAACATCCGTAAAAATAGTAACACAAGGAAGGAAGTCTTCCTACCAATAGGAAGACGCCAAAACCTCCTTGCCGATGGCACACCCACGCTCCAAGCGTTGTCCTCGCGTGGTTCCCGTGCCGCACGGACCACCGGAAGTCGAGATCGCCGGAAAAACCACCATCAGGGATGCCACAGCATCCTCCCCTGCGCCGAACAGATCATCCTCTGCTCTGTCTGGCCGAAACGAAGTTTTTAATACTCTGATCGAAATCGCGTCCAAGGCCGACTCCGCGTTTAAACCCTTTAAATGCATCCCCCCCTGTCCGACGCCAAATGGAAACCCATGCCACGTGTCACAGAGGTGGTTCCTAGAATCGCGTCCAGCAAGGCTGACGCGTTTATAATCGCGTCGCCTTCCTCCGCCACGATTCCAGACAGTGAACCAACAGTGCAAATGGGCTGGCATATCGGCCCACACTGCTCACTCTGTGCACAGAAAACCCAAACATAGCCCATTGACCATATGTTGGTCAAGAGCACCACACATAGACCAGATAAACCCGGATCCAAACGACCATACTATTACACTTTCCTTTATAGTGGTGAGCTTCTGCTGCCATCTCTTCTCAAATCTTTCGATTCTTCTGAGAAGATCACTTGTTGGATCGAGGTGGAGCTGGCTCTATACTACTTGTTGGTATCCGGTGAATGAAAAAGCTTTAGATGTCCTAGAGGGGGGTGAATAGGACTTCTTACACTATTAAAATTTATCTGAAAATAAGATAACACTAGATAGTATCATTAGTACTTAGTATGTGTGTAATGACCCTCCTTATATCGGTACGATTATACCAATCCACATCGATATAAAGGGCGTCATTACAGTGGGACATTTACCCACACAACACAACACAATAAGCTGAGATGTACATAAATAAACAAGAGAGTACAACAGAAATAAAAGAGATCTTATTCCATCATCATTCACATAATTCCACAGTCTATATAGTGAAAGTAAAAAAAGAACAATTGTCCACATTATACATGTCCATATGAAATAGCATTATCCATAACATTGTTTACATACTATGGAAACAAAGTAAATATGTAACTACGCAGTGATCTCCACAAATATAGCTACTTCTCATGCTCGGAGTCACTCCTCACTAAGTCCTCCTCAAGTACAGGGACACCTGTCTAACCTGTATCTCAAAGCAAGTATGAGTCTTCTAAAAAGAAAGACTCAGCAAGCAATCTAAGGAACATCCTTACACACACGCTATTCTTATAATCCATAAGAGAAAATACATGGTACATGCTTCATTTCAATTTAACAAATACATCAGCAACCTACACATACTTTCTACACATAATATATACATGATTCATGGTTTCAAATTTTATTCATATCACTTCACAATTATATGCAATTTGATCATGAAAATATGCACCCAATAACTAACAACCCTAGCATGATATGTAAACATTTTCACATGCTTTTATAACACTTATTCACATCTTAAGCTTATTGTTTTAACAAAATTGTATCACATTCACATGTTTTCACATCATTTCACATGCTATCACGTTCACATAACACTATAACATATTCACATTTCACATATTCATATTTTCACATTTTACACTTAATTTTCCGTGACACATAGTCTTAACCACCACAAAGAAGGACACACATTCACATAACACATACCCGTCATGTAGGCAATACAGTGACGAATCTTGGTAACCGCGCAGAATCGGGAGAAGCTCTCTTCACCCTAACCAGTGGTACTTGTCCACCTCTAGGATTTCATCTTAATGCCCCTAGGATATCACATGCACATTGAGCCTTCCCATAAGGACTTTACTATAGTACGGCTCCACAGCCTTCTATGGCAGCAGTGTCATTGTTGGCACAATTTACACATTATCACTTAATCACATGGTTCCATTTACGTATATACACAATTTACCTCATTCACATGCACTCTAATGTAACATACATGTTTCAGTTTACAAAACATGATATTACTATTTCACAGTGACAATTTAACAATAACAGTGCTTAATCATGCTGCAAATCACTAAATTTTACATGATTTGAGTTAAACATGCTTAATATGGACTAATTTCTTTTGTTAAAACACAAGCAGTACTTACTGACATCCAAACAATATCAAATTTTTATCACCAACTCTACACATGTAATATGTCATATTTCTAAATTTGTAGATTTTTCGCAATAGCAAAACTATTTTTTTTATTTTAAACCAGGATTCATGCAAATTTTCCAAAATAATCCATTCACATGTTAGACAGTACAACATATGGTTTTAATAGGTCAAGAACATGAAAGCAGTCACTCCAAGGTCATGATAATTTTCTGTAAGCCTAAAATGTAACATAACTATTTATTCAGAATTAATCTCAATCAAAACATGCTTATTTCCTCAATACATAAATTATATTAAATAAAACCCAGTTCAATAATTCGACAGAACCTCATGATATGACCTAAGATAGTATCCAACCAACCACAAATTTTACAGAATGTTTAGATATCCAAAAGTCCAAAATCATAGCACAGACATGATCAACACAATTATGTGAAAACAAACGAACATGGCGGCAAGGCCCTTACCGACAAGGTGTGTTAATGGCACACGATGTTTCTGCCAACTCAGGATCTTGACGGCAACAAGCTTGCCGTCAATTTCCTATATGCAAAAGGTGCAGACTCAATGCAAACAAAATGGAGAATTGGGGATTCCAGGACATGAATAAAATTCTATAAAATTCCTGAGACCTAGGGGACATGTCTAGGGACATTAACCCTCGATTACTTGTCTGTAAATAAATCACTAGGGGTTTGATTTGGTCAAGGAAGCCCTCCTCAGCCAAGCCAAGAAGGTTAGATTCTCCACCTCAAATCCAGTCCTCCTTGTTGCACAGAAGGTCCCTTGAACTCGGGGATGATTCCTCAACACCAGAAGCTCCTTCCATTCGCAGAAGATTGCCAGAAAGACCACACAATCGCTGGATCAACCCTTGCAAAAAGTCTCTTCTTCTCACAAGAAACCCTAGGTTTTCTCATAAGCCAAAAGACCTAATCTCGTCAGAAACATTAGGTTTTTATAGGGCTAATGGGTCGGGGTACGCTTAGAATTAGATTTCGTACCGTTAGGGACAGTTTTCCAAATCGAGAACCAGAGAAAATGCAGCCATTTTTAAATTTAGAATCGCAACATAACTGGGAAATAAATGGCCACAGTGTTGTCGTTATCAAGAAGTCAGCGTCCATCGATCTGGACGTCAACATGAAGTCAACGGCACACTGGTTACCGTCAACCTGCCCTTAACGTCAATGGATGTTGACGTTAACTGGGATTTCGGTAGAAAACAGAACATCCAATAACCAATATACAGTATTTAGATACATACAATATGTATAGTATTATTTAAATAAAATGTGCACATAATTAAATTAATACAATATGTACAGAAATAACATTTATATACATATGCACATAAGTAAATAAATAATTATAATATACACAAAGTTAAATTAGCATACTATGAACAAAATTCGAGGGCCTTACAATGTGTGTGTGTGAAATAAGTGAAAACTTGGCAGAAACAATCACCCAAAGTGCATAGAGAATTTATCCTTGTTCGGACCTCCTATCAATTAGGAGTCCTACATCCAATCCCTAAGCACTCCTTGGGATTTCCACTAATTGCCAAGAACACTTCGCCTTCTCTCAATCGAGAGGTATTACACCCACTTGCTCCCAAGAAAGTCTTCCCTTCAAAGAGGGATATTACAACCTTCTACCGCAATAGGCCCTCCCTTCTACAAAAGGGGAACTACAAGGATCAAAACCCCTACTTGTTACAACTTTGAATGATGTACATAGAGTGCTTGCTCAGAGAATGAGCAAATACAAAAAATTAGAAAGAGATATATAAATAATAGTGAATGCTCTAACTCTTTCTGACTAAAGAAGGTGGACTGAGATGATCTAGAACAAGTGAACACCACCCAAAAGCTTCTAAATGTAAGAGAGTAAGGAAGTCACAGCTTGAACAGATGGATCTCTTGAGATCTTATGAGTGTGGAGACTTCTCTTCTTTCTTGTAGTTGTATACACTCATGCATCTATGTCTCTCATTGTTTCCTCTATCTGCTCATTCGTCTCTTGTTCTTCTCATTTCCTTCATCTTGTCTTTCAAACTTCAACTCCTTATATAACCTTCAAAGTTCTTCTCTCTTGTTGGGAAAATGGTCATTTGAATTTGAAAGTTGGGTCATGAGACTTGAGACTTCTTAAGAGGTCCATCATCAGATCATCAGATCTTTGAGTCTCAACGGCTTCTAGGCTATACAGGTAACTGCATGGTTCTATTCAGACAGCTTTAATAGATATCTGCAAGCACCATACCATGCACAGTCTTTTCTCTTTATCGTGGTTAGACTTGTGAGGTATAATAATTATAGAATGTAAGACACAAGTCGTTTGCAAGAGATATCCAATTGTTCAACAGTCGATATCAAACTTCAACTTTAGAGGAGTCAGAGTGAGATCAGATATCATACTTCAACTTTAGAGGAGTCGGAGTGAGATCAAATAGTAATTGATATGAGATAAAGCAATCAATGTTTAAAGTGTAAGGCAATTGATATCTAAGACAATCGGTGTGAAACATTGACTATAGAGACTTCAACTGTAGAGAAGTCAGAGTGAGATCAACAATCGATATGAGACTTCGACTGTGGAGAAGTCGCAATGAGACTTTGATTGATGAACTTTATACGTCAATTGGTATCTAACTTCGACTTCTTGAGAGTTGTAGTGAGAGTCTGACTTATGACTTTCCTTCATCAATCGGTATCTCACTTCGACTTCTTGGGAGTCGGAGTAGGACCGGTTTGGTCATCAATCTATATCACACTTCGAATTTTCAGGAGTCAAAGTGGGACCAATTGTTCAACAATCGATAGCACACATCGACTTTTCAGGAGTCGAAGTAGGACCAGTTGTTCAACAATCGGTAGCACACTTCGACTTTTTGGAGTCAGAGTCAATATGATATATATATATGATGTGTACTTAGAAAAAATATAGAGCATGTAGTAGAGCATGTGCGACATTCAATTACAATGTTATAGGATATATTCTTCAATGATATTATTATAGTGTATTTGAAGATTATTTATGTAGATGGTCATGCACGAATTTAAGCAATAGTATTAATGTTGTTCATGAGTTTTAGTTAACACTAAAACATGAGTTTTGGTTATCACCAAAACAAGAGATAGAAATAAGAGTGGTTCAACAAATGAGATACTAGTAAAGCGCCGATGCACTAAGGACCATGTTCGTGATCTGGTCGAAACCTTTGGGGTCTTGCGGCAGTATGGGATGAAGTTCAATCCAAAGAAGTGCATCTTCATCATTTGGGCTGGGAATTTCCTCAGCTACCTCGTTTCCAATCGATGAGTTGATGTCAACCCCAGCAAGGTGCAGGTGATTCTCGATATGTTGGCACCGAGGACGATGAAAGAGATGCAAAGGCTTAATAGTCAATCAGGGCTTTGAGCAGGTTCATATCGAGGTCTATGGAGAGATGTAGACCATTCTTCGACATACTGAGGAAAGCTCGATTCGTGTGGGATGATGTGTGCCAGAGGGCATGCGATGAGTAGAAGGAGCATCTGGCCAGCATACCCACTCTCAGTAAGCCTCAGCTTGGAGAGGAGCTGCAGCTGTACCTCTCAGCTACTGACCACTCTACCAGCTCAGTCTTTATGCCAGAGGACGAACAACAACACCTGCCGATGTACTACACGAGCAGGGTGTTGCGGGGAGTTGAGCAGCATTGTTCTGACTTGGAGAAGGCAAGCTATGCGCCCGTCATGGCTGCACATAGGCTTCGACCTTACATTTAGGCCCAGAAGATCGTCGTCCTCACCGATGTCCCCATCAAACAGGTGCTCGGGTGTCCCGAGGCCTCGGGGAGGTTTGCGAAGTGGGTGATCGAGCTTGGCGAGTTTGACATTGCCTATAAGTCTAGGGTTGCCATCAAGGCTTATGCCCTTGCTGACTTCATTTCTAAAGGCACAACAAGGCCCGCTGAGCTAAAGGAGAAGGAGGGATGGAGGGTCTTCTTTTGTAGCACTCCAAAATTTTCATTAATTAAAAATTACCGATAAATTGGAAAATTATTAATTTAATATTTCGAAACTAGTTAAAAAGGTACGCACCATTATCACATATGTATAAACGCATATAAACATTTCATAAAAGTAGTAGTTATACTTTAAATAATATTCTCTAATGATCTAGGAAGAAATTTAGACCAATAAAAATCATTACGGTCAAGTTGAAGTATTTTTCTGACTATTTATAGTAATTAAGGAATAAGTCGGAAAACCCATTAACACATATGCATAAATGATTTTATTATTAAAATAAAATTATGGGTAGACTCCAAACAATGTGTTGATAGCCCATCATAGGATTTGGACCAATGGACAACTTATGGCCCATGAATAAATTCAAGAAAACATCATGGAAATTCGGAGGTTTAATTGGGCTTGATTTGGAAAGACCAATTAGGGTTAAAAACTAGTTTAATGGACTCCTAAAACTACCCAAATATGTGCACAACTATAATATGACCTTTCCTAATAGATTTTCCACTGATATTGGGATGAGAATCCTCAAATGAAGGGAGGGATTAACCAAACTCGGAATTCCCCAATTCCTAGTTATATTAGGACTCCAAACTACCCTAAATCTATAAATACTCTCCCTAAGCTCCTTGGGGATGAGTTTACCATATCTTGGGGTCGTGAGGAGACTAGCAAGGGCACCATAGGAGGAGAAATTCATCCCCAACCTAAGGCTTCATCCTAAACTCATGCTTAGCACAATCTGTGCAGAAGACTTCCCTTAGGAGCGATCAAAGATAGGTGGTCTCAGGCTCAAGCTTAACATGCCATATACCATATGAAATCTCTTCAAGTCTACTTCCATTTTGCCTTATTTTGCTCAATTTTTATTGTGTGTGTAGAGAGTATTCAGCGTTTTGTGATCATTGCGTAATTTTAGGGCTTTTCATCTTAACCTCGTGATTCATGCATCCCTTGGACAACTTGGATGAAATAAAACCCATAGTTTTTTCTTTTTCAAGTTTCACACAAGTTTCATGTTGAGCATGTCATCTAAAAACCCCTAGAACCTTGAGTTTCAAGCCAAAACACGAGATCGCGCAGTCTGCGATCTATCTGCTTGTTTGAATCGCGACCAGTTTAGTGGTCACAATTCAATGTCTTAAATGGCAACGACTGAATCCTTTGTCAATTTGGCATGTTTATGATGACGTGTGGTTGACCAAACCTGACTTATAGGTTAACCCTAACCCCCATATGCTTTGTTTTGCATGCTATTTCGGTTTTTGATCATTTGTGAACCGCGACGACTCAACCCCTCGCGATTTTCAGTCAGAACCACTTTACGTCCAAAAAAATCATATTTTTCTATATAAACCATGGAGATCCACGATGAATGAACCCTTCGCGATTTCTAAAGCCCACCCAAGACTATTATAGTTAGTCCAGATTGTATGTCTTGTATGTTATGATTACTAGAAAGTATTGTTCAGTCAGTCAAGTGGCCTAAAAGTTATCAATCCATGAGAAAGCTATAATAACATGAAATTCTAATTTAATTGTTCCTAATGAATTTCTTGATTCCATTTATCATGTGATTTCTATATTCTACATTCATAATCTAGCTTGATATTAACCAGGAAGTATATTGTGTTAAAAGTACAAAATTCATGTTATTAAAGTCTTTGTTGTTTCCATGTCATGCGTTCATGTTAATTGCTTTCCGCTTTGTTTTAAACTTGTGGATTGTGGATCATTAGACACATTCTGTCACGCCCCAATGCGGAATATCAGAACGGAGGCAGTTGCAAGTAAACGGGTACAGAGCGAGTACTAGACATCAAACCATTGGACAAAGAATAATGCAAAATCCAAATTCATTTCATTAATAATTCCTCAAATGCCTAGTTACAACCACTAATATCAAAGCCATTCTATAGGGCCCAATTTCATTGAAATAAAGCAAAAGAACTAAACTTAAACTCTAACATAATACTACGATGCTAGGGTACTCTTGACTTCACTCTTGGTCGTTCCTGTCCTCTTGAGTGTAAGCATCATCCTCGGTCTCACCTGAGAACACATAACCAATAACGCAGGGTGAGCGATAACGTCCAGTAGGACTTAAATCTCAGGATCAAGCATGCTTTATCTGATTAATGTATTGAAAAGGCAGAGTATCTAATGATAGAGCGAGAGAGTCAAGTAATGTAAGAGATAGCACGATAGCATGTGATTGAAATAACACAAGTTTCCAAATATAGTACAAACGTCGAGTATAGCACAAATAGTAGAATGGCCATAGCACAAAGTATAGCAATAGCACAACGTGTATAGTATAGCACTTTGTTGTCAATACACAACAAGAGAATATAGCACTTTGTTGTCAATAGACAACGAGAGAATATAACACTTTTGATTGTCAATTAGATAGTCGAGATAGATAGCACTCGAGTGTAATGCCAAACACTCTAGTCATTTAACTCCCGCGGGCAAATAGCACTTTTGGGCAAACATTCTAGGACCACATCGGGCCCTTTATATATTGCCAGGCATTGGTTATATTGTTTATCTTTAGACAATCAGTCAATGGCCAATAGAGAGTACCAAGAAATAGATGAGAGTACGAGATGAATAGACGAGATAGTAGAGAGCGTGTGAATAGATGAGCGAGTAGAGTAATAGATGAGAACTAAGGGTCAATTCACATAAAACGTCGAGTAACGACAATAGTAACCGTTGCACAATACGTGCGATTGGTGTTGGCAGTCAGGTGGAATTCACATCCTTTTATTGGCCCTGTTATGCACAAGTCCAGAGGTCCGGCGTGATTCAAGATAAGAGAGAGAGCATCTAAGGCCGTTTATATCTTACTGATCCCTAGAAGGGTAACATAGGTGTTAGGGTACAACCAGCTCATCGACCATGTGGGAATCCATGGACAGAGGAGGCTTACGGAGGCCTTGAACAAGGATTCACTAGTACGGTAGAAGGAATATCCGATGGAGAGTTCGTCCAAGTCAAGAGAAAGTGTATATATAGAAACAAGTGCCCGACGTTCTAGAGGAATTCTAGAACAGTGGAGCGTCGATAACGGTATTTCGAAAACATTGCGAGAAACGAAGATAAGTCCATTTAAAATAGGGCAATTTAATTATACAATTGAACTAAATTACCAGATGTATTATGAGATATTTTCACGCCAAGTTAAGCCATATTGGATGGTTCAAGTGTGTGCATGTGTAAAAGAAATCATATATAGAAAGAGGTCATGTGCATGTCTTTTGTACATTCATTTTATAACAGGTGTATTTACTGCGTGTATGACTGTTAACAAGGGGTATAAACACTGTAGAGAGTTAGAACATCATAAATCTTGGGTTTTCATGCAAAAACCCCAGATCGTGACGTACCCCTGTAAGGGTCGCAATAGGGTCTATTCAGAATGCGATAGGGTCATGCAAGGAACGCGATGGTTCGGTCAGAGCAGGCTGCCAGAATGCGACGCCAGCGCCTGTCACGTTTAGAACATGACGGGTGGCTCTATCACGATCAGCCCTGAGAACGCGACCCATCTAGCCATCGCATTCTCATGTCCTGCGCTTGAGTCTGAGTGGGGAAAGGACAGGCCTTGGATTGCGGTCCTAGGCTTCCTTGTTTTGACCTAGGTTGATTCAAAAATGAAGAACTAATTGTATAGTAGATGAAAAATTGTGAAATCACTTGGAAACCGATCTAGACATGCGAGGGAACTTACAGTAATTAGGAATTCGAAAACAACTATGGTCTTGACAGGTTTTGAACATGAGTAAGCATGAAGAACTCAGAGCATGGTATAGTGAAGATAAAGGATTTAATTCGCACAACATGATGGATGAAAATTAGGGCTTTCAGGGGCAAAAGATTCCTGACATCAATCAGTATCTCCAGTAACATTTTCATAGCATGGTGTCAAGTGTACATGGAGTTATAGATTAAACATGATGGTCCAGGGTCATGGTGTTTATAGGACTTCAAGAATATAAAACAAAAGATGGGGTTGACGAAAAATCATAAGACAAGAGGGCTTTTGTTCCTGAGGTTTGGAATCTACAGACAAAATTAATTACGTTTTGCTCCTGAGAATGCCTACCTTTGACTCGTTTGATCTCCTAGGGTTTAGAACTTGAAGAACGAGGGTTGAAGCTTGAGAAATCCACTTCTCCACGAGTTTCTCCTCTTCTTGGCCTTCTCTCCTCGACCAGCAACGTGTTAGGGCCGGCCATGGTGAGTTTGGAGAGTATTTATGCTTATTGGGTTTCTATTTCCTAATAGAACTCTAATTCCTATTAAATTTTGAGATTTCCTATTTCTATCCTCCTTCCAAGCTTTTCACCACCTATTTGGGTTAGGTTGGGATCCAAATTTGTGGCCAACTAATTAGGGTAGGGTTAGGAATCCAATTCCCACCCAAACTATCTATTTTAATGATTTATTAGCCCTTTTCATTTTAAGATACGAATTTAGGGTATTTTCCATTTATTCCTCTTTTAAAAATACCTATTTTGGCCCAATAACTTTTATGTGATCCATTTAATAAAGCCCATGACTTCTTTTCATTTAGTGGGTTTAAATTAATTCTCTTTTCTTTAATTTTCCAATTGACTAAATTTTTTAATATTATTAAATTTTTATTTTTTAAAAAATTCAGGTTTCTACACGTTCTACACAACATGTTTCACACATAGGCAGCCCTTTCTTTGAGGATTGGAAAGTCTCTACTAGACATTCTGTTCTAGTAGACTGGTGACCTATCCAGCAAGACCTCCGTAAATCTCCTTAGTCCGTGGATTCCCTCATAGAGACGAGTTGGTTGTATCATTGAAATTCCCAAAAGATAGAATGCACTTCATTTCCCGTCTACTTCTCGTGAGTGTGATTCTCTACACATAAAACCAAGCCATTAATGTAAATATTGAACTAAGTGTAAATTGCGTCGTTATGCTACCGAAATTCTCTCTTGACCATTGTTATCATGAAATCATATTCACATGACTTGTTATGCTTGAAATCATTATTGACATGACACTATTTATGATACTTCGAACCATTGTTATTGACTTGATAGTCTTGAACTGTCTTGACAATCTTGTTCGTGATACTTGGTCTTGAAACTTACTCTTGACATGATAGTCTCGGACTGTTAGTGAATAATGTATCTTGGCATGATCATACTAATGTTCTCAAACATCATGATGTGACATTCCTGAACTCTTGAAAGTACCCTCTTGGTACCCTTTGAGCTATCATGGCTCTTACTATTTTGTACTGTTCTGAACTCTCTAGCGCTATAGCGTGTCTTGCGACTCTACTAGACTTGAATGCATACTGTTGAGGGAATGGAGAGTGTCTGATGGGATCTTGTCACACTCCGACGCAGAATATCGGAACGTGAGTCAGATGCAAATAAGCGAGTACAGAGCATAGAATAGACAACAAACCATTGGACAATTAAATAATGCGAAAGCAAATATCTTTCATTGATAATTCATTACAGCCTATTACATCACTAACTCAGAGCCATAACATAGGGCCCAATTGACTCAAACACATAAAATGGAAATAAAAGACTAACTAAGACAATCTAGGATAACATGGTGACGACATTGCACTCATGGATCACTCTTGGTCCTCCCCATCCTCGTGAGTGTACTCATTCTCCTCAGCCTCACCTGAGAACACAATGACAAATAACGTAGGGTGAGCGACAATGCCCATTAGGATTTATATCTCATGGTGCTGGCAGCTTTGCATGATTAATGTATTAAAAGTAGAGATACTATATGATAGAGCGAGAGAGTCAGGTAATGTAAGAGATAGCACGATAGCACGAATGAAGATAGCACAAGTTTCCAAATATAGCATAGAGCAAGATGGGCATACCACAAATAGCATAATGTATAACAATAGCACAACGAGTATAGTATAGCACTTTGATTGTCATTTAGATAGTCAAGATAGATAGCACTTGAGTGTAATGCCAAAACACATCGGTCAATTAACTCCTGCGAGTAAATAACACTGTTGGGCGCATCTCCCAGTACCAGACCGGGCCCTTTATATATTGCCAGGCATTAGTTATATTATTTATCTTTAGACAATCAGTCAAATGACCAATAGAGAGCAGTAAGAATAGATGAGAGTACTAGATGAATAGACGAGATAGCTAAGTGTGTATAGATAAGCGAGTAGAGAATAGATGAGAACTATAGGTCAATGCACATAAAAACGTCGATTAAACGGGCGATAGTAACAGCTGCACAACACGCGCAATTGGTGTTGGCAGTCAGGTGGAATTCACTATGATGATCAGTTTATCCCCATGTAATTTAAATTAATTATATATTTATTTTGGTGATTAAAAAACTATATTAATGTTTAATCTAACATATTTTCTATGAGATTTGAGTACAGGAAACGAAACAAGAAATATCAAGCTAAATGGGTAAGTATTATTTACTCTATAGCAATGTAAGTTCAAAGCATGAAATTTCTCTAAGTACACATCGATTTTCTGCATGCTGTAACGACTTCCTTCTCTATCATATCTATTTTAATAGATTCATAATGATTTCCTTACTCTCATAAGATTTCACACACATAAGGATTCGCTATATGTTCTATCGTTTTGGGTATCATAACGATTTCATAAGTGTCTGGTCGATTTCGAGAAAGCATAACGATTTGCTTGCATAACGATTCGCTAAGTGATCGCATCGATCTCATAATGATTCGCTAAGAAAGCATAACGACTTGGTTCATAACGATTTGCTCGCGCATCGATTTCTTAAGTGAGAACAACGATTTGTTCTCACATCGATTTCTTAAGTGAGAACAACGATTTGCTCTCACATCGATTTCTTAAGTGAGAGCAACGATTTGCTCTCACATCGATTTCTTAAGTGAGAACAATGATTTGCTCTCTCATCGATTTCTCAATAGAGAACAACAATTTACTCTCACAACGATTTGGTCATCGCATCGATTTGATAAGTGAGAACAACGATTTGCTCTCACATCAATTTCTTAAGTGAGAACAACGATTTCCTCTCACATTCATTTCTTAAGTGAGAACAACAATTTGCTGTCACATCGATTTCTCAAAAGAGAACAATGATTTGCTCTCACATCGATTTCTTAAGTGAGAACAACAATTTGCTCTCACATCAATTTCTCAAGAGAGAACAATGATTTGCTCTCACAACGATTTGGTCATCGCATCGATTTGATAAGTGAGAACAACGATTTTCTCTCTCAACGATTTCTTAAGTGAGCACAACGATTTGCACCCACAATGATTTCACAACAACTCGTTAAGTCTCATAACGACTTGATCCTTGTAACGATTCGATAAGTTAAACAACGACTCTGTCACTGTAACGATTCGTTTAGTTATATAACGACTTAGTCGCCATAACGATTCGATAAAGCAAACAACGATTTGCTCACATCATTTTGTCTCTGACAACTTGCTCATAACGATTTGCTTATAGAGTCATAACGATTTGTCAATATAACGATTTATATGTGCATCGGTTTGCTTATAAGTGCACAACGATTTACATTGATATCAACTCATTTGCATAACGATTTCATAAGTCATGCATGTAACGATTTCATGGACTATAACAATTTGATATTTGAACTCATTTTTTAGTACGTTGAAAAGTCAAAATCTTCACGTATATCTTTCTGACAACCATGCATTTATTACGACTGAACATATCACTGCACTGCATGGAAACAATATATTCTATTCTAGTGTTTATTCTGTAAACATCTTTTTAGTAGAACAGAATGGAGTTTCCTCTCCAGTATAAAATCCTCTAACGTTGACTGACAGCAAGAGACAGCCTAGCTGTCTGTAATCACGGGGATTGTGCGCCCCCCAATACACACAAATATGTGCTCAATATAAAGACATGGAATAGAGGATGTGATCGCCATCTAGATAGTCGCCTAAGAATAGAAATAACACAGGCTAACTAATCTAGGAAAAGGGGAGAGAACACCATACTGACCTGAGGTCGCGATGGGGAACCCCGTCGCGATGAAGCTGGTTTCACGACGCCCTATAGGGGCGCGTTATCGGTGTCGCGTCGCCGTCCTCGGTCGCGTTCTCTGCAGTGCGGGAGAAGTATGGAAGGACCTTCTTCCTGCCCTCCGGCCGGCCAGAGGACAAGAGCTCCTCGTGAGAACTAGCTTGAGTACCTGCCAAAACAACAAAAATAAGGAAAAGAACCCTGTTAGAACATATTAAGTATAGTATCCATCCAAAAATGGAAAGATGAGATGAAGCATGGTGGGAACGGACCTGGGGGTGGTTTTAAACCCCTTGGGTGTATGGAAAATGTAGGAAAGGAAAAGGAAATGGATTGCTATCTAATAAAGTGATTAAAAATGCATGAAGAAGGAAGAAGAAGTGGAAGAGGAAGAAATAGCCCCGTATAGGGCAACTCCCTGGTGCCAAATGATGTCTTCTCTCGGTCCAGAAGTTCAAGGGTAGATGGTGAAATGAGTGTGACTTAGTGAAGGGTTGAGGTAAAGAATGAGGGGAATGGGAGGGCTGCGAGACTAAGTATTGATCAGAGGAAATTTTGGCAGCCCTTCGGGATGAAAATGGGGCTCCCTTGGCTCTGAAGAAAGGGCCTTGCTTTTATAGACTTAGAAAGAGAAAAAATCCCATTTTAAGTGATAAATACCCTAATAAAAGGATAATCCTCATTAATCTCGTGGGTGAGAGTCCTAAGGAGGTTTCAAAGAGTTCCCCATCCCCTAGATGCGTTCAGGTGGGTTGGGAGGTTGCAGAAGATTAAGATAACGGCCATGAGTGGATAATATGGATGTGGTTGCGGAGGTGGTTGTCGCGGCTGAAGTCGCGATGCATCGTAGGGACGCGACCGCAATCAACGCGACGGCCAAAGTTGTCGCGACTATGAAGCCACGTGCAAGGGTATGCATGGGCTATCGCGACGGCCAAGGGAGGAGCGAAAAAGATGAACGCGGTGCTACGATACGCCGCGTCAATGGGAATCGATTATCTTCAAATTATTATCCAATCATGCGCGAGAATAATAGACATTTAAGGCACATGGACTCTTTAGAACATAATGGACAGGATATTCATGGGAATTGGGCTATTAATGGGCTAAAAGCAAGGCTAATGATGGGCTCAAGGTGAGTGACCAACTAGGGGCTCACTAAGTTAACAAGAAATGTAGTTTGGCTTATAAGCCAGAATCGGGTGTCTACACTGTCTAGTGTTTAAGCTTGTAATGTGTGCAGATCTTTGACAGCATATACAACGTTGGACAATAGAAGCCGAAGGATATCCAAGAGGCTTCTCTTCCTTTACGTGCATGGAAAGTTAAAGACTGTTGACTAAAACTGCTATTATCTCATGCAGTCTAACGTAAACAAAATCTTAGAGACAACAGGCACTTCAACGTTCGAATTTCAAATAGAGGATATATAAAGAAGATTCAAGCTCCAGAAGAAGACAACCTTTGAATAGAGAGACAACGCTTTCAACGATTTTTCAAGTCTTCTGTGAGAAAATCGAAGAGCCAAGTTTTTCACTCACATCTGTTCTAGCTCTTGCTCTCTGAGATTAGTGTAGATTCTTGAGAGAGCTTCTAGTACTGAGAGAGATCAATTCTGGAGATCCTTTCTTTCTCAGTCTTAGCTTCAGATCTAGCATTGTATAAGCTTGATCTACGGGCTTGTTTTCATTTCCACATTCTTGTGATCTCTTCCCTTCATGTTGAAGGAAGACGTAGGGGTTCCCGGGTGTGTATTCCCTTCGTGTAGAAGGAAGACCTGGTGGTATCTAGGGTGTTGTAATTCCTCTTCGGGTTGTGAAGAGAAGACCAGCTGCGGCTGAGTGTGTAAGGGTCTATAAGGGGGACTGTACCTTGGGTAGTGAAATCCTGAGTTATTGCTCAGGGACTGGACGTAGGACTCCTAAGGAGAGGGGATCCGAACCAGTATAAATCCTTGTGTAGTGTTATTGCCTTTGTGTGTTTATTGTTTACCTTTACTAACACTAACAACTATCGAAGTGTGTTTTGTGTGGCTGTTTTGTGGATAGATTTTAGGTTCTCAATAATTTTAAGAATCCCACTCACCCCCCCCCCCATCTGGGCTTGCTAGCTGGGCAACAAGTGGTATCAGAGCTAGTCTCTTCGACAAAGAAGAAGATCCAACGATCTGAAGAGAAAAGATCAAATGGCAGCCCAAGGTCACTCCGGAGGTCAGTCAGTCAACAGGCCACCACTGTTCAATGGAGAAGATTACACCTATTGGTAAACAAGAATGAAGTACTTCCTACAAGGTTTCCACTTTCAAATCTGGTCATTTGTAGAAGAAGGGGACCTTCTAGTCACTAATAAGAAGGACAAATGGACAGAAGATGTTAGAAAGAAAATTTCTCTCAACTGCAAAGCTAAGAGCATATTATGCTGTGCACTTAGCAAGAAAGAATTTAACTGAGTTCCAGCCTGCAAATCAGCGATGGATATGTGGGAGAAGCTAAGAATCACATACAAATGTACTGACAAAGTAAAGGAAACCAGAATAGACATTCTGGTGATACAGTACGAGAGGTTCCAAATGCAGTCAGGAGAAACCATTACACAGATGTTCAGAAGATTTACAGACATCACCAACAGGTTAGTAGGATTAGGAAAAAGCTATGAGATGGGAGACATGGTAAGGAAAATCCTTAGATATCTACCATCTTCTTGGACTCCCAAGGTAACAGCTATAGAAGAAGCCAATGACTTGAAAATGATGTCATTAGAGAAACTCATTGGTTCCCTCATGGCCCATGAGATAAACATGGAAAGATTGGGAGAATCATCAAATAGAAAGAAGCACACCAATGCCCTTAAAGCAGCAGAAGATAACTCTGAGGAAGAATCTGAGAACGAAGACAGTAGTGAAAACAATGAAGATGAAGAAGCATTGTTGTCAAGAATACTACAACGCATCTTGGCCAAGAAGAAAAAGTATCAATCTGGAGGACGTTACTTCAAAAAGGGCAAAGATTTCAAGAAAGGTGAGCCAATTTGCAATGAATGTAAGAAGCCCGGAAATATCAAGGCAGAGTGTCCAAAGCTCAAGAAATCTAATACAGAAAGAAGGAAAGTTCAAGAAAACTAAGAAGATTCAAGAAGAAAGCTATGGCAGTGGCTTGGGACAACAACAGTGATTCATACAGTGAGTCGAGCTCAAGAAATGAAGAAAAAGAAGAAGCCAACTTGGCTTTCATGGCCAACACAGAAGACAATGATTTAGATAACTTAGAAGAAGCCATCAATGAACTATATTATAAATATAGAGAAGTATCTAAATTAATAAAAGCAAGCAAGAAAAACATTGCATGCCTAGAAAATACTAATTCAGATTTAAAATCTGAAAATGAGCAAAAGGAAAAACAAATTAATGAACTAAAAAGGAGAAATGAATTACTGTGTGACGACTTGAAAAATAAAAATGAACAATTAGCAATTTGGAAAATCAAGAAACTGTAAATAATTTAAAACAAGAAGTGAACACGTTAACCACAGAAAATGAAAAATTATCACACACTCTAGGAAAATTTACAAACGGTAAAACTAGATTAATATTGAAAGGTGCTAGATGGTCAGGTAAAAAGAAACATGGATTAGGTTATACAACCCCCCGATAATGAAGAAACTAAAGTTTATCATAAAATATATCCTACACCAAAATTTGTACCTGAACAAGACAAAACATACAAGGCAAACCTTAAATATATACCAACTGAAAAAGTAACTAAGATGTCTTGTTGTAGTCATTGCAATAAGCTAGGTCATATTAAAGTATCATGTCCTACTAAACATCAAATATGGGTAATCAAAAAGAAAAATGATGACACTAACCAACCAGGACCCAAAAGAACTTGGGTACCTAAAGCTTAATGTTTTTAATGCAAGGAAACATTCGAGCATCCAAATGGTATTTAGACAGCGGTTGCTCAAGGCATATGTCAAGGAACAAAAGACTATTTTCCCATCTAGAAGCTAAAGAAGGCGCAATCACCTATGGAGATAATGGAAAAGGGACTGTAATAGGCAGTGGTTCAGTAGGCAGCAAAGGCAAGACAATCATTGAGGATGTACTATGTGTTGAAGGACTGAAGCACAACCTCATCAGTATCAGTCAGCTATGCTATAAAGGTCATCAGATCAGAATTCAAGAATCCAAGTGCAGCATTATGAAGGATGGAGCAGTCATTTTTGAAGCCAACAGAGAAAAGAACCTGTACGTGCTTTACCTAGAAGAACTAAAAGATTAGGATATTTGTCTGGCCACAAGCAAAGAGCAGTCAACTGAGCTATGGCACAGAAGATTGGGTCACTGCAGTCTAGATTGCATGAGAAAGCTGATCAAGAGAAGCTTAGTGGAAGGTCTACCTAAAGTCTGTACAAGGTTGGATGGTGTCTGCGGACCATGTGAAAAAGGAAAGCACACCAAGTCATCCTTCAAGTCAAAAACTGTGATAACAACCTCTAAACCCTTAGAACTCTTCATATGGACTTATTTGGCCAATGAGGACCACAAGTCTTGGAGGAAAGAATTTTGAATTTGTCATTGTAGACGATTAATCTAGATTCACTTGGGTATCCTTCTTGGAGCACAAAGATGACACATTTGACAGTTTTGTAAGCTTCAGCAAGAAGGTACAGAAAGACAAAAAGTTCAGCATTGTTGGAATCCGGTCAGATCATGGAGGAAAATTCCAAAATAAGAAATTTGCCAAGTTCTGTGATGACCAAGGGATAGAGCACAATTTCTCAGCACCAAGGACACCACAGCAAAATGGAGTTGCTGAGAGGAAGAATAGAACCCTGTTGGATATGGCAAGGACAATGTTATCAGAATATGATTTGCCAAGGTATTTTTGGGCTGAAGCAGTCAACACAGCATGTTACATTATCAACAGAGTGATAATCAGGCCCATCTTGAAGAAGACAGCATATGAACTGTACAAGGTAAAGAAGACGAATATCAGTCACTTCAGGACATTTGGATGTCCATGTTTCATCCACAACAACGGCAAAAGAGACATTGGTAAATTAGATGCAAAATCAGATGAAGGTATATTCATGGGGTATGCTTCTAAACCTAAAGGCTATAGAGTATTTAATAAGCATACTTTATTAATTGAACAATCAGTACACATCATTTTGATGAAACTAACCCTTCCTTGAGAGAGGAAGAAGATAGTGATATTGATGATGCAGAAGAATTCTCCAAGAAATTAAAGAATACATCTATCGAGGACAAGGAAGATCCACCTCTCGAAGACCTACAACAAAAGGACATTTTCCATGAAAATCTTCCAAAGGAATGGAGATATAAGAAAGATCACCCACCAGAAAACATCATTGGTAAGGACAAGAGGTAATGTAATTCCATGTGATTATTTAGCTTTTGTCTCGCAAATAGAGCCTAGGACAGTCAATGAAGCTCTCACTAATGAATCTTAGATTTTGGCCATGCAAGATGAACTGAATCAGTTCAAGAGAAACCATGTATGGTCACTTGTTCCTGGACCATCAGATCATCCAGTGATTGGCACCAAATGGGTGTTCAGAAATAAATTGGATGAAGCTGGTGTGATCATAAGAAACAAGGCCAGATTGGTAGCTCAAGGCTATTCCCAAGAGGAAGGCATAGATTTTGATGAAATCTATGGACCTGTAGCTAGACTTGAGGCTATTAGGATTCTACTTGCATATGCATCCGCATTAGACTAGAAATTATTTCAAATGGATGTTAAATCAGCTTTTCTAAATGGTTTTATTAAGGAGGAAGTTTATGTAGAACAACCTCCAGGTTTTGATGACATTGATTTTCCGAATCATGTATTTAAGTTGCACAAAGCATTATATGGATTAAAACAAGCACCAAGAGCATGGTATGAACGTTTAAGTGCATTTCTATTAAACCATGGTTTCATAAGAGGTCAAGTAGATAGTACATTATTTGTTAAGTCTAAAGTCAAACATATTCTGATTGTTCAAATATATGTTGATGATATAATATTTGGTTCTACTGATGAATCCCTTTGCAAGTATTTTGAAAAGCTCATGCAGGGAGAATTCCAGATGAGCATGATGGGGGAGCTCAACTACTTCCTTGGATTGCAAATCAAATAAGGAAAGGAAGGAACTCACATCTGTCAAGCCAAGTACACTAAGGAGTTGCTAAAGAAATTTGGATTCGAAAATAGCAAGCCACTGTCAACGCCTATGAGTACATCAACAAGAATGGACAGTGATAAGGATGGTAAGAAAGTAGACCAAAAGATCTACAGAGGTATGATAGGTTCACTACTATATTTAACTGCCAGTAGACCTGACATACTGTTTAGTGTATGCATGTGTGCTAGGTATCAGGCAGACCCTAAAGAATCTCATTTAATTAGTGTAAAAAGAATTTTTAGATATTTAGCTAAAACCCATGATTTAGGTTTGTGGTATCCAAAGTCATGTGAATCAACTTAGTAGGTTACTCTGATGCTGACTACGTTGGATGCAAAATAGATAGAAAAAGCACCAGTCGCTGTTGTCAATTTCTTGTAGGATGTCTGATCTCGTGGTACTCAAAGAAACAAAATTCAGTGGCATTATCTACAGCAGAAGCTCAGTACGTAGCTGATGGAAGTTGATGTACACAACTCCTATGGATTAAGCAACAACTTGAGGATTATGGACTCCATATCAAGATAATTCTCCTATTATGCGACAACACCAGTGCAATATATCTAACCAAGAATCCAGTACAGCATTCAAGGACTAAGCACATTGAGGTTAGATATCATTTTATTCGTGATCATGTAGCTAATGGTAACATAGATATTTCATTCATTGATATTAATAATCAGTTAGCAGATATCTTCACAAAGGCCTTACCTGAAGAGAGATTTACTTCTCTTAGAAGGGAATTATACTTGTGTAAATTGTGAAAGAATCATCTGTATAAAACTGAGATATTAATATTCAGAATATCAATTTTTTTTCCTCCTTGAATTTAAGCAAAATTCTAAATGATGCCTGCTTGTTTAAATATCCTTGACGGTTTGTAATTTTAAAAGAATTTATTTCCATCAAACTGGTCATTTTATTCTTTTCTACCAACATACCGCCTCCGTTTTTGAAAAGTTACTTTACTCTTTTGATATATCCTGAAATCTGTGTGGCAACGATTCACATCCCACCTTCATCTCCTTCTACCTGCCTGAGGTGATACCCTATTGACTTCGACACTGTCTCTCTGAGATTTGAAGATCCAAACTCCTTCCCGTGAGAAATTTCTTGAGGGCTTTTGTTCCTTTCCTCATCACAATCCTCCAGAAACCTTCCCAGTTCAAATCCATGGCCGCATCTATTGTTTCCGGTAGCGTCGGGGGCTATGGAGCCGAGTTCCTCACAGCAGTACAGTAAGAAAGGTTCACCTCTGTGAAGGCAAAGCTCTGTGGAAACAAAGCTGTAGATATTGCAGATTTGCAGAAGAATGGCATGGGGAATGTGATTGCTGCTATGGAGAGGATGAAGTGGTCAAAGCTGGCAACCCTATCAGAGGTAAGTTACCCAGACCTCGTCAAAGCATTCTATGTGTGACTGAAGACGGAGGAGGATGGGTCCTTGACATCATCTGTTAAAGGTACCCAGATTAGAATCACCTATGAGCTCTTGGAATCTTTATTTGGAGTTTGTACCACCAGTCATAGTGGAGTCCACACTGTGGACATTCAGGCGAAGGGGTTAGGGATTGTAGGTCCTGAGTTCCGTGAAGGATGGGAAATTGGACATAAACCAAATGAATGCGTTTAATCACATATTGCATTTCATAATCTGTCAAATTTTGGTATCTAGGAGTGCCACCTTTTCGACTTGTACAAAGGCGGACTCAAACATGATGTTCTAGGCAATCTAGAACCAGGAAGTAACATGGCCGAGGTTATCCTGGAGTGAATAAAGGTTGCTCATGCTCTGGTTTAGGACACGAAGAACAAATTGAATGTGTCCTTGCCTTATGCTCATCTGCTCACCAAGATCTTTCAACATTTTGGCATTAACTTGTCTGGAGCAATAGTAGAGAAGATGGGGCAAGCTATCCGCAGTAGGAATTTAAGGAAGAGTGGATTTTCAGTTGTAAACGGTGTATGGACCAAGACATCAATGGCTGAGGGTGAGGCCATCATAGGCGAAGCCCAAGAACTCCAAGAAGTAACAGCAGCAGCACTAGCAGAAGAAATAGTAACTCCAGCAGCAGCAGAACAACCACCAGCAGCAGAGGCCAGAGTAGAAGAATCCGTGGTCACTGGCAGCCTAATTGAAGAAATTCCTCTAGAGAATATTGTGCCAGTTGTAGAAACCTCTGAAGAACTAAACCCCACCACTATTGTGGCATCCATTTTTAGAGATGTGCTGGAATCCTTTTCTAGCACTCAAGGGGAGCCTGAGAGGTTCAGTAAATCAGTAGCACCAGATGTCGTGGCACCAGACCACTTTGAAAAGACAGTAGTGGAAGATGATCCAGCTCAGGGTGAGCAAGATCAGGAAGATGAAGCTGTGGCATCAGGCCACAATGATATTCAGATGGAAGATACTCCTGTCCAACGGGAGCAAGTAGCAGAAGTCCAAAATGATGCACCTATGGAAGATGCCCCTGCTAAAGGGGAGATTTTGGGTGAGAAAGAAGGTCAGTCTCAGGGGGAGAGAACTGAAAAATCTCCAGTAAATGATTTTCAAGAAGGAGTAACCGCTAGTTCTTCTGATTCAAATTGTCAGGATGCTCATGATGATCTTGAGGAACCCGTTCCTAGGGCAAGTAAGAAAGGAAAGGAAGTTGCTTCAGAGATCTCTCTCCTTGCAGAAGCACCATTACAGAGGCCACAAAGACAGAGGTTTGTCATTAACCTGAAGCCTGTGATTGAAAGGTTAGATGCCCATGGTGAAATACATTGCTCTGTGCAATCGGATGTTAATTCTATTTTTATGAGGCAAGCTTCGACAGCAAAAGAAATGGGCATGGTAAAGAAAGTAATAAGGTGGTTGAATAAGGAAATGGGAAGCATGAAGACTCTTTTGTCAGACATTCTAAAGGAGGTAAGAGCATCAGCACCTCCTGCTCCCACACCACCTGCTCCTCAGCCTTCTGAGGATGCAAATGAAGAGATTGCGAGGCCATGAGGGCCTGTTTCAGCAGAGGAGTCTGGGCCTTCAGGGCCATCTATTCCTGATGAAGCTGTGAAGTCTGTGCCATCAGGGCACCTATCTGAAGATCCAGTAGGGCCATCAGGGCCAGTAATTGTTGATCATGTGACAGTTGAAGAATCTGGGCCAAGAGGGCCAGCTGAGGATCTGTCAGGGCCAACCGGGCCAGTGGTTCCTAAAGCTGATCATGTCAGGGCAGACGAAGAAGATGTAGCTCCTGAGCCCCCAGCTCCTTCTCCCATTCAGACACCAGCTCCTCCTTCACCACCTTCATCCTCCACAGCACCTCCAGCTCTACCTACTTTCAAACAACCACTACCAAGAAACATCTCTTCACCTACTTCATTTCCTTCACAGTCCTCTTCATCTCCTGTCTCCACCACTCACATTCCTGTTCCTCCAGCCTCCTCATCAGCTAGAGCCTCCTCATCCTCTGGTCCCTCTTCCTTTGGACCATCAGATATACCTCCTTCTACCTCACATTCTTTTCTTCATCCTACTACTCCTCCTTCCTTCATTACAATTATTCCGGAGAGTGCTCAGATTGATGCTCCCTTTCTTAGGGACATCAAAGATGAGTTTGAAGAAGCTATTCTCCGATCTGTATTGAAGGTTGGCACTCATGTTCATAGGACAGGCTCTTCTAGCCCTGCTCCTAAGAAACACAAAATAACCTCCACCTCCTCTATTTCTTCTGACCCTTGTTATCCACCTCTGTGGTTTTCTCTAACAGTGGAAAATAAAAATAAACCACTCTATAGAGAATTCCTTCAGAAAGTTGCTTATGCTACTATATTTAATCTTCCTTACCTAAATCCTACCAATCATCTTAATGTCATTTTGCCTTACACCCCTCTTTCAAAATCTGAAAAATCCAAAATCTTTTCCTAGCTGAGTCTAAAACTGAAGAGCAGTGGTCTCGGGGCCACAAGACTTTGTACAATAAGTTTCTTCATGCCAAATCAGCCAGGTTCCCTCCCCGAGATCATTCCTTGACCATATTAGAATGGTTTCAGATCCTTCACAAGGACACCTGGGCTCCTTTCATACAAAAGGAAATCAAGATGATCCGGTACTTTCAAATGTTCAATGACTATTGGTATCTCCATCATCTCCCCAAAATTCAGCTTGGTCAGTTCAAGCAGGCTATCAGTGCTCTGGGGTCAGTATTAGCTCACACTGAAGCTATCCTGGTTGATTTTGCCACCCTCGAGCTACCTGATGTTGTTTTTCTTCCCCCTCTTCACTCTTTGGTGATGGAATCAGCTATTGGCTCAATTATTTTTGAGTGTTTAGCCAGAGTCATGGGAAGAATCAAAGTGCAGAAGGGTCATCTGGTTGCCTTTCATAGATTTTTATTCAGAGAATATCACCAGGGCCATGTCAATGCTGATGTCCTCGCCCCTCTTTTGTCTGAATGTGAAAGACTCTCTCCTTCAAAGTGGGCCAAATTCTATCCCTTATCTTCTCAGCAGCATACTGATCTAAATGTATCTCTGGCCAGGGAAGGTAAACCTCCACTTTCAGCTGCCACATTTCTGGATATGAACTCCATTCACCTTGTTCATGATCCTTATCAGACATGGGTTGAAAGGTATAAGGTGTATGTGGCCATGCGGCTAGAATTGAAGCACCAGGAGCTTTTCTATCCAATCTCTATGGATCAGTTCCTCTCATGTGCTTGTTTTGGGAAAATCCCCTTCTTTAAAGTTTCCCTTTATCGAGATCGATATGCTTAGTTCTTAGATGAGCAGCTGGTTCGTCATCTTGCCAGGATGGCTCCTACCATGGGACCTTCCTATTCTCTAGAACCTGGGGTTTTTAGGCTGTACTTTGAGAAGCAGGAAGAAAAGGATTGTGAAGTCATTTCTCATTATGCCTCTCTTCTGTCACCTGCTTTCTATCTTCCTATACCCAGTCAAAATTGAATAAAATGATCCCCTGTTCTCCTTATTCTTTTCTCTCTTCTTTTTCTCACGCTTATATATTTTTTGCTTAATGACAAAAAGGGGGAGAACTATAGTACTTCTGAAATATATTTCTTATATTTTCGCAATTTTGTTTAGATTCATTTTAGATCATCTATGCTTATTGTTAAGTTTTGTCATCACCAAATAGGGGGAGATTGATGATCAGTTTATCCCCATGTAATTTAAATTAATTACATATTTATTTTGGTGATTAACAAAACTATATTAAAGTTTAATCTAACATATTTTCTATGAGATTTGAGTACAGAAAATGAAACAAGAAATATCAAGCTAAATGGGTAAGTATTATTTACTCTATAGCAATGTAAGTTCGAAGCATGAAATTTATCAAAGTACATATCGATTTTCTGCATCCTGTAACGACTTCCTTCTCTATGATATCGATTTCAATAGATTCATAACGATTTCCTTACTCTCATAATAATTTCATACACATAAGGATTCACTATATGTTCTATCGTTTTGGGTATCATAACAATTTCATAAGTGTTTGGTCGATTTTGAGAAAGCATAACGATTTGCTTCCATAATGATTCGCTAAGTGATCGCATAGATCTCACAATGATTCGCTAAGAAAGCATAACGAATTGGTTCATAACGATTTTCTCTCTCATCGATTTCTTATGTAAGAACAACGATTTGCTCTCACATCGATTTCTTAAGTGAGAACAACGATTTGCTCTCGCATCGATTTCTTAAGTGAGAACAACGATTTGCTCTCACATCGATTTCTTAAGTAAGAACAACGATTTGCTCTCACATCGATTTCTCAAGAGAGAACAACGATTTGCTCTCACAACGATTTGGTCATCGTATCGATTTGATAAGTGAGAACAACGATTTGCTCTCACATCGATTTCTCAAGTGAGAACAACGATTTGCTCTCACATCGATTTCTTAAGTGAGAACAACGATTCGATTTTTCAAGAGAGAACAATGATTTGCTCTCACATCGATTTCTTAAGTTAGAACAACGATTTGCTCTCACATCAATTTCTCAAGAGAGAACAATGATTTGCTCTCACAATGATTTGGTTATCGCATCGATTTGATAAGTGAGAACAACGATTTGCTCTCACAACGATTTCTTAAGTGAGCACAACGATTTGCACTCACAACGATTTCTGTTTCACAACGACTCGTTAAGTCTCATAACGACTTGATCCTTGTAATGATTCGATAAGTTACACAACGACTCTGTCACTGTAATGATTCGTTTAGTTACATAACGACTTAGTCGCTGTAACGATTTGATAAAGCAAACAACGATTTGCTCACATCGTTTTGTCTCTGACAACTTGCTCATAACGATTTGCTTATAGAGTCATAACGATTTGTCAATATAACGATTTGTATGTGCATCGGTTTGCTTATAAGTGCACAACGATTTACATTGATATCAACTCATTTGCATAACAATTTCATAAGTCATGCATGTAACGATTTCATGGACTATAACAATTTGATATTTGAACTCATTTTTTAGTACGTTGAAAAGTCAAAATCTTCACGTATATCTTTCTGACAACCATGCATTTATTACGACTGAACATATCACTGCACTGCATGGAAATGATATCTTCTATTCTTATGTTTATTCTGTAAACATCTTTTTAGTAGAACAGAATGGAATTTTCTCTCTAGTATAAAATCCTCTAACGTTGACTGACAACAAGAGACAACCTAGCTATCTTGTGTTTAAGCTTGTAATGCGTGCAAATCTCTGACAACTTATACAACGTTGGACAATAGAATCCGGACGATATCCAGGAGGATTCTCTTCCTTTACATGCATGGAAAGCTAAAGACTGTTGACTAAATGTGCTATTATCTCATGCAGTCTAACGTAAATAAAAGCTTAGAGACAACGGGCACTTCAACGTTTGAATTTCAAATAGAGGATATATAAAGAAGACTCAAGCTCCAGAAGAAGACAACCTTTGAATAGAGAGACTGCTTTCAACAATTTTTCAAGTCTTTTGTGAGAAAACTGAAGAGCCAAGTTTTTCACTCACATCTGTTTTAGCTCTTGCTCTCTGAGATTAGTGTAGATCCTTGAGAGAGCTTCTAGTACTGAGAGATATCTATTCTGCAGATCCTTTCTTTCTCAGTCTTAGCTTCAGATCTAGCATTGTATAAGCTTGATCTAGGGGCTTGTTTTCATTTCCACATTCTTGTGATCTCTTCCCTTCGTGTTGAAGGAAGACCTGGGGGTTCCATGGTGTGTATTCCTTTTGTGTAGAAGGAAGACCTGGTGGTATCCAGGGTGTTGTTATTCCTCTTCGGGTTGTGAAGAGAAGACCAACTGCGGCTGGGTGTGTAAGGGTCCATAAGGGGGACTGTACCCTTGGGTAGTGAAATCCTTAGTTATTGCTCAGGGACTGGACGTAGGACTCCTAAGGAGAAGGGATCCGAACCAGGATAAATCCTTGTGTAGTGTGATTGCCTTTGTGTGTTTGCTATTTACCTTTACTAACACTAACAACTATCAAAGTGTGTTTTGTATGACTATTTTGTGAACAGATTTTAGGTTCTTAATAATTTTAAGAATCCCATTCACCCCCCCCCCCCTCTGGGCTTGCTAGCTGAGCAACACACTACCCTTCCACTGGCTATGTTAAGCACAGGTCCAGAGGTCCAGCGTGGGTCAAGATAAGAGAGAACTTCCAAAGCCGTTTGGATCATATTGATCCCTAAGGGTGTTATGGGCGTTAGGTTACAACTAGCTCGGTCTCCATGAGGGAATCCACAGAGTACAGAGTCTTACAGAGGTCTTAACAAAAGGTCCCTTGTCTACCAGAACAGAATGTCCAATAGAGAGGTTCCAACTTGTCAAGAGAGTAGTGTGTAGAGAAAACGAGTTGTTCGACGTTCTAGAGGAATTCTATAACAGTGGAGCGGCGATATAGGTATTCTAAATCCACGTAAGAAGCGGTAAACAATGTCATTATTATCATGGGGGAATAATGTGCACTTATTGAAGTCATTTACCATATAAGTTATTCAAGTATTTTCAGCATGGTCCCATGGCAAAGATAATCGTTTGGAGTGTGTGTATGTGTATGAAATAGTCATGCACAATAGCTTTTACATTTAAGAAACATGTAATTATATCAAAGTTTGTTAACATGGTTGATTACTGTTCATTACACAGTGTTACAGGTCATAATCATACTAAACCAGTCTAAATAACACAAGATTAGCTGCTGGAATAATGCATGTAAATCACGACGGGTATGATGGTCGCGTTTATCAGGTGAGAAGAAACGAGACGACAGAGACTGCCATGTTCTTACAACCCTAATCGTTCAAACAGAGCGATTCCCCAGAGGCAGGAAAAGACAGTGAAACTCGACGACCTTAGCAGTCACGTTTTAGCAGTCTCCTGACAGGTCAACGACGCACAGTTTGAGGCGCGGGATGCGCCAAAATGCGTCGACATGCGCTGACGCTTTTCTGGTAATCATGATGGCCAAGACCGATGCGATACCAGTCGCTTGAATCGCATCGCCTGGCTCGGTCACGATTCAAGCTTCAGACCGAAAATGCAGAAACATGTAGCGAACATCATGCAATGCTTATATCTCTCAAACTAGGGCACTTGGAACAAAATGATGAACATGAAACTTGTAGAGGACATCAAGTAGAAGAGAACGATGCCTTTGGACTGAATCAATTTGGTCTCGTTAGGTGTGCAAACTAGCATGAACAAGAATCGGTTCAACTTGCGCGATGATGGGAAAACGCTTATAACTCCATGGATACTCAATGAAAATTGGACAAATTACTTGCATATGAAACTAGACATGCAGCACTACAAGATGGTATGAGTTTAGTTTCTCTTTAGCCTGAGAATACTTACCTTTGTGAAGTTCTAACTCTAGGTTATGCACAGGACGTGACAGAGCACGGTTGAGGAAGAAGCTCTGTTCTCTAGCTGTTCTCCTCTGCTCCTGGTGCCCTAGCACATCCTCCCACGACCCCAAGACAATGGTGAACCTTCCCTCTTAGCCTTAGGTCGAGTTCTTATATGTCTAGGGTTTATTCCATGTCCCATTACAACTAGGAAGGGAGGGCTGCGGGTTCCAGCTAGTTCTTGCCATATTTTGGAGATCTCTCCTCCCAATTGGAGTAGAATCACCATTAGAAGGTGCTAGCGATGGTGGGTCACGAATTGGCTTACCTCTCATGGTTGATTTCATTAGTTTTCACCCTAAATGACCCTTTCCTATTTTCCCCATAATTATGGTCACGAATTTAGGGGTATTTCTTCTTGCTTCATAACCCATTCTCTTAATTTGGCCCAATAGCTTTTGTGTGAGCTAATTCCATTCAAGTCCATTACTTTTTAATGTTTATTGCATTTTTATTAATTAATTTCTTTCATTATTTTTTATTTATTTATCTATTAAAAATATCGGCTTGCTACATCCTCCCCCTCTTAAAAGAATTGGTCCCCAAATTCATATGACCATAGAGGAGAGAATGTCTTACCAAAAAGGTCAGGGTAGTTTCGCCTGATGATTCCCTCAGGTTCCTATGTGGCTTCTTCCACTCCACGGTTATTCCACAGTACTTTAACCACATGGATGGGATGGTTCCTGAGTTGTTGCACCTTTCGTTCTAATATCTTGACTGGCTTCTCCTCGTATGTCATGTCCTTGTTCAGCACCAACTTCTCATGGCGAATGATGTGCGTAGGATTGTACACATATTTTTTAAGCATGGAGACATGAAACACATTGTGTACGAATGCTAAGTTTGGTGGCAATGCCAGTGAGTAAGCAACCTCACCAACCCTTTCGAGCACTTCAAAAGGAACGATGAATCTAGGACTAAGATTTCCTTTAACACCAAACCTTTGAATGCCACGAGTAGGAGATACCTTCAGGAGTACATGGTCTCCCACTTGAAATTCTAAATCTCGCCTCCTCTTCTCAGCATAACTCTTCTGTCTAGACTGAGCAATCTTGAGCTGATCTGTAATCACCTGTATATCCCTGGTTGTATTTTGTACCATGTCCGGGCCTAACCATTGTTGTTCCCCAACTTCATTCTAGCAAGCAGGAGATCTACAGTTTCTACCGTAGAGTGCTTCGAATGGTGCCATCTTAATACTCGCCTAGTAGCTGTTGTTGTAGGCGAACTCGATCAAGGATAAATGCTCATTCTAGTAGCCTTGGAAATCTATGGTGCAAGATCTTAACATATCTTCAACAATCTGGTTGGTTCTCTCAGTCTGCCCATCAGTCTGCGGGTGAAATGTCGTACTAAAATTGACCTTAGTTCCTAGTGCAGTCTACAGTCCCTTCTAGAAATGAGAGGTGAATCTCGGATCTTGATCTGAGACAATGAATGATGGAACTCCGTGTAGCCTCATGATCTCTTTGACATATAGAGCAGCTAATACCTCCACAGACCACTTACTCTTTATAGGGAGAAAGTGTGCGGATTTGGTTAGTCGGTCGATAATGACCCATTTGGCGTCAAGTCCACCAAGAGCCTTGGGTAAGCCCATGATGAAGTCCATGCCAATAATTTCCCATTTCCACTCCGGAATATCTAATGGTCTAAGCACGCCAGTAGGGCGTCTATGTTCTGCCTTTACTTGTTGGCAAGTAAGGCAATGAGCAGCATGCTCGGCTACCTCTCTCTTCATGTTCGGCCACCAAAACGTTCTTTTCATGTCCTGATACATTTTGGTACCTCCACAATGAATAGTATACTTCGTCTGGTGATCTTCGTCCATTAACTTTCTCTTCAGCTCTTCATTATCTGGGACACATGTCTGTAGGTTATGTTTTTCCCTCCTTTTTAAGGGGACGAAGAACAGTTGGCCCACAAAGAGGGGTGGAAAATGAAGAGTGGTGGAAAAGACGGAAAAGAAAAGAAACGTGATCGCCAGGCACACGAGGGTGCGGAATGGAGACGATAGTGAGGGATGCGGGATGGAAGGTGTGATCGCGAGCGTACCTTTTTAGTGGGGAGATTGCGCGGGGGATGATGTGGGCCCTATCTTCCTCTATGAACACGGCCGGCCGTGGTAGAGGGTGTTTTCCTCATTTGATTACCCTGACAAAAAATGATAAAGAAAATAGGCATTAGTCAAATAAGAAGTGTAGCATCGAATCCCAAACAAATAAGTAAAATTAATAAAAATGGGGAGGACTCACCAGATGGTGGTTTTTAAACCCCTAAAATGGGTGTGTGTGTGTGTGTGTGTGTATGCATGCATGTGTGTAAAAACAGATTAAAGGAGGGCCACGTGGGGCCCGGGGGAGATAGAAATGTAAAGTGCCACATGGGGCCGGAGGGCATGGAAATGCAAATAAAGGTAAAGAGGGGAGGGGGTGCTTCCCCAAACGTTGATGCGGCGTGACGGGCTGTTGCCAGTTGGACGACGAAGGAGAGGAGGAAGACGCTTCTGCCTCGTGCATGGAATGGAAGCAGACGACGGCGCTGGACTCCGAGGAAGAAGAATGGATCGGCGAGGAATTGCTCGGAGTTGAGGCAAGAATCTGGCAGGGCTTTGCAGCTTCGTGGAACCCCACCCCCCCCCCCCCCCCCCTAAACAAATGAGGCAAGAATCCGGCAGGGCTTTACAGCTTCGTGCCACGACTTGAAATGCAGCGGCCATGGCCGACGTGATTACCTTAGAGGCAATTTCCGAGGCAATCAACTCATATGCTGATATGAATATTGATTGGACCCCTCTGAATTCCGTCTGGGCGGCAAGACGCGGTTTCAGGATTTTCTGACGATTTCCCGGCGTAGGCTCTCAAGTGCGATGACTTCTGGGGGCATAGCCTTTTTGACTTTAAAATCGCAGTGGTCATGCCGGATGCGACTCTAATGTGCTGATAAATGCGTCCGGTATGCCCGACGCGTGCATGATTGCACCCTCGGAGGTCCTCACATTAAGGTTGCACCTTCTATAGCCGTCGTGATAAGATCCTGAATCGCGTCTAGATCCTGGACGCCTGTCATAATGCGGTTGCCATACCCGTCGCTACAAGGAATTGAAGCTTATAGTGCCCGAGAAATTTCAGATATGAAGGGGAAGCACCGAAGAAGAATGGGGGTGATCCATAATGATAGGGAAAGTACTCTTTCAAGGCAAAATGAAAGCCATTTGTGGCATACAACGCAATATGAAATTTGCCCGCGGTGGAGCCAAATTCACATGTCTACAACTGCCATGCCTTGGTGTCCGCTTTGCAGAGGAGAGAAGCAAAGAGACACGAAGCAGAGTGTAATGGAGTGAAATGAAATGAAAAGAAATAAAGTGTAGCGAGGTGGAGTGTAGTAGGAGCGGACTAAAAAGTAGACGCCAAGGTGAAAAATAGACATGCATAATCATTGGAAACTGCCACCTGATAAGAGTCTTTCACCAACACCCAAGGATGTCACCACCAGGATGAAGACCTAAAGAAACAAATGCTTAGACAAAGGAAAAGGACAGGAAAGAAAAGAAAAGACCAACTTTCAGCATTAGGGAAGTACTTAAGGACACAATCCGTTAGGTTGCACTATTGGGGGCGTCTGCCACTGCCGCAGGTGGGTCTTGGGAGAGAAGGAGGAGAGATCAACTTCTAGCGTCGGGGAAGTACCTAAGGACACAATCCATTAGGTCGCACCATCGCGGGCGTCTGCCATTGCCTCAGGTGGATCTCTAGGAGAAGGAAAAATAAAAGGGATAAGTCTAAATAAAGGATTCTTAAGGAATTCGGCCCGGAGGCAACAACAAAGGGAATTGGGTATTCCACCCAGAATGAAATATTTCAAGATTGCTTTGAATTTCGAGGTGCGGATGGCCCTCAAATTGGATTGAAAGAGTGGTTTTCCACTGAGATTTCAATATGCATGTATGCTGGGCTAAAAGAAAAATAAGATTAAAAGGGGAGTAGAAAATAACCAAGGATAATATTATCACGCCGGTGAGTCAGGACTGGGGTTTTATGTATGGGTCCATCGTCCTCACATGCCAAGCATAATGACCTATCCGTGCCGCTAAGGATCCTCTGGGATAATCATTGTTTTTGATAGAGGGGAACTCAAATCCCAGATTCCTCAAAGCCACAAGATCCTTGGTGTGCTCTAAGGCTATAACATATAGTAGATACAGATACAGATGGTAAAGCAGCAGTAGCCTGATGTAGCGCCAGATGAGGTAACTCAAATCCTGCGCTCAAAACTCGTTAGCCAAGATAAAAAAACATCATGGAATAAACACATTCATTCATAGCATGTCTTGGAGCATTAATAAAGCATTAAATAAACAGCTCATTTGGTTTGTTTGTTAGACCATGAGGATAGGTGATCTCTGGCTAAGGAGATTGGAGTTAAGGATGGGAGGAACCCATGAATGGGAAGATTTGCATCGTTCCGGCGCAAATAAGGGGCGCAACATGCTTTGTGCAAGACCATCAGGAACTTTTTGGATTTTGAAAATATTAAAAAATTTTATGAGATTTTTGGATGTATTCAAATTGTATGAGATTTTAAAAATATGCGGATTTTTTTTTGTTTTGGAAATATTCATCTTTTTTGTTGTTTTTGAGAGTATTCATCTTTTTTGGTTTTGGTTTTGGTTGTATATTCATATTTTTTCTGTTGATTTTAAAGCATTGCCATGCCAAGGCGGTATTAAGGTTATGAGAACTAACTGGTGAGGGGTCCTTGTTACCTCCCGTTTCATCAAAGGATGCCAAGAGTAGGGCGTGCATTTGAAGTGGTGCCCAGGGGCTGATTGTGCTTGGTTGATAGTGTTACTATCAAAGCCATGCCTAAAAAGGCGACTAAGTCTTAGTAGGGAGAAGGGAAGAATATTTGGAGACAAGCTTGGTATGGATATTCGAGAAGTTGGGTTTTTACTTCCTTCCTTGGCACAACCGTCAGAAGGTTCTGTCTCATTTAATTATTGGGGCTTTTCCAATTATTTTGGAATCTTGAGTGATGACCACTTGATTGTAGGGACATGAGTACGGCCAGGCACATTTGGGTCCCTGTGGGGACTTTGCCACTCTTTGCCATGCCCTATTTATCATTGATTTGATTTTGATTTTTGCATGCATACGACTGGGTCCATTTGGATCTCTGCGGGGACTTTGCCGCTCTTGACATGCATTGGACTTTATTTTTGATTTGTCATTTGATTTTTGCCCAATTTAGAGGCATCCTCTTATGACGGAGTGTTTTTGAGTCGGGTGTCTTGCCCGGACTACCTCTACTACTCATACTTCGACCGAAAGAGGATAGAAACAGACGTTAGTGCCATTTAGGCGTGGCTGTGTCAGTGACGGTGTCTACCGGGCGCAATCGGCTTAGGGTGCTATAAAGTGTGTGCGGTGTACATGCTAAGGGCAAACCTTAATGACCCGGGAGGGAATTTCAGATTCCTGGCGTAGAGTTCTCATAGCAAAAATGCTGCGATAGCATGGAAATGCTGAAATATTCATTTTTTTATGGATTTTTTGAAATTTTGACAATGCTAAAATATTGTAAGATTTTGGAGGGTAAAGGAGGACGAATGCCCTGCATTGGGGCGAAACTCGGATGTCTACAAGAATTTACATTTTTTTATTTAGAATTAAAATGACGAGTGGGGGCTAAACCCTGAAAACAGTGTGAGAAGGGTCAAAGGACCCGATTGAAGACGGAGAGGGGGAAACGGAGGAAAGATTTTGGAGACTCCGGCAAGGCCGAAGGTGTTTGGAGAAGAAGGAGGGCCCGATGCCCTGAAAGAGAAGAATCCGGATGGGTCGGAGGGGAGGAAAGAAGAAGCGGGCCGTGAGGGGTCAAGAAGGGCAGTGCGCAGTGTAGGGCACAAGATGGAGACGTGTCGTGTGGGGCACAAGAAGGAAATGTGCCACGTGGGGCACGAAGGGGAGACGTGCCAGGCGTGGCACAATGGGAAGATGTGCCACGAGGGGCATAGAATGGAGAGTAAGGAGTACAAAGTGGGGAGTGATGCCCAGTGTAAGAAAATGGATTGTACAAAAGATGAAAATAAAATGCCTCCCATGGGGAGGGAACGTGGAGAACCCACAGAGAGGTGCTGAGAAGCACAAAAGATGATTGGAAGGTAAATGAAAAAGATGGAGAAGATCCCCTGGTCTTTTGCCTTGCCCGGCATTTGGGCTTCTGCTTGGGAATCGGCGTTCTGACCCTCAGGTATTTCCTCTCAAATTTTTCTCAGCGGGCAGATGATCTTGCTCTTCTATGAGGGATTGAGCAGCTCTTAATGATTGGAGGGCTGTTGACTTCCGTCGGGGTTTCAAGCAGCAGTGGCAACTCCCTTGGAATATAGTTGAAAGAAAGGGTGGGGAGTTCCACCGGTAGGGTTGGAAGCAACAATGAGGGGACGATGCCCAAAGATTGTAAAACGTGTGATATGGAAGGGGGCACGACCCCTTGGATAATAGACTGCGCCAATGATTTGACGGTGGAGTGCATGAGCACAATCTGAGAAGCTGACTCCTTCACTAGAGTGGGAAGGCTCACAATAACGGTGTGAGGGGTCATGAGAGCTCGGAGGGTTTGATTCCCTATGAGTATTTTGAAATGACACCGGCTGACAACTGGAATGATTAGCATCGATTTAGAAGGCGTCTTGACGGCCATGATTGGAGGGAGGACTTTCGCTCGGTAAATGTGCCTGGTATTTTGACAATGACTGGCATGCAAGGAATATAATCTTGGATTTTGAAAAGCATGCCCAGTCCCGAGACTTCCTTCTGCTGACTCTACTGATGCTTGAATCTCCTTAAACGTTTGCACCCGCTCCGTTGGATGGGGGTGGATGTGGATGGAGTAATGGGAGGTTGTATGGCCAGTGGAGGCATAATGGGTATGAAGGGGAAGATTTGCTCGGGTTCAACTGCCAAGGGTGCTGACGTAATGGTAGGCATAATGATTGGTGTAACGGTAAGTAGAGGCTTAATTATGGCAAGCTTAATGACAATGGATGGCAATGTAGGAGGTGTAGATAAATGGCATACGAACATGACCTCGGAAGGTTCATCGTGGCACCAAGTGGTTTCCTAGATGGGTTCGGTATTGGCAACTTCAACCCAAGCAACAGGCTGTGATGGAGGTGGAGGTTGTTGTGGTGGCAGTTGTGGTGGGGGTATAGGAGTTGGCATAGGAGCCAGAGCAGGTGCAACGTAGGGCACAAGAGCTTCTTCTTGAAAAATAGGGGCATCGTAGGGCCAAGTTGGAGGTTGCTGAGTCCGAGGAGGACGAATCAGTGGACGCTTGGGTGGCGGCATGTTGTAGTAGATGGGTGTTTGCGGAGGTGCATATGATGTGGATGTTATATGGTGGTGAGGTGGATGGTGGATGGCGTCCACTGATCCGTTCTTTCTCGGTTTAATTCGATCAAAAAGATCTACGATCGGGGAGTCCATTAGATGGGCTTGAATGTAACGTCCCCGCTCGTAGAGCTCCTCCATGGAGGTGATTTGATTCATGGCCAGGATGTGTCTGAACTTCGGAGCAGAGTTTGAAATTATTATTTTAACTTGCTCTGACTCCGAGAGCTCATACTGCGAGCGCGTGGCCATTGACCTCCAACGGTCAGCAAATTGTACAAAGACCTCGTTGGCCTCCATCTTCTCAGATGTTAGATCCGTGACAGAAAGATAAGGGTTGACGCAATCTTTGAATCTTTGAAGGAGTTTCTTGTGTAGAGAAAGGAAGTCTCCTGCCTTACTCGGTTCTAAAGAGTAGAACCATTTGAGCGCAGGGCCATCAAGAGATTTTCTAAAGAAATATGTCAACGTAAAGGAATTCTTTGATATGAGGTAGGGATTACCTGTGCCATTGTACAGTCGTACGTCGGCATCTCCGAAGAACGAATATAAATTTGTGGGAGAGTCGGCATGGCGGCGACGGGGTCACCCGTAGAATTTGAAAGCTTGTTTATTGACTCTCCAGATTATTCAATTTCTAGAGAAGAGCATTTTGGAGTGGAGTCGGTTGCCGCTGGGCAACTGAGGAAGCACATGGGGTGGCCTTGAATAATGGGCCTTCTCAGGGGGTCCGTTCGGACCGGAGCACGGGAGTGCAAATGGCCAGGGGGCCGAGGTGATGAAGAATGTACAGGGGTATGTGGCGAAGTCGCCGGAACAAAAAAGTAGTGCCTGGGGGAAGGAGAGGGAGAAGGAGTCACACCCTCAACTAAAGATTGGATCAGATTGAGTTGTTGATGTGTGAGCTGATCAATGGCATGCAGGACATGCTAGATAGTTGGATCTTGGTGGGGGATAGGCTGTTGCCGGGTTTTGATTGGTGTGAGGTATGGAGGGACATCAGATAGGCTAGTGCATGGTGTGCACACGTAACCATATGAAGTGGAAGGTTGTCCCTCATGGTGGTGAGATGGACGGACATGAGATTGGAAAGATGGAGATCTAACATTGTCCTCATAGTCCTCATAATAGAAATCGACATGATAATATGGGTCCATTTTTAACAAAGCAATAAGAAAACAAGGTTGAACAAAGATTAATCAATCAAAGATGGTTCAAACAGGTTGTAATGCTTAATGCTTAGTTTTAAGGAGTTTCACAATTATTTAAATAGATTGAAAAATATTGTGCCACTCCAGGTGAGATCCTACTTGGGTAGAAGATGGATACTTCGGGATACAACTAGAATCATCTTCACCACGTGATAGGATAGCTAACCCAGGTCAACGGAATGGTACCGCCAGCTCGGTCCACCGTGAGGGAATCCACGAGGTACGGAGTCTTACGGGGCTCTTGGCAAAGCTTCCCTAGTCCAATGAGATGGAATGCCCAAAGGAGAGGTTGCCCTTACCAAGAAAGGTGTGTGGAGCCTAGGATATGAGGGAAGGAGGTCCCCCGACCAATGAAAAATATGCCCTGTATGCGACAGTTATAACAAAATATGGCAGAAAGGGCGCGTTTCTGTCAGTCAGTCAAATCGCGTCCAGTATAGCGACCGTGATTTGTCTTAATCGCATCCAGTCACCTAGACGCGGATCTGTAAGCCACCGAAGGCTATTAGAGCCATGAATAGGTCCCTGTGAACGGTCAGTGTCAAGAAGAAACGCGTCGGCTCTGGCCGCCGTGATAAGAAACAGAAACACATCCAATATGATGGCCGCGTTATCAAGCAGTGAATCGCGTCCTCTGTGTGAGACGCGATTCCAAATAGACACCTGAGAGTGGAAAGGAAAGTAGGAAAGAAAGCAGTAAAACACAGGGTATGTACAAAAGGAAAAGGAATGAAATGCGTCGGCCTTGGCTGCCGCGACAACAGAACGCGTCGCGTCAAGCCACTGCGACAGGAAACCTAAATGCGTCAGGTACACCGACCGCGATAACGAGACTGAATTGTGTCCGTTGTGTGGGACGCGATTCCAAAAGCAAACTGAGACAAAAAACAACATAGGAAAAGGCAACTAAAAATAAAAACTAACACACAACATGCTTTTAAAGTAAAAAAGAAAGAAGAGTGCCACGTGGGGCACGAAGGAAGGAGGGTAATCAAAAGGGAAATGCAAAAAGAAGTCCCACCGTGATCGCCAATTTGTAGGTTATGTTTTTCGCTCCTTTTCAAGGGGACGAAGAACAATAGGCCCACAAAGAGGGGTGGAAAATGAAAAGTGGTGGAAAAGACGGAAAAGAAAAGAAGCGTGGTCGCCAGGCGTACGAGGGTGCTGAATGGAGACGCACGACGAGGGGTGCGGGATGGAAGGAGTGATCGGGAGCGTACCTTTTTAGCGGGGAGATTGCGTGGGGGATGATGTGGGCCCTATCTTCCTCTACGAACATGGTCGGCCGCGGTAGAGAGCATTTTCCTCGTTTGATTACCCTGACAAAAAAGGACAAAGAAAATAGGGATTAGTCAAATAAGAAGTGTAGCATCGAATCCCAAATGAATAAATAAAATGAATAAAAATGGGGAGGACTCACCGGATGGTGGTTTTTAAACCCCTAAAATGTGTGTGTGTGTGTGTGTGTGTGTGTGTGTGTGTGTGCATGCATGTGTGTAAAAAAAGATTAAAGGAGGGCCATGTGGGGCCCGGGTGATAGAAATGTAAAGAGCCATGTGGGGCCCGGAGGGAGTAGAAATGCAAATAAAGGTAAAGAGGGGAGGGGGTGCTTCCCCAAACGTTGATGCGGCGTGACGGGCCATTGCCAGTTGGACGACGAAGGAGAGGAGAAAGGCGCTTCCGCCTCGTGCGTGGAATGGAAGGAGACGATGGCGTTGGACTCCGAGGAAGAAGAATGGAATGGTGAGGAATGGCTCGATGTCGAGGCAAGGATCTAGCAGGGTTTCGCCGCTTCGTGGAACCCCCCCCCTCCTAACAAATGACGCTCGGGTCCAATTTATAGGCATCACGGATTCAAATCGCGTCTGGGCGGTAGGCCGCGACTTGAATGGCGTCGGGTTTGGGCGCCGCGACAAGGATGGAATCGCGTCTCGGTGGCAGGCCGTAGTTTAGAAGGTCAACTTGATGGGACAGACGGCTGATTGTTGTCAATGTCTCTGAAACCCGTCCTGTCAGGACACCGCAATAGGAAATAGAATCGCGTCCGCGATGGCTGCCGCGACTTGAAATGTGGCGGCCATGGCCGACGCGATTACCTTAAAGGTAATTTCCGAGGCAATCAACTCATTTGCTGATATGAATAATGATTTGACCCCTCTAAATTGCGTCTGGGTGGCAAGACGCGGTTTCAGGATTTTTTGATGATTTCCCGATGTAGGCTCTCAAGTGCGGCGACTTCTGGGGCATAGCGTTTTTGACTTTAAAATCGCGGCGGTCATGCCGGACGTGACTCCAATGAGCTGATAAACGCGTCCGGTATGCCCGACGCGTGCATGATTGCACCCCCGGAGGCCGTCGCATTAAGGTTGCACCTTCTATAGCCGTCGCAATAAGATCCTGAATCGCGTCTAAATTCTAGACGCCTTTCATAATGTGGTTGCCAAGACTCGATCATCCCTATGTTCAATGTTAAAGTCTAATCTTGTGAATTGTTATATTAGTTGCATCTCGCCACGAACTAGACTTGATAAAGATGCCATCGGCTTCCTACTAAGAGCATCAGCCACAACATTTCCCTTGCCTGGATGGTACTGGATGTTGAAATCAAAATCTTTTAGGTATTCAAGCCATCTCCTTTGCCTCATGTCAAGTTCTTTTTGTGAGAATAAATACTTCAGACTTTTATGGTCTGAATAGATCGTGAATTGATCACCATATAAATAATGTCTCCAGATTATTAAGGCAAAGACCACGGCAGCCAACTCTGGATCATGCACAGGGTAGTTGACTTCATGCGTCTTCAGTTGTCTTGATGAATAGGCAATGACTTTCTCCTTCTGCATCAGTACGCAGCCTAATCTAATTTATGAGGCATCGGTATAGACAGAGAAACCTTCTCCCTCTATTGGAGGAGCGAGAATAGGAGTTGAGGTCAGACATTCTTTTAAAGTCTGGAAACTTTTCTCACACTCTTTACTTTAGGAGTAGGGATTCTCTTTTTGTGTCAGACGCGTGAGAGGAACGACGATCTTGGAGAAGTCCTTTATGAACCACCTATAGTAGCCAGCCAGTCCTAAGAAGCTTCTGATTTCTGTAACATTAGTTGGTCTCTCCCATTTAAGTATAGCTTCGACTTTGGAGGGATCAACAGAGATGCCATCCTTTGAGATAACATGGCCCAAGAAAGACACTTCTTCGAGCCAGAATTTGCACTTGCCCAGCTTTACATATAATTTGTTGTCTCGCAAGACTTACAGAGCTATCCTCAGATGTTCTTCATGTTCTTCTTTGGTCTTGGAATATATAGGGATGTCATTAATGAAAATGACCACGAACTTGTCATGATATGGTCTGTATATGCTGTTCATGAGTTGCATAAAGGCTGCAGGAGCATTAGTCAGACCAAAAGGCATTACAATGAATTCCTAGTGTCCATACCTGCTCCTGAAAGTTGTTTTGAAGATATCGTCATCCTTGATCCTCATTTGGTGATAGCCAGATCGGAGGTCAATTGTAACGACCTACTTCCACCTGGTACGGTTATACCAACCCACATCGGACGAGCGTAAATCGCTAAAGGGGAGAAAACCCCAACGATATTCATATGGATTGAGATATACATAAATAGAATGAAATGTTACACTGGAAATTAAACAACTCTTATTCCATCAACATTCTAATCCACATACTACAGTCTATATAGTCCATGAAAGAAATAACATAAACCATAATATCCACATAGCCAGTTTTCAGTTTCCAAGTACAATAATACCAAAGTTTAAATTACAATTTTCATCACCTACTAGCAAATGAAATAAAAGTCTTCAATCTAATCTTCACGTTCCTCGCCGGGTCTTGCCACGTTCTCAACTTCTAAGTCTCCTGAAATATTTAGCAAGGGTGAGTCTACACAATAGACTCAGCAAGCAACTTAAAATCACAAACCATACACTTATCACACATGCGTTCTAACAATTTAACATTTTACTAACTTACTAGAATTTAACATTTAATCTCCTATATGTTCATGCTATAACAAAGAATCAACATGGAATCCTTTAAACAAACTATACTAATACATGTAAAGTAATGATTTCTAAACATGGTACTTATAACATGGTGATCATTTGTATACTTACATGCTTTCATTTCATGATTTTATATAACACCAACACATGACTTCTTTTCAATTTATAACATGATACTAACACATGCTTATCAAGTAAATACTATTTCATGGACAAATTCACAAAATCCTACTCATGGTACTAAATGTAATATCATAATCATCATTTAACATGGATCATGTTAACACATGCATTTACCTTTTTCATGACATGTAGCATATGGATACCACTTATGAAACAAAGCATTTAAATAGAATCATGTAGCCAATGTTATGTAGCATATAAACAAATTCAAGTAATTCTTTAACCTACATTATGCAACATTCAATTAGTTATCATGTAGCGAGTGATCATTTAAGCATGTAATAAATATTACATACAACAAATGACATGTAGTTCATATGGCATGTAATCATGTAGCATATAGACATGTAGCATGTAGTCATATAACATGTAGTCATGTAGCATATAGTCATGTAGTCATTCATCATTTAGTTGCCAAGACATGGCCCGCACTATTATAGAGATCATATAGCATATAGACATTCACTTATCACCTAGGCAATGAAGTGATGAAGTCATGGTTATTGCGCAAAACCGGGGAAAGCCCTTGCCACCTTAACCAGTAGAACTTGTCTACTTCCAGGATTTCAATCCGTTGCCCACAGATTCAATAGGTCATTTCATATAGTTGAACCATTACCATAGGGGCATCCATGGTGTAGCTCCCTGTAGGAAATCTCTATAGTAGCAATGTTTTTTTGGCCAATTATTTCAGAAATGTAATAACATTTATATTCATGCAATTATGGAACTATCACATAAAACTAACATTTTCATATAACTAAATCATGCTCTTTTGTACATTCATGCATAATTTATTAAGATGATAATACCATTATCACCCATCATATTTTCTCAGTTCTGAAATCAAATCCTACTATGAAACAGCAACCTATCATGGTACTATTTTTATCCAAAATTCAACATGCATATACATTATCATGTCTATTGATTCCTATATGCATTTATCATGCAGAAAATCATATCAATATGTATGGTGTTTAGAATAATATAAAATTTTAACCACAAGATGGATTTAACATAAGGAACATATATATAATTTTTTAGAATTTTATAAATAGTAAAAATATTTTTAATATTAAACATAGTCTTTAGGCAATTTACAAGATATTTTAATTTGAACATGGTAGATGGTGAACCATCCATCCTAACAGATATAAAACATGCACACAGTGGTTCTAAATTCATTAAAACTTCTAAAACAATAACACTCAACATGCATAATTATTCTACATTTAACTTTATCATATCATGGTGTGGAAGAATTCAGAATTTAATAGCACTCTACACAGTACTTAGAATCCTACCAAATTTAAACTATGGTTCACATACAATACATGGAACATATCTGAAATTTTTCACAATTTTCAGAGTAAAAACACTATTTTTCATAATTAACAAGATTACATGGAATTAATAAGATAAATCATTTAAGCATGGTTTACAGTGATAAGTTGGTTCTAGTAGGTCTAAAACATGAGAACAGTCATTCCAAGATCACTAAAATTTCCTTAATCTATAACATGCAACAAAACCATTTAATCAGAATTTACTACATTCAAAACATAATTATTCTCAATTAACAGAAATCCTTCTAATTATATCATGCTCAGAAATTTCGTAGATCCTCATGATATGACCTAAATATCATATTTGACAAATCCTGATTTTCTCAACATGTATAGACTACCGAACAAGCAAAATCACATTACAAAGATTAACTAGTATTTCTGTAAAAATAAGTGAACATGACGGCATGGTCCTGACCGTCAGACGAAGTTAACAGCAGGGTCTCTTGCCGTTGACACAAGAACTAGACGGCAACTAGTTGGCCGTCTACTTCCTGTCTGCACACAGTGCAGACTTAACACAGAAACATGTGAATTTAGGGGTCCAGGACACAATTTAAAAATCCATAAAAATGTGCAAACCCTAGAGGACAAGTCTATGGATTGAAACCTTAAGCTACTTGTCTGGGAATAAATCTAAAACGAACTAGATTTTCCGGTGAAGCCCTCCTCGGGCAAGCCAAGAAGAGGTCTAAAACTGCTTGAATCCGGTCTTTTCTGTCGATGCAGCTTGCTCCTCGGAGTTGGGGATTATTCTCCTATGTATGGGTTATCGTCCAGTCGGTGCAGGTCCCCAAAATGTCCTTCCAATCACCGGATCCGGCTCTTCCAAGATCAAGGTTCGCACACAGAAAACCCTAGCTCTCCCCAAAGACCAAAAGACTTCCCTCGGCCGAAATAGGGAGATTTTTATAAGCCACAGGGTCGGGGTACACTTAAGGGTAGGTTTCCTACAGTTTTAGGTGGTTTCCTAAACTGGAACCAGACAAAATGCGAGCGTTACCAAATCTCAAACTGTCACACAGCTGGGAACTTGGCGTCCACATAAGGTGCCGCCAACAGATAGGTAGACGTCCATCGATCTGGACGCTAACCAACCAAGGCATGCAATCAGCGGCACAGGATGCTGCCACCAACTGTGCATCTTGGCTAGAAAACAACTATTCATTTAAAATTGATGTATTAACACATCATAACAATTTAATGGACACGAAAATAAGTAGATATTACATACACAAAGTTAAACATATATTTACATATGTATACAACATAATTACATACCACATGTATAGATTTAAATGTATATACTATGTAATTCAACAATTGACAATGCATGCACATTTAAATATATATTACATGTACAAAATAACCTTATGCGTACTTACAAGATATACAACAATGGTTACATACTATATACACTATATTATTTAAATACACTATGCACATAATAAATAAATATAATATGTACATAAAATACTTAGATACTACGTGCACATTAAATATAATGCATGGATAGAATTAAACTCATATATATCCATAAGATATTTAGCAATAACTACATATTATATGCACAACATCTCTTAAATTCAATATACATAGGATTTAAATAAATTCTATGATGTATAAAATTAGCTAAGCACTCATCCACAGAATAATATATATACATACATATACACATAAGTAAATAAATAATTATAATATGCATAAATTTAATACACCATATAAGCAAGAACAAGTAAACATTACATATATAGAATATAAAGTGAACAAAATTCGGGGGCCTCACATCAATCTCAGAGAAATATTGAGCTCCAGATATCTCGTCGAATAGTTCATCGACCCGGGGCAATGGGTACTTGTTCTTGATGGTTAGCTGATTGAGTGTCGATAGTCGATACATAGCCTCATCGACCCATCCTTCTTTTTAACAAACAGCACGGGTGCTCCCCATGGGGAAGTACTTGGTCTAATGAACCACTTCCCTAATAGCTCCATCAATTGTTCCTTCAGTTCTTTTAATTCAGTAGGTGACATCCGGTACAGTTGACGCAATACCAGTGTAGCTCCAGGGATTAACTCAATAGCAAAATTGACATCACGTTCCGGAGGAATCCCTGGCAGATATTCGGGGAACACATCAGGGTAGTGCTAGACTATGTGTATGTCTTCTATCTTAGAACCCTTCTTTTCAACTATAACTGTAAGGCCCTCGAATTTTTCCCTATTATTTAGTTGTTTGGTCATGCGATATGTTAGTTGCTTTGTGTATATATGTATGTGTATCTACATGCATATCTATATATATATATATAATATTTAAGTTGTACATTATGTATTGCATGTATATGTATATAGTGTATGTAAGTTTTAGGCATTTCTGAGTTCTGGCAGAAGTGCATGTTAACGTCAACATGCATGGACGTTTAGGGGAGAGTTGACGTCCAGATCGATGGACGCCAACTCCCAGTAGACGGCCAAAAGTGTGGAGGTCTATTTCCCCAAAATCTGTGCATTTCATATCTGGAAACGGTCACGAATTCTTCGGTTCTTGTTTTGGAAACCGTCTTCCAACGGTAGGATCCCTACCTAAACACGTATCCCGACTTCCCTAGTGTATAAAAACACCATATTAGGGCGGATTAGGTTCTTTTGGCTTTTGTCAAAACCCTAGAACCTTTTGTGCGAACCTAGAACTTTGGAGACTTTGATCCGGCGACTTGGTGCATCTTCCGGCGGTCCTCTTCGACTGAAAGGAGCTCTGAGCATAGAGAAAGGCTTCCCCGACCTTGGCATGCAGGCTACATCAACATAGAACCGGTTTGGGAGAAGATTTGGGGCACTTCTTGGCTTGGCTGAGGAGGGCATCATCAGCTAATTAAATATGTTCTTCAATTTTAAAGAGGCAAGTAACATGTGTATATCAACCATAATCATGTCTAGTAGGTCTCAGGTATTTTTATCGAATTTTCCTCGTGTCCTGGAACCCCCATTCACCTTGATTTTGTGTGTTCTGTCTATGTTCTGCAGACAGGAACTTAACGGCAACATGTTGTGCTGTAAAGTTCCAGGGTCAGCGGCAACATCTTGTGTCGTTAACCCATGTTGGCGGCAACACATGTGCCGCCAAGTTCTTCCAGTTTTCAAAGATGTGATTTTGATTAGTAATTTGTGATTTTTTGGATTTGTGGTTGTCTGTGTATATTGTAGAATTTATGTTAAGTTAGGTACAAAAAGTAGGTCATATCATGATGTTGCATATAATTTTTGTGATTAGTGTTAATTGCTAAAGTTTCTGTAATTGAACTGAGAGCATAAAATGCCCATGTTTAATCATATATAAATAGATCTGATATGATTTAGGGTTTCATAAATTTGCTATGATTATATGATGACTGTATACAGGCGTCGGCACTATTGAGAATGACTGATTTATTGTGGAACCTGTTTAAGTGAAATTAGTGATAAATATGGCTGTGAACTATTTTAATTATTATAATAAGTGTGTAGATCCAAAAAATCTGAAAATTTGAGCATGTAACATATTGTCTATTTAGAACTTGTCATAAAAATATCGCACTATTTGGATAACGAAAAGTACTGTAAATGATATATTACATGAGAATGAACATATTAACCATGTTAAATTAGATTATGTATAATTCAGTGGCTAGTGGCATGATTTGGATGATGTTATGACCTGATTAACACTGTGAATAGTAGCATCATGCTAGGTGAACTAATACCAAAGTAATTGTGTAAAAGTAAATGCAATTGTGATTAAAAAGTGCATGAGAAGTGTGTAAGCAATGTGTTAATGTAAATTGTGTAAATATGTGCCGTTAGTGACACTGCTACCATAGAGGGTTGTGGAATTGTACCGTAGTAAAGTACCTACTGGAAGGTTCAATGTGTGTGATATCCTATGCGCAATTAGGATGAAATCCTGGAGGTGGACAAGTACCACTGGTTAGGGTGGAGAGTGCTTCTCCCGGTTCTGCACAATTAACCAAGATCTATCACTGTGTTGCCTAGGTGATAGGTATGTGAATGTGTATATGTGTGTCCTTCTAGTGGTGGTTTGGACTCTGTGTCACGGCAACTAAGTGAAAAAAAATGTGAAAATGTGTATGTGATCATGTGAAATGTGCAATGTGAAGTATGTGAAGTGTGAAATTATTAAGTGAATGTATCATCATGTGAATTTGTGTAATCTTATGTGAATGTGCTAAATCCATGTCAAAACAACAAGTAAAATGTGTGTACAATTGTGATTAATACATGAAAATTTGAATAGAATTCATATTAGGTATGTTGTTTACCTTATGTATAGTTTCATGCTTAAATCATGTAAAGTTGCAAGATGGTTTGAATGAAATTTAATTCCTTAAAACATGATGAACAAAAGGTGTAGAAATCATGTTATAAGTTTTACACTTAATTTTTAAAGCAATATAAAGCAGTTCTATGTTTATCCTTAATTGTTTAATGTGTTCTATGTTCTAAATTGGTAAGCATGTGCCATGTATTCTATTTGCTATATGATAATTGTAAAATTTTTGTTAAAATTCATACATATAGTTAAATTTAGACGTTAGTTGTCTATAAATAACGTACATTTTGATTTTAATTTTCATTCTATTCATGTATAAATTTTTGAACATTTTAGTTAAATTTTTGGGTAGAACACAAAGTTAATTTTCATTTAATAAAGTCAATACTTCTTGAATAGTTTGACTAATAAACGTGTTCTCATTTTTTTGCAAGTACATTGTACATAAATAATTTTTGGTCTTATTATTACTTTTATATTTTCGTAAACATATTTTAATAATTCTTGTAAATATTAGTTGTAAATAAATCATTTTTGTAGTTAAATAAATCATGCCATATACCCCACCCAATCCCATTAAATAAAACATTTTAAACACCCCACAACAACTTTACCCACGCACTCTAATTAAACTACTTCTTTTTCCCCACCAGGCCAACAGAAGCTATTGGAAGCAGTTGGAAGAGGATTTGGGGCTTGCTCTGCGGAGCATCCTGCTGTGCACTGGAGCTGCTGGGTGTGCATCTACTGGGTGTGGAGAGATGGCAGTCTGGGCTAGCAGCTGCGTGGATCTGCTGCTTGCAAAGGAGCTGGCAGCTGGGGCTGGGTGCGTGCTAGTGCAGAATCGGCTACGGTGCGCAGCAGAGGCAGGCCGGATCTGCCGTGTGCGACGATGGTGCAGTGCGATGCTGGCACGGTACGATGCCGGCGATGGAGCGGCTGGATCTGGCATGCGGGCTACCGAGCTGCAAGTGGTGCAGCAGCTGGAGTGGTCGGATCTGCTGAGCTGGTGGCGTGCGTGGATCTGGCGGAGCTCGTGAGCTGCGAAGGCGGATGATCTGGACTGGTACGTTGCAGATCCAGTGCGTGCAGATTTGATGAGGTGATGGAGAAGGCGGGAAGAGGAGCTCGCCAGGAGGCCCGGGTGCCTATAAAAGGACCCCAAGGTCCTCTTCTTCGAGAGTTCGATTTTTTAAGAGTTTTAGCTTTTTCTTTCTTTTCTTTCGGAGATCAGGATGGGGAGGGTTTTGCTTCTGCTATGGAGGGGGGTTAAGCATTAGTTCAATTTTTAGGATTTTTAGTTTCTTTCTCTTCTGTAAAGCTGTAGAGTAGGGAAGGGAGATGGGTTGGGATTTCTTCTCTTTTCTTTTGTGAGCTTTGAGATAGTGTTAGTTCAGCAATTGGAGGGTTTCGAGAATTTAGATTTTTAGGGTTTTCTTATTGGCATTTCGGTTGTTGAGATGGAGATTGTTATTTCTTTTCTTCTGTGTTTAGAGGAGATCGATCCATGAGCAATTGGTTTTTATATTTGTTCTGTGTTGATTTGTCTATTTCTTCTGTGTTTTGTTGGTTTGATCCAATGCATTCATCTAGTTGGTTTTACTTTTCCTTTGTGTTCAGATGTTGGCTGGTTCTGAATTTTTGGGGTTTTTAGTTTTTATTTCTCCTGTAAAGGGCAGGGAGAGGTAGGCAGTTTAGCTTTGTTCTTTCTTCCTGTATTCAGCATTTCTAGGATTTCTCTTGTTCAGCATTTGGGAGAGTTCGGCTACAGGGGAAAGAGAGTTAGAATTTTTCTTCTTTTCTTTGTTTGTTATGAGAGCTGGGAGAGATGGTTCTGCTCTCTGAGATTGTTCTGCTCTTCCGGAGGAGATAGAATTTTTCTTTCTTTTCTGTTCAGCATTAGTTCAACATTTTGATTGTTATGTTCTTGTCTGGTTTGTGCTGCAGGATTCCATTTCTTTCATCTCTTCTAGTTGAGCATCTGGTTTTTGGTTCGGTCTTTGTTCTGTATTTTGTTGGTTGGGCTGGGAAGGGGATCGATGTCTTCTTCCTCTCTTCTGTAATCATCTGATTGTTGGGTTCGGCTACTGGGATCAACGGCTTCTTGCTCTCTTCTGCGTTCATCTTGCGAGGACGATCTAGGAAAGCTCCTTCCTCTCTTCTGGAGGCAGCTCCGACGTTTGGGGGTGGACTGGTTCACTGGTGCTCACAGGAGTTGGACGGTCCAGATCCATGGTTGAATGATGAATCCATGTTCCTGTTGCAGTAGGGAGTTATATTTGAATTTATGAAGAATTTTGGAGCTCTTAGTGCTATTTTCTTGTGTTGTTCTTATCCTTGTTCTGCAGTGGTAGTAGTAGTCGTTTGATTTAGTAACATTAAATGTTTGTTTCTAAATTTTCTGTCGCTCTTTTCTAAAGTTTCTGTTCGATTATTGAGTTGTGAAGGTAGTGATCTAGTGTTTGTGGAATCATAATTCGAGGTGCATACTTGCGCAATCTTAGTTTAATTTCTAATTCATATCTCTATCTTTCTATTTGATCCCTCAATTGTGAGGGTACAGTGATAGTTTCGCTAATTTCAATTCAGCTTGTTCTTTCGCTATCTTTGATTTGTCGAGTTATGAGGAATTTAATTGATGTTGTCTACAGAATTATTTTTAATGCAATGTTATTTTGGTGAAAATGTGTTCATTAGAATGGTTTCAAGTCAAAGTAGTTTAAGTCAAATTCTATTCAGCCTCTCTGTGGATATGACCTGTTCTCACCACTCTATTAGTTCATCTTTAGTATTTTAAATCTGTGAGATAGTTTAGAGAAGGTGAACATATTGACTTGTGCAAGAAACTCTGGACAACGAAAGTGTACAGTCAATAATGCCGCATCCATCTTGGTGCAGTTGCCGGGGAGGCATTAGAGTTTGATTTAAATCTGCTTTTGATTTGATTTTTGCATTGGGCTTCTTATTGACTTGCTATTGGGCTTCTCATTTCAGATTTGCACAAAGGAGGAACATGGAGATTGGGCTTGACATTTGATCCCATTGGAGGAGGAGAGCTTGCTGATTTCTTTTCTCAAATGCTTTTAATTCAGAATTTTAGATAGAAGAGTGTGAGTGAAACTTGTAGTGAGGTTTTCATGTACTCTCTGTGCATGTACAAAGATTTCTTTCTCGTTGGCATGTAATAATTGACCTTTTGGTGGTTTGAATGGTTTGGAATTAGTTTATAGTATCACTTTATATTTTCTTAGTTTCATTTCATTTTGTCCAAAAACCAAATAAAAAAAATTCTAAATCTAAAAAAATGTTCCAAATCATTCTTTCATGTAAGCCGTTTGTTGTGCACATTAAAAATTTCATCTTCTTAAGAGTAGAATCACTTGTTTTAGGACATTCATCATTTTAATTTCATTGAAGAATGCGGGGGAGAGGTATGACTTCTAACTCTTGTTTCATGCATTAGACTTAGCATTAGAAAATTCTTGTTTGAATTTGATTTGTTGCACTCATATTTGTAAAAGGGACTGCTTAAGGGCATCACCCTTTAGAAATAATAAACCTAAGGTGAGGGATTTCATCACCCTTTCCTTTGCCCAAAAATCACAAAAAAAAATTCACATTCTTGCATTTGCCTAAACCTTTTAATAAAAACCAATAGACTTGGCCCTAGGGTTCATAATTAGATTTATCCTTTCTTAAAGTCAAAACTTCTCTTTAAGTCTGGTGTCTAGGATTAGAGGTTAAAAAGCTTATACTTAAGTGAGCTAGAGGTTATTTAATTGGGTCCTTGCGAAAGCAAGGGGGGCCTCCCTCTACTCCACCTCTTACCTGGCCGGTACAAGAAGAGTTAGGATTGGACTTAAGCAAGTATAAATCCGATTTTGAGAAAAATAACATAGGTCCAAGGAACACTTAGTGTTTAGCTTAATTTGTTTTGAAAGTGTTTGTTTGTTTGTGTTTGTTCATAAAAATTCAAAAATCAATAAAAATCTAAAAAATTCAAAAATCATAAATAGAAGGCTTTTCAACTGTTCATGCTTGGTAGATGTTCCCAAAACATAGATTTGGCTCAACCTATAGATGAGATTAAAAGATTCTTTCATAGGATGGCCAACCAAGACCAGAACCAACTTGCTAGGAATGTAGAGGAGGTCGCACCTAGACAGATGAAGGAGCACTTTATTCCTTATAATTATCAACCTGCTACTTGCATCAGGCCAGAAATTCCTGCAAACCACTATGAAATCAAGCCTGGAACCATTCAAATGTTGCCATCCTTCTATGGCAATCCCAATGAAGACCCCTATAGGCATATAGATGAGTTCCTAGAGATTTGTTCCACTGTCAGGATTCAAAATTTCACTGAAAATGCCTTAAGACTGACCCTATTTCCATTGTCTCTAAAAGATAAGGCCAAACATTGGTTAGGAACCATAGGGAGAACCATTAAAACATGGCCAGAAATGCAGGAGGAATTTTTGAAGAACTTTTACACCATTGGCCACACCAACACCATGAGAAGAGCTATAACTGGATTCTCCCAACACCCGGGAGAGTTAATGCATGAATCGTGGGAGAGATTAAAAGAGTTGCTTAGAAAATGTCCCCATCATGGTCTGTCGAGGTGGCAAATAGTTCAAGCTTTTTATGAAGGATTGACAGAATCAAATAGGCAGATGGTTGATGCCTCATGTGGAGGAGCATTCATGACTAAGAGCGAGGATGACGCATATGATCTGTTTGAAACATTGAGTGAGAATTCTATCAATCATGCCTCACATCACTCTTACGAGGGAGCACTAGGACATGTAAAGAAGGCACGGTTGTATGAATTGAGAGGGAGAGGAGAATCAATTCTAGGGTAGAAGATCTGTTAGATAGACTTGATCAAAGATTGGAGCAGAAACTGGAACAAAAATTTGATCAATTAATGTCTTTGACTGGGCAAGCCACACCCAAATTTTCTCAACCACTTGAAACTTGCGCTATGTGTGCTAGCCCAGCTCACTCTACCAATGCTTGTCCCACCACTGCCCAATTACCTTCTTTTATTCAAGAACAAGTCCAAGCTGCCCAAGGTTTCTACAAACCCTCCTATGATCCATATTCTAACACATATAACCCTGGTTGGAGAAATCACCTGAATTTTTCATGGAAAAATCAATCAGAACAAGTGTCTCAACCTTCTTTTAAGCAATCCATGTATGATCAATCCTATCCCAATTAGAATTCAGGGTTTGGCCAATCTTCTTATTCCAAACCTCCACAAGTCCAAGAAAATCAAAACTCCAATCAATTTGCTTACACCAATTTTCAGCAAGCTTCATATCAACTACCACCTCCTCAGCCCAATTGGGAAGATAAAATAAATCAACTTCAAAACATGATGGCGACCCTATGTCAAACTGTGCAAGAACAACAAAATCAATATCAAACTGAAAACCAAAATTTTCAACAAAATTTGGTAAGGATAGAGTCCCAGATTGCTGATGTATGTCATAGGAGGGGGACAGGTCAATTGCCAAGTCAAGCGATAGAAAACCCAAGGAACAACCCTCTCGGATTTTATCAGAATCAGCAATACCATCAAGTCCAGGGGTACAGACCACTTGCTCGACCAAATGCACCTCCACCACCAAACACACAACAAGCTTTTGTCCAGAACATTCCAGCACCACAAATTCAGAATCAACCTATACAACAGGACCATCCTCTTGCCCAAGCTAGGGGCCCCCAAGTAGAAAATGTTAAAACTGTGTCTACTTTAAGAAGCGAAAAAATTAGGATAAATCCTCACCCACACATGTCAACATTGAATGAGGATAAAGAAAATGAAATTGAAACTGAAGAAGAGATTGAAGAAAATGTTGAAAAAGAAAAATTCAAGGGAAAAGAGAAAATTACTGAAGAACCTCTAGATAAAATCAAAGTGAATGAAGACCCAAGCTATTACATTCCAAGAGTCCCTTTTCCTGAAGTTTTAAAGCCAAAATCCAAAAACAAACCAACTGGTAATGAGGAACTCTTGGAGCTCTTTAAGCAAGTTCACATCAACATTCCTCTCCTTGATGCCATTAAGCATGTGCCTGCTTACGCCAAATTCTTAAAGGAATTGTGCACTCCAAAACGTGAAGTGAGAAATAAAACTGAAACATTCATTCTTCCAGAAACTGTGAGTGCCATTATCTTGAGCCAACTCCCTAACAAGATCAATGATCTAGGCACTCCACTAATTCCTTGCACCATCAGTGGAGTCACTTTTGAGAGCGGCCTCGTGGATTTGGGGGCCAGTGTGAATATCCTACCTTCTTCTATTTTTGAGAAATTCAAATTAGGAGAATTGAAACCCAGTTCTGTTGTCCTTCAACTAGCTGATCATTCTGTCACCAGTCTTAAAGGCTTAGTTGAGGATGTTATTGTGAAAATCAATGATTGTTACTTCCCTGCCGATTTCATCGTTCTGGACATGAACACTCCTCAAGATTTAACTCAGTCCACCATCATCCTTGGTAGACCCTTTTTGGCCGCAACTAAAGCTAACATTGATTGTGCTACTGGAATGATGGATATATCATTTGGGGATAGGCGGGTTAGTATCAATATTTTTAAGGCATTTGGGCATCATGATCAAGGAGAGAGTTGTCTAGTGGTAGACTACTTGGAAGAATCTTGTGAGGAAGAAACAATAGACCAACCCTGTGCTCTAGGATTTGAGGGAGAGGAAGGACAATTTAGTTCCATGTTTCAGGATAATGATCGATCATTTCCATTAGAGTGTCCTCCTAAGGTTGAGCTAAAACCACTCCCTGCTAGTTCAAAGAACATCTTTTTAGGAGAGAATGAGACTTGGCCCATCATAATTGCTAGCAATCTTGTAAAGCCAAAACCAAAAATCTATAAAGCCAAAGCCAAAACATTCCATGATAAACACATTCATAGAAAACTTTTTCAAGTGCATGATAAGGTCTGGCTATTTAATTCTAGGCTTCATCTGTTTTCAAGAAAATTGAAGTCCCGATGGGATGGTCCTTACACTGTTGTCAAAGCTTGTGACAATGGTGCTGTCACTATTCTTGATCCTAAAATCGGACAATCATTCACTGTTAATCGGAAAATGTTAAAGCATTTCTTTGAAAGCCCAACTTCCTTGAAAATTGATTCTACCAAGTTAGCTGAGCCAAATGGAGATTAATTGCGACCAGCTGAAGACGATAAGCTTAGCGCTCTTGGGAGGCAACCCAAGTCTACAAATTTCCTTTATCAGTTAATTCTCTGTCTTACTTTATTTTCCTGTCAATAAGTAGGGGGGAGAGGTAGAATAAGAATGCATTCATAGTCCCCATCCTAACTAATGCTTCGTTTTCTTTCTTTATATTGAGCATGTGCAAATAAAAAGAAAATTTCACAATGTTTCATCTTTGAATAAAAATGCCTGGCATTGCAAAAACACAGACTATGTGTCTAATCTTTAACAATTAAAATTTTATAGTTGTCACATTCCCTTGCAAGCATCCATGTTAGGTATCCTCTAGTAAATGATTACATGTACTTCTTGTCTACCTTATGTAAGGAATTATGGCAAGAGATTTTCATACACACACTACACAGCCACTTAGACTAGCTGAACCCAAATGTAGCAAATCTATTAAAGCTAGTAGGAGAGAGGTGATTGGTTTTCTCCCATCCCCTTAAGTGAATTGCGAAAGAAGTGAAGGTGTGTGATCAAGGAACCTGACTGTCCATCCTTCCTTTAAGAGGAAAGAAAAGAAAAGAAAAGAAAAGAAAAACAAAAAAAGTAAAAAGCAAAAGAAAAAAAATAAAATATATCCATGAAAAATGCCCCGGATCTGAGTAAAGTTGGACTCGCTACTCTTGAAAAGTGATGGGTTGTGCAGCATTGTGGATGAAAAAGAAAGAAAAAATATCTGAGTGCATAAAGTGCAATGAAAGAGGCGGAATGGAACTGAGAGAAACAACCCAATCTGACTGAGCAAAGATCTTACTCCACAATTCTTGTCTTCTCTCTCGAATTAATCTAATCTCAAATACTAGCTGAGGCAGAGAAGCTTCAGAAGGGCTGATGTGAACTCTTAAGTGAGCTATCAATTGTGCACTAATTTCTAGCCATAGGTCCTTATAACTAGGAAAGACATGTCTCTACATTAATCGTTTACATGATGACTGCTTAGCATGAGACACTACATCTTCTAGTCCTACATTTAGAGTAATTTTTATTGCTAAGGGACTAGCAATGTTCAAGTAGGGGGGAGTGATAATTGTAAAATTTTTTGTTAAATTTCATACATATAGTTAAATTTAGACGTTAGTTGTCTATAAATAACGTACATTTTGATTTTAATTTTCATTCTATTCATGTATAAATTATCGAACATTTTAGTTAAATTTTTGGGTAGAATACATAGTTAAATTTTCATTTAATAAAGTCAATACTTCTTGAATAGTTTGACTAATAAACGTGTTCTCATTTTTTTGCAAGTACATTGTACATAAATAATTTTTGGTCTTATTATTACTTTTATATTTTCGTAAACATCTTTTAAATCATAGTTGTATGTAAACATCTTTATAAATTCTTGTAAATATTAGTTGTAAATAAATTATTTTTAGTTAAATAAATCATGCCATATACCCCACCCAATCCCATTAAATAAAACATTTTAAACACCCCACCACAACTTTACCCACGCACTCTAATTAAACTACTTCTTTTTCCCCACCAGGCCAACAGAAGCTGCTAGAAGTAGCTGGAAGAGGATTTGGGACTTGCTGTACGGAGCATCCTACTGTGCGCTAGAGCTGTTGGGTGTGCATCTGCTGGGTGTGGAGCGATGGCAGCCAGGGCTAGCAGCTACACGGATCTGCTGCTTACGAAGGAGCTGGCAGATGGGGCTGGGTGCGTGCTAGTGCAGAAGCGGCTACGGTGCGCAGTAGAGGCAGGACGGATCTACCGTGTGCGACGCTGGCGCGGTGCAATGCTGGCACGGTGCGACGCAGACAATGGAGCGGCTGGATCTGGCGTGCGGGCTACCGAGCTGGAAGTGGTGCAGTAGCTAGCTGGAGTGGTAAGATCTGCTGAGCTGGAGGTGTGCGTGGATCTGGCGGAGCTCTTGAGCTGCGGAGGAGGATGAGTTGGACTGGTACGCTGTAGATCCGGTGTGTGCAGATTTACTGAGGAGATGGAGAAGGCGGGAAGAGGAGCTCGCCAGGAGGCCCGGGTGCCTATAAAGGACCCCAAGGTCCTCTTCTTCGAGAGTTCGATTTTTTAGGATTTTTAGCTTTTTCTTTCTTTTCTTCCGGAGATCAAAACTGGGGAGGGTTTTGCTTTTGTTGTGGAGGGGGGTTAAGCATTAGTTCGATTTCTAGGATTTTTAGTTTCTTTCTCTTTGTAAAGCTACAGAGATGGGTTGGGATTTCTTCTCTTTTCTTTTGTGAGCTTTGAGATGGTGTTAGTTCAACAATTGCAGGGTTTCAAGAATTCAGATTTTTTAGGGTTTTCTTATTGGGATTTCGGCTGCTAAGATGGAGATTGTTATTTCTTTTCTTCTGTGTTTAGAGGAGATCGATCCATGAGCAATTGGTTTTTACATTTGTTCTGTGTTGATTTGTCTATTTCTTCTATGTTTTGTTGGTTCGATCCAATGAATTCATCTAGTTGCTTTTACTTTTCCTCTGTGTTCAGATGTTGGCTGGTTCTGAATTTTTGGGGTTTTTAGTTTTTATTTCTTCTGTAAAGGGCGGGGAGAGGTAGGCAGTTTAGCATTGTTCTTTCTTCCTGTATTCAGCATTTCTAGGATTTCTCATATTCAGCATTTGGGAGAGTTCGGCTACAGGGGAAGGAGAGTTTGAATTTTTCTTTTTTCTTGGTTTGTTATGAGAGCTGGGAGAGATGGTTCTACTCTTCCGGAGGAGATAGAAATTTTCTTTCTTTTCTGTTCAGCATTAGTTCGACATTTTGGATTGTTATGTTCTTGTCTGGTTTGTGCTGCAGGATTCCATTTCTTTCATCTCTTCTAGTTGAGCATCTGGTTTTTGGTTCAGTCTTTGCTCTGTATTTTGCTGGTTGGGCTGGGAAGGGGATCGATGTCTTCTTCCTCTCTTCTGTAATCATCTGATTGTTAGGTTCGGCTGCTGGGATCAATGGCTTCTTCCTCTCTTCTCTGTTCATCTTGCGAGGACGATCCAGGAAAGCTCCTTCCTCTCTTCTGGAGGCAGCTCCGACGATTGGGGGTGGATTGGTTTGCTGGCACTCACAGGAGTTGGATGGTCCAAATCCATGGTTGAATGATGAATCCATGTTCCTATTATAGTAGGGGGTTATATTTGAATTTATGAAAAATTTTGGAGCTCTTAGTGCTATTTTCTTGTGTTGTTCTTATCCTTGTTCTGTAGTAGTAGGCATTTGATTTAGTAACATTAAATGTTTGTTTCTGAATTTTCTGTCGATCTTTTCTAAAGTTTCTGTTCGATTATTGAGTTGTGAAGGTAGTGATCTAGTGTTTGTGGGGTCATAATTGGAGGTGCATACTTGCGCAATCTTAGTTTAATTTCTAATTCAGATCTCTATCTTTCTGTTTGATCCCTCAATTGTGACAGTAAGGTGATAGTTTCGCTAATTTCAATTCAGCTTGTTCTTTCGCTATCTTTGATCTGTCGAGTTATGAGGAATTTAATTGATGCTTTCTACAGAATTGTTTTTAATGCAATGTTATTTTGGTAAAATGTGTTCGTTAGAATGGTTTCAAGTCAAAGTAGTTTAAGTCAAATTCTATTCAGCCTCTCTGTGGATATGACCTGTTCTCACCACTCTATTAGTTCATCTTTACTATTTTAAATCTGTGAGACAATTTAGAGAAGGTGAGCATATTGTCTTGTGCATGAAACTCTGGTCAACGAAAGTGCATAGTCAATAATGACACGTCCACTATAGATTCCATGAATGGTAGTTTTAGTTTATGTAAAGCATGTCCCATGTATATTTTCATTTTTTTTTTATTGGAAACGGTCCTCAAGAACTCAATCTAGGAGAGTGCACCCTCCCCCAGAGGGGGAGAATGGACTCACTCCACCAGAGAGACCCCTGGGCCGAAAATATATATAAAATTGAATGTTCAGCAAAGCGCTACCCTGATTACATGAGCTTGACATGGCATAAACCCATTTTATCAAGCACAATAGGACCCTTACACTTATGGGGGACACTGAAAGATCCCCAGAATACTTTGTTCACTTTAACCTGACAACCATAATTAACCAGAGCATCCGCTACTTGGTTGATCTCCCTATAAACATGACATAACAAGTAAGAATTATTCTTGAGCATTGTATTAGCATCTCTCCACTAGCGATATGCATGCTAAGTTGGACAGTGACCAGAATGGATAGAGGTAACCAAAGCCAAAGAGTCTGAATGGACAGTAGAAAGCCAAATCCCAAGCAATTCCACCAAACGAAGGCCATCACAGAGCGCTCTAACCTCACCAATCATGCTATTTCCATAGCCATAATAATGAGCAAAAGCAACCCGAACTGAACCATACTTATCATGTATTTAACCACTACCTCAGCAAACTCCAGGATTCCCTTTACTGGCTCCATCCACATTTAAGGAGAAATCAGTTATCAGAGAGATCCAACCGACGAACTTGCATTGTTTGATTTTGCATTGTGGAAAGAAGACAAACTGTTGAAGTACCTTTATTTCAGAAGGAATGGCATCCATAGAGAATTGCATATTGGATAAAGAATGGGCAATTATGAATTTGATGTTGCTAATCACCATCCTAACAGAAGTCCTCTTGTTCTCAAACCTGGCCAGACATCGCCCCTTCCATATTTCCCAAAGCAAAAGGATAAGGCAATGAAGAGAAACATAACCAAAGGGAGAAGAAATATTAGTAGATGACAGGAAGCTCCACATTCTAGCCATAATACTACTGTAAAGATAAACCTTTGGATTGATTAAACGAGAAATCCAAGTCCATAAAGCCACCGCAAGATCACCATGAATAAAAGAGGTGATTAAGATCCTCATAATTAGGATTTCTATAGCAAGAACAACGGGAAGCCAGATATATGCCACTCTCAGCAATTCTTTGGTCAATAACAACAGCTCTGTTAATTAGTTTCCAGCATAACAAGGATGCTCTCCTGTTGTATGTTGAATGCCAAATTTTCTTCAGAGGAGAACGTCTAACCCCAGAATTCCTAACCAAGTTGTATGCTGATTTTGAGGAGAAATTCCCATCATTAGAGGCCCCTCAAATACATCTGTCATCTTCTTCAGTAAGAGAAACCCCCTGTAAAATCCCATTAGCAAGAATATTTCTTATGTGATGATGAATATCAGCAATCGCCTCATGGAGAGTAATCTGGCCACCATCATGATTGGAGCTGAGAAAATCACAAAGTGGCCTCTCCCCATGCCAGACATCAGATAAAAGATCAATTTTACAACCATTTCCATGTATCCATCTAGTATTTTCCTGAATAATGAGGAGAGCCTTACTCCGAGATGTAGCAGACATGCCTAGTAAGCTTCTATAATTTCCAGTCTGATAACGTCTTCTAGCAAAAATAGCCCAAAAGAAGGTACCATAAATAACATTCCAAAGGGACTTCACAGTCAAGGCTAGTTGCACTTGCTTGATATCACGAATGCCCAGGCCACCCTCCTCAATAGGACGTTTGATATTAGTCTAGGCCACCCAGTGGTGCCTACGGGTCCCATCCAAGCCATTCCAAAAGAAGGAGGCAGTAATTTTGTCAAAATAATTTAAGAAACTTCTTGGAATAGAAGAAGACATAGCCAAGTATACTGGAAGAGAAGCTAGCACTGAGTTAATAAGGGAAACTCTACCCGCTTGGGAAATAAGTCTTGGTTTCCAGGCAACAAGCTTTCGGTTAACCTTTTCAATGAGAGGTTGGAAATCAGAAACAAGAATTCTTCCAGATCTTAGGGGAACACCCAGGTAAATTAGGGGACCATTCTATCTTTTAAAACTGGTGACCAGCTTAATTCTGTTTATAACCTGAGCAGACGTCTTATGAGTAATCATGAAATAGCTCTTTGAAACGTTGATGTGCTAACTTGAGGATTTTGAGTATTTTTCCAAGAAATCCATAAATCTCCTAATATTATGAATTCCCCCATTCAAGAAAACAAGGGTATCGTCTGCATAAAGAAGATGGGATATCTTGGGCAATTTCTAGGCTCAGCATAAGGCTGAAGAATCTGAGACTGAACCATATGACTGATGCCTCTACTGACCGCTTCCTCCATAATAATAAAAACAGCAGGAGAAATCGGGTCCCCTTATCTGAGACCCCTGGTAGAATGAAAATAACTCATTGGAGAGCCGTTGAACAGGATAGAGAACCAGCAGTTGGATATCAACATACCAATATAAGACATGAACCGATTAGAGAAGCCAAATTTTTGAAGAACTGCCAAGAGAAAATCCCACTCCATAGTATCATAAGCTTTCCTAATGTCAATCTTGAACAAGATATTGTAACCCCTTACCTTCCTATCAATATCTCTCACCAGTTGCCGAGCCAGGAAACATTATCAATAATAAACCTACCTTTAACAAAGGCCCCTTGTTCCTCAAAAATAACCTGGGGAAGGATGTCAACCAGCCTGTCACATAATATTCTAGAAACGATTTTATAGCAGAAGTTACACAAACTGTCTGGTCTGAAATCACCAAAGGAGGCTGGACTCTCAGTTTTGGGTACAAGTGCAATAAGGAAGGAGGTAACCCCTCTAGGAAGGGGGAAAACCTTGGAAAAAGCTAGTTACCGCAGCAACCACCTCCTGCTTAACAATATCCCAGCAAGAAGTGAAGAAATAACCAGTAAAGCCTTCAGGACCCGGTGAAATGACCAGTAAAGCCATCAGGACCCGGTGCACTGTTAGCGTTTAAACTGAAAACTACAGCCTTAATATCTTCCTCAGATGGAGTAGTTGTAAGCATATTATTCTGGTCCTCTGAGACAATCTCTAGGATGACTTGCAGAATTTGGTCATCAATGTTATGAGCAGATGATTGGAGAATTGAACTAAAATAGTTCATAGCCTCCTGCTTAAGAGAGTCCTGGTCCTCCTCCCAGGTACCATTAACCTGCAACCTGTTTCTATAATTGCGCCTCCTATAACCTTAGACCACTGCATGGTAGAAGGCGATGTTTTTATCTCCATTGTCCATCCACTGCATTCAAGCCTTTTGCACCCAAAAGATATCCACACAACTAATAACTTTCCTCAAATTTGCATTAGCGCCCTCCATAGCAGACCGATTGGTAGGTGTCGGATCTGCAACAAAAGCTTCTTCCATCACCTTGGCTTCCTGTTCATATTTCTTCAGGTTGTTATTGATATTACCAAAGGTATTTTTATTTCAGGCTCGAAGGACACTTCTAACAACTTTAAGCTTGTTGTGCAGAACTGCAAAAGGATTATAGTGCCATTCAGTCTTAGCAGTCAAAGCTACTTTAACAGTGTCCAGAAAGGTCTCATGAGATATCCACATTGATTGAAAAATAAACCTGGCTGGATAAGAAGGAGGGGTATTGAAAGTAACCAGAAGAGGAGCATGATCCGAAGTGCTTCTAGGAAGATGCCTAACTTGCATGCCCAAGCAGCTATCATTACAAATAGAATTACTAAGGAACCTATCCAACCTGGCCCTAACCGACGCAATCCCATTGCGTTTATTAGACCACGTAAATTCTGAACCAATATAACCCACATCCATGAGAGAAGCCACAGAAATGAAAGAGTTAAAGTCCAGCATACCATGCAGATTGACAAGTCTACCACCTTTCTTCTCAGAGGGAAGAGAAACACAGTTAAAATCTCCCCCTACCAACCAGGGAACATCCACGTTAACAGAAAAATTGAGCAAGTCATCAAACAACATTCATCTACTACTGGTCTGGCAACTAGCATAGACAACCGTTATCAGAAAAGCAGTTTTATTGTCCTTCTGAAAAGCCATAGTAGTTTGTTGATCTGAACAATTAACCATTTGAAGAGAACGATTCTGCCAGAAAACCCATAAATTGGAGTTATCAGCATTGTTACCTAAAACCCTGTCCATGCTGAGAAAAGTGCGAATGGAATTTGCCCGCTCCATAGGTACCTTAGGCTCCACTATGGCAAGAAAATCCACCATGTTGCTTCTGATAAATCTCCTTAACGATTGCCTAGACGCTAATTTAGAAATTCCTCTAATGTTCCAGTATAATAAGGAAGAGTAGCCAGAGGAAGGACCCACTGCCGCCTTAGCCTTCGACCGAGTCCTTGCACCCACAATCGTCGGCTATCTCTACTTCAAATATTTCCCAGAAGTAGGCATGAATATATTCTCAGTATCAACAATAATAGAAACCTTGTGGAGGATTGTATCTGGCGGCTTTAAGTTTGCAACATTCATTTACAGAAGGGAATCTTCTTCGCCGACGGCCATCGCTGGAGTCAGCCTGACTGCATCCTCTCCGACAGGTGGAACCACGGCTGTCTCCTCACCGGACGAAGAGTCAAGCAGTCGATGAATAGATGAGCTCCCCTAAATGGTTGAAACAGGAAGTTGAAGATTAGCACTGATCCTATTCGGAAGGGTTCCTCCGGCCATAGAAGGCCTAACTGCTTCCTCTTCCACAACTGAGACCATGTCTGTAGCATCACCGGATGAAGACCCATTTAAACGATGAACTGTAGTGTTCCCATGCAGCCCATGCAAGGTAGATGTAATTAGAACAGCCTCTTTACCTATTTGTGAGCGTAACATTATTCTTGCAGAAGCATCAGTCTCATCCCGCTCCATAACTGATTGTTGCACCCCAGACCGAGCATGTTGATATTGATCTACCGCTTCCTGCACCTCCAGATTCAATCCATTCAGGGGAGCTCATCTGTTCATCGACTGCTTGACTCTTCGTCCGGTGAGGAGACAGCCGTGGTTCCATCTATTGGAGAGGATGCAGCAAGCTAACTCTGGCGATGGCCGCCGGCGAAGAAGATTCCCTTCTGCAAATGAATGTTGCTAACTTAAAGCCGCCAGATTCAATCCTCCACAAAGTTTCTATTATTGTTGATACTGAGAATATACTTTCATTAGATGTTAGCATGTGCATGTGATGTGTGTATGATTGTGTGCATGGATTGCTTGCTGGGTCTTTGTAGACTCATACCTGCTATGGCGTATAGGTGCAGGTGTCTCCACTTCTTCCGAGGAGATAGTTAGGAGCGACTCCGAGCGAGAGGAGTAGCTTTTGTTGTGGAGATCCCTCCTTTGTACTTTCCTATTCATAAGTATGTATTCCAATAATGATGTAATTCACATGGTCAATGTAATTGTATTGGGAATTGTAATATTGTGGACTTTAGTTTTCTTTCATTACTATTTAGACTGGGGGTATGATGTGGATGATGGAATAAGATTGAATACTTATTTATTTTCCACTGAACTCTTCACTATTCATGTGCATATCAACCTATCGTTAGTGATTGGGTCAATGTGCAACTGTGACGGCGTTCTCTATACCGATGTGGATAGATATAATCATACCGATATAAGGAGGGTCGTTACAGAGATTGGTATCAGAGAGACAAGGTTGAGATTGTACATGAGTAAACCATCATCTTCATAATATGCTAAGTTTTTATAAAATTGTCCACATGTGTAGAAATGATTAATAATGAATGAAAGATAGTTAAGAACATGGTTAGGGCCAAATAACTTAGTTCCTAACTATGATTGATTTGTTTTTTTTTAGACTATGGCTTCTCGTGCTAGGCGTGGTGCCCATGCTCGTGAGGATGAGCAGAGGTGAGAGGAGAGGGATGAGCAGCAGGCCTCGGCACCCCAGGGTCCTACAGTTCTTCCTCCACCACCACCTGTGGATTATGGAGTGTTCATGCAAGGCCTGGTGTAGGCTATGCAAACACAGGCGCATACCAAGGCGGCACTCCAGGCTCAGCTGGAGGCTCAAGTTAGAATAGTAGATAGAAGTAGTCTGCATTAATTAAAATATATGATTATTATGTTGCTTATGTGTTGTTTATATTGCTTGATGTAGTAGGCTCAGGCTCCAGCTCTAGTTCCCCAAGAGCATGGCCATGGTGGTGCTTCCATCATGGAGCATTTCAAGAGGATGGCTCCACCCTCTTTTACGGGGGAGAGTCAACCTTTGATGGCGGAGAGCTGGATGAGGGAGATCAATAAGATCTTCTGAGCTATTAGGTGTGCTGAGGAGGATAAGGTCAGCTTGGCCCCCTATATGCTTCAGGTATTATTTTATTTAATTGCATGTAATTACGTTAAGTTTAGATTTGTTTAGATTGGTCCTTATGGGTGGTTTGATGCAGGAGAGAGCCGATGTATGGTGGTCCTCTTTATTGCGTACCCGGTTTGAGGATGGCACTGTTGAGGTGGCATGGGATGAGTTCGTGAGGCTTTTTCGGGCCATGTTCATCCCGGAGCATATTCAAGACAACATGGAGCAGGAATTTCTTACTCTTACCAAGGGCTCCATGACCGTACTTGAGTACGAGGCCAGGTTTGCAGAATTGTCTAAGTATGAACCTCATATCGTTGCTGATGAGCGCAGGAAAGCGAAGAAGTTCGTGATGGGCCTTAAGCCATCACTGAGGTCGAGGTTGGTGGCATTTGATCACCACACCCTTGATGAGGCTCTTAGCGATGCATGTAGGCAGGAGAGCGAAATAGAGCAGTACCTAGAGGAGAAGAAGGTGTCGCAGAAGAGATCTGCACCTCCTTTCCATCGGTAGGATAGGAAGAAGGCAGTGTACCAGTCACCATAGCATCCCGTGGTAGCGAGTAGTCAGAAGGCAGCTTCACTGAGGTCCCCCGGCGCTAGGCCCAGCGGCAAGAAGGAGTGTCCTCACTGTGGAAGGACACATGGAGGTACCGAGTGCTGGAAGCTAGAGGGGAAGTGTTTAAAGTGCGGGAGCAATGAGCATTAGATCCGAGACTGTCCCTGTAACACCCTGAAAATTCAGTAATTGGAAAAATAGAAATAAATCGAAAATGATAAATTCAATATTTGTGAAATAGAAAAAATGCACGTGTCATTATTGTACACACAAAAACCCATTATAAAATTTCATAAAAATCATAGTTCAACTCTAAATAATACTCCCTAATGACCCACAGAGAAATTTATGCAAAGGAAAATCAGATGGTCCAAGTTTAAGGCATTTTACGACTGAGTGTCATGATTAGGGAATAAGTCGGGAAATCATTATCACACATATTTCGATGAGTCAGAAAATTAAATAAAAATCATAGATGGACTTCACATAATATCCTCTGATGATCCATCAAGAATTTTGGGTCAATAAAAGTCTTTTGGGATATATTTAAGAGTTAGTGTGACTTCCTATCGTAATTAGGAAATAAGTTGGACAACCAATTATTAGGTGTATAAATGAGATCATAAACTAAATGAGAAATTTATGGTGGACTCCAAACCATATGAGGGGATAGTCCATAAAATAAATTGGATCAATGAACAACTTATGTCACATGAACAAACTCAAGTATGAAATTAGTAAATAAATAACTTCCGTATTATCGGAATGATAGAACTTACGTACCACTATTGTACGTGAGAAAACACATCGTAAAATCCCATAAAAATTACAAATCAACCCCAAACATTGTACCTAAGTGTTCCACGAAGGAATTCGTGCAACGAAAAATCTGATTGGTCGAGTGTACGTCACACGTGACGAAGTTACCCGAATTAGGAAACTAAGTCGGGAAATTGTTAACACGGAAAAATAACCCAACTATAAATTAAATAAACATATTGGAGAGACTTCCAATATCATGTATTAATAACCCATTAACAATATTGGGCTAATGGAGCACATTTGGCCCAAGGATAAAATTGGGACAAGGAAATACCCAGAAATTTGTGTATGTAATTATGTCAAAATTAGAGAGAGCAATTTAGGGTTAAAATAAGGGTGATTAGTCATGTATGGTAAGCCAAAACCGGACCCAACCCTAAGAGGAGGTTTCCTAAACCATTACTACCTCCTTTGGAGGAAAGAGTCCCAGATTTCTTGGAAAACAGGGAGCAAAATTCGCAGCCCTTTCCTAGTCTCGTTAGGACTCTTAACTACAACCTAAATCTATAAGAACTCATCCTAAAACTCTTGGGGAAGGTTTAACAACGAGTTGGGGTCGTTTGGAGGCAGGTTAGAGCTTCTGAGGAAAAGGAGAAAAGGCTGGGAACCTGGAGCTTCATCCCCTGCATCCTCTGTTGCGTCCAGAACATCGACTGGTCTTAGATCTTCATAAAGGTAGGTGTTCTCGGGCCAAGATCAAAGAAAAACAATACCAACATGTAGTTCTTTGAGTCTAAGTTCATTTTCACTTGGTTTGACTAGTTTTCATGGAGTATACATTGTGTATTGGTGATTTTCCCGAAGTCTCACACAGATTAGGGCTTTTCCCGTTCATCTTATTATGCATGTGATTTGAGACCGAATTTGACTAAACTTTCTTCATGAAAGATCTTTTACTTGAAGTCACGATCATCTTCTATGTTGGACGTTTTGTCCAAAAGGCTTTTGTTAGAGAGTTAGGAGCATGATAAGAGAGTCTCTGCATGATATTGCGATTTCGGGTTACACTTGACTTTTTGTTCTTCACACATTTTCTCGGGATTCGAGACTGAATTTGATCAAATCCCCAACATAAAAGTTCTTCTACTAGTTGTCCTCGTCATCTTTCGTGTTGAATCTTTTGTCTAAATGTCATTTGTTAGAGAGTTATAAGAGGTGAAAGTGAATCGCTGCATGATACATGTTTTCTGGTTACACCTAACCATGTGTTTGTTCTGGAAAGGCCACTAGTGTCGACACTACTTGAGGTTGTGTCGACACCCTGTCCCAAAACAGCCCAGAAGGTGTTCTGGGAAGCTCTCTACTGCCGACACTACTTGAGCTAGTGTCGACACACTGTCCCAGTTTGACCCAGAAAGTTTCTGGGAGCTGATCTAGTGTCGACACTACCTGAGCTAGTGTCGACACACTGTCCCATATTGGCCAGAAGGTTTTCTGGAAGCTGTCTCTAGTGTCGACACTACCTGAGCTAGTGTCGACACTACTTGACCTTTTTGCCTTGTATTTGAAGCACTGTGTCGACACTACCTGATCTAGTGTCGACACTACTTGACCAGTTTTGCATTATTTTATCTTGTGTTTGAAGCATTGTGTCGACACCATTTGATCTAGTGTCGACACTACCCTTACAAGAATTTGCATATTTTGGGTCCAATCATTTCATGAGGTCTACAAGCATGTGCATGATGTTATATAGTATGCATGGACCTAAAATAAATCAACTCATTGAAAAAAAAGGTAATGATATGAATATGATTCTAATGGATAATTTTGATTGTCCTTGTGTCCATTGGATTATCTTGTGATCTTTATTATTGTCAATTGATAAGATAAGAATCTGATATGAATGTGGGGATGAATACATGTTAGTGTAGACATGTTAGTGATGTTAATGTTATGATTTGCATATGAGTTCATGGTTACATGTTTTCCGGTGTTCAATTGATTATTTGTCATATGCATACATGTTAGGAAAGCACATGTTCTACATACGATCTGTCTTTAGAAACATCCTCACTGTCAAGACATTAATTGTGAGACCCCGAATTTTTATTCTCTTTATATATATGTATGTATAGGAATGGTGTGTTGGGTGTTCGGTTGTTGTGTGCTTAGCATGCGTAGTTCATTGTGCCTACTATAAGTTTTATCCTTCTTTTGAACATGAGCATGTGCGAATATCTATATATGTATACATAGGTGTATATGATGATTAATGTGGAAGTGAACAATTAGCTAATTAGAGGTGTATTATGAATACCAAGAATCTCTGACTTAGGATACTTGAATAATACTATGCGTGTGCTATCTAAATATTGAAGAATATCCTATACTACCTATTTCATAGAATTTTGTATGGGAGTGTATGAAGTACATATGTGTATGTACGTATGTATGTTATCTTGTGCGTGTGACAATTGTATACCTAATTCTACATGCATAACACCTTGGTGTATTTGTGTATGCATGTGTATGATTAGTTGTAAGCGTTGCTCATTTGCATGGTTTAGCTAATGTGTATATTGTGCTTCGTACATTGCATATGCATAAAGAGTTGAAGCATGGTAGGTGTAATTAGTAGTTTATATTGAGATTCTATACTCCTCATGAATAACATGTATATATTTTTATGATATTTAGGTGAGAATAGTCAATTGGCTAAATTATGCATATAGTACATATTAAGGAATCCTATGCATATAGTACTTAAGCAATGTTAGGTAAAGTTGTGTAAGTTAATCTAATTACCGGTGCGCATGTTGTACCCATCTATTTCAAGCATAATGTGCATAAGTATGCTATACCAGTGTGTGTATACTATATATGTATGTCAAATCAAGTGTGTGTGTGCAAGGACTATTTTATCGAATAGATTATTCCTAGCTAACATAATTCGTATCACCTCCTAATGATTTGCGAAGCCCTCATAATTCTTGTCATTTACTTTGCCGGGTGTTGAGTCACACTTATGTAAAACATCATGTACGCATAGGTAGATATCTACGTACATCTATCTTAGTGTATTTATGTATGCTTGTGTATGCCTAGGTATGAATGATATTGATTGCCTGGTATGGTAATATACATGTTACACCTTATACATTGTATGTATATATATAGAGTAAGCATAGTTTCTGCATGTTTTAAGTTCTGGCCGAAGGGCCAATCAGCGTCAATGTGTTTATATTAAATATAAATAAGGTATGTATTGCATGGTGATAGTATGGATATAATACCGTATACATATTGCATGTATATAAGCTTGGTATGCGTGGTTTTCTGCATAATTTAGGGTTCTGGCCGAAGGCACCTTGGCGTCAAGCCCAGGCCGTTGAGCCAGTGTCAGCGTCCAGACATGGACGCCAACACTAACTCCGGCGTCCAGCGATATGGACGTCAATCTCTATGGCCTGCATGCGCAGCAGAGCTGCAAGCTTCTGAAACAAGGCAAGCCAACCATTGGGGGATGTCCCCCAACGGCTCTGAAGGGTGTCCTATCACCCTAGTGAGTGGGAGAGAGACTCCCTTAAGTCTGAACCCGAAATGGCTCTCCCCACTCTTTCCTTTCACCCTTGCAAGAGGAGAAATAGAGAAAGAAAAACCCTAGAGAAAGTCTGTGAGAAAACCCCTTTTAGCACCCACAAATCTGACCCCCTGGAGGTTGATCCGGCCATCTACTGTGACAAGAAGGAAGCTAGAGCAAAGGAGAAGGCCTCCCCATCATTCCCTTGCTGTGGAGCTCATCCAAGAACCCGGAGGAAGGTGATCTTGGAGGCCATCCTGCAACTTCTTGGGACTGCCCAAGGAGGTCTTCACTGAGCCCTAGATCCCTTGGAGGAATTTGTGAAAGGCAAGTGACCTATCTATGGTGTCCCCGTATGAGTCTAGGTGGGTTTTGCTATTTTTATGGATTTTTCCTCGAGTCCTAGACCCTCCCATTCACCCAAGTTTCAGAGCTCGGGTCTGTGTTTATGCACAGACCTGATTCGACGGCAAGGTCCCTGGACGCCTGTGATGAGCTTGGCGTCCATCGGCCATGCCGCTGACCCTGAGTCAGCGGCCAGAGACCGCCGCCTAGTTCCTCTGGACAGAACAGTGAGCTGTTCCGTCCTCCTTATGCATTAATTTCGGTATGTTTTCCGTGATGAGGATATATGGTAAACCTTATACTCTATGTATATCGTTAGTTGTGATGTGTGGATGAATGTGGTGTGATGGTGAATGTGGATAATGGTATCTTTTAAACTTGTGAGCATGACTTGTAGATAATCTTGCAAATCCTTGTTCATGATTTGAATTAGTATGAATGCCTTGGTTTTAGTCTAATCATGAAGATCATTGGGTCAGCATCTGTGTTTACAAATTTTGGTAACTTATCCATGCTTGTGCAATTTGTAAATAAGCTCGGTTCGGTAAAAATAGAAGCATGCAAGAATGGTTTGTAGGGTTCAATCCATAGATGTATGAATTAGGGTAATTTTGTATCCTAAATTCCTGCATATGTTAGTAGCTTATGTTTAAAGAGCAAGTGGCTAAATTACAAGACGTGTTAAACCCCATGTTAACTTAAGTTACTAATAGCATGCTAAATATGTGTTTTATTTTCTGTAAATTCTATTTAGCTCAGAAAAATCTGAACATTTGAGTGTATGATCTTGAACCCGAAAACAGCATGTGGTTAAAATTTCAGGTCATTTGGATCAGTAAACAAGAAGTTATGTATTTTCATGTGAATTGTGATAATCCACGTATACTATCGAAATGTGATTAGTTATTGTCTAAAACCAACTTGATTGGTGAATTTACTGTGTTAAACTCCTGAAATCTGTAGTAGCATGATTAGGAGAAAAACAAAGACACATTGTGCATGAGAAAACGAAGGAGATGTGGGTGTTATGTGTAAAACACATGTTAAAACTCTGTATGAGTAAAGTGTAAAAGTTGTGCCTATGTGACACTGCTACCCTAGAGGCATCGGGAGCCGTATATAGAAAAGTCCCTATAGAAGGCTCCATGTGATATAAGTTTGTCCCAAAGGCATTGGGAAAACCCCGGAGGTGGACAAGTACCACTGGATAGGGTGGAGAGGGCTTCTCCCGGTCTGCGCAGTTACCAAGATTCACCGCTGTATTGCCTAGGTGGTGAGTATGTGTATGAGTTGTGTCATGTGTTGTGTTATGAGTTGTGTTGAGAGCTGTGCTAAGGAATGAGCACGAGCTATGAGATATTTGTTAGTGTCCTCTACTGGTGGTTAGGACTATGTGTCATGGCAAATCGTTTAAGTAATGAAAAATGAATAAATTGTGAATTATGTGAACATGGCACGTGGTAAGTGCCCAAGATGCACGTGGTAAGTGCAATCGACGTGATATGTGATAAGTGAAAGTGGTAGAGAAAATGATGTGGAAATGAGTAGATTGTGTAAGTGTGAACATGTGTACATGTCAAATGTGTAAAAACGAACAATGTGAATGAGTAAGTGTGCAATCATGTGAAACTGAAAATGCGAGAATATGTTATTGAAACCCATGTGAGACAAATCTGAAATCATGTGAAATCAGTGAATTTATGTTATTATCATCATGTTATTATGTGCAAAGATGTCTAGGATCCATGTTAGGGATAATTGGTGAAAACGGGTACAAGATAGCATGATTGTTTGTTCACATGATATGTTTTAAGCAACGTTGTAGCTCTCATGTGTAGATTTATAGCCATTGAATCATGTGAAATCAGCAACCTAAAGCATGTAGAAATGTCCATGTATTTGTTTAAAAACATGTAAGATCCATGCTAGTTGTGTTTCCTTTCATGTGTGCACAATGTTCATGTTAGTAGCTCTCATGTCTTGGCTCTTTAAAGACAAATTTCATAAGTAAATTGAATAGAGAGCATGTGATAGGTAAATTTTATTCCTACAAAATCTGAAAGCATGATCCATGTATAACTTGTAAAACTGTCATGATAGGTTGAAAACTTGTAAATGTGCATGTAAAACCCCTATGACTTATACGTGTATGTTATGGGTAGTGTTGCTTGCTGAGTCTTTGGACTCACTCTTGCTTCGGCGTACAGGTTGACAGGTATCGTGCACTAGAAGGAAGCATGGCGAGGATCATCATTTAGAAGACTATTTTGTGGAGCTGTTACCAGTTGTACTTTTCTTTTGCACATAAAGGATTATTGTATGAACAATCTTTGGACATTGTAGTTCTCTTTATTTTGTATTAATGTGGACATTGTCTTTCCTTTTCGCTATTTAGAATGTGGAATGTGTGTTGGTGATGGGTTAAGAGTTGAGTTGTTTATTTTATTCCACTGTACTCTATTGCTATCTAGGTACATATCAACCTATCGACCAGTGTTGGGTACATGTCCCACTGTGACGACGCCCTTTTTACCGATGGGGATTGGTATAATCGTACCGGTATGAAGAGGGTCATTACATTAATGATCTATGAAACATAAGATACGTCGTTATCCTGCCTTGTTCTTTTGAGCTGTTTGTCATTCCTTGACTTTATGAATGATCATGTTCCTTTTACTACGAGCTTGTTATTGAAACTCTGTGGCCATAATATGAATTTGTTTGTTCGGCACAATTGAGACTTCGGTCCTTTTGACCAATGCCTGTGCAATAGGGGCCCTGTCTAGTCCTGGGGAGGAGCACCCCAACGTACTTATTAACCGCGGGAGTATGGACTTGTGGTGCGTGGCATGGCACTGATACTATATGCAAGAGTTGTGAAAATTGTGCCTTCGTTTGATATGATAAGTTTGATTTGATCTGATATGATAAGATTTGATATGATACGTCTGTTCACGTGAATACGTGGTATCTGTCTGAATATGGCCAATCTCTTTTGATATGATTCTACTCTTGAAATATCTGTCCATTGTATATGCAATTCGACATTTGATTTGATATGATATCCGTTTTACTCTGCTATTCAATCTGTTAGTATTGCATGCATTGTCATCATATTCATGTGCATATCTTCCTATTTAAAATGCTAATCATGTATATTAGTGCTCGCACAATATTGAGATGTAAATCCTACTGAGCTAGTTCGCTCACCCCTATCAACCTGCCCTTTTTCAGGTAGTGATGAGGAACCAGTGGAGTCTGATGGGGCAGGGCAAGAGTGATGAGCACCCGCCATATGAGTAGTTGACAGTTTAGAAGTAGATATTGGAGTAGTCTATGTAATAGTGAAACTTTCTTTGGAAGTTTTATTTGAATGATGGACCATTTGGTTGGTTCTTCTTATGTAAGGTTGTAACTAGTTGAATGAATTGGAATAAAGAGTACTTTGGATGATAATATTATGGTCTCAAATGTGTTATTATATTGAATTGTGACTCTGCGTTACTCAACTGTGATACGCCTGTTTGTATCGTTCACGTCCCCCGGTATTTATCCCGCTGCTAAAATATCGGGGCGTGACAGCCCTAGACTTCTGCAGGGAGTCTAGTGTGGAGCGCCAACCCCAACAGCGGCGACAGCAGTAGTGCCAACTACATGAAGACTAGGAAGGCCTCAAGCCCAAGCTCGAGTGTTCACGTTAGCACAAGAGGATGCTGAGCATGCGGAGCACATCACTAAAGGTATGGTTCTTTTCATGGGTGTGAACGCTCGGGTTTTTTTTTATACGGGTGCCACTCACTCGTTCATCTTTGAGCGGTTTGCTAGGCAGTTAGCTGTAGAGTCAGGATTAGAGGCTAAGGAGTTAGAGGTCCCTTTGTCTGACCACACACCTATGGGAACGGTATCAACTAAGAAGTGTATTTCGTCTTTACTTGTGTGTATTGAGGATCGAGTCTTAGATGGTGCTTCTTTTTGCTAAGGATGAAGGACTATGATGCAATTCTTGGTTTGGATTGGCTAGAGGAGCATTATGCTTTAGTAGATTGTTGTGGGAAGAAGATCATTTTCCATATTCTTGGTGAGGATGAGTTTTCACATCCATTGCCAAGGAACTTAGCAGGAAGGTTTGTCATCTCCGCCATGAGGGCGATGAGAATGGTGAACAAGGGATGTGACGCTTTTCTTGCCAGCATGGTATTAGTACCAAAGGCTGATGACTCACCTACCCTTGGGGAGATTGATGTAGTGCGGGAGTTTCTAGACCTTTTTCCCGATGATTTGTCTGGATTGCCACTGGTTAGGGAGATAGACTTTACTATAGAGTTGCTTCCAGGCACCTCTCCTATCTCAAAGGCTCCATATCGGATGGCACCTGCGGAGTTAGCTGGGTTAAGGAAGCTGTTGCAGGATTTGCTAGATAAGGGATTTATTCACCTTAGTGTATCTCCTTGGGGCGCACCTGTATTATTTGTAAAGAAGAAGGATGGTTCACTTAGGTTGTGCATCGATTATAGAAAGCTCAATCAGGTAACTGTAAAGAACAGGTATCCCTTACCGTGGATTGATGATTTATTTGACCAGCTGCAGAATGCATCGATATTTTCCAAGATTGATTTATGGTCTGGCTATCATCAGTTGAGGATTAGGAGTGAAGATGTGTCCAAGACGGCCTTTAGGAATCGTTATGGACATTATGAGTTTTTGATTCTTCCGTTTGGTCTAACCAACGCCCCTGCAGCATTCATGGATCTCATGAACAAGGTGTTTAGACCTTATCTATATAGTTTTGTAGTAGTGTTCATCGACGATGTGCTGGTCTACTCTCCAGATGAGGCTACACACTGTGATCATTTGAGGGTAGTGATAGAAATTCTCCGAGAGCATAAGTTGTATAAAAAATTCAGCAAGTGTGATTTTTGGATGCGCGAGGTTCATTTCCTTGGGCATGTTATCTCCGGTGCTGGTGTAGCAGTTGATCCAGCGAAGGTCCAGGCTGTATTAGATTGGGAGATTCCCAGGACTCCATCGGAGATTCGAAGATTCCTTAGTTTAGCGGGTTATTATCGGCGATTCATTGAGGGATTTGCATATATCACCACCCCTTTGACTAAGATAACCAGGAAGGGTGTGAAGTTTGTCTGGTCCAAGGAGTGTGATAGTAGCTTTCAATTGTTGAAGGCTAAGCTTACTTCTGCACTGTGTTGATTTTGCCGAGTGGTGTAGAGGGTTTTTCCATCTATTCGGATGCATCTCGGATTGGTTTAGGCTGTGTGTTGATGTAGCAGGGAAGGGTAGTGGCATATGCTTCTCGTCAGTTGAAGGAGCATGAGCGTAACTATCCGACTCATGATTTGGAGCTTGTGGTAGTGGTTCATGCACTAAAGATCTGGAAACACTATCTTTATGGTGTCAGATTTGAGGTGTTCACTGATCATAAGAGCTTTGAGGTATCTCTTCTCTCAAAAGGAATTAAGCCTACGGCAGACGAGATGGATTGAGTTCCTCAAGGACTACGACTTCGACCTTCAGTATCATCCAGGAAAGGCAAATGTCATAGTGGATGCTCTTAGCAGGAAGAAGACTTTGCTCCAGCAAGATTGGAAGATGTTGGAGGATGCTGCATATGCGATGACCGAGTTAGAGCCAGCATTATGTCAGGCTTTTGTAGCTCAATTCTCCATTCGGTCTATAGTGCTTGATGAGGTGATTGAGCAGCAGAAGACTGATCCTAGGCTTCAGGAATTAGTAGGCAAGGTGAGAATTACTCGTGATGAGGATGGTGTGATTAGATTTCATCACCGAGTTTGTGTTCCTGATGTGGTAGATGTCCGTGAGCATGTTCTAGCATAAGCTCATAGGTCGAGGTTCTCTATTCATCCAGGTAACACTAAGATGTACCAGGATTTAAAAAGATCATTTTGGTCGTCTGGCATGAAGAAGGATGTGGCGGATTTTGAATCTAGGTGTTTAATATGCCAGCAAGTGAAGGCCGAGCGTCAGCGACCATTGGGTCTTATGCAGAAGATGGAGATCCCAGTATGGAAGTGGGAGGCCATCACTATGGATTTTATAACAGGTTTGCCCAGATCAGTGAAGGGCAATGACTCGATTTGGGTGATTGTAGATAGATTCTCTAAGACTGCGCATTTCTTGCCTATGAAGAAGAAGCAGTCAGTTGAGAGTTTAGCTAGATTGTATGTTAGTAGTAGTGTTAGGTTACATGGTGTGTCAAAGTCGATCATTTCGGATCGAGATCCGAGATTTACTTCGAGGCTGTGGAAGGGTCTTCAGGATGCTTTGGGTTCCGAATTGAAGCTTAGTTTGGCGTTCCATCCTCAGACAGATGGACAGTCCGAGAGGACTATCGAGACGCTTGAGGATATGTTGAGAGCGTGTGTGATGGATTGGAAGGGTGATTGGGAGCGTCATTTACCTCTTGTGGAGTTCACATATAACAACAGTTTTCATGCGAGTATTGGCATGGCTCCTTTTGAGGCGTTGTATGGTCGGCCTTGTAGATATCCTTTATGTTGGGAGGAGACTGTTGATAGGCAGTTGATTGGTCTAGAGTTAGTGTAGGAGACATCAGATAAGATCTAGCTTATCAGGCAGAGGCTTGTTGCAACGCAAGAGAGACACAAGAGTTACGCTGACAATAGAAGGAAGGATTTAGAGTTCGAGGTTGGTGAGCATGATTTTTTGAAGATTTTGCCTACTCAAGGTGTTGTCAGATTTGGCAGGCATAGTAAGTTAAGTCCTAGATTCATTGGCCCGTATGAGATTCTCAGACGTTTGGGCAGCATGGCAAATGAGCTAGTTTTACCCTCAGCGTTAGCTAGTGTTCATCCCGTATTCCACGTATCTATGCTCAAGAGATATGTCCGAGATCCATCTCATGTTAGTCATGAGCCAGTGAAGATCTAGCCAGATCTGTCGTATGTTGAGAAACCAGTAGCTATTCTTGACCAGAAGGTTCAGCACCTCCGGAACAAGAGCATTGTGTCCGTGAAGGTGCTATGGTGGAACTTCTCGGGAGAGGAGGCTATTTGGGAGCTTGAGGATGCTATGATGAAGAAGTATCCCCAATTGTTTGAGTAGTGTCGTTCTAACTTCGAGGACGAAGTTTTCTTTAAGGGGGAGAGGGTGTAAGGCCCTCGAATTTTGCCCTTTTATTTAGTTGTTTGTTCATGCGATATGTTAGATGCTTTGTGTATATATGTATGTGTATCTACATGTATATATATATAATATTTTTTATGTACATTATGTATTGCATGTATGTAAGTTTTAGGCATTTCTGTGTTCTGGCCGAAGTGCATGTTAACGTCAACAGGCATGGATGTTTAGGGGAGAGTCAACGTCCAGATCGATGGACGCCAACTCCTAGTAGACGGCCAGGAATGTCGACGTCTATTTCCCCAAAATTTGTGCATTTCAGATCTAAAAACAGCCGCGAATTCTTCGGTTCTTATTTTGGAAACCATCTTCCAACGGTAGGATCCCTACCTAAATGTGTATCCCAACTCCCCTAGTGTATAAAAACACCATATTAGGGCAGATTAGGTTCTTTTGGCTTTTGTCAAAACCCTAGAACCTTTTGTGTGAACCTAGAACTTTGGAGACTTTGATCTGGCAACTTGGTGCATCTTCCAGCGATCCTCTTCGAATGGAAGGAGCTCTGAGCATAGAGGAAGGCTTTCCCGACCTTGGTGTGCAAGCTACATCAACATAGAATTGGTCCGGGAGAAGATTTGGGGCATCATTGTCTGATTAAATCCGTTCTTCAATTTTTAAGAGGCAAGTAACCTGTGTATATCAACCAGAACCATGTCTAGTAGGTCTCAGGTATTTTTACCGAATTTTCCTCGTGTCCTGGAACCCCCATTCACCTTGATTTTGTGTGTTCCATCTGTGTTATGCAGATAGGAACTTAACGGCAACATATTATGTCATTAAGTTTCAGGGTCAGCGGCAACATCTCGTGCCGTTAACCCATGTTGGTGGCAACACATGTGCCGCCAAGTTCTTCCAATTTTCAAAGATGTGATTTTGATCAGTAATTCGTGATTTTCTGGATCTGTGGTTGTCTGTGTATACTGTAGAATTTATGTTAAGTCAGGTACAAGCAGTAGGTCATATCATGAGGTTGCACCGAATTTTTGTGATTAGTGTTAATTACTAAAATTTCTGTAATTGAACTGAGAGCATAAAATGCTCATGTTTAATCTTGTATAAATAGATCTGATATGATTTAGGGTTTCATAAATTTGCTATGATTATATGATGACTGTATACAGGCGTTAGCACTGTTGAGAATGATTGATTTACTGTGGAACCTATTTAAGTGAAATTAGTGATAAATATGCTTGTGAACTATTTTAATTATTATAATTAGTGTATAGATCCGAAAAATCTAAAAAATTGAGCATGTAACATATAGTCTGTTTAGAACTTTTGATAAAAATATTGCACTATTTGGATAACAATAAGTACTGTAAATGATTTATTACATGAGAATGAACATATTAAGCATGTTAAATTAGATTATGTATACTTCAGTGGCTAGTGGCATGATTTGGATGATGTTATGACCTGATTAACACTGTGAACAGTAGCATCATGCTAGGTGGACTGAAACCAATGTAATTGTGTAAAAGTAAATGCAATTGTGATTAAAAAGTGCATGAGAAGTTTATAAGCTATGTGTTAATGTAAATTGTGTAAATATGTGTCGTTAGTGACACTGCTACCATAGAGGCCTGTGGAACTGTACCGTAGTAAAGTCCTTATGGGAATGATCAATGTGTGTGATATCTTATGAGCAATTAGGATGAAATCCTGGAGGTGGACAAGTACCACTGGTTAGGGTGGAGAGTGCTTCTCCCGGTTTTGCACAGTTAACCAAGATCTATCACTATGTTGCCTAGGTGATAGGTATGTGAATGTGTATATGTGTGTCCTTCTAGTGGTGGTTTGGACTCTGTGTCATGGCAACTAAGTGAAAAAAATGTGAAAATGTGTATGTGATCATGTGAAATGTGCAATGTGAAATATGTGAATTGTGAAATTATTAAGTGAATGTATCATCATGTGAATTTGTGTAATCTTATGTGAATGTGCTAAATCCATGTCAAAACAGCAAGTAAAATGTGTGTACAATTGTGGTTAATACATGAAAATTTGAATAGAATTCATATTAGGTATGTTGTTTACCTTATGTATAGTTTCATGCTTAAATCATGTAAAGTTGCAAGATGGTTTGAATGAAATTTAATTCCTTAAAACATGATGAACAAAAGGTGTAGAAATCATGTTATAAGTTTTATACTTAATTGTTAAAGCAACATAAAGCATGTACTATGTTTATCCTTAATTGTTTAGAAAACTAGCATGTGTTCTATGTTCTAAATTGGTAAGAATTTGCCATGTATTCTATTTGCTATAGATTCCATGAATGGTAGTTTTAGTTTCTATAAGGCATGTCCCATGTATATTTTCATTAGAAGTTAGCATGTGCATGTGATGTGTGTATGGTTGTGTGCATGGATTGCTTGCTGGGTCTATTTAGACTCATACTTGTCGCCACTTCTTCCGAGGAGATAGTTAGGAGCAACTCGGAGCGAGAGGAGTAGCTTTTGTTGTGGAGATCCCTCCTTTGAACTTTTGTTTTCATAAGTATGTATTCCAATAATGATGTAATTCGCATGGTCAATGTAATTGTATTGGGAATTGTAATATTGTGGACTTCAGTTTTCTTTCATTACTATTTAGACGGTGGGTATGATGTGGATAATGGAATAAGATTGAATACTTATTTACTTTCTGTTGTACTCTTTACTATTCATGTGCATATCAACCTATCGTTAGTGATTGGGTCAATGTCCCACTGTGACAGCGTTCTCTATACCGATGTGGATTGGTATAATCGTACCGGTATAAGGAGGGTCGTTACAATAACGGCCGCAAGGAAAGAAAAGAAACCTATCCTTATCATATTGTGGACCCTTATGGCAGAGACTAGAGACATCCATCTCTTATGTCTAATTGCAGTGAATGACCACTTAGGGATATCACTAAATGTAACTCTCCCTTTCTTATAGTCCACACTTGCCCCATAAGTGGACAACCAGTCGGCTCCCAAAATCATGTCGTAGCCTTCCATGGGCATACATACTAGGTCGGCTTTTAGGTTATGTTCTCCGATCATTACATCGGCAGATGAAAAATATTTGTTCAATCTGTCCTTCTCCCCAATGATGTTGTGACAGAGAATTCACACCCATAGATATTAGTTTAACATTCAGAGTATTAGCAAAATTTTGAGATATGAATGAATGAGTTGCTCTAGTATTAAATAAAACAAATGCTGATAAGGAGAAAACTTGTAGGGTACCTTCTACCATGCCACCTTCCACAGCGGGCTCTTCATCATGTAGGGCTTGCAGTCTCCCCTATTTCTTAGGCACATTAGTGCACCTCTCATTCTCCTTCAGTAGTGGGCACTAGGGAATATGGTGCTCGCGGCTTCCACAGTGCAGACATGCACCTACTTTCCTCCAGCATTCATCAGCTGTGTGACCTGTCTTGTCACAATGCTTGCAATTGCTTTTGCTAGAGTGTTGGGAATGAAGACCTTGGGTTTCCTTTCCTAGATGGGTCCTTCCGTGATGATGAAAGGATGCTTTTTGCCGTTAGTTGCTTGGAAGATGTCAGACCAGGTGTCAGTTCTTTCTTCACGAACTTCCCCTTGATACGATCGGTGAAATTGGTAGCATCTTCTAGTAGTTGAGCTTTCTTCACCATCTCAGCATATGTCTGGATGTCGAGAGGGGCCAGTTGAGTAATATACTGAGGCTTAAGGCCATTGAGGAAGCACTTAGCCTTCATTCATTGGGTGTTCACCAAATGCTCAGCATATCTTGCCAGTCTTGGAAATTGGGCCTCATATTCAGCCACAGATAGGCTCCTCTGTTTAAGAGCAGCAAACTATGTAGCCTTCTTCTCCTAGACATGCTCAGAGAAATACTTGGAATTAAAAGCTTCCATGAACTCATTCTAGGTGAATTGAACATTCGCCCTGGTAGCTTCGATTGACTCCTGTTGGCCCTTTTGGTACGGCAGCAAGCAAACCTAGAGGGGGGGTGAATAGGTTTTTCTGAAATCTGAAATAGAATCTTAAACACAGAAAATAACACTTGAAAGCTTGGTTAGTTCAGTGTGATAGAGAGTGCAGTGCGGAAGCAAATAAACAATCACACAAGGACACAGGAGATTTATCCTGGTTCGGCCCTTCCCACATGGAAGTCCTACGTCCAGTCCCCAAGCAAACTCTTGGGATTTCACTAACCAAGGGTACAGTCCCCCTTATGGACCTTACAACACCCTGGATCCCCCACCAGGTCTTCTTCTCTTTCCCGGGCAAGAAGGCAGCCCACTTCTCTTACAGGTAAAGAAGCCAACCTCCTGGAACAAACCCCAGTGCGGTTCTTCTAGACACAAACCCCTAGCTGGGTTGACAACTGGTACAAACCCCAGTTAGGTTCTGCTAGACACAAACCCCTAGCTGGGTTGACAACTGGTACAAACCCAGTTAGGTTCTGCTAGACACCAACCCCTAGCTGGGTTAACAACTGTATACAGTCCTACAGCTGGACACAGATCTTTCTTAGAAAGATCAGACTGAGAGACCTTACAAGATGAACACTCATGTAAAGCTCACAGTCCCAAACTCTCCCCAGATATACAATGAGCTCGGAGAGAAACAGAAGAGAGAAAAGAAGACAGAAAGCTCGGAAGCTTGAATGCTTGAGACGCTTGATTGCTTCTTCTTGGCTCGGGCTCTTTCTCTCTTTCCTTGAGTGTATGTGGCGTAAAGGTGCTTCTCACAGATGTACACTCCTTCAAAGATATTCAAGAAAAGGCTCTTATGTTCTTCAGCAATGCTCCATCTTTTATATTGAGCAGCTTTAGAATAGATCCGTTGAAGAGATCCGTTGGAGTTCTAGCCGTTGCTCATCTCCTCTTCATTTGTCTTAATCAGACTCTGATGGTCTTCGATGTCTGTGAGCATAGAAGAGAGTGTTAGCATAAAAGAGTGTTTATGATAAACGATGCATGGTACTGTGCTTCTGCTAACATACTGAAAATAGAGGTCATATCTTTTTGACAAGACTCTGAAATATGCATGCAGCTTTTTGTCAGAAGATATTTGACTTTTCATTTAAGCGCCAAGCATATTTGAAATATAAAGGCAATCTGTGTTTGAACAGAATCCATGAAGAAATCGTTATGAGCATGACTTATGAAATTGTTATGTGAAGAGTCGTTGCTCATTTATAAACAAATCGATGTGAACAAATCGTTGTGAGAGCAAGTCGTTGCGCTCACTTATAGAATCGTTATGAGATCGATTTCTTACTAAATCAATGCGCTTAAAGAGGAAATCGTTATGGCATCGACTTCTTAACAAATCGTTGCGAACACTTATGAAATCATTATGGCATCGACTTCTTAACAAATCGTTATGGGAACGATTTCTTACCAAATCACTACGCTCAAAGAAGAAATCGTTATGGCATCGACTTCTTAACAAATCGTTGCGCTTACAGAAGAAATCGTTGCGAATGCTTATGAAATCGTTATGGGAACGATTTCTTATCAAATCAAATGCGCTCAAACAAAAATTGTTATGGTCACTTATCAAATCGTTATGGCATCGACTTCTTAGCAAATCGTTGCGGCGCTTGATACTTTGGCACTTTAAACAGAAATCGATGTATATTGATTAAACATCGATTTTATCATTTTAGTGCGCCATATATTGCATCAATGAAAGACTTAGCATTTTGCTATGGGATTGATGCGACACAGATGAAACAAAAATATTCATTATGTTATCATCATAAGTTTTGTTATCACCAAATTACAAGGACAGCCATAGAGTGGTTCAACAATCTCCCCCTTTTTGGTGATGACAAAATTTATGCGAATTTTCTGATAGGGATAATCATGAAACGCATTAAATCATGAAAACATGCAGAATTAAATCTTGAAACATGCAGAGACATACAGAAAATTCATAGTGCATACATACACTCCCCCTTTTTGTCACTAACCAAGAAGGAAGGATCTTACCATGCATTTCTCTCCCCCTTAGAGAGAACTTCTTACCATAGAGGGGTTCAACAATGATTGACATAAATGAATAACTCCCCCTTAGTCTGTGCTCCCCCTGAGTGAGAGACTCCACCTGAATGAAACTTGAAAATAATTATTAGTAATATTTAAAATTTACGAATAAATTAATGACTACTCCCTCTTCAGATATGAGATGGATGAAGAGTTGGCAGTCTTCAGTGCCTTGAGCATCCTTTGTTCCTGATGCCCCAAGGCTATCCTGCAAATGAGCTACTCAGAAGTAGGTACCCAAATTTTTTGGGTCCTTGATGATTAGATGCATAAAAATAGCCTTTAGGTATCCAAACTAGGTGCTTAGTTGTGCAGGTGTTCACAGTGTGTCCTAGTTTATTGCAATGAGAGCAGCAATGAATATAATTTGTTTTGCAGTTCTTATTGCCTTTGTGATGCATGATTTGAACATAATTTTTAGAAACCTTTTTCTTTTGATAAAGCTTGGTTGTTTCAGGTTCCTTTTTCTGAGGCATTTTGGTTTCTTTTACAAATTTTGGTAAAGGATATTTTCCTGAGTTTATTACTTGTTTTCCTTTTTCTGGAGGTGTATAACCAAGCCCTTGTTTGTCATTTCCAGATTTTGATCCTTTTAAGCATAGGGCTAGAGATGTTTTTCCTTTAGTTAATTTACTAACTGATTCTTTTAAATAGAGATTTTCTTCAGTTAGAGTTTTTAATTTTTCTTCTAACTCTAGCTTCTCTTTGTTCTTGCTTTTCAAATCTTCATTTAAAATATAATTTTTATCTTTATATTCTTTTAATTGTTCTTCTAGTTGTTCCATTTCTGATTTAAGATCAGAATTAGTGTTTTCTAAACAGGTAAGGTTGCTCTTGAGATTTTTTAGTTCTTTTACAACAACCTTATGCTTATTATATAGTTCATTAAAGACTTCTTCTAAGTCTTCAGACTCTGACCCTGAATTTGTGCAAGAGTCAAAAGAAGGTTCAGAGAGTACCTCATTTAGTCCCACCATGAGGGCTAGATTTACCTGCTCCTTTTCGGAATCTGAGCTTGATGATTCTGAGCATGTGGTCTCTTCATTTTCCCAAGCAGCCGCCATAGCTTTTCTTTTAAATTTCTTGTGCTGCTTCTTGAGCTTTTCGGTTTGACCATTCTTCTTTAACCTTGGACAATCTGGTCTCAGATGTCCAGGTTTTCTGCATTCATAGCAGACTGGTTCCTTTTCTTTCTTTTCTTTCTTTTGAATCCTTCTTGATCCATTTTTCTTCTTCTTGAGAATTTTCTGAAGCTTGGACAATACTTCATCCATATTACAGTCTTCAGAATCTACATCCTGGGAACTAGAAGAAGAGATGGAAGGAGCGGCTACAACTTTAAGAGCGTTAGTGCATTTCATTTTAGATGAACTTTCAGATAATCGCTCCATATTTATTTCATGTGCCATGAGAGAACCTATCAGATTATCAATCGATAATTTGGTCAAGTCATGGGCTTCTTCTACGGCCGTTACCTTAGGTGTCCATGAAATAGTTAAGGACCTAAGTATTTTTCTAACGGTTTCTTCATTTGAAAGAGTTTTACCAAGAGAATTTAAGCCTACTATTATGCTTGAAAATCTATTATACATAGTAGTAATGTTTTCGCTTGGAAGCATTTTAAATTGTTCATATTGTGAAACAAGAATATCTATTCTAGTTTGTTTCACTTTATCCGTTCCTTCATAAGTTATCTGCAGTTTATCCCAAATTTCTTTAGCAGATTTGCATGCAGACACTCTACTAAATTCTCTTTTGGATAAGGCACAACATAAGTAGTTCTTAGCTTTAAAGTTTAAAGATAATTTACTTTTATCAGCAGGTGTAATGGCAGTAGTGCCTTCAATAGGAACAATAACAAAATCACCTACCTCAATTACCTGCCACAGATCAAAGTCTGTGCCTCGAATGAAGCATTCCATTCTCATTTTCCAGTATTGATAATCTTCTCCGTCAAAGAATGGAGGTCTGGTGACTGATTGACCTTCAGCATATCCTTGAGCTGCCATAGATCTTTGCTCTAAGATCGTTGGATCTTCTTTGAATGATCAGAGACCCGCTCTGATACCACTTGTTGGCCCTTTTGGTACGGCAGCAAGCTAACCTAGAGGGGGGGGGTGAATAGGTTTTTCTGAAATCTGAAATAGAATCTTAAACACAGAAAATAACACTTGAAAGCTTGGTTAGTTCAGTGTGATAGAGAGTGCAGTGCGGAAGCAAATAAACAATCACACAAGGACACAGGAGATTTATCCTGGTTCGGCCCTTCCCACATGGAAGTCCTACGTCCAGTCCCCAAGTAAACTCTTGGGATTTCACTAACCAAGGGTACAGTCCCCCTTATGGACCTTACAACACCCTGGATCCCCCACCAGGTCTTCTTCTCTTTCCCGGGCAAGAAGGCAGCCCACTTCTCTTACAGGTAAAGAAGCCAACCTCCTGGAACAAACCCCAGTGCGGTTCTGCTAGACACAAACCCCTAGCTGGGTTGACAACTGGTACAAACCCCAGTTAGGTTCTGCTAGACACAAACCCCTAGATGGGTTGACAACTGGTACAAACCCCAGTTAGGTTCTGCTAGACACAAACCCCTAGCTGGGTTGACAACTGGTACAGACCCCAGTTAGGTTCTGCTAGACACCAACCCCTAGCTGGGTTAACAACTGTATACAGTCCTACAGCTGGACACAGATCTTTCTTAGAAAGATCAGACTGAGAGACCTTACAAGATGAACACTCATGTAAAGCTCACAGTCCCAAACTCTCCCCAGATATACAATGAGCTCGGAGAGAAACAGAAGAGAGAAAAGAAGACAGAAAGCTCGGAAGCTTGAATGCTTGAGACGCTTGATTGCTTCTTCTTGGCTCGGGCTCTTTCTCTCTTTCCTTGAGTGTATGTGGCGTGAAGGTGCTTCTCACAGATGTACACTCCTTCAAAGATATTCAAGAAAAGGCTCTTATGTTCTTCAGCAATGCTCCATCTTTTATATTGAGCAGCTTTAGAATAGATCCGTTGAAGAGATCCGTTGGAGTTCTAGCCGTTGCTCATCTCCTCTTCATTTGTCTTAATCAGACTCTGATGGTCTTCGATGTCTGTGAGCATAGAAGAGAGTGTTAGCATAAAAGAGTGTTTATGATAAACGATGCATAGTACTGTGCTTCTGCTAACATACTGAAAATAGAGGTCATATCTTTTTTGACAAGACTCTGAAATATGCATGCAGCTTTTTGTCAGAAGATATTTGACTTTTCATTTAAGCGCCAAGCATATTTGAAATATAAAGGCAATCTGTGTTTGAACAGAATCCATGAAGAAATCGTTATGAGCATGACTTATGAAATTGTTATGTGAGAGTCGTTGCTCATTTATAAACAAATCGATGTGAACAAATGTTGTGAGAGCAAGTCGTTGCGCTCACTTATAGAATCGTTATGAGATCGATTTCTTACTAAATCAATGCGCTTAAAGAGGAAATCGTTATGGCATCGACTTCTTAACAAATCGTTGCGAACACTTATGAAATCGTTATGGCATCGACTTCTTAACAAATCGTTATGGGAATGATTTCTTACCAAATCACTGCGCTCAAAGAAGAAATCGTTATGGCATCGACTTCTTAACAAATCGTTGCGCTTACAGAAGAAATCGTTGCGAATGCTTATGAAATCGTTATGGGAACGATTTCTTATCAAATCAAATGCGCTCAAACAAAATCGTTATGGTCACTTATCAAATCGTTATGGCATCGACTTCTTAGCAAATCGTTGCGGCGCTTGATACTTTGGCACTTTAAACAGAAATCGATGTATATTGATTAAACATCGATTTTATCATTTTAGTGCGCCATATATTGCATCAATGAAAGACTTAGCATTTTGCTATGGGATTGATGCGACACAGATGAAACAAAAATATTCATTATGTTATCATCATAAGTTTTGTTATCACCAAAATACAAGGACAGCCATAGAGTGGTTCAACAACTCCCACCAAGAGCAGGTGTCCTTCTCCAGTTGAAAACATGCCAACAGTAGCTTGTCGCCAGCCACACATTGCATAACACAGAAAATCTTTTCCGTCTCCTTTAGCCAGTGCGCGGCCTCATCCGGATCGGTCGTACTGCTAAACTTAGGTGGATTTAAGCTCCTGAAGTTACGATGCAGCTCGCCTGCACCGCCGCGATTCCCTCCACCTTGTGCAGCTTGCAAGAGCCCACAAGTGAGTTCTTGGATCGTTTGTTGCAGGCCCCTTATTTGAGCACGTTCCGCAGTCATCTTAGTTTTCTTAAGTTTCCTACAAAAATAGCTTATCATTAGGACATTGATATGGAGTTTTAATTCGTGTGTGTGTGAATATCTTTTACATCTTAACCCTAGGTTCTACCCAAATCTCACATAGGTATGATAGTTGACTTAGACACATGTCATGACAGTCTGTCCTAGAACATCCTAGACTTAATTATCCTAGTAAGGATATCCTAGGCTCTGATATCACAAAACTGTCATGCCCCGACGTGGAATATTGGAACGTGAGGCAGTTGCAAATAAGTGAGTACAGGGCGTAGAATAGACAACAAACCATTGGACAATTAAATAATGCGAAAGCAAATATCTTTCATTGATAATTAACTACAGTCTATTACATCACTAACTCAAAGCCATAACATAGGGCCCAATTGACTCAAATGCATAAAAACAAAATAAAAGACTAACTAAGACAATCTAGGATAACATGGTGACAACATTGCACTCGTGGATCACTCGTAGTCCTCCCCATCCTCGTGAGTGTACTCATTCTCCTCAGCCTCACCTGAGAACACAATGACAAATAACGTAGGGTGAGCGACAATGCCTAGTAGGATTTATATCTCGTGATGCATGCAGTTTTACATGATTAATGTATTAAAAGCAGAGTTACTATATGTGTAGTAGCCTAAATTTTTCGAAAAATAAAAAATTAATAATATTAAAAAAATTAGTCAATTGGAAAATCAAAGAAAAGAGAATTAATTCAAACCAACTAAATGAAAGGAAGTCATGGGCTTTATTAAATGGATCACATAAAAGTTATTGGGCCAAAATAGGGATTTTTAAAAGAGGAATAACTAAAAAATACCCTAAATTCGTATCTTAAAATATTGCCTAAATAGAAAAGGACTAATAAATCATTAAAATAGATAGTTTATGTGGGAATTAGATTCCTAACCCTACCCTAATTGGTTGGCCATGAAATTGCATCCCAACCTAACCCAAATAGGAGGTGGAAAGCTTGGAAGGTTGAGAGGAATTAGGAAATCTCGTAATTAAAGGGTAATTAGAGTCTTATTAGGAAAGGGAAACCTATGGAGCTTCAATACTCCCGAATCTCTCCATGGCCGGCCCTAACACGTTGCTGGGGCTTGCTGGACGAGGAGAGGAGAAAATCATGGAGAAGAGGATTGCTCAAGCTTCAACCCTCGTTCTTCAAGTTCTAAACCCTAGGAGATCAAACAAATCAAAGGTAGGCATTCTCATGAGCAAAACCTAATTAATTTCGACTGTAGATTGTTCCATCCATCAAGAACAAAACCCCTCTTGATTCATAATTTTTCATTGAGCCAATCTTTGGTTCTATATTTTTAAGTTCTGCAATCTTCATGACCCCGAACCCTCATATAAATTCTAGATCTCCATGTATACTCGACACCATGCCATGAAATTTTAACTGGAGATACTGATGGATGTTAGGCGTTGTTTGCCCATGAAAGCCCTAATTTTCATCCATCCTACTTCACGAATTAATTCTTTTATCTCTACTGTACACTGTACCATGTTCCTCGTGAATAAACTTGGTTGGAGCATGTCGAGATCATGTCCACTTTCAAATTCCTATTTTCTGGAAGTACTCTTGCATGTCTAGATCTGTTTAGAACTAGTTTCATGAATTGTCATTGCCTGTGTAATTAGTTATGAATTTTTGAACAACCCTGTGTCAGAACAAGGAAGGTTCAGACCGCAATCCAAGGCCTGTCCTTTTCCCGTTCGGACTCAGGCGCAGAACCTGAAAATGCGACGGCCTGATAGGTCGTGTTCTCAGGCTGATCGCGACAGAGTCACCTGTTGCATTCTGAACGCGACAGGTGTTACCGCCGCGTTCTGGCAGCCTACGCTAACCGACCCGTCGCGTTCCTTGCACGACCCATGCTTTGTTATGCTCTAACTTTCTACAGTGTTTATATCCCTTGTTAACAGTCATATATGCAGTAAATACACCTGTTATAAAATGAATGTATATTGAATGATTTAAAATACATGTACATGTCCTCTTTCTATCTATGATATCTTTTACACATGCACACACTTGAACCATCCAAAATGGCGTAACTTGGCATGAAAATATCTCATAATACACCTGGTAAATTATTGTAATTATATAATTAGATTGCCTTATTTTAAATGGACGTTTCTTCATTTCTCGCGATGCTTTAGGAATACCATTACCGACGCTCCACTGTTCTAGAATTCCTCTAGAATGTCGGGCACTTGTTTCTATATACACACTTTCTCTTGACTTGGACGAACTCTCCATTGGTTATTCCTTCTGTCGGACTAGTGAATCCTTGTTCAAGGCCTCCGTAAGTCTCTTCTATCTATAGATTCCCACATGGTCGACAAGCTAGTTGTACCCTAACACCTATGATACCCTTTAGGGATCAGGAAGTTCCAAACGGCTTTAGATTGCTCTCGCTCTTATCTTGAATCATATCGGACATCTGGACCTGTGCTTAACAGGGCCAGTGGAAAGGTAGTGAATTCCACCTGAGTGCCAACACCAATCGTGCGTGTTGTGCAACTGTTACTATTGTCGTTACTCGACGTTTCATGTGCATTGACAATTAGTTTCTCATCTATTACTCTACTCGCTCATCTATTCACACGGTGTCTACTATCTCGTCTATTCATCTCGTACTCTCATCTATTTCTTGGGACTCTCTATTGGCCATTGATTGATTGTCTAAAGATAAACAATATAACCAATGCCTGGCAATATATAAAGGGCCTGGTCTGGTCCTGGGATGTGCGCCCAAAAGTGCTATTTGCCTGCGGGAGTTAAATGTGTAGAGTGTTTGGCATTACACTCGAGTGCTATCTATCTCGACTATCTAAATGACAATCAAAAGTGTTATATTCTCTCGTTGTCTATTGACAACAAAGTGCTATACTATACACATGGTGCTATTGCTATACTTTGTCCTATTTGTGCTATGGCATCCTGCTATTTGTGCTATACTCAACGCTTGTACTATATTTGGAAACTTATGCTATTTCAATCACATGCTATCGTGCTATCTCTTACATTACTTGACTCTCTCGCTCTATCATTAGTTACTATGCCTTTTTAATACATTAATCATTTAAAGCATGCTTGATCCTGAGATTTAAGTCCTACTTGGTGTTATCGATCACCCTGCGTTCTCAGGTGAGACCGAGGAAGATGCTTACACTTAAGAGGACGGGAATGACCAAGAGTGAAATCAAGAGTACCCTAGCATCTTAGTATTATGTTAGAGTTGAAGTTTAGTCTTTTACTTTATTCAATGTAATTGTGCCCTAAAGAATGGCTCTGGTATTAGTGGTTGTAAGTAGACATTTGAAAAGTTATTAATAAGATGTATTTGCATTAATAGTTATCCTTGTCCAATGGTTTGATGTCTAGTACTCGCTCTGTACCCATTTACTTGCAAATGCCTCGTGTTCCGATATTCCGCGTCGGGGCGTGACAGTTTTATAGTATCAGAGCCTAGGTTATTCTTAAGTATAGGTTGATCTAGGTTGACCTACCTCGACTAGAGTCAGTTATCGTACCGATGGGAGATGTGGTTAGAACCATGGGTAACTAGCTAAAATGAACTCACACACTAACAAATTAAACTCCACATTAATATCCTAACAAAAAATTATTTTGTAGGAACTTAAGCAACTAAGATGACTGCTGAACATTCTCAGATGAGGGGTATGCAACAAACCATCCAAGAACTTACTCGTGCGCTTCTGCAAGCGGCACAAGGTGGAGGAAACCGTGGCGGTACAGGCAAGCTGCATCGTAACTTTAGGAGCTTGAACGTGCCTAGGTTCAGTGGTTCCATGGATCCGGATGACGCTGGGCACTGGCTGAAGGAGACGGAAAGAATTTTTTGTGTCATGCAATATGCAGCAGGAGATAAGCTGCTATTGGCTACGTTCCAATTAGAGAAGGACGTCCGCGCTTGGTGGGAGTTGGTAGAAGAGACCATAGCTAATGGTCAATTCACTTGGGCCGAATTCAAGGAAGCCTTTAACTCCAAGTATTTCTCGGAGCGTGTCTAAGAGAAGAAGGCGGCGGAATTTGCTGCTCTTAAACAGAGGAGCTTGACTGTGGTCGAGTATGATGCCCAGTTTTCAAGACTGGCGCGTTATGCTGATCATCTGGTGAATACTGAAAGGATGAAGGCTAAGCACTTTCTCAACGGCCTTAGGCCACAATACATCACTCAACTGGCCCCTCTCGACATCCAAATGTATGTCGAGATGGTAAAGAAAGCACAACTACTAGAAGATGCTATGGACTTCACTGACCGTATCAAAGGGAAGTTCGTGAAGAAGGAAATGACATCTGTCCATCACCTGCTAAGCCGACCAACGACAAGAAGCATCCCTTCAACATCACGGAGGGACCCAGCCAAGAAAGGAAACCCAAAGCTATTGTCCCCAACACTCCAGCGAAGAGCAACTGCAAGACAAGCCAGGTCACACAGCAGATGAATGCTGGAGGAAAGTTGGTGCATGTCTGTGCTGTGGAAGTTGTGAGCACTGCATCCCCGAGTGCCCGCTACTGAAGGAAAATGAAAGGCACCCCAATGTGCTTAAGAAATAGGGTAGACTGCAAGCCCTGCATGATGAAGAGGCCACTGAGGCAGGTGGCGTGGTAGAAGGTACCCAACAAGTTTTCTCCTTATCGGCATTTATTTTATTTTATACTGGAGCAACTCATTCATTCATATCTCTAAACTTTTCTGATACTCTTAATGCTAAACCTATATCCATGGGATGTGAGTTCTCTGTCACAACACCACTAGGAGAAAGGGATAAATTGAACAAATACTTTACATCTGCCAATGTAATGATCGGAGACCATAACCTAAAATCCAACCTCGTGTGTATGCCCATGGATGGCTATGATGTCATTTTGGGAGCCGACTGGTTGTCCACGCATGGGACAAGTGTCGATTGTAAGAAAGGGAAAGTTAGCTTTAGTGATTTCCCTAAGCTGTCATTCATTGGGATAAGACATAAGAGACAGATGTCTCTAGTCTTTGCCATAAAAGCCCACAACATGATAAGGAAAGGTTGCATTGCTTTCCATGCGGCCGTAGTAGTTGAAAAGAAGGGTTCTAAGATAGAAGACATACACATAGTCCAGGACTACCCCGATGTGTTTCCTGAAGACCTGCCAGGGATTCCCCCGGAATGCGATGTCAACTTTGCTATAGAGTTAATCCCTGGAGCTGCCCCGGTATCGCGTCAACCGTACTGGATGTCACCTGCCGAGCTAAAGGAATTGAAGGCGCAACTGATGGAGCTATTAGAAAGGGGTTCATCAGGCCATGTACTTTCCCATGGGGAGCACCTGTGCTATTTGTTAAGAACAAAGATGGATCGATGAGCCTATGCATCGACTATTGTCAACTCAATCAGCTAACCATCAAGAATAAGTATCCATTGCCTCGTGTCGATGAACTTTCAACCAAATATTTGGAGCTCAATATTTCTCCAAGATCGACCTTCGATCTGGCTATCAACAAATGAGGATCAAGGATGACGATATCTTCAAAACGGCTTTCAAGAGCAGGTATGGACACTATGAATTCGTCGTTATGCCTTTTGGTCCAACCAATGCTCCTGCAGCCTTTATGCAACTCATAAACAGCATATATCGGCCATACCTTGACAAGTTCATGGTCGTCTTCATCGAAGATATCCTTATATATTCAAAGAGCAAAGAAGAACATGAAGAACATCTGAAGGTATCACTGCAAGTCTTGTGAGACAACAAACTGTACGCAAAACTGAGCAAGTGCGAATTCTAGCTCGAAGAAGTGTCCTTCTTGGGCCATGTCATCTCAAAGGACGACATCTCTGTTGATCCGTCCAAAGTCGAAGCTGTACTCAATTGGGAGAGACCAACCAACGTCACAAAAATCAGAAGCTTCTTAGGACTAGCTAGCTACTACAGGTGGTTTATAAAGGACTTCTCAAAGATCGCCGTTCATCTCACACGTCTGACACGAAAGGAGAATCCCTACTCTTGGAGTAAAGAGTGTGAGAAGAGTTTTTTCAGGCTCTAAAAGACTGCCTTACCTCAGCACCTATCCTCACTCTTCCAATAGAGGGAGAAGGTTTCTCTGTCTATAACGATGCCTCAGAAATTGGACTAGGTTGTGTATTAATGCAAAAGGAGAAAGTCATTGCCTATTCTTCAAGACAACTGAAGACACATGAGTTCAACTACCCTGTGCATGATTTAGAGTTGGCTATCGTGGTCTTCGCCTTAAAAATCTGGAGACATTATTTGTATGGAGAGCAATTCACTGTCTACTCAGACCACATGAGCTTGAAGTATTTATTCTCCCAGAAGGAACTCAACATGAGACAGAGAAGATGGCTAGAATACCTAAAGGATTTCAACTTCAACATCCAATACCATCCAGGCAAGGGAAACACCGTGGCCGATGCTCTTAGTAGAAAGCCAATGGCATCTATATCGAGTCTAGTTCTTGGCGAGATGCAACTACTAGAACAATTCGCAACGCTAGACTTGAATATTGAACATAGGGATGATCGAGTCTTGGTTGCCAATATCAAGATTTAATCTGACATGCTGGGAGAGATCAAAGATCAACAAGACAATGATCCATTCTTGGTTCGCATCAAGGAAACCCTAGCCGAAAGGCCAGACTTTGCTATGACCGAGGATGGAAGGCTTGTATTTCAAGGAAGGACATGTGTACCAGACAATGAAGAGCTGAAGAGGAAGCTAATGGATGAAGCTCACAAGACAAAGTATACTATTCATCCTGGGGGTACCAAAATGTACCAAGACATGAAAATAACATTTTGGTGGCCGAACATGAAGAGAGAGGTAGCGAGCATGCTGCTCATTGCCTTACTTGTCAACAAGTAAAGGCGGAACATATGCGCCCTGCTGGCATACTTAGACCACTAGATATTCTGGAGTGGAAATGGGAAACTATTGGTATGGACTTTATCATGGGTTTACCTAGAACTCGTGGTGGACTCGACGACATATGGGTCATTGTCAACCGATTGACCAAATCTGCACACTTTCTACCTATAAAGAGTAAGTGGTCTATGGAAGTATTAGCTGCTTTATATGTCAAGGAGATAGTGAGATTGCACGGAGTACCATCATCTATTGTTTCGGATCGAGATCCGAGATTCACCTCTCACTTCTGGAAGGGATTGCAAGCTGCCCTTGGTACTAAGCTTAACTTTAGTACTGCTTTTCACCCACAAACTGATGGGCAGACTGAGAGAACCAACCAAATTGTTGAAGACATGTTGAGAGCATGCACCATAGACTTCCAAGGTTATTGGAATGAGCACCTGTCCCTAACTGAGTTCACCTATACCAACAGTTACCAAGCGAGTATTGAGATGACATCTGTAACGACCCAAGATCCGCACTACCGGTACCCGACCAGTAACTTGAATCCTGACCCGCTAACCCACGAGCCGAAACTCGAAAGGGTAAGAAAAGAGTGTCTGAGGAGAACATATAAGTAAATGTACACGCTACAAATTAAAACAATTAATACAAGAACAACTCAAAGACAAAGCTAAACGCAAGAGTACAGTGGGTACAAAGAAAAGTACCACTCACAGTAGCCAAGCAAGACCAGCACAGGAGAGACAAGGCTCCACAGCCTCGAAAGCCGCACACAAACACCTGGGGAAAAGGGAGTGAGTCTCAGGAAAGAGACCCAGTAGGGCAACTAACCCCCACCGGTAACAACACTACTAAGCAGGAAAGAAAGCTCAGTAAGTAAACACTCACAGCCTGTACAACACACAGAACCGGTGGCATAGTACGCAACTCCCTCAGGAGCGCACTGAGAAAAATGGAACCTCGCAGGCTCGACAGCACTACAAGCATAGCAAACACAACAAGCTCACAAGCAAGAGCTCACACACACTCTCTCAAAGTAGGACTAGTAGGGTCTGTGTGCTCGGCGTCCCGGCACCACAAAGTCTCACAACCCTAACCACGTGTGCACACTACAGACGCTCTCTCTCGCGTCTGGTCCACGACCGGTTTTCCCCCTACGCCTGACCCTAGCGGTAGAGAAGGGGCTCCATGGAGACTGGCTCGAAACCACCACAAGGAGTACGCACAGGACAGAGTCGCACTCGGCGTCCTGGCTCACTAGCAGAGGATAACCACACACTAGTCATCTAGACAGAGTCGCACCCACGCCTAGGAACACAACAGAAATGGGCACATGGTAACCCACAACACAAGTACAGACGGAAACACTCTCAACGTCTGAAGTACTGCGCAACGGACAGACACCACGTGTCAACGTCACAACATAGCCAAACACAACGCGAGCACAGGCAGAGACACTCTCTACACCTGGAAGATTGTGCTAACAGGCGGACACCGCATGTCAACACCTCAAACCACGGAAAGGGAAACACATAGCATACTGGGAACACATTTGCAGGTAGATAGCAGCATTGACCGCCGCCAACCAGGAAGTAAACGACAGCATCACATGTTGCCAAGCAAACAGTAGACGGCAGCATCGACTGCCACTAACAAAAGGTAGACGGCAACACTCCAGACGTCTAGAAAAGTAGATGGTCACAGGTTGGCCGTTTACCCAAACTCGGCGACAAAGGATCATGTCGTTTATATCCTACCTGAAGAACCTGACGGCACAGATCTCGCCATCTAGTTCTCCCCTGAAGAGCTTAACGGCAAAGGATCACGTCGTTTACCTCTTCCCTGAAGAGATCAACGTCAACATCCCTTGACGCTGACTTCTTCAGCCTCCAGCAGCTGAATCAGCCTCCAGCTGATCCCCACACAGGGAAAATCCGCCCCATAAACCACAATTTGATGTAGGGAAACACTCCCCTACATCACACTACACTACCACAGTGCCGGTAAAACACGATCCAACACATGGATTGGCCAAAACGCCCTAAAACCCGGCATGGAGAAAAACCCTCCCCAAAGCTCGATTCCATGCAAATCGCACGCACACAAGCATGGAATAGCACACAAGGAAGCTAAACGGTTTATGTCCCTACCTCAGAAACGCTTAAAAACTCCACATAAACCTCGATTCGCGCCGAACCCCCAGGAGCTTCTCGCAAGAACCGTCGTCCGATCCGTCATTTCCCGCCGATCCGCCACTGCCACGCGCATCACGACCTTCCCACGTGCTCCCGTCAGCAACCAGAAGTGCTGGAGAAGAACATAGGTGAAAGAGGAGGGAAAAAGAGAGGAGAGGATGAGGGAAAACAGCCCTCGAGTTGCCCCTAAAAACACAGGCCAGATCAGTTGACGTCGATCCCTATTGCCACCAACTGAACCGCCAACACTTGACGTCCACATCGCATGCCGCCAAGTTCTAGCTCCGCAAAACTCAGGACATCTGATTTGGATTCCGTCAACTCTCGCATGTGCCTTTCATCAACCCAGTCGTTTAGGACCAATCGACATGCCAATCGGATTGGTATTTCACATTTTGGATCACTGACTTGGTATTTTCCATTCTTTATAATAAGTTAATTTTGACAATGGTTCTTTAAACGACGAGCTCAAACCAAGAATCTGATTTGAATTCCCTCAATTCTCACCTGTCACTGTCATCACCTCAGTCGTTGGGATCAATTGACGCATTGATCGGACCGGTATTTCACATTTTGGACCCTAATCTTTGTTTTGTTTTTTTTCAATTTCATTACACTAAGTCAAGTCGGAGAATGGTTTATTAAGCCCCGAGTTCAAACCGGACATTCGATTTGGATTCTGTCAACTCTTGTATGTCCCTTTCATCAACCCGATCGTGTAGGACCGATCGACATGCCAATCGGATCGGTATTTAACATTTTTGAGCCCCGACGTGGTATTTTATGTTCTTTATAATAAGTCAATTTGGACAATAGTTCTTTGGGCACCAAGCTCAAACTGAGAATTTGATTTAAATTCCCTAAATTCTCATATGTCACCTGTCATCACCTCGGTCGTGTGGGATCGATCGACGCGTAGATCAGACCGGTATTTCGTATTCTGGACCATAATCTTGGTTTTTTCCCTTCCTTTACACTAAGTCAATTCAAAGAATCATTCTCTGAGTGCTAAATTCAAACTAGACATCTGATTTGGATTCTGTCAACTCTTGCAAGTCCCTATCATCGACACGATCATGTTGGACAGATCGACATGCAAATTATGTGACAAAATGCCAACATGTGAGAGGAGGGTGGCCACCGCCGGCGTGATGCACATCTCGCTGCTCGTCATCTACTTCTAAAGACCAGTAAAAAATTGAGATATCTCCTTATGAACCATGTCTAAAATCCCTCTCTCTCCACTAGAGGGCATCGTGAGTGTACTCGTACATGTTGGAGGTCTGCCTGAACTAGCACACAATGATATCACTAAGGCAGTATCCAAGCTATCTCCAAATCTGTACAAAATGACCCTTTCTTGGTTGGCCCTCCACCACCACCTATGCATCAGGATCTATCTCTGGATGCGAAATGTCATCGCCATACTTGTCAATCATCTGTCTGTCATAAGGCTCCTTCTAAATAAATCGAAAAGATTATAACTCTCATATTAAATTTTCATATTTAAAATTTAAACTAAAAATTGTGTATGTAAGCTTAGTGCAATCGAGCGAGCACTCTCGCTAACAAATACATCAATCCCCCTCCTCTTCTGTAGCACTCCGGAAATTTTAATTACATAAAAATTCAAATAAATAGAAATAAATAATTTCCATAATATCGGAGTATTTAAAACATACGTACCATTATCGTGTGTGCTAAAACACATCAGAAAATTCCGTAAAAATTATAAATCAACCCTAAATATTATTACTAAATGTTTCATAAAGAAATTTGTGCCAAGAAAAATCAGATCATCCAAGTCTAAAGTGTTTCGCGACTTATTATCGTAATTCATGAATAAGTCGTAAAATCATTATCACACGTACGTGGATGAGTCAGAAAATTAAATAAAAATCATATATGGACTTCAAATAATATCCTCTAATGACCCATCAAGGAATTTGGTTCAATAAAAATCATTTGGGCTAGGTTTAAGAGTTATTGCGACTGATTATCTAAATAAGGAAACAAGTCGGAAAACCGTTAACACGGAAATACGACACAATAAAAAATTAAATAAAGTGTTGGGGAGACTTCCATCATTATATATTGATGACCCATTATCATAATTAGGCCAATGGGCAACATTTGGCCCAACAATCAAATAAAGCTAGAAAATACATAGAAATTCGTAACCATAAATAAGCTGAAATTAAAAAAGGCAATTAGAGTTGAATTGGGATGCAATCATGCATTCATGGCAACCCAAATTCGTGCCTAACTATGAGGGGAGGTTTCCTAATGCCTCACACACTCAAAGGGAGGAGGAAATCATCAAAAATAGGAAACCAAACATGCCAATCCCGAAATCCTCTTTCCTAGTTATAATAGGACTCCTAAACACCATGGTTACTTAAATACTCTTCACCCAAACCCTAGGAACGAATTTAGAACTTGCTAGGGTCGTGTGGAGGAGCTCTTGGTGGCTGAGGAGCTGTGGAACGACCACAAGAAGCCGTTCTTCTTCCTCTTCTCGTCTGCTGCGACCTGCACAAACCACCCTCTTGAAGTCGACCAAAGGTGAGTCAAACCTAAACCAAACCTTGCAAGGCCTATACCCCTGGAAAGAGGGTCAAGTCTACGTTCTAACCCAAGTGGAATGCCCAAATTCCATGCAGTATACACGGAGTAGTAAGCGTTTTTCTCCAAGTGGTCTGAACATGGGTTTTCTGGAAAAATGGGACTTCTTCAACCCATAAGGTAGGTTTTCTCGGGCCAAACCTTAACATATCCTATACCAATGTGTAGAGCATCAAGTTAACTTTCATTTCCCACTGGTTTCATCGAATTTCATTTAGTAGATCTTGATTTATAAGCGTTTTGCCAAAGTCGCGCATTGTTAGAGCTTTTCCTGTTCTTAATATGTTGCACGTACTTCAAGACCGAATTAGGAAAACTCATAACATAAAAGTTATTCTACTAGTTGTCCTCGTCAGGTTTCATGTTTGAAGTTTTGTCTAAATCTCATAAGTTAGAGTGTTGTAAGCGTGGTAATAAGGTTGCTGCATAAAACTATGTCTTCAAGTTACCCTTGGTCTGACCTTGTGTTCCCCGTGATCAAAGCCTATCGAAACCATCTTTATTGTTCAATTCCGATTTACTGGAAGTACCCTAGTATGTCTAGTTTATTTTAAAACTGGTTTCGTTATTTTTCACACACCGTGCAATTTGTTCTCTATTTTAGAACAACCCTATGTCAAAAGAAGGAAAAGACAGGTCCGCAATCCAAGGCACTGTCCTTGCTCTGTCCGAGCCAGGCACGGACCCTATGAATGTGACGGCCCGATATGTCGCTTTCAGAGGGTTGATTGCGACATACCCCTTGTCTCCTTCTCAAGGCGACATGCGTCCCGTCGCTATCCGGCTACCTGATCTGACAGACATGTCGCCTTCTTCACAACCCTGTGTCGCCTTCTGGGCCCGACCTGTCGCCTTCCTTACATGAGCCTATCGCGATCTGACCCCGACCTGACAACACCCTATCGCCTTCCTTATATGGCTATGTCGCGATCTCAGGATTTTTACCAGAAACCACGTGTTTTCTTACAAAGTTTTCCGCATATACCCGAGGTCTGTGTAAATGTGATATTTTCTGTGTAAGTTACCTGTCTTGGGTCTGATCATTACATGATTGTTGTTTAATGGCTTAAAAGCGATTAACCCATTTAAAAAGCTTTAATTACATGAATGCTATTCTAAGTGCTCCTTAAATGTTATGATCCATTCATGTTTCTTGTGATTTAATCTTCCTACTGTTCTACCATGTTTAAATGATAATGGTTATCATAAAATCTTGCAAACCATCATTAGTTAAAGTGCATAGTTTTATTCCATGTTATCTTGTCAAGTGCTTCCTGCGAGTTTGAGACCGATGGTTTGTGAATTGAGACACGCGTACCGCACTACACACTAGCACTATTAGGCAGCCTTTCTTGGGAAATTGGAAACTCTCTACCGGTCATTCCAAATCGGTAGACTAGCGACCTTTTCACCAAGGCCTCCGTAAATCTCCTCTGACCATGGATTCCCACATGGCCGATGAGTTGGTTGTACCGTTGAAGTTCCCTGGAGATAGCGTGCACTTCCTTTCTCTTCTTGTTCTCGTGAGTGTGACTTACAAACTGGACTAAAGCCATTAATGTAAAGATTGAACGAAAGTATAAATCGTACCGTTATGCTGCCGAATTTATCTCTTGACCATTGTACTCGTGAAATTATGTTCCATTACTATTACATGTTCTCCTCATCATCATTAACATGACATTACACATGCTTACTTATTGAAACTCTCATTGGCCATTATAAATGACTGTGGGTATCTACATTTAAAAATTTAAGTGAGATGCTGACAGGGCACGGCGTGTGTCCAAGGGCTCCAATCTAGCCCCAATGACGGCGAGTCATAGATATACTGTTAACCATGGGTATAATGATTACTGGCGTTGCATCTGCGCTGGGAAAATCGTGCGTGCGTGTTGAATGATAGATACAATACCACATACACGTGACCTAGTGTACATTCTTGATGGATCTTTTCTCGGTGTACATTAGTGTCTACGTGCTTGATTAGTGTTACTTGATCGTGCTCTTGCTTGCTTGCTTGCTTGCGTGATATGGCCATCCTGCATTTAATGCAATTTACATGATATCTTGCGTGCTTGTACAAAGTGATCTATTTCTAGTTCTCTCTTGTCATCTTGTTCATCAATCTTGTTCTATCATGATCTCTCTCTCTAGCTTGTTTTATATATCATGTTTTAACGTGTTTTATTCGTACTTGCATATCATTCATCGTACTTGCCTAGTTCTAAAATGTTAATCACTTATATCATTGCCCGCACATTGAGATATAAATCCTACTGGGCTAGTTTGCTCATTCCCTACTTTTACCCAATCTAGGTGACCATTAAGTGCAAGAGGAATAGCAAGTCGAGGATGGGAATGCGTCCGAGTGAAGAGCGTTCCAAACATGAGTCTACCTATAGTTAGTTTATTTTGAGTGTTAGAACAATGTAGTAGGAAGTGAGGTAGTATGTACTTTTGCTTTTATTGAGTCTTAGTCCTGTCTTAGTTTATCTGAGACAAATATGAGATTTGAATACAATTTATAATTGAGTTCACATTTGGGCCCTATTATGATGTTGTGTTGATACACATTTAGTGCGTGCTAGCTAGAGGCTTATTTGCCGACTGTCCACATCTCGAAATATCGACTCGAATTAATTAATAATATCCGCTGCATAATTCTCGGGACATGACAGTTTAGTGGTATCAGAGCCTAGGAATACCAAATAGGATATGTCTCAGGAATAGGAGATACCTATGGAACCTAGGTCATGAAATTAAATACAGTACCCGGTGAGAATGGGTAGAGACTGGGAATAGGTTAGAAGGAATTAAACACTCCTACCCATTGACTCTTAAAATAAATCTAGAGACATTAATTGGTTTCCATCCTTTTTCTCAGGAACCCTCATAACTCTCTCACTCAATGCAATGGCTCGAACCAATGGCAAGCTATGCAAGAAAGAATTTTAGGAGTTTAAACCCTCCTCGTTTCTCTGGATCCCCTGATCCAGATGAGGCAGAGAATTGGCAAGAGGATATAGAAAGGATTTTCCAGGTGATGCAATGCACTAATAGAGAGAAAGTGGTACTGACCACTTTCAATTTACTAAAGATGCTCGAGCATGGTGGAAGGCCACTTCGGCCCACCTACCAAATGTAGCTGAACTGGAGTGGGCCGGATTCCTGGAGATATTCCGGGGAAAGTATTTCTCTGAGAGAGTGAAGGAGAAGAAGGCAGCAGAGTTTGCTGCACTAAAACAAAAGAGCATGTCTGTGGCTGAGTATGAAGCTCAGTTCGCTCGCCTGGCAGTGTATGCCCCACATCTTGTGGGCACAGAAAGGTTGAAGGCCAACCGTTTCATGGATGGACTCAGGCCCATGTTCATTGAAAGGCTCGGACCACACAACATTCAAACTTACACTGAGATGGTTCAAAGAGCTCAGCTGGTAGAAGACACTATGGCTAAGGTGGAAGGCATGAGGGGGAAGGACATCTCAAAGCCAACCTTTATAAAAAGGGGAGCAGTCGATACAACTGGAACTTTCCCCAATAACAACAATAATAACTACAACAAAAAAAGGCCAACCACTGGGAAGGACTATGGCATGGAGAAAAAGATCAAGGTAGAAGAAACAAAGACGGTGGAATATTGTAACTTTTGCAACAAGCCTGGACATAGAGCAGAAGAGTGCTGGAAGAAGGCAGGAGCTTGCCTGCGATGTGGAAATCGTGACCACCGCCTTCCCAACTGTCCCATGCTAAAAGACCAAACTGGAAGGAACCAAGGAGTGGTAAAGCATCAAGGATGTGTGAATGCAGTAACACAAGCGGAGCTCCTGAAGGAGGTATGATTGTTAAACCCATAGATGATCTTAAGATGCTTTTCTTATGAGTACATTTCTAAGTGGGGGAGATCATTAGGAGAAATTAGAAAAGGAATAATCTAGTGGTTATACCCTACTTCAACTGGAGGATTAAGATGGAGTTATAACAACTGTGGAAGGAAAACAAGAGTGGAAGGAACCAAATGAATAATATGGGTGGCCATAGGTGTAGATATTGACTAGCATCCACGATGATTGAAACAAGTTAGAGGAATTAAATCTGGAACCAACTCATGGATCATAATTATCGGGATCCAATTAATGATCTGAATTTGGGGACCAAATTCACTTAAGTGGGGGAGGGTGTAGCACCCTGAAATTTTAATTACATAAAATTCAAATAAATGGAAATAAATAATTTCCATAATATCGGAGTATTTAAAACATACGTACCATTATCGTGTGTGCTAAAACACATCAAAAATTCCGTAAAAATTATAAATCAACCCTAAATATTATTACTAAATGTTTCACAAAGAAATTTGTGCCAAGAAAAATCAGATCATCCAAGTCTAAAGTGTTTCGCGACTTATTATCGTAATTCATGAATAAGTCGTAAAATCATTATCACACGTACGTGGATGAGTCAGAAAATAAAAAAAATCATATATGGACTTCAAATAAATTCTCTAATGACCCATCAAGAATTTAGTTCAATAAAAATCATTTGGGCTAGGTTAAGAGTTATTGCGACCGATTATCTAAATAAGAAACAAGTCGGAAAACCGTTAACACGGAAATACGACGCAATCAAAAATTAAATAAAAGTGTTGGGGAGACTACCACATTATATATTGATGACCCATTATCATAATTGGGCCAATGGGCAACATTTGGCCCAAAAATCAAATAAAGCTAGAAAATACATAGAAATTCGTAACCATAAATAAGCTGAAATTAAAAAGAGGCAATTAGAGTTGAATTGGGATGCAATCATGCATTCATGGCAACCCAAATTCGTGCCTAACTATGAGGGGAGGTTTCCTAATGCCTCACACACTCAAAGGGAGGAGGAAATCATCAAAAATAGGAAACCAAACATGCCAATCTCGAAATCCTCTTTCCTAGTTATAATAGGACTCCTAAACACCATGGTTACTTAAATACTCTTCACCCAAACCCTAGGAACGAATTTAGAACTTTCTAGGGTCGTGTGGAGGAGCTCTTGGTGGCTGAGGAGCTGTGAACGACCACAAGAAGCTGTTCTTCTTCCTCTTCTCTTCTGCTGCGACCTGCACAAACCACCCTCTTGAAGTCGACCAAAGGTGAGTCAAACCTAAACCAAACCTTGCAAGGCTATACCCCTGGAAAGAGGGTCAAGTCTACGTTCTAACCCAAGTGGAATGCCCAAATTTCATGTAGTATACACGGAGTAGTAAGCATTTTCCTCCAAGTGGTCTGAACACGGGTTTTTTAGAAAAATGGGACTTCTTCAACCCATAAGGTAGGTTTTCTCGGGCCAAACCTTAACATATCCTATACCATGTGTAGAGCATCAAGTTAACTTTCATTTCCCACTGGTTTCATCGAATTTCATTTAGTAGATCTTGATTTATAAGCGTTTTGCCAAAGTCGCGCACTGTTAGAGCTTTCCCGTTCTTAATTTGTTGCATGCGTGTTTCAAGACCGAATTAGAGAAAACTCATAACATGAAAGTTATTCTACTAGTTGTCCTCGTCAGGTTTATGTTGAACGTTTTGTCTAAATCTCATTAGTTAGAGAGTTATAAGCGTGTAATAAGGTTGCTGCATAAAACCGTCTTCAAGTTACCCTTGGTCTGACCTTGTGTTCCCCGTGATCAAAGCCTATCGAAACCATCTTTATTGTTCAATTACGATTTACTGGAAGTACCCTAGTATGTCTAGTTTATTTTAAAACTGGTTTCGTTATTTTTCACGCACCGTGCAATTTGTTCTCTATTTAGAACAACCCTATGTCAAAAGAAGGAAAAGAGGTCTGCAATCCAAGGCACTGTCCTTGCTCTGTCCGAGCCGAGCCAGCACGGACCCTGTGAATGCGATGGCCCGATATGTCACTTTCAGAGGGTTGATTGCGACATACCCCTTGTCGCCTTCTCAAGGCGACATGCGTCCCGTCGCTATCCGGCTACCTGATCTGACAGACATGTCGCCTTCTCACACCCTGTGTCGCCTTCGGGCCCGACCTGTCGCCTTCCTTACATGAGCCTGTCGCGATCTGACCCCGACCTGACACACCCTGTCGCCTTCCTTATATGGCTATGTCGCGATCTCAGGATTTTTACTGGAAACCACGTGTTTCTTACAAAGTTTTCGCATATACCCGAGGTCTGTGTAAATATGATATTTTCTGTGTATGTTACCTATCTTGGGTCTGATCATTACATGATTGTTGTTTAATGGCTTAAAAGCGATTAACCCATTAAAAGCTTTAATTACATGAATGCTATTCTAAGTGCTCCTTAAATGTTATGATCCATTCATGTTTCTTGTGATTTAATCTTCCTACTATTCTACCATGTTTAAATGATAAGGTTATCATAAAATCTTGCAAACCATCATTAGTTAAAGTGCATAGTTTTATTCCATGTTATCTTGTCAAGTGCTTCCTGCGAGTTTGAGACCGATGGTTTGTGAATTGAGACACGCGTACCGCACTACACACTAGCACTATTAGGCAGCCTTTCTTGGGAAATTGGAAACTCTCTACCGGTCATTCCGAATCGGTAGACTAGCGACCTTTTCACCAAGGCCACCGTAAATCTCCTCTGACCATGGATTCCCACATGGCCGACGAGTTGGTTGTACCATTGAAGTTCCCTGGAGATAGCGTGCACTTCCTTTCTCTTCTTGTTCTCATGAGTGTGACTTACAAACTGGACTAAATCCATTAATGTAAAGATTGAATGAAAGTATAAATCGTACCGTTATGCTGCCGAATTTATCTCTTGACCATTGTACTCGTGAAATCATGTTCCATTACTTATTACTTGTTCTCCTCATCATCATGAACATGACATTACACATGCTTACTTATTGAAACTCTTATTGGCCATTATAAATGACTATGAGTATCTACATTTAAAAATTTAAGTGAGATGCTGACAGGGCACGGCATGTGTCCAAGGGCTCTAATCTAGCCCCAATGACGGCGAGTCAAAGATATACTGTTAACCATGTGGTATAATGATTACTGGCGTTGCATCTGCACTGGGAAAATCGTGCGTTTGTTGAATGATAGATACAATACCACATACACGTGACCTAGTGTACATTCTTGATGGATCTTTTCTCGGTGTACATTAGTGTCTACGTGCTGATTAGTGTTACTTGATCGTGCTCTGGCTTGCTTGCTGCTTGCGTGATATGGTCATCCTGCATTTATTGCAATTTACATGATATCTTGCGTGCTTGTACAAAGTGATCTATTTCTAGTTCTCTCTGTCACCTTGTTCATCAATCTTGCTCTATCATGATCTCTCTCTCTAGCTTGTTTTATATATCATGTTTTAACGTGTTTTATTCGTACTTGCATATCATTCATCGTACTTGCCTAGTTCTAAAATGTTAATCACTTATATCATTGCCCGCACATTAAGATATAAATCCTACTGGGCTAGTTTGCTCATTCCCTACTTTTACCCAATCTAGGTGACCATGAAGTGCAAGAGGAAGAGCAAGTCGAGGATGGAAATGCGTCCGAGTGAAGAGCATTCCAAACATGAGTCTATCTATAGTTAGTTTATTTTGAGTGTTAGAACAATGTAGTAGGAAGTGAGGTAGTATGTACTTTTGCTTTTATTGAGTCTTAGTCCTGTCTTAGTTTATCTGAGACAAATATGAGATTTGAATACAATTTATAATTAAGTTCACATTTGGGCCCTATTATGATGTTGTGTTGATACACATTTAGTGCGTGCTATCTAGAGGCTTATTTGCCGACTGTCCACGTCTCGAAATATCGACTCGAATTAATTAATAATATCTGCTGCGTAATTCTTGAGACGTGACATCTTCTGAGCCCTTTCAAATACCATGCAAAATGAGGGGGGATGTTGGAGCTCTTGAGTCTATTTTAAATTCATAAAAAGTAAGATATATATTAATAAGACATTAGTCAATCAGAATGTTTCTTACCATTTTGTCTCGGTGGGTTGCGTAATACAACGATCCGCTCGTATGTAAATATTCTCTAGTTTGCGGCCCAATTTGCTTTGACTGCATGGGACTTCTCTTGCCATTGAGAACTGCCCCATCTAGCACAGAGTTGCTCCAAATACTTGTAGGATCGAATGAGCAGGGTGAATAGATCTAGAAGGAGGGGGGGTTTAAATAGATATATTATCAACACAACAGAAGCTCAAGCAATTTAAAGAAATTACTTCAGATTATAACTCAATTTAGTGATAACTGTACTGATCTGATGTGGGTGTGTAGTTGATGTGTTTGACAATCAAACAAACAGTGTGTGATCGAAATCCCTATGCTTACACCTAATGAAGAGACAATTAGCAAACTACAGCACAAGAGATTTTTAGGTTGTTCGGAAATCACAAGGTAATTCCTACATCCACCCCTCATAGAGTGAGGCACACACTACTCAATGAAATTGAGTGCAGCACACACAAGAGCTCGACGGCTCAACAACACACACTCAGAGCACAATAGTTCAGTCCACACACTTGAGCAAAAACACTCAAAGAGCACACACACTAAAACACACTCTCTGATAGAGATTAATCTTCATAGAACACTTGTGTAAGTCAATCAACACTCAGAAAACACACACACAAACCAAGAAGCTTTGTCTGTCACGTTCCGACATTTAATATATCTATAAATGCCGTAACGTGATTGAATAAGAAATCAAGAGTAAATTTTTTAACTTTTTGAGCAGAAATTGCTCGGGGCTTCACTAAATAAAAGTTGATTAACTGTCATTCTTCAAGTATTACACAATTCTCCAATTACAACTCAAAGGCAGACGCCGCAACGGTTGGTCTCTAAGCCCATAAATCCCGATGTCCCGCCTTCTAAAACAGTAGATTACCTGAGAAAAAGTAGGTATGAGCACTCTTGTCCAGTAGGATTTATCCTCCAAAATCAAGGAATATAAAAGTTTACATGAGTCAAAGATAGTTGTGGTACAATAATGTAATAAGTACTGAGTACAAGTAACAGAGAATGGTACAAATCTGATCGTAGATGGAGTGAAACATGATTATCAAATACTAACAAGGATGAAATAATATGCCAATGAACTGACATATAGTGACCATCAATGAAATAGCAAAGCATGAGTGTATGAACAATAGTTCAGAAGAAAATAAAGAAAGTGTATGTGTAGAGATGCCTTGTCCATTCCTCAATAAAGCAATAAACATTCATGTCTCAACATAATTCATGGAAATGTTGTCAAATTTAGAATATAGTGGTGTCATGCCAAACACCTTGTGGATCCATACCGCTTTGCACAGATTAAAAGAATTTGAGTGCTCCTCCCGTGACTGGATCTACCCCATTTGAATAGGCATTAGTCCATGAGAGTCCGAAGACCCAAAAGTATGTCATCCCATTTCTATTTCTGATATACATACATGGTACTTGGGCACTCATCCGAAGTAAAGCAATATCAGAAGAAGAAGAATTCTATGAGTTAATGCTCAAAGATATCCAGAAGTTATAAGAATCAAAATATTTTAGGATGTCCAAGAATAATCCAGAGATGGATGTAGATGATGATTAAATGATTCATATAAGTTGTATAATAGTTTAGAATACAAGAAAATGGGAAAGGCAACTTGTTTGGACAATACAAGAGTGTGACAACTTTGATTGAGGAAGAAATGGTTCTTGTTGACAATATAAACTGGTGGTTGTCGACAACCAAAGGTTGGCTGTCGACACCTACTGGTCCATCCAGAACTGTATTCTGGAATCTAGCCTTTAGCCTTCGACAACTATTGGTAGTTGTCTGTTGAACCACTCTCTATTTGTTCTTGTATTTTGGTGATAATAAAATTTATGATGTAACTTAAATTGAATATTTTGTTTCATCTGTGTCGCATCAATCTTATAGCAAAATGCTGAGTCTCACATTGATGCAATATGGCGCACTAAAATGATTAAATCTATGTTTAATCAATATACATCGATTTCAGTTTAAGTGCCAAAATTAATAAGCCCTACAACGACTTCGCTAAGTGGTCATAATGATTTGTTAAGAAATTGATCTCAGAATGATTCCTTTTATAGCCACAACGATTTGCCCTCATATCGTTTTCATTCTCATAACGATTTCATAAGTGATCACATCGGCTTAATTCTCATAACGATTTCATAAGTGATCACATCGGCATGGTTCCCATAACGATTTCATAAGTGATCACATCGGCTTAATTCTCATAATGATTTCATAAGTGATAACATCGTCTTAATTCTCATAACGATTTCATAAGTGATCACATCGGCTTGGTTCTCATAACGATTTCATAAGTGATCACATCGACTTCTTATGTGAGACAACGATTTGCTCTCACAACGATTTGTTTACAAATGAAGAACGACTCTTCACATAACGATTTCATAAGTCATGCTCATAACAATTTCTTCAATGATCATAACGACTTATCTTTCACATCGATTTGTTTATAAACTTGCAACGATTTACTTGTAAATGAACAACGACTTCTCTTGAATATTTTGAAAGTGTTTTTGGTGCTCATTGAAAAGTCAAATATTGTCTGATAGAAAAAAAACTGCATGCATAATCTTGTCAGAAAAAGATTTGACCTACTATTTTCAGTATGTTAGCAGAAGCACAGTACTATGCATCGTTTATCATAAACACTCTTTTATGCTAACACTTTCTTCCATGCTCACAGACCTCGAAGACCATCAGAGTCTGATCAAGACAAATGAAGAGGAGATGAGCAATGGATAGAACTCCAACGGATCTCTTCAACGAATCTATTCAAGCTGCTCATATAAAAGATGGAGCATTGCTGAAGAAAAAAGAGAGCCTTCCTGAAAATCCTTCAAGGAGTGTACAACTGTGAGAAGAACCTTCACGCCACAAACACTCAGAGAAAGAGAGAAGAGCTCGAGCCAAAAATCTACAGAAGCTTTCAAAGCAGAAGTCTTCATCACCTTTAAGCCTTCCTCTCTTCCATTCTCCCTGTGCTCATTGTAATCTTGGGGGAGAGTCTGTGACTGTGAGCTAAGTCCTAAGTGTTCATCTTGTAATAGCTCTTAGTCTGATCTTTCTTTTCTAGGAAAGATTTATGTCCAGCTGTAGGACTGTATACAGTATGTAACCTAGCTAGAGGTTAGTGTCTAGCAGAACCTTGTTGGGTTTGTACCAACAGGACCTAGCTGGGGGTTTAAGTCTAGCAGAACCGCACTGGGGTTTGTTCTAGGAGGTTTACTTCTGAACCTGTAAAAGAAGTAGGTTTGCTTCTGAGCCTATAAAAGAAGTGGGCTGCCTTCTTGCCCGGAAAGAGAAGAAGACCTGGTGGGGTATCCAGGGTGTTGTAGTGTCCTTGAAGGGACTGTACCTTCGTTAGTGAAATCCCAAGAGTTTGCTTGGGGACTGGACGTAGGACTTCCATGTGGGAAGGGCTGAACCAGGATAAATCTCATGTGTCCTCTTGTGTGATTGTTTTTTTGCTTCCGCACTGCCACTCTTCATCACACTAACACTAACCAAACTTTTAAGTGTTCACGTTTTGATTTCAGATTTCAGAAAATCCTATTCACCCCCCCTCTAGGTTACCTTGCTGCCGCACACCAAAGGGCCAACAAGTGGTATCACAGCGGGTCTCTGAACTTCCAAGAAGATCCAACGATCTTAGAGCAAAGATCCATGGCAGCTCAAGGATATGCTGAAGGCCAATCAGTCACCAGACCTCCATTCTTTGATGGAGAGGACTACCAATACTGGAAGATGAGAATGGAATGCTTCATTCGAGGCACAGACTTTGATCTGTGGCAGGTAATTGAGGTAGGTGATTTCATTGCTGTTCCAGCTGAAGGCACTATTGCAATTACAGCAGCTGATAAGAGTAAGCTATCTCTAAACTTCAAGGCTAAAAACTATCTATGTTGTGCTCTATCTAAAAGAGAGTTCAGTAGAGTTTCTGCATGTAAATCTGCTAAAGAATATGGGATAAATTGCAGATAACCTATGAACGAACAGATAAAGTAAAACAACTAGGATAGATATTCTTATCTCTCAATATGAGCAATTTAAAATGCTTCCAAATGAAAACATTACTACTATGTATAATAGATTTTCAAGTATAGTAGTAGGTTTAAATTCTCTTGGAAAAATTCTTTCTAATGAAGAAACTGTTAGAAAAATACTTAGGTCCTTAACTATTTTATAGACACCTAAGGTAACTGCTATTGAAGAGGCCCATGATTTAACTAAATTATCAATTGATAATTTAATAGGTTCTCTCATGGCACATGAAATAAATATGGAGCGATTATCTGAAAGCACATCTAAGAAGAAATGTACTAATGCTCTTAAAGTTGTAGCTGCTCCTTTCATCTCTTCTTCTAGTTCCTAGGGTGCAGATTCTGAAGACTGTAATATGGATGAAGTATTGTCCAAGCTTCAGAAAATTTTGAAGAAGAAGAAAAACAGATCAAGAAGGATCCAAAGAAAGAGAAAAAGAAAGAACCAGTCTGCTATGAATGCAGAAAACCTGGACATCTGAGACCAGACTGTCCAAAGCTCAAGAAGATTGGTCAAACTGATAAGCCCAAGAAGCAGCACAAGAAATTTGAAAGAAAAGCCATGGTGGCTGCTTGGGAAAATGATGAGGTCACAAGCTCAGAATCATCAAGCTCAGATTACGAAAAAGAGCAGGTAAATCTAGCCCTCATGGTGGGACTAGATGAGGTACATTCTGACTCATTTTTTAATTCCTGCACAGATTCAGGGTCAGAATCAGAAGACTTAGAAGAAGTTTTTAATGAACTATATGAAAAACATAAGGGGGTTGTAAAAGAACTAAAAAATCTGAAAAACAACTCTACTTGCTTGGAAAACACCAATTCTGATCTTAAATCTGAATTGGAGCAAGTAGAAGAACATTGAAAGAATGTAAAGATAAAATTATCTTTTAAATGAAGACTTGAAAAGCAAGAATGAGAAGCTAGAGTTAGAAGAAAAATTAAAAACTCTAACTGAAGAAATATGTATTTAAAAGAATCGGTAAGAAAATTAACAAAAAGAAAAACTTCTTTAGCTCTATGTCTAAAAGGGTCAAAATCTGGAAATAACAACAAGGACTTGGATACATACCTCCAGAAAAAGGAAAACAAGCCATAATTCCAGAAAATATCCCCTACCAAAATTTGTAAAAGAAACCAAGATGTCCCAAAAAGGGCCCCTGTAAAAGAAAAAGGTTACAGAAGTCTCGTTCTAAAAACTCAGCACAAAGAAAATAAGAACAACAAAGCAATCTATATTCATTGTTGTTCTCATTGCAATAAACTAGGACACACTGTAAACACCTGCACAACGAGGCATTTAGTTTGGATCCCTAAAGGATATTTTCATGCATCTAACCATCAAAGACCCAAAAGGATTTGGGTACCTACCTTTGAGTAATTTTTTGCAGGTTAGCCTTGGAGCATCAAAAAACCAAGGATGCTCAAGGCAGGAGTGACTGCAGACTCTTCATTCAAATCTCATCTGAAAAAAGAGTAGTCACAAAAATTGAATTGGTCTTTATTGCTAACAATTATTTGTAAGTTTCATTCACGTGGAGTCTCTCATTCAGGGGGAGCACAGATTAAGGGGGAGTCATTCCTTATCAACTATCATTGTTGAACCCCTCAATGGTAAGAAATTCTCTCAAAGGGGGAGAGAAATCCATGGTAAGATCCTTCCTTTTTGATTAGTGACAAAAAGGGGGAAGTTTGTATGAATTTTCTGAAACCTCTATGCTTTATATATATTCTTGTCAGAAAACTCTCATAAATTTTGTCATCACCAAAAGGGGGAGATTGTTGAACCACTCTCTATTTGTTCTTGTATTTTGGTGATAATAAATTTATGATGTAACTTAAATTGAATATTTTGTTTCATCTGTGTCGCATCAATCTCATAGCAAAATGCTGAGTCTCACATTGATGCAATATGGCGCACTAAAATGATAAAATCGATGTTTAATCAATATACATCGATTTCAGTTTAAGTGCCAAAATTAATAAGCGCTACAACGACTTCGCTAAGTGGCCATAATGATTTGTAAGAAATCGATCTCAGAACGATTCCTTTTATAGCCACAACGATTTGTCCTCATATCGTTTTCATTCTCATAACGATTTCATAAGTGATCACATCGGCTTAATTCTCATAACGATTTCATAAGTGATCACATCGGCTTGGTTCCCATAACGATTTCATAAGTGATCACATCGGCTTAATTCTCATAACGATTTCATAAGTGATCACATCGGCTTAATTCTCATAACGATTTCATAAGTGATCACATCGGCTTGGTTCTCATAATGATTTCATAAGTGATCACTCGCTTCTTAAGTAAGACAACGATTTGCTCTCACAACGATTTGTTTACAAATGGACAACGACTCTTCACATAACGATTTCATAAGTCATGCTCATAACGATTTCTTCAATGATTATAACGACTTGTCTTTCACATCGATTTGTTCATAAACTTGCAACGATTTACTTGTAAATGAATAACGACTTCTCTTGAATATTTTGAAAGTGTTTTTGGCGCTCATTGAAAAGTCAAATATTGTCTGACAGAAAAAAAGCTGCATGCATAATCTTGTCAGAAAAAGATTTGACCTACTATTTTCAGTATGTTAGCAGAAGCACAGTACTATGCATCGTTTATCATAAACACTCTTTTATGCTAACACTTTCTTCCATGCTCACAGACCTCGAAGACCATCAGAGACTGATCAAGACAAATGAAGAGGAGATGAGCAACAGCTAGAACTCCAACGGATCTCTTCAACGAATCTATTCAAGCTGCTCATATAAAAGATGGAGCATTGCTGAAGATAAAAAGAGAGCCTTCCTGAAAATCCTTCAAGGAGTGTACAACTGTGAGAAGAACCTTCACGCCACAAACACTCAGAGAAAGAGAGAAGAGCTCGAGCCAAAAATCTACAGAAGCTTTCAAAGCAGAAGTCTTCATCGCCTTCAAGCCTTCCTCTCTTCCATTCTCCCTGTGCTCATTGTAATCTTGGGGGAGAATCTGTGACTGTGAGCTAAGTCCTGAGTGTTCATCTTGTAATAGCTCTCAGTCTGATCTTTCTTTTCTAAGAATGATTTATGTCCAGCTGTAGGACTATATACAGTGTGTAACCTAGCTAGAGGTTAGTGTCTAGCAGAACCTTGTTGGGGTTTGTACCAACAGGACCTAGCTGGAGGTTTAAGTCTAGCAGAACCACACTCGGGTTTGTTCCAGGAGGTTTACTTCTGAACCTGTAAAAGAAGTAGGTTTGCTTCTGAGCCTAGAAAAGAAGTGGGCTGCCTTCTTGCCAGGGAAAGAGAAGAAGACTTGGTGGGGTATCCAGGGTGTTGTAGTATCCTTGAAGGGGACTGTACCTTCGATTAGTGAAATCCCAAGAGTTTGCTTGGGGACTGGACGTAGGACTTCCATGTGGGAAGGGCCGAACCAGGATAAATCTCTTGTGTCCTTTTGTGTGATTGTTTTTTTGCTTCCGCACTGCCACTCTTCATCACACTAACACTAACAAAACTTTTAAGTGTTCACCTTTTGATTTCAGATTTCAGAAAATCCTATTCACCCCCCCTCTAGGTTACCTTGCTGCCGCACACCAAAGGGCCAACATTGTCGACAGATGGTTGTCGATAGATGTGTTCTGTCTGTCGACATCCACTGGTGGTTCTGGTTTTTGAGTTCTGGAAGAAAGGTACCTGTAGACAGATAAGTTCTGTCTATCGACAACTGCATGTCTTTCTTCCTGGAATGGTTTAAAACCAACTTAAGAGACTCTTCTAAAAATTTCTACTATTTCATGAAGGATCAAACAACATCTTGTGGATCTTAAGTGCATTCCATTACGCATCCTTCATGAAGAAAAAGATAAAACAAAAAGGAAGATCCTTATAGTATGGGTGGTGTGGAAAAAACTTATGGAAGAAAGGAAATTGCTTGTACACAAATCCTTCATGAGAATCTTTCTTGAATCTGGAAGAAAGCTAACATCAAGTACATGAATCAACAACTAAAGACATGAACTTCAACTAAAGACATGAAAAAAATGAAGAGGAAGACACTGTTAATATATTTACTGAGCTCAAGTCAGGGTAAGGCTAGAGGTGGATGCTCAATCTTAGAGATTCTAACAGAAGGAGAAAAATTATAAGAAGAGACATAAAATTGTAAATTAAAGAACTAATAAGAAGCACTTACAAAGCATGGAACTAAGCAACTAAAGAGGAATCGTAGGGAGGAACCTACATGACACAGGAGACATGGAAATCCTCCTCTTCTCCTTAACAAGGAAACCAACAGTAGCAGTCGTAGCAGCAGTTGCAACAACAGTAACAGCAATAGTAGCAGTTGCAGCAGCAGCAACAATAATAGCAGCACAAGAGGAAGAACAACCAAACTCTCGTGAGGGCAAACTAAGGGAGTTTATATAAGCGCCAAGTTTACATGCATGACTGGCACGTAATCCTCTATCCATCATTGTAAAAAACCCACGCGTTGAGGATAAAACTCTTACTCTCCCTACTTAGCCACATTTACAGTGAGGTTTTCACCTCCAACACGTATTTATGATATGTGTAACTCCCTTATACAAAAGAGAGATGTCTTACGTAGTCAAGACTATGTAAGCAAAGAATTTTCTAAAAATGGATTACGTAATTAGGAGATAATTCACCTGGACCCTTTGTCCGTATATTTGTGTATCTAAATGATGTACAATCAAGTTGAAATTTCAAACATAAGCTAATTGAAAAGTTTTACAAATTATGGTAATTTTAGTTTAATTTTTAGATTTAATTTTTCATCCAGTAAAAATTACCCAATAAATCATTGTGTCGACTTAATCTTGATATCCGTACATCAACAATTCAGGATATTTATATTTCTAAAATCAGCACATTTTTCTGAGAATTATAATCTTTTCATATTTCAATTCCATTACCGAATTCTGGTGGTGCCTTGTTGAAGTGCGCACATCTGAAAATAGTATCGGGGTCACTTTACTAATGTAGAAATATTTCTGAAGTGAAGATAATCAAGTTTCTAGTAAATATTTATGTGTTTTTATGAAAATCAGAATTTTTCTAATAATTTTTTTTATATCATATTATTATTTTGGTATTAATTTTTGAGGTGTTACAATTCCTCCCCCACTAAGAAAAGAGTTTGGTCCTCTAAACTCCATAACTAGTTTGGATGGATCACAAGGATTAAGTTTGCAACCTTTTAAATTTTATTCAGTCTAGATTAATCTTACCAATCTTGTCACGATTATTATGTCATACGATATGTACACCCTCTATATATCTTGTTGTCATGACATCGTTAGTTTGGGGATCTTAATATTAATTAGCATTTTTAGATCTTATGGAGCCATGTTGTGATCACGGGTTCAATTAGATGCAACTTCCACTATGTTCTTACTTTCTGACAGTAATATATTAAGTATTGAGCAGATCCTTGTTAATATCTCACTATACTTGAGGTCTTCCCACTAAGAAATAGCCTTAATTCTCAGAGAGTTATATGGATACATATTCCTTGGAAATGGTAATAAAGCATGTTGAGAATGGTAAATATTGAGAATATGATGATAGACAACAAAGATTATATTATTTATCACATAAGGTTTCTAGTACAAAACTGTATAATCATCCTTACAAAATTACATAGGTTGGCAAAACTTACTAAGTTCTGACATACTATAACAATTAAACTCAAGCATCTCTCACTATACTCTAGTCCTACTGACTTATATATAAAAGTTACTTCTAATAGCCTCAGTCACTTTTCCTTGTGGCTTAAAGTCTTCTTGCACTCTTGTCATTGTTCTGAGATGGTGCAGGACATTTTGAGATCTGATGATTTAGACTTCCGCACCTCAAACATGCTCCTTTTTTTCCACCAACAGTTTTCTTTAACATGACCTGGTTTGTGACAACACACACAAGCTTCCTTAGGTTATGCCTTAACATTCTCTTGCCCATTGGCCTTCTTGATCTTTTTGCTCTTCTTGTTCCTCTTCACCATCTTATTGCCAGTTGTTTCTCTATTACTGGAGGGGACTGTTTTCTTCCGTATAGATACTATAACACTCACTGTTTCTTGGAGGTTTGTACTTCTAATATTTCCATGCAATTCCATTTTCCCTTGATCACCGACTGGAACTACTCGCTCCAAGGGCTGAGCAAGGTTGTTTATTGCATATTGAACCTGTCTTCAATGTGTTTCTTCCCCCATCACACTGGGCTGAGCAAACAAATTTAAGTTTGGTTAATCAATCATGTAGTTTAAAACTCAGCTTCTCTAACTAATACTATTAGTATAGCTGTAACAATGTGCATCTAGTTACTTGATACATTAACCTTCATAATGAAATTATGTCTTATCCTTATAGGATTTTGAGATATGACAGATGATTTATGTTGTGTCCCTGATTTTGATAATGTCATAAGTCAAGCAAAATGTAATAAATATCTAACACAAATCTTTTGTATCACAAGAAAATTCATAAAGTCAAAAGCTTTTTTTAGTGTGTTGACCCTGGTTACTTCATAGGTCGACATACAAGTAATAATGAGTGAGCTACTGAAGTTCGGTGATGCATATGAGTCGACTCTATTCAAAGGATAGGTCGACGCTACCAGTATGTGAGGTTGACACTAAGATGCTACAAGGTCAACTCTACACGGTGGACAGTTAGTCAGAACCGTAATTACTTGGATGAGGTCGACTCTAGAAAGCATGGAGTCGACTCTACTGAAACTTTCTTTACTGATCTAGGTCAAGTTGTTAGAGGAGCCTCACTTGGTTTAGTGAGGGGTGGATGTAGGTCTCCACACAGGAGCCGAACCACCATAAAAATTTTGCTTGCATTGTGTGGTTTGATGTGCACTGACTACATTGTTTCATCTGATTTGATCATAGTCTCGACCTCTTAAATTTTAATTGATCGATATCTATTTAGCGCCCCCTAGATATTCATTTCATACACAACACGATCTATATCCAACTTTACTTATCTAACTTAACCTCAGGCTTTATACCCATCCTCACAGGTCACTACAAGATGTTGAAGACCAGTAACTCTAAAGTATTTGGATCCTCAATTGATGCTCTGATACCATTCTGTCACGTCCCGACATTTAATATATCTATAAATGTCGTAACGTGAGTGAATAAGAAATTAAGAGTAAATTTTTGAACTTTTGAGCAGAAATTGTTCGGGGCTTCATTAAATAAAAATTGATTAACTGTCATTCTTCAAGTATTACACGATTCTCCAATTACAACTCAAAGGAAGACGCCGCAAAGGTTGATCTCTCAGCCCACAAATCTCAATGTCCCGCCTTCTAGAACTATAGATTACTTGAGGAAAAGTAGGTATGAGCACTCTTGCCCAGTAGGATTTATCCTCCAAAATCAAGGAATATAAGAGTTTACATGAGTCAAAGATAATTGTGGTACAAGAATGTAATAAGTACTGAGTACAAGTAACGAAGAATGGTACAAATCCGATCGTAGATGGAGTAAAGCATGATTATCAAATAGTATCAAGGATGAAATAATATGCCAATGAACTCACATATAGTGACCATCAGTGAAATAGAAAAGTATGAGTGTATGAACAATAGTTCAGAAGAAATAGAGAAAGTGTATGTGTAGAGATGCCCTGTCCATTCCTCAAGCAAGCATTAAACATTCATGTCTCAACATAATTCATGGAAATGTCGACCAATTTAGAATATAGTGGTGTCATGCCAAACACCCTATGCATCCATACCGCTCTGCGTAGATTAAACGAATTCTGGTGCTCCTCTCTGGACTGGATCTGCCCCATTTGCATAGGCATTAGTCCATGAGAGTCCGAAGACCCAAAAGTATGTCATCCCATTTCCATTTCTGATATACATACATGGTACTTGGGCACTCATCCGGAGTAAAGCAATATCACAGGAAGCAGGGTTCTAGGAGTTAATGCTCAAAGATATCCAAAAGGTATAAGAATCAAAATAATTTAGGATGTCCAAGAATAATCCAAAGATGGATGTAGATGATGATTAAATGATTCATCTCAGTGGTATAATAGTTTAGAATCCAAGAACATGGGAAAGGCAACTTGTTTGGACAATATAAGAGTGTGACAACTTTGATTGAGGAAGAAATGGTTCTTGTTGACAACATAAACTGGTGGTTGTCGACAACAACAGGTTGGCTATCGACACCTACTAGTCCATCTAGAATTGTATTCTGAAATCTTGCCTTTAGCTGTCGACAACTATTGGTAGTTGTTGACAGATGGTTTTCGATAGATGTGTTATGTCTGTCGACATCCACTGGTGGTTCTAGTTTTTGGAAGCAAGGTACCTGTCGACAGATAAGTTTTGTCTATCAAAAATCGCAGGTCTTCCTTCCTGGAATGGTTTAAAACCAACTTAAGAGACTCTTCTAAGAATTTCTACTATTCCATGAAGGATCAAACAACATCTTGTGGATCTTAAGTACATTCCTTTACACATCCTTCATGAAGAAAAAGATAGAACAAAAAGAGAAGATCCTTATAGTATGGGTGGCGTGGAAAAAACTTATGGAAGAAAGGAAATTGCTTATACACAAATCCTTCATGATAATCTTTCTTGAATCTGGAAGAAAGCTCACATCAAGTACATGAATCAACAACTAAAAACATGAACTTCAACTAAAGACATGAACAAAGTGAAAGAGGAAGACACTCCTCATAGCTTTACTGAGCTCAAGTCAAGGTAAGGCCATAGGTGGATGCTCAATCTTAGAGATTCTAACAGAAGGAGAAAAATTATAGGAAGAGACATAAAATTATAGATTAGAGAACTAATAGAAAGCACTTACAAAGCACAGAACTAAGCAACTAAAGAGGAATCGTAGGGAGGAACCTACATGACTAAGAAGAAATGGAAATCCTCCTCTTCTCCTTAACAAGGAAAGTAGCACTCGTAGCAATAGTTGCAGCAGTAGTAATAACAATAGCAGCAGCAACAGTAGCAATAGCAGCATAAGAGGAAGAACAACCAAACTCTTGTGAGAGCAAAGTAAGGGAGTTTATATAAGCCCCAATTTTACATGCATGACTGGCATGTAATCCTCCATCCATCATTGTAAAAAATCCCACGCGTTGAGGATAAAACCCCTTACTCTCCCTACTTAGCCACGTTCACATTGAGATTTTCACCTTCAACATGTATTTATGATACGTGTAACTCACTTATACAAGGGATAGATGTCTTACGTAGTCAAGACTACGTAAGCAAAGAATTTTCTAAAAATGGATTACGTAATTGGGAGATAATTCACCAGGACCCTTTGTCCTTATATTTTTGTATCTAAATGACGTCCAATCATATTGAAATTTCAAGCATAAGCTAATTGAAAGGTTTTACAAGTTAATGAAATTTTAGTTTAATTTTTTGAATTAATTTTTCATCTAGTAAAATTTACCCAGTAAATCATTATGTCGACTTAATCTTCATATCCGTACAATAACAATTCAAGATATTTATATTTGTAGAATTAGCACATTTTTTTGGGAATTATGGTGTTTTGAAATTTCAATTCCGTTAGCAAATTCTTGTGGTGCCCTCTCGGAGTCCGCACATCTGAAGACAGTATCGGGGTCACATTACTAATGTAGAAATATTTCTAAAGTGAAGATAGTCAAGTTTCTAGTAAATATTTATGTGTTTTTATGAAAATCAGAATTTTCTAATAAGTTTTTTTATATATCATATTATTATTTTGGTATTAATTTTTGGGGTGTTACATTGCCGGTGCTCTCCTCTGTTAGAGAACAACTAGACTTCAATGAAGCTTGACGAACTTGATGTCTTTCTTCAGAGGCTAGATCTCCAGATGAGGAAGAAAATTGATAAATTGCTTTGATCTGGTAGCTTTGCTCTTCTTCCTCTACTTCCTCTCTTCCTAGTGGTGTAATTCTGCTTCTCTCTCTGAGCTCTCCCTTTTTCCCACTTCTTTTTGTGCTTCACTTTTTGGCCGCACCCTTTTTGCAAAGGACAAGGGCCTATTTATACCCAAATGTCCAAACCTCATACTTAGGGTTGCGTGTACCTAGAGCCCTTAAGTGACACGTGCACATCACATGATTCCTACACAAATAGCATCTTAAGGCATTCAGAGAAAAAGGTAATCGATGTTATGATAGTTGATGTTGAAAACATGAGACAATCTATGTTCTGAGAATCGATGTCAAACATAAGGTAATCCATGTTTAAGTTATTAGTAATCTATGTTATGACAATCGATGTTTAAGCATGATGTAATCAATGTTTAAGTCATTGGCAATCCATGTTATGATAATTGATGTTAAACATGAGGTAATCGATGTTTAAGTGATTGACAATCCATGTTATGACAATTGATGACAAAGATGATCATCAATCAATGTGCAGACAATCACTGTAAATATATGAGGCCATCGATGTTCAGATGATTGACCAATTGATAACAGATTAGTCATCAATCGATATGCAAGCTGCCATTGTTAGAGAGTCTATTCATGACTCCGACATTCAGAGAATCGATAGTCAGCTATCGATTGATGAAAAAATTAGTCATCAATTGATTTCCAAACTTCGACTGTTCAAAAGTCGATGGTCCAGACTTCGACTGTCTAAGACTTGAACAAAATGTGAACATCCGAAGTTTTGTCTAGCATTATTTCTTGGTGGCCAGTCTGTCTATGATGTGCAACCAATTATCAGAGGATATGCAACGTGAAAGCATGTGGGTTCATCACAAGCCAATGATATTATAATAACAACAATATGAACAGTGAGTATGTCATCATCAAAACAAATCAGAACAATCATCATCAAACTATGATTATGGTTATTCACATAACCATAACTAAACATTCTCCCCATTTTTGATGATGACAAAAAATTCTCAAGCAATCTCAACATCTAAAAGTTCTCCCCCTTTTTGACAACAGCCAAAAGAAAAACCTCCCTCTTAATCAAGGACTGGTATAGTCACTCTCAAGGCAAAACTTTCTCCCCTGAGATGGGACATAGATGTGATACCAAAGGACATCAAGGAGTGGTGATCAAAGTATGAGTGACATGAAGGTAACGAGAGGAATTAGGAGATGGATGTATCAGAAATGATCAGAATCTATAAGATCTTAGATATTAAAAGATGAGAGATAGACTATTGTGTCTTATGATTGTGAAACAAAGTTTAATAACAAAGACACATTCAGTCACAACATATGTCAAGATTTTAATAATCTGAATACATTTAAAAAGATGAAGCAAATGTGAGTGAAACTGACCTATATGAGTTGACAGAAGTGTTTATCACATGAGTTTAGTAGCTAAACATTTAATACAATGTAGAACAATAACTCTAAACTCTGTGATCATGAACTTCATCAAGGTCAATGTTTAGCCTGTTCTTTTTATACTTTGAATTTTTCTGTCATTTTGTGAGAGAGAATACATAATAAGTTGGTCAAATCACATCTTTTAGTGCAAGAGGTCACATTTACTCAATGCAAGACCCCCTGATTACTCAGTGGTGTAACCTTCATTATCTTATACAGAGTTGAAAAAATTTGGACACGAACCAAACACTTGGTTAGGTGAAATGAGCTCGGTTACTCAGTGATGAAATGAAGTTTTCATTGCTCTGCTTGTATCTTTCTATCTTTCTTTAATTTCTTTTTCAAAGTTTGCAGGAATACATACTCATTGATTAGAGTAGGTATGATCATGAGTCTAGAAAGATTATTCTTAACAGTGTTAAGTATAAAGCTTCAAAACATACACATATTAAACACTAAACCTACTCATGTGCCTGCAAGTGTTTTGCATCTCAGTTTAAATGAGTTTAGTATTAAAAATTGGCATAAACTTGTCTTTATATTGTATATTTGAGACTAAACTGAGTGCATAGTTATTTTAGTCTTTATGTTTGAAATCTCTCATATAGGAATATCATAAAGGCTCATTAATTCAAATGCTTGGGAATCAAAATAGATAAAGATTGTGACAAAGACTTCCCCTATCATGTAGCTCCCCCTCACAAGGTGAGCATGATAATTACTGAAGAGGATTTGAGTAACAAAGTACCAATGGAATGTTAGAGATAGGAATTTATTAGCAAGAAGAAACATACTTTTATTTGCAAGAGTGAAATGAAAGATATCAAGAATTTGAAAAGTTGCACAAGCCAAGCTCTCTCCTCAAGAAGGAAAATCTGTTTTCTGGGAGAGGCTTAGTGAAGATGTCTGCAATCTATCTTTTGTTGTCAATAAAATGAAGCTCAAAATATTTCTTAGCAACCTCATCTCTTAAAAAATGGTGCCTTATGTCAATGTGTTTTATTTGTGAATGCTGAATTGGGTTCTTAGAAAGATTGATTGCACTAGTGTTGTCACATAGAATAGGAATACAACCCCATTTGTGATTATGGTCTAGGAGTTGGTGTTTTACCCAAATAATTTGAGTACCACAGCAACCAGCTGCAACATATTCAGCCTCTGTAGTGGATAGAGCTAATGAATGTTATTTTTTAGAAGCCCAAGAGATTAGACAACCACTTAGATATAAACATAAACCACTAGTACTTTTCGATCAAGCTTACAAATAGCATAATCAGTATCACAGTAAGCAATTAAATCTAGTTGGCAACCAGCAGGATATCAGATTCCAAGATCACATGCTCCAACAAGATATTAAAAATTTCTTTAATAGCTAGCATGTGACTTTCCATAGGATTGTCCTGAAATCTAGCACATAAGCACACACTGAATTGAATATCTGGTCAGGAAGTTGTAAGGTAGAGTAGAGAGCAAATCATTCCTCTATAGGTCTTGTGATTTATTGACTTACCAGATGAACGTTTATGGCCATTAGTGTGCTTGAAGGTTTAAGGTGCAGATAGTCAAATTTCTTCAGAAGCTCTTTCACATGTTTGGTTTGACTGACAAATATTCTTTCAGTTGTTTAATGTACTTGCAATCCAAAAAAGAATTATAACTCGCCTATCAAACTCATTTCAATCTCAGTTTGCGTATGGTTAGCAAATTTAGTAAACAATTCTTTAGTTGTAGATCCAAAGATTATATCATCAACATAAATTTGAAAAGCAATGATTTAATTTTTGATATTTTTTTTAAATAGAGTTTGATCTACATTACCTCTTGTATATCCTTTATTGAGAAGAAAAGAACTCAAACCAAGCTCTTGGAGCTTGCTTAAGATCATAAAGAGGCCTTATTGAGCTTGAAAATATGATCAGGATATTTTTTATTTTCAAAACCCGGAGGTTGACCCACAAAAACATTTTCTTTAATGATTCCATTCAAGAAAGTATTTTTGACGTCCATTTAATAGACTCTAAATTTTAGGGATGATGCAAAAGTAAGAAAAGTTCTTACAGCCTCTAGTCTAGCTACAGGGGCATATGATTCTTCAAAGTTAATTCCAAATTCTTGATTATACCCCTTTGCAACTAGTCTAGCTATATTTCTAACAACATTTCCATCTTCATTCAATTTATTTCAGAAGACCCATCTAGTGCTAATGACAGACTGGTCACTATGCTTTGGTACTAATTGCCACACATTATTTCTATCAAATTGGTGATGTTCTTCATGCATTGCATTGATCCAGTCTTCACTAGTTAGAGCTTCATCAATAGACTTAGGTTCAATTTGGGAAAGTAGTGTCAAACTGTCTTCATTTATTACATTTTGAAAAGTTGAACTAGTTCTAAGTCTATCTTGCAAGTTACCAACTACATTCTCAATAGGATGATCTCTTAAAAGTCTGGGTTTAGAAATTACTCTTGCGTTTCATTTAGTTTTGGAACAATATTACCTGATCCACTTGTGGCAGGTGCTGAATTGTTTAGATTTTCAGAAGCTCCTTCATGCTCCTCAACAGTTGGTGAAGATTCAACAATAAGATCATCTTCTTCTACATTTTGTAGAGTCCTGCAAGAAGTAGAACCATCAGATTTATAAGAACTTTCATCAAAGACTACATATGGAGATTCTTCCACAATTTTATTCTTCAGAATGTAGACTCTATATGTTGTAGACTTTTCAGAATAACTAAGCAAAATATCTTCAAGACTCTTAGCATCAAACTTATCAAGGTTTTCTTTATTGTTGTTATGTACAAAACATTTGCAACCAAAAACCTTAAGTAAGGCAAGGTGAGTTTTTATTTTTCAAGAGTTCATAGGGGATTTTTCTGATTTGTGGTCTGACCAATGCTCTATTCAGAATGTGGTTTACTTTATTCACAGCTTCAGCCCAGAAGGATTTAGACAGTTTGCTTTCCAAGAGCATAGTCCTAGCCATTTCCACAAGAGCACTATTCTTTCTTTCAACAACTCTATTTTGTTCAGGAGTTCTTGGAGAGGAAAATTTGTGGAAAATGCTCAATTTAGCACATAAATAAGAAATAGCTCTATTCTCAAATTCACCTCCATGATCAGTCAAGATGGACTTAATATGAAGAGTCCATGCAATTCTCTTTTTATTAGCAACCGAACTGATGTTTTCATTAAAATTTTTGTCAAGATTTATCAAGTAAACATTGTTATCTTTTTTTTCCAAAGAATATTATTTTTTAATATGAAGAGTCCATTATTTAGCAAGAGTTTGACTCAAAAATAACTTTGTGACCTTTCTCACATAATTGAGTAATTGTGGACACCTTAAAATTCTCTTAATGGGCCACTCTTTCATGTTGGCCCAATTATTAGAAGAGATCCCACAAAGCAAAAATCCCTATTTAATTGACCCATGTGTGAAGCCCAACCAAGGCCCACTAATTGAAGACCCATGTCACTCCCATGCTTGGAGGTAAGCCTTAGCTACCTCTACCCCTCCCACTACAACCAACCAAAACCACCCCAAAATGGCAAGGCAAAGTGCTGCGTACAGGGACTGATGGCAGGTTAGTGAGGGTCTTTGGAGGAAAAAGGCTTCTAGAAGGCTTGGGTGAAAAAGCAAAAAAAGGAGAGGGGCTTGGGGAGAGCCTTGCGTAACAGAAAAAGGGAGAGAGAGGGCTGAGAAGGAGAGGGAGAGCTTCTTCCTTCTTCCCCAAGCAAGCTAAAGGCCCCCTGCGGTTTTCTCCAAGAAGCAAGCAGCAAGGAGGAAGGGAGCTGCTGCTGGTTTTCTGCTGCTCTCCTCCTCCAAGCCAACCCGTGAAGCCACCTGCAAGAGCAAAAGGAAGTGAAGAAGAGAGGGTAAGAGAAGAAGAGAGAAAAGAAGAAGAAAAAGGAAAAAGAGGGGTGTGTCTTGTCTTGTCAAGGGAGAGGAAGAGATGGTGTAGTCACGTTGGAGCCTTCCCTCTCCCCTCTTCTTTATGTTTTCTTTCATTCCCCTCATAAGAGTACACTATTTGTGCATTCCTCTCTCTCTCATGTGAATGTTTATCTTCATGCATTTATTGCATTTCCTTCTTCTACCTCCTTTGGTTTAAGTTATATTTCTCTTCTCCTTTTTAGAGCAAGAGGGGGTTACGGGATGGGAACTCCTCTTAGTAGAGGATGTTGGGTTGAGTGTGAATATAATTCATTTCTCCTCACATTTTGATGATGACAAGTTGTGATTTTAATGCATAACAATTGGAACATGTGAAATACATCACACCTGAAATAACAATATTCAAATAGCATGTTTCCAAACACATTTATCATTTATATTCATGATAATACATTTGACTAATGATTTATGTGTTTATTTCTCACGGACAAACATTTATTGCAAGGGTAGTGTCGACACACCCCACACTAGTGTCGACACAATGCTCAAAGCCCTAAGCAAAAATATGAAGAATTGGTCAACTAGTGTCGACACTAAACCAGGGTAGGTCGACACTAGAGACAGATCCTAGAGAAACAAATCAACAGGCATCAATCTCAGGTCGACACCAAATGCAGTCATGTCGACACTAGAGAGCCTTCCCAAAAGGCCTATTTTTAGCTGACTACGGTAGGTCGACACTACTAATCTCAGGTCGACACTAGATGCCTCTCCCAGGGAACTATTTTGCCTAGTCTGGGACACTATGTCGACACACCCTATGGGCAGGTCGACACACTCTGGAAAATTTTTGACTTAAAATCTCTCCTGGACATGTGGCACCCTAGGGAATTGTTGGGTTAGCCTTGGATCGTGTGCCTACGACCCCCAAGGGTACACTTGGACTATTAGGGGTATAAATAACCTCCTATTGGCTATCCAACATGCTAGAACCCTTTCAGAGCCTCCCAGAAATCCGGTTGACGGCTAGAAGAGTTCTCCTCCCTGTTCTTGCCTTCCTGGTGCTTCCTCAAGCCAAATTCTCATCTGTTCAAGTGAGAAGTCGTTGAAGAAGCAATTGGATCACCTCAAGGAAGCAGATCAAGTAGAAGCTGACTCTTGTGAAGAATTCAATGAAGATCCTGAAGATCAGATTGTAGAGCATCGCCCAGAAACTTCCAGAGATCAAAGCTCTTCACAATTCGACCTTCTATAAGGGAGTACATCTGAAGAGAAAAGCTCATTGATACAATTCTCATTTTCCTTTTCTCTTCTGAGTGATTCTGAGATTGTGCAAGGGTTGTTGCATAAGTCTCATGAATTAACTCTTGTTAGACTATATCTATTGCTAGAGGATCTGAGTCTTGTCTGTCTTTCTAGCAAGTTGTTTGTGAGCCGTCGTGCTCAGTGGTTTTTGAGTCGTCGTACTCAAGTTGTAGTTGAGCAGTCTTGCTCAGGTTTCTAGAGTAGTTTTGCTCTAAAGGTGTGTGAGTTGTGAACTCAAGGTGTTGGAGTTGTGAGGCTCCAGTGGGTGTGTTGTACCCAAATTTGTTAGTGGATCCTCACTATGTGAGGGGTGGATGTAGGAATCACATGGTGTGATTTCCGAACCACCTAAAAAATCTCTGTGCATTGATCTGATTGTAGTTTGAATTTACCTTTTGTTAGATGCATGCATAGGATCGTTTGAATTCATCTAATCAACTTGTTCACACAGTCCTTTTGGCACAACTCACTCAATTTATCTTCAGATCTGTGAAATCTTTTTTCAATTTGTCTCTGATTCAAGAGTTTTTCAAAATTGGTTAAGCTTCCGCATTAGTTGGCATAGATCTATTCAACCCCCCCCCTTCTAGATCTTGTCCACATCTTTCCCCGATCCTTCAATTGGTATCAGAGCGGGTTTACACTTGATCTGATTTGATCTGAGTAATTTTTTAGTGTTCTGTGTGTCTTGATTGTTTGCTTGTTTGTTTGCTAAGTATCTCTTCTTTGCACCATCTAATTGTCTTAATGGATTCAAGTGGGTTCATGGCTGAGGGTCACTCTATAAATAGGCCACCCTTTTTCAATGGAACAGACTACACCTATTGGAATAATAGAATGCAGGTCTTCCTTAGAGCCAAAAACTATGAAATATGGAAGGTAGTCGAAGTAGGTCCCTATGAAAATCAGGGGGAGGTCTCCTAGGGAACAGATAAGGAGGGCCACTTTAAATTATAGTGCCATGAACATGATCCAATGTGCAGTCCACCCCAAAGAGTACTCAAGAATCTCAATGTGCAAATCTGCCAAATAGATGTGGGATAAACTTGAGTTACTCTATGAGGGAACATCTCAGGTTAAAGAAACTAAGGCTAATATTCTTGTCTCTGAATATGAATTGTTTATGATGAAATCTAATGAGACAATTTCTGAAATGTTTGCCAGGTTTATGATCATAGTCAATGGACTGAAGGCCTTAGGTAATGACTATTCAGATGCTGACTTGGTAAGGAAAATTCTACGTTCTCTCTCTTCAATTTGGCACACAAAGGCCACTATCATTGAAGATTCTAAAGATCTATCCAAAATCTCTTTGGATGAATTGATAGGATCTTTAATGACATATGAAATTAATCTAAAGAGAAATGAAGATCATATAATTAAAACCAAGCCAGTAGCACTAAAGGCCTCATCAAGTAATAAAGACAAGAGTCAGGAGAAAACCAGTTCTGATGAGTCTGAGTCAAATGAGGATGAGATTGCCCTCATGACCAGGCAATTCAGAAAATTCTTGAAATATAGAAAAGGAAAACTTTCTGGCAAAAAGAAATTTTCATCAGGTAAAAGAAACACTTCCTTTTCTAATGCTAATTCTAACAAGAATAAAAAATCTGACGAAATTGTCATCTGTTACAGGTGCAACAAGCCAGGACATATGAAGGGAGAATGTCCTAAAAACAAGAAGGAGAAGCACAAAAAGATTCACAAGTTCAAGAAGCCAAAGGCCTTGGTAGCCACTTGGTCTGATGAAGACTCAAGTGAAAAGGAAGAAGAAGAAAAATCCTCAAGTTCTGATAGTGAGGAAATCTGCTTCATGGCGAATAGTTCTGATGGAAAGGTAAGTACATCCTTCGAAGACTATTCAGTTGAGGATTGGCAAGATGCATATGCTGAACTTGTTGAAAAATACACTGAAATGAGGAAAGAAAACAAACACATCAAAAAGAAAATTGAAAATGTCTTGCACAACCAATCTTTCAACAAAAGAATTTGTGAACTAGAAAATGAAGTAACAGAACTAAATGAAGAAAAAGAAAATCTTCTGAACTTGATCGATGAGCTTAAGCTTGCCTCTCAAAAGGCCATCCTTGAATTCAAAGAACTGTCTGGAAAGCTGGAAATGGAAAACCATGATATACAACAAAAGGTTGAAGAAATCAAAACCTTACAAAACCAGCTAAAAGAAAAGGATGAAGTTATTGAAACATTCACAAATGGTAAAGATAATCTAGACGCCTTGTTGGGAGCAAAAATGAAATCAATTTCTCATGGACTAGGATTTAATAAACAAAAACCTAAGAAAGACAAATCTGGTGAGAAGAAGGATAAAGCACCATTAATTAAATTTGTCAAAGGCCCTAGTCTTGAGAACACAGAAATCAAACAAACATCAAGCAAAACACCAAAAATTCCAAAAACTCAGAATCAAAACAAGGCAACTAGGTCGACACAGTCACCTGACAGGTCGACACAGTCACCTGACAGGTCGACACCAGTCCACAAGAAGACGGATTCTGTGGCTGTTGTGTCGACACCAGTCAAGGAGAGGTCGACCTCCTCAACATCAACAAAAACAAACCACAAAATCAAAAATTTAAATAAAAATTTGAAAAATAAGAAAAAGTCAAAGGAAATCATTCATGAAAAACCTTGGACCTCCAAGACAGCATATCAAGCTGATTGGACCAATTCTTGGAGCCAATGGTATCATAACCCATGTTGGTATCATCCCCAATTCTTTTATCCAAATTTTCTGATGTACCAACAAAATCCTTGGATTCCACCTCCTTATCTAAACTCTCATGTTCAAATGAAAACTTCCCCTCCCACTGAAAATAAAAACACTGGTGTTTTCATTCCTAAGGGAAAGAAGAAAGTGAAAAAGACAGAGAACACCACTGTAATAAAACAAAAATAAAAAACAAATCAAATTTGGGTGAGAAAAGATTTGATGACAATGTTCAATCATTCTGATGGTCCCAACACTATTTGGGTACCAAAATCTTCTCTCCACTGATTGATTTTGCAGGAAGGTCATGCACCCAATTCGAATGCGTGGTTCCTTGACAGTGGGTGTTCACGACACATGACTGGAGATAGAGCAAAATTTTAATTCCTTATTGAGAAGGAGGGAGGTTCAGTAACATTTGGAGGTAAAAATAAAGGAAAGATCATTGGATCTGGAAAGGTTGGTCAACTTCCTCAAACTCTGTTGATAATGTTTTATTAGTTGATGGTCTAGATTACAATTTGCTGAGTATTAGCCAACTATGTGACAAAGGTCACAAAGTTGTGTTTGAATCCAATTTCTGTAAGATCATTGATTCATCAACTGATAAAATAATTTTTTTGGGAAAAGGGAGAACAATGTTTACATGATCGACCACAATAAAAACTTTTCTGAAAACCTTTGCTTTGTTGCTAATAAAGATGAAATTGCATGGACTTGGCAAAAAAGACTTGGCCATGCAAGTTTCATAACTCTGAATAAATTGTTAAGGCTGAATTTGGTTAAGTGTCTTCCTGAATCATTCTCTAACATTGAAAATCAAGTTTGTGGAATTTGTGCTCAAGGAAAGCAAACTAGGAAATCTTTTAAAACTTCTAATGAGGTACTCACATCTAGGCCACTAGAACTACTTCACATGGACCTTTTTGGCCCAACAAGAATTCTAAGTCTAAGAGGCAAGAGATATGGGTTTGTCATCATTGATGATTTTACCAGATTTACTTGGGTTATCTTCTTGTCCCACAAAAGTGATACTTGCCTTGAGTTCAGGAAATTTTGTACCACTGCCTTAACAAACTTTTCATATAAAATCAAAAACATTTTGACTGATCATGGGGGTGAATTTTAAAATCAATCCTTTTCTGAATTATGTGTTGAACTTCAAATATTCCACAAGTTTTCTTCACCAAGAACTCCAGAACAAAATGGAGTTGTGGAAAGAAAGAACAGAACTCTTGTGGAAATGGCTAGATCCATGCTCCTTGAGAGTAATCTGCCCAAATCCTTCTGGGCTGAAGCTGTAAATGCAACAAACTACATTCTCAATAGAGCATTGGTCAGACCAAAAATTAAGAAAACCCCCTATGAATTATTAAAAAGCAAAAAGCTAATTGTGTCTTACTTCAAAATCTTTGGGTGTAAATGTTTTGTACACAACAATAATAAAGAAAATCTTGACAAGTTTGATGTTAAGAGTCAGGACGCCATCTTCCTTGGCTATTCAGAAGTGTCAAGACCTTTTAGAGTGTACATTCTCAAAAACAAAACTGTTGAAGAGTCTCATCATGTTATCTTTGATGAAAATTCCTTTTCAACTAATAGTTCTAAATCTTGAAGGGAAAGACAAGACACTGAAGAGGATGATTTCATTGTGGACTCTTCACCAACTGTTGAGGAGCTTGAAGACATTGGTGAGAATTTGAACATCAATTCACCATCTTCAAGTGGATCATGTAACATTGCTCCAGATTTAAGTACCCCTCAACAGGTAATTTCTGAACATCGAATTTTGAGAGATCACCCATTAGATAATGTAGTTGGCAATTTGCATGATAGAGTTAGGACTAGATCATCATTCCTGCATGCTATTGAAGAAGACCCACTAGCTCTAATTTCCCAAATTGAACCAAAGTCAATTGATGAACCTTTATCAAGTTCTGATTGGATCAATGCAATGCATGATGAACTTCATCAATTTGACAGAAATCAAGTATGGGAATTAGTACCTAGACCTAGTGACCAAACAGTCATTGGCACTAGATGGGTTTTCAGAAATAAGTTGAATGAAAATGGTCAAGTCATAAGAAATAAAGCTAGGCTAGTTGCAAAGGGGTACAATCAAGAATTTGGAATTGACTTTGAAGAATCATATGCCCCTGTAGCTAGACTAGAAGCAGTTAGGATTTTCCTTGTTTTTGCATCCTCCATGAAATTTAAAGTTTATCAAATGGATGTCAAAAGTGCTTTTTTAAATGGATATATAAAGGAAAATGTTTTTGTTGAACAACCTCCTGGATTTGAAAATGAAAAACATCTAACCATGTTTTCAAGCTTCATAAGGCTCTCTATGGTCTTAAACAAGCTCCAAGAGCTTGGTATGACCGTTTGAGTTCCTTTTTGCTTGAAAAAGGATACTCTAGAGGAAATGTTGATCAAACATTGTTCACAAAAATAGTCAATAAACAAATAATTGCAGTCCAAATTTATGTTGATGACATAATATTTGGATCAACCAATAAAAGCCTGTGTATTGAAATTTCAAATCAAATGAAAAATAAATTTAAAATGAGCTTAATGGGAGACCTAAAGTTTTTCTTGGGATTGCAGGTTAACCAAACACATGAGGGAATCTTCATCAGTCAAACCAAATATGTCAATGAACTTCTGAAAAGGTTTGACTTTCAGAACCTCAAGCATTCAAACACACCAATTGCTATTAATGCTAAGCTAGAAGAAGACACTCTTGGTAAGTCAGTAGACCCAAAGACCTACAGAGGTATGATTGGTTCTCTACTCTATCTTACAACTTCTAGACCTGATATTCAGTTTTTTGTGTGTTTGTGTGCTAGATTTCAATCAAATCCTAAGGAAAGTCACATGTTAGCTGTTAAAAGAATTTTTAAATATCTTGTTGGAACATGTAATTTAGGAATTTGGTATCCTGCTGGTTGCAAGTTAGATTTGATTGCCTATTGTGATGCTGACTATGCTGGATGTAAATTAGATAGAAAAAGCACAAGTGACTTGTGTTTATACTTAGGTGGGTGCCTAATTTCTTAGGCTTCTAAGAAGCAACATTCAGTTGCTCAGTCAACTGCAGAGGCTGAGTATGTTGTAGTAGGTAGATGTGGAACTCAAATTCTTTGGGTGAAACATCAACTTCTTGATTATAACCAAGACTTAGGTTGTGTTCCCATTCTATGTGATAATACAAGTGCAATACATCTGTCTAAGAACCCCATTCAGCATTCCAAAACCAAACATATTGAAATTAGGCATCATTTCTTGAGAGATGAGGTAGCAAAGAAATCCTTTGAACTCCATTTCATAGAAACTGAAAAACAAATTGCTGACATCTTTACCAAACCCCTTCCTGACAGTAGATTCTCATCTTTGAGGAGAGAGCTTGGTCTTTGTAAATGTCCATTTTCTTGATCTCTCTCATTGGGATTGGGTTGAGTGTTAGGCTTTTTCTGAGGGGGAGTTATTTGCATCATTATTATCCTTTGCTTCCTTGATTCATATTGCTCATATCTCTCTCCATTTCACTTCTATTTCTTTTTTGACAATGAACTCTTCACATCACATTGTGTTGAACTTCTTAGTATATCAAATGGTGATTTGAAGAAGGACAAGTTATGCTTGTCTAAACACTTTCACTATGCGAGAGTATATGTCTCCGCCAAGTACCAAGAAATGAATATGCAATTGTTGGGGGGGAGCTTTTGTTGTTCAAAGAGAATTATTTCTGATTTCAAAAACTTGCATATCTTTATTCTGATGAAAAGTGGTTGAAATCCTCATCTCAGGGGGAGCTAGAGAATTTAAGTCATGTCTTTTGAAAAATTCAAAACTTTTCTTGCATTACATAAATTTCCTTGCATGATGTCCTCATTCAGGTGTCTAGAGTCTCAAAATGATCCTTTGAGTGATCTACTATATTCATTTGTCAACTCTCACCTATATTCTTCAAAACTATAGAAATTCATATTTCTTTCAAAGACTGAAGGATATTGTGTGCCTTGAATTTAAAAATTTCTTTGTTTGCAACTGATGATTGGATATAAATGATTTCTATCTTACAAAACTCTCCAAAATTTGATAATTCAACAGAGCAATGGCACATGTGCTGAGAAACTGTACACCTTCACAATGAATGAAGTGCCATGTATGTCATGAGGCACTAATGCTATCTCTGTTCAAAGGGATTAAAATCAAAAATAATTACAAAAAAAAATAAATATGTCCTATATTTTTTGATGATGACTGAGTAACTGGAAATATTGGCATCTGATAAACATATATTTTCATGTCAAAAGGCCATCATTTACCCCTTTGAGATTTGATAATGGATAAATCTTTACTATCCAGGGATTATAGTGTGTGAAAAGCATTAGTTCTTGAGTGAACAAGATTTATCTCATTTGATAGTTTGTTTCAAAAACAAAATATGTGTATCATTGGATATTTGTCTAAAAGAATCATTCATATCCATCATCAAGTTGTTTTAAAAAAGTTGTTTACTTTCAACATACTTGATTTCAGTCTAAAAGATTTTTTTATTTCTTTGGACTTGAAGAATATGGTAGTATGTAGTTGATTTTAGATGTATTATATCCCTCAAATCATCATTTTAATGGCTCAAGTCACTAAATGCTCATATCCTGTTGGATGTTGTGTAAAACTTGAATTGTGTTGAATTTTTGCAAAATATAACAAATGAATTTTTTAGCCTCTTAAAAATCCTTGAAATGATTATTCCACCCATTTCTTATCATTATAAAGATGTCCCAAAGGTCACAAAATTTTTCCATACTCAAATCTCAATTTTTTCATCAGGCCAGGTCGACACTACTTTCATCTAGTGTCGACACACTTTAGCTCAGGTCGACACTCACCTCCTCTAGTGTCGACACTGACCCCCTGCCAGAGTCATATTCGCCGTGGGCGCCGGTTAAGGATTTGGTTGTTCCTGCGGGTTAGTGTACCCTGAAAACTCCTTTTCTTCTGCAGGTCGACCCGACGACCGTCTTCTACCTTTGAATCTGGCAGGCTTTCCACCTCTTCCCTCCTCCATTCCACCCCCGTCATTCTTCTCTCATTTCTTCCTCTCCATCCTCTCCTATTCCACTCCATCTTGTTTCCATGGCCCCCAAGCAAGCACCTCGCCGTGGAGCAAGGTCTAGGGCTACGGAAAGGCCCATTCCGGCGGACGATGCTCCTCCCACTGAAAGGAGAACCAAGAGGCGCCATGACCCTGTGGAGCAGCCAGGGCCTTCCTCTGCATCCCCGTCGTCTGCTAAGAGAGGTAGAACTTTATCTTCTGGTCGGGGTAGAGGGTCTACATACCCTAGGAGGAAGATTTTGGTTTCTTCTTCTAAAGTCTCTGAGCAGTCATCCTCTTCATCCTCTGAGTCTTCCCAGCCTTTTGAGGCAACTCCTTCCAAGTCAGTTCGTGAAGGAAAGATCATTTTGAAACCCAGGGCAGTGGACTTAGAGGACAGTGCATTGAATGCTGATTTTCCTGAAGTCATCAATTTCTTCAAGTTTCAGTCTTGGCAACCCTTCATCTCTGAGTTTCGCATAATATACCCTAGACTTGTCCAGGAATTCTATATGCATTTGGAATGCACTGATGAGGGCTACAAGTCAGAGGTCAAAGGAATTAAGATTGATTTGTCTTTAGACCTAGTAGCTACCCTTTTTAAAATTCCAGATGAAGGAGCTGATTACCACAACTTTGAGTTTGACCTTCATGAAGCCTATACAATCTTAACTGGGTTGCAAGCATATGTGTCTAATCCCAAGCAAACACGTGTCACCAAGTTCAACACAAACACTTTTCCACCTGTGTTGAGACTTACCCATCATATACTCACCACTATCATAACACCCCAAGGTGGTGGGAGGGATAGACTCACAGACATTCAAAGATTTGTGATATACTGCATGAACAAGGACATAAAGATCAATCTCCATGTCATAATGTAGCAAATCATATCTGAGACAACTAGGGCAGATTTACATAGATCACTTCCTTATGCAGCCCATTTGACTGAAGTCTTTAAGTACTTTGATGTGCCACTTGAGAATGAGAAGTCCCAGAAAATTCCTAAGTCCAACATTTATTGTTTCAAGCATCTTCAAAAGTTCATGGGCTTTAGAATTGTGGGTGACTAGGTTAGGAGAGGGCCAACTGTAGTAGAGGCCCCTGTGGTTCAAGAGGATCAGCCTCAAGTGCAAGAGGATCAACCTCCAGTTCAAGAGGGACAGCCTCCAGTAAATGAGGACCAGCCTCCAGTGAATGAGGATTAGCCTCATGTTGCAGATGAAGTTGATGTACCCCTTAATGCCCCACTTTCACCTCAACTTCAGCCCTCCTCCTCCCTGAACCCTGACATAGACATTCCATCTTTTTCTCCACAACCTCAAGTTCAAGCATCCACACCCTTTGGTGGACCTTCTGTTCCACCAGAGTTGTACACATTTCTAAATGACAAATGTGATGCCTTGAACACCTCCATCCAGACAATGACAGAAAACTTTGAGTTGAAGGTACAGAGGTTGGAGAACACTATGTCTGCCAAATTTATTGAACAAAAAGCAGCCTCTGACCATGCAGTGCAAAGATTCAACAGGCTGATTGGTACATCGGCAGATGCTTCAGTTGAGCTTAAAGAACATCAAGAACAGTTGGAAACAGTTCTGAAGGGAATTTTGGCAAATTCCCAAGCTGATGTCTTCAACACCAAAGAAACACTTTCTCAGATAAGTAAGACAAGATTGTCTTTTGCTCATCTGGTAGTTGACTTAGAGAGCATGAAGAACTTATCTGCTCATATTGATGAAGAGATGTCTGAATTGAAACAGGAATTCAAAACCTTGCATAGATATGGTTGGTCAGTTGGTTCTTCTTCATCTTCACAGCCAATGTCAACTGATTTCAGTGCCCTTCAAGGTACCATGTCAGAGAATTCAGAAAGAATGGAACATCTTTTGCATACAAGACTCTCAACTATCCAAGCTCAAATGAAGTTCAGTTTGACTTCAATGGACAAGAGATTGTCGGATATTGAGACCATCTTGATCCCCATTCCTCCTCCTCCTCCTCCTTCCACCTAATGTTATTTATTTTGCTGATGTCAAAGGGGGAGAAGATAGCAAGAAGAAAGAAAGTTTGTAATATTTTTTGTTGAAGATTGTAATGTTCATATCCTTGAATGAAATGAATAGAAACTTTTGTGTCTTCAATGTGATTGAAAACTCTTTGAATGAATGTCAATATGTGATTGTATGAATGCTTGTCAAGCTGCTTGACCTTTGTGTGAAAATAGCTTATTTCTAGTAACATTGTGTCTTTCATGTGTGCAACTTTCAAATGTCACTAAAAAATGTTCAAAGGTCTTTGACAAGTATGAATAAAAGCAAATGAAAATGCTTAAAATCACATTTCATCGAAACTTCTTTTTTATATGGACTTAATGTTGCCATCATCAAAAAGGGGGAGATTGTTGGGTTGAGTGTGAATATAATTCATTTCTCCTCACATTTTGATGATGACAAGTTGTGATTTTAATGCATAACAATTGGAACATGTGAAATACATCACACCTGAAATAACAATATTCAAAAAGCATGTTTCCAAACACATTATCATTTATATTCATGATAATACATTTGACTAATGATTTATGTGTTTATTTCTCACGGACAAACATTTATTGCAAGGGTAGTGTCGACACACCCCACACTAGTGTCGACACAATGCTCAAAGCCCTAAGCCAAAATATGAAGAATTGGTCAACTAGTGTCGACACTAAACTAGGGCAGGTCGACACTAGAGACAGATCCCAGAGAAACAAATCAACAGGCATCAATCTCAGGTCGACACCAAATGAAGTCATGTCGACACTAGAGAGCCTTCCCAAAAGGCCTGTTTTTCAGTTGACTACTGTAGGTCAACACTACTCAATCTCAGGTCGACACTAGATGCCTCTCCCAGGGAACTATTTTGCCTAGTCTGGGACACTATGTCGACACACCCTATGGGCAGGTCGACACACTCTGGAAAATTTTTGACTTAAAATCTCTCCTGGACACGTGGCACCCTAGGGAATTGTTGGGTTAGCCTTGGATCGTGTGCCTACGACCCCCAAGGGTACACTTGGACTATTAGAGGTATAAATAACCTCCTATTGGCTATCCAACATGCTAGAACCCTTTCAGAGCCTCCCAGAAATCCGGTTGATGGCTAGAAGAGTTCTCCTCCCTGTTCTTGCCTTCCTGGTGCTTCCTCAAGCCAAATTCTCATCTGTTCAAGCATGAGAAGTGGAAATTTATCGTTGAAGAAGCAATTGGATCACCTCAAGGAAGCAGATCAAGTAGAAGCTGACTCTTGTGAAGAATTCAATGAAGATCCTGAAGATCAGATTGTAGAGCATCGCCCAGAAACTTCCAGAGATCAAAGCTCTTCACAATTCGACCTTCTATAAGGGAGTACATCTGAAGAGAAAAGCTCATTGATATAATTCTCATTTTCCTTTTCTCTTCTGAGTGATTCTGAGATTGTGCAAGGGTTGTTGCATAAGTCTCATGAATTAACTCTTGTTAGACTATATCTATTGCTAGAGGATCTGAGTCTTGTCTGTCTTTCTAGCAAGTTGTTTGTGAGCCGTCATGCTCAGTGGTTTTGAGTCGTCGTACTCAAGTTGTAGTTGAGCAGTCTTGCTCAGGTTTCTAGAGTAGTTTTACTCTAGAGGTGTGTGTGTTGTGAACTCAGGGTGTTGGAGTTGTCAGGCTCCAGTGGGTGTGTTGTACCCAAGTTTGTTAGTGGATCCTCACTGTGTGAGGGGTGGATGTAGGAATCACATGGTGTGATTTCCGAACCACCTAAAAAATCTCTGTGCATTGATCTGATTGTGGTTTGAATTTACCTTTCGTTAGATGCATGCATAGGATCGTTTGAATTCATCTAATCAACTTGTTCACACACTCCTTTTGGCACAACTCACTCAATTTATCTTCAGATCTGTGAAATCTGTTTTTCAATTTGTCTCTGATTCAAGAGTTTTTCAAAATTGGTTAAGGTTCCGCATTATTTGGCATAGATCTATTCAACCCCCCCCCCCCCCCTTCTAGATCTTGTCCACATCTTTCCCCGATCCTTCAGAGGAATGTTCCTTTTCCCCCTTTAACACCCCATATGAGACCTCTCTATACCCTCTATACCTTAATAAATGAGGTCATGGGGGTATAGAATCTCATCTCTCATTCAATGCATGTGTACCCTACTCCTTGCTCCCTCCAATAGGTAGTCTTCCTCATTGTTTTAGCCCTTCAAGAAATGGTTTTATCACTGTTTAAACAGCCCTACCAAGAGTCTTCTTTGGGTTGATGCATTCCCCTTATGCTAGCCAAGAGGTTGAACAAGTGATGTTCATGCCTTATTGCTTAGCCTCCTATGTAAACAAGCCAAGGAACCCCATCTCAGGCCCAGAAATAGCCCACTGCCATAAGCATGACTGGTATGAACAATGCTCGTCACTGCTTGAGCAGGAGGTCCCTGCGCCGATTCGGCTAGCCCAGAACCAGTCCTGGCGGTTTGGCAGGTCTGGGGGCAGCGTGCCGATTTGACGGACAGTGACCATCTTTGGTAGAGTTACATGAGCAAAACCATTGCTCAATGTGGCATCAACCAAGCAAGAGCCAAATAGATCGATATGAGACTCATCCGTACCCCCGGGTTGGACAACACAATGTCTATGTCCAGACGGATGGGTTCATACGTTGTTCATCTGCCCCGTGGGTTTGCGAGGTCATGACATCGTCTGGATCCCCATGGGTGTGCCTTGGGGACTGGCATCATGTGCCATTGGAGCTATGTCATCCTCCGACATACACTCCGCCTTTTGGTACCATCTCCACATACGGTGGATGCATACCGCGCTTTCCCCCTATCAATCACGATAAGGAGAAATGCTGTCAAATTTTTCCCGCGAAGGTTGAATCAGCATGAGATTCCTAAAAGAAATCATCAATGATCAATTGATTCGGCGACGTTTCAAATGAGCTCCGATTCGGTGATGTCTATCACCTCAGTGGTATTCCGCCAATTCGACCCCATTTTACTGGTTTGCTCCCCCCCCCCCCCTGAGCGCCGATTCGGTTCTGCCCCGCCAATTCAATTTCTCCTTTCAGCCTGCTGAATGGACCATGCCCGACCCGACGATTCATTTCCGCCTTGCCGATCCGTCGATTGCATTGCCGTTAGCGAGCCGCGCCGAATCAGTTGAGCCCCGCCGAATGGGTCTACTGCGTCGAATCGGATGAGCCCCGCCGGATCGAGTGCACCCTTGCTGCCGATTGACCACCCGATGGTCAAGCAACGCCGAATCACGAACAGAACCTCATTTTAAATGTTCAAAAGAACCAAAGAATAAATTAAAACCTTTTCATGGTAAAAGAAACAAAAGATCAAATTGAACCCTTTTCGAGCAACAAAGGACAAAAGATCATCTCATGTTTTACAAAAGAACAAAAGACCAAATCAAGCTTTTCCAAGTAAATAAAAGATCACCTCATGTTTTACAATAATAAAAAAAGGGGACCAAATTGAAATTGTTTTCAACAAAAGACCAAAATGTGATTATTTTCAACAAATGATCAAATAGACTATTTCTTGACTTCTCTCTCTCAAATAGATCCAACGGACCAAATTGAACTTTTTCATGATAAAAGAGACCAATGCGTAAACAGGCAAAGAGATTCGATAATTGGCTAAATAAAAGATCAAATGATTTTGACTAGACATTCATTTTGCTTAATAGTACTTCAGCTCAAATTTAAATTGCGCTTCACACCTTTCATCGGATGTCTCCATTTTAGGCCACGAGGCTTTCTAATTCTGGCGATTAATCAAGGGTTTTCTCTCTCATAGGGATGTAATTAACGCCGTTATGTTTAGGCAACGACAGGATATTGGTCCAGGACCCGACACTCACCTTCGTTTGACGAAGTCAAATGGTGCGCACAATAGACCTAAAGCCCTTCGACTCTCGGAGGCAGACCATTTATTGTCACCTCTGTGACTGGCACGCCCGCGCTGTGTGAATTGTGGATTCATCTCACGTCACCATTGCTCGTGTAGCATTCGACGAAACTTGAATTTGCAATACACATCCATCCATGAGAACATGAGAAAACATGATAAAAGAAGAACATAAAATTTTTTTAAATGATTTGATAAAAAAATCCATTTCCACAGCGTGGCACGCTCGGTGGGACCAAGCTTCCCTTCATCTCTTCGCCAGAATAGAAAGCCGTGTGGCCTTACGTGATCAATACTGACTATCATTTTGAATTGGCTAACAGGTACTAACAGAGCGATGGCTGGAGTGCGTTTCGGACTGCTAGTTGTCCAAGAGCAAGCGAGGTACGGCTATCTCACCATGCCAACTCGCTTCGGAAGCTTTCCACCAGTCGTGGAGTTCCCCAACTTCTTGGGGATTGCATTCGTCAACGCCCTGCATCCGGAAGCCAAAAGAGAGGTTGAAGCTGAGATTGAACACAAAGCTGAAGCCAAAAAGAGCACCGAAAAGCTGAGTTGCAACATCCACCACCTCAACAGATAACAGAAGCTGAAAACATTGTCACTCGCCGAGTGCGTGTATCTACTTCGGGGAAGAGTGTGCGGATCGGAGACCTAAGAATCCATCTACAAGAAAAAAGAATCCAGGCTGTGCCAAAACGGGTCATGCCAACGGTACCCTTGAAGAATTCTTTCCAAGCTTTAACAAGCAAAGAAAAGATGTACAACACCTTTAAGGGCAAGTTGCCCCCGAAACCCATCAAGTTCAAACAAGTCTGGCGACCTAAGAAAGTGCAAAAGCCCAGGCTAGAGGAGTCTGCACCAGAAAAGAACATGCCAACAAATGCAGCTGAGGAAAGGGTCCCTGACTACCAGCGGCCACCCAGAGGCTTCGGGGATGGAATTCGTCAAGGGGGGGCATGTGCTTATGCCCGCTTCCATAACAAAAGAGCGGAGTTGCGGAGACATGCTTACCTCCCGCCAATACGAGAAGACTCTCCTGCATCAATGATCTCAACCACCTATGATCAGCAGGGGGCAGCCAGGGTCGTGTGCAACCGTACCCCTCACCTCGTAAATGCCCCACTACGGCGTGAGAGAAGGCAAAGAGATACAAGGGTTCCTCAGGCGGAAACTTGGAGCTTCACTGATGAGAACAATGTTCCATGTGAACACAATCATGAGCAGACCAGGAGGGCCAAACCCCGGGTATCGGTCTTTGAAAGGTTATCCTTTCCTTCCCAAACATCCCGAAAAGTTGAAAGAGGCCGAAATGGGAGCCTCAAAATATTTTCTTGCCACATGGCTGGTGTGTGGGGCCGATATGGAGCTCTACCCACTGGAAATGAAGAATTGATGGAACTGGCAAAAAGACCTAGTGCTGTCACCATGAGAAGAGAAGCGGCAGCAGCCCTGGCGGCCGCATATGGACATGAGAATGCACCTGCAGTGCAAATGATGGTGGTCAGTGCCAATGTGGTCACCTCCCAAGGCAATGGGGGCAACGATGAAATTCCCCCACCGCAACCACCAGAAATGACTTCTGGGGGCATAGCGCAAGAGATTCCTCTTGTTGCACCCGTAGATCCAGCCGTCTTGGAGTTGCTACAGCAATATCGAGCTGAAATCGAAGTGCTTAAGCGTTAAATAAAAGGCAAAGAGACTGAGGGACATGCATCCCGAGAAGCTGAGGGCTCAGGGGAGACTCCTCAAAGGACCTTAGGGTCAATCGAAGCTTCGGCCCAGCACACTACCGTGCAACTAGTAAATGAACAGCCTCAACAGTCGCCTGTAGCTACTGCTCAGCAGCAACATCCGCAGGCTCAATACCAACTCTTGCAGCCACAGTTCTTCCAGCAGCCATATCAGCCGCTACAAGACCATTCCATGCAGCAACAGTCACTGCCTGCTCACGCTCTTGAGCAGCAAATTGAAAACCAAGAGCCGCCCCCGGTGCCACCGGTGGCGATTATCAACACTCCAGATAAGCAGCCGGCCCACTCCTATCCCCAGCCAGTGGACCCTGTCGCCATCAACAAGCTAATGGTGGAACAAATGATTGAAATAAAGCTCGCTGAGCGGGGTGATGGAGAACATGCTCCTTTTGATGTGTATAGGGTACACTACCCTGCACATCATGCTGTGAAAAGACTGCCATCGGGGATTACTAAGCCTCCAAAGTTTGGCAAATTCAACGGGCAAGGATCCCCAAAAGAGCATATAGCCTACTACATCAATGTGATGGGTGACCTAGCTGCTGATGAGTCCTACCTACTAAAGTTCTTTGGCTCCTCCTTGATGGGTCTAGCATTTGAATGGTACTCTGGCCTACCAGCAGGGTCTGTGTTGGACTGGACAGACATGTAGAAGAAATTCAGAGAAAGGTTCTACATTGCAGAAAGGGAGGTTACAGCTACCGAACGCTATGCAACAAAACAAAAAACCAATGAGTCTGCCTTGAATTACATCCAACGGTGGAGGAACCTTAGTATGAGAGGCAAGCGCCCTCCTCACCAGGAAGATGCGGTGAAAATTTGCAAACAAAACCTGAAGAGAGAGTTATTTGAAAAAATGATTGGGATGGAAATTCGTTCATTCGACAGACTGAACAATGTGGCAGCGGAAATTGAAGCCTACATGGCAATATATCCCAACAATACATCAATGGAACGAAAGGACAAGCCAGCTAATAAAAAGCCTGTCGGAAAAGAGGCGAACACTGTCGATCTAAAAAACATCGAACAGCAGAAGGGTGTTGGGTCTTCTGGCACCAAGCCTAAGACTCCAAGGCGGAATATGCTTCTCCAAGACAAATTTAGGAAGCCATACTCTTTCCCCAAAGAGAAAGCAAAAACATTGTTCGAATGGGCCACTCATTACAACAAGATTACATTTCCAACATCCAAAAGACCCGAGGAAGCGGGAAAGAAAGATGATCCGTTATTTTGCCCATATCATCAAGTCCTGGGACATAACGTAGAGGATTGTTATGTGTTCAAAGACATCATGGAGTCTTTGATCAAGAAAGGGGAGCTACAAATGGGAGAATATAAGGTGAATCCACCTCAACCACATGAAGCCCCTGTTCGACAGCCAACAGCTAACATGGTATCACTATACCAACAACTGCCAGAAGAAATTTCTGAAGTTAATACGCAGGTGAGTTATGAACACTGCATTCTAGGCCCTGCTAGAAATCAAGAGAGTTGGAAGAAGGTGCGTTAGAAGGGAATGAGGGAGTCATCCAAGTAGCCTACTCCACAGAGGCACGCTCTAGAGATGATGCCTCAGCCATCTCTGCCAACTGTCACTCCAATATGGCATTTGGCAAAGCCCCAAGTGATCTCCATGAGAAATACTAGCAACAGAAGGCAGCGGACACCTCTACCATTGTACAGAGGGGGCAGCCCATCACTCGAACAGTTGCAAGCATTAATAGATGAGTTGGATAAATATGAGCAACTTGAAAGGAATCCTTCCCAGCTACAAGAAAATGTACCATGGGAGGAGCTAGAAATGTTGAAGCTAGAAAAGGGAGCTGAACAAGAAATACCACAACCCCAAGAAGAACTGCTCTGGGGGCAAGTACCAACGGAGCATGAAAGGAAGAAGAGAAGATCCAAGAGGAAGGAGGAGAAAATGGTTGCTACTCTTTCCTGCAACACTATAGCACCCTTGCCAGATATGACCAAACATGGTGAGGAGGAAGAGATCAACGATAATTCCCGTGGAGCGAATCAGACTGGGTCATCGAACCCTGAGTCTATAACAAGATCCAGAAGAAGGTGGGAGAAACTACCTTTGAAGAATCACACCATTATTCTCAGAGGAGAAGCATCTTATAAGATCTCGGAGTTAGAGACCCAAGGCATGCAAGCTCCACCTCCACTGAAGGTGTACAAGAATCAAGAAGCTGGGGGCAAAATACCATGTTTTGTTGAGTTCCTGGCATTAAGGGAGCGGTCTGAGTCATCCCATACACCTCAAATGGCGCGAGAAAGAATTGACCTTCATCCAAGTAATCCTGTCATGATAGCTCAGTTGCAAAAATATCAAATAGAGATTGAAATGCTAAGAAAGCAGATTCAAGAAAAAGAGGCATATATGTCGGCAGCAAAAGAAATGGGAGGCTTGGTCGAAGAATTGCAAAGCGACATCAGCCCATCCCAAATTCTGCCAGCAATGTCGCAATCGATGCCAGCCCACATTGGGGGCATCTTGCTCACACATCCATATCAAATGACTCTGGAACAGCCGGAGGTCTATTCAACAAAAGGCCAAGAGTTTACCCTAAAGCCACAAATCGAAAGGGTGTCCATGCAACAGGCCCATATCCGCCCAAGCTTGGTTGATCCAGCACTGATGAATAGCTTGATGAAGTTGACACGGATGAGTGGTGGCGTTAACACTACACCCTATGATAGTGCAGTTCCATGCCCTGGGGTTCATGATATACACCATACAAAGGCAATGAGAAATGTAGCCCATGGGCCAACAACTTGTAGGTCCTGATCAAGCAGGTGCACATATTCAAATCGTCCTGTCAAGCCCATGGCAGACAGACTAGGTAGGCAAAAGATATCCTGAGCGTGCCCCTATATGGCTGAGGAAGCAATCTCGGCGACTAAATTACATGCCATTTCTCAGGGAGGTGGGGAACCAGCCTGAGACTATATCCGGCGGTGGATGAACGTCGGCAGGAAACACAAGCAACCCCTATCTGAAGAAGAGGCTGCCAATATATGCAAGAACAACTTGCAAAAGGAGATTCTAAATAGAATGGGCGACATCGACATCAGAATGTTCGATCGACTGAACAATGTTGCCACTGGTATTGAGGCATTCCTCACCAAGTACTCTTCTGCTGATACTACTGGCCAAAGGAAGAGGCATGTCCAGACTCTAGAAGCTGCTGAAGGGGAAGTCAGTTCCTCACTTGACAAATTGTCGAGGCGAAGGAAAATTCCGCTACAAGAGAAGATGCAGAAGCCTTACTCCTTCCCAAAAGATAAGACACGGGTTCTTTTTTAATGGGCACAACGACATAACAAAATTGTCCCACTCGATCCTAAAAAGCCAGAAGATATCAAGAAGAAAAATGATCCCCGATTCTACTTATATCATCAACTGCCGGAGCATGTTACAGAGGACTGCTACATCCTTAAAGATCAAATTGAGTCCTTGATAAAAAAAGGAGAACTGTAAGTGGGCGAGTACCTGGTGTATCCGCCGCGATCTCATGGGGCTCCAATGCACTAGAAAAGAAAAGCATACGATATCTTATACTAGCCAATGTGGGGGCATATGCATGCCATAATATACGAGCTAGAAAGTATAAGCAATTCAAGATGCTCAGTGCACAGATGAAGCTCGTGCACCCTAGAGGAACTTCAAGATCTTCGGCTCATCACAAGCAAGTGGGCAAGGATTACCTCACTGAAAATGAGTTACTCTAGGGACGTGTGTTGATCACATATGTAACGTCCATGGATGTAAATGTTCATTCAAAAAAAAAGAAAAGAGAAAAGAAAGAATGACAAAAAATAGTTACAAAAATGATGAGTAAAAAAAAATGAATGACAAAAAATGAGGAAAGGAAGCATCTTGCTGAGGTAGTCACACCGACCACCCAGCATGAGACCCGATCATCGAGGCGGTCTCAACTGGCTCTTTTAGGGCCACCTGAGGTATTATCGTCAATGACGAGCAGCAAAAATAAATCGGCCAACCATACCGCTAGCCGGACTATGGTTCTGAGATAAATAATACCTCAACAAAATTGAATATTTTCTGCAGGGCGATGATATGAGCCTACTTGATCGTATGCATCGGGCTTTCATTACTTATGTACATATTCACACATGGGTTTTCGTGCCAGATTTTGAGTGCATATTCTTTTTTCGGATCCCTAATAAAGTTGATGAAGGATTTATCCTTATGCAAACATCATTTGCATTAAAAAAAAAACTGGCAAATTGTCATTCATATTTTCAAAACCCATGTTTTAAAACTGGCAAGCTTGACATTCATGATTTCAAAAAAAATCATATTTCAAAAATGTGGCATCTCGCCGATCATATTTCAAAAGACTCATATTTCAAAAGTGGCGACTCGCCAATCATATTTTCAAAAGTCATGTTTTCAAATCGGCAAGCTTGCCATTCATGACTTCAAAAGAACTCATATTTAAAAAAAAAAAGTGGTGTGTCGCCAACCATGTTTTCAAAAGTCATATTTTAAAATTGGCAAGCTTGCCATTCATGATTTCAAAAGAACTCATATTTTTAAAAGTGGCGTCTCGCCAACCATGTTTTTCACAAGTCTTATTTTAAAATTGGCAAACTTGTCATTCATGATTTCAAAAGAACTCATTTTTCAAAAGTGGCGACTCGCCAACCATATCTTCAAAAGTCATATTTTAAAATTGGCAAGCTTGCCATTCATGATTTCAAAAGAACTCATATTTCAAAAGTGGCGTCTCGCCAATCATGTTTAAAAAAAAAACTCATATTTTAAAATTAGCAAGCTCGCCACTCATAATTTCAAAAGAAGTCATATTTCAAAAAATGGCAATTTACCAATCATATTTCAAAAGACATATTTTAAAAGTGGTAATTTGTCAATCATATTTCAAATAACATATTTCAAAACTAACAATTTGTCAATCATATTTCAAAAGACATATTTCAAAACTGGCAATTGGCCAATCATATTTCAAAAAAAAAGTGACAATTTTCCAGTCAAATTAGAAAATCGACGTTTTCGAAATAACGATACGTCAATCATATTTGAAAATTCATGTTTCAAAACTCAAAATCATGTTTTTCAAACGGGACCTTAGCGCCCACATGTTTTGACAAGAAAATGAATCTGTGGTAGTGCTATCTCATCAGGCATATGAAGGGTAGCAAAGTCTACCTGAATATCTGAAGATTGTGAGATGCCTGGATTGAGAGCTGTGATAGCCCTTTTGAATTGGCTCAGCTGAACTTCTGGAAGTCGATGGACATATCTGTAGTTGTTGAACAACACATAGTGTCTGACCATCTTGATCTCTTTCTGAATGAAGGGTGCCCAAATTTCTCTATGATAAATTTTGAACCACTCTGATAAGGTCAGGGAGTGGTCCCTTGGAGGGAATCTGGCAGATTTGGCAAGAATGTATCTTTCGAAGAGATCTTTGTGGTCTTTGCCCCACTGCTCTTCGGTTTTGGAGTGGGTATTAGAGAAGATTTTGGATTTTTCGGATTTGGAAAGAGAAGTGAAGGGTAAAATGGTGTTTAAATGATCTGTTGGATTGAGGAATGGAAGGTTAATGATGGTGGCAAGAACGACCTTTGAGGGATATTCTCTATACAGTGGTTTATTTTTGTTGTCCACTGTGAGGAAAAACCATAAAGGAGGGTATTTAGGCTCAGAGGAAATGGAGGAGGTAGAAGAAATTTTCCTCTTCTTAGGTGCAGAACTGGAAGAGTCTGCCCTATGGATGTGCTCCCCAACCTTCAGCACAGACCTGAGAATGCCTTCCTCAAACTCATCCTTTATTTTTTCTATAAAGGGAGAGTCAAGTTGAGCTGTCTCGGGGATTATAGTGATGAAAGAGGGTGGAGGAGAAGGATGTGAATAGAAGATGCAGGAGATGAGGTGGATTGAGAAGGAAATGGTGTTGGAGAGGAGATGGGTCTGGATTGAGGCTTTTTGAATGGCTGAGGAGCAGGGGGTGTTGTAGGAGCTGAGGGAGGAGATGGAGGAACTGGTGTGTGAGAGGGAGGAGAAGGAGCTGGAGGCTCAGGTGCCAAGACCTCTTCTTCAACCTCTGTCTGCACAGGTCCACTATCCAATGGCCCTGATGGCTCTGACACTTGCTCAGCTGGCCTTGGAGGCCCTTCAATCTGTTCAGCTGGCCCAGATGGCCCTTGCACATTAACTTCTGCCTCTGCTGCTGCTGGTGCTAGCCCTGATGGCCCTGACTCTTGAACTGATGGCCCTGATGGCCTAGGAGAATTATCACCCAAGTTCTGATCTCCAGGAGGTGCAGGAGGAGGAGGAGCTGGAGCTCCAACTGCCTTCAGAATCTCAGATAGCATTGATTTCATATTCCCCATCTCTTTGTTGAACCATTTCATGGCATTTCTAATATCGGAAATTTCCTTAGAAGCTGAAGCTTGGCTCATGAAAATGGAATTGACATCAGACTGAAGAGAACACAAAATTGTACCTTGAACATCAAGTCTCTCAATCATAGACTTTAAATTAATCACTATTTTCTGCCTCATCTGCCTTTCAAATGGAGTATCTGATAGGAGAGGGACTCCAGAATCTACTTCTTTTCCTTTCTGCCTGACCTCTGAAGCTGGAGGCTGCTGATCATCATCTGAGTCAGAGGAGCTGGTTGTCTCCCCATCTCTAACATCATTCTGAGCATTAGGCAAGTCTTCATCCTCTATAGGATCCATCATCTTTGAACGTTTTGCCAGAGTAATGGGAAGAATTAAAGTTCAGAAAGGCTGCCTAGTTGCTTTTCCTAGATTTCTATTTAGAGAATATCACCAGGGGCATGTCAGTGCTGAAGTTCTAGCCCCAATTCTGTCTGAATGTGAAAGGTTGACATCTTCAGAATGGAGCTGGTACACTGCCCATAGGCTCATCACAGTGAGCTGCTTCTGCTGGTCCTTCCTTTGATTGCTCCCCCTGAACAGGAGCATCCTTTTCCATTGGCTCTTGCTCCCCCTGAATGGGAGCCTCTCCCAAAACAACATCTGCTGGAGCATCTGATTGCTCCTCCTGAACTGGTGCTGCAATTGATTCCTCAATGTGGCCTGATGCCACAACTTCTGCCACTGATTCTCCGCCAGCCTCTGGAGTGACTAGAGTGGAGTGCATAGAATCCAATACCTCTTTAAGGATAGAGGCAACGATGGAGGTGGGCAAAGGATCTGCTGCACCTGCCATTGCTTCTTCTGCTGGTGCTTCTGGAGGTGGAGATTCAACAACAATTACAGGTGATCCTGCTAACACTGCTTGCTCTGCTGCTTGTTCTGATGGTTCTGCTACTGATTCTGGAACTGCTGGTGCTACTGGTTCAACTGCTACTGAAGCTGCTACTGCTGGTTCTGCTGCAGGTGTTACTGGCACTTCTTCCTGATGATCAACTTGAGCGTCGCCAATGATGGCTTCGCCCTCTGCTACTGAAGCTTTAGACTAGATACCATTAAGTAATGAAAATCCACTTTTCTTCAGGTTTCTGGACCTAATTGCTTGACCCATCTTCTCAGTGACTGCCCCTGATAGATCAACACCAAAATGTTTGAATACTTTGGTGAGCAAGTGAGCATAAGGCAGAGAGACGTTTAGCTTGCTCTTGGTATCCCAAACCTGTTCTCTGGCGAACTTCATCCTTTCTATCATTACCTCAGCCATATTGATTTCCCTGTTTTGCATGGCCGAAAACATTAAGTCTGAGTCAGCCTTGGTACAAGATGAGAATGTAGCACTTCTCGGAACCAGAACCTGACACACTATGAAATGTAAAATCCTGTTGAAGGCATTTAACTAATTGATGTCCAGCTTTCCATCTTTCAGCCTAAAGTCTGGACCAATGATACCTAGACCCTTCGCTTGAATATCCACTGAGTGGATTCCACTGTGACCAGATGTACATACACCAAATAGGGTTTTCAAAACATCACGGTCGATCCTGATTCGGGTTCCCTTGACAAAGGATGTCAGGGATCCATCTGCCTCTGATTTCAGACAAACATAGAAGGCCTTTACATGGTCTGGATAGCTTACCTCTAAGAGGGTTGAGATTCCCATCCATTGCATCCTAATAATTGCGGCCACTACACTGTGCATCCCATTTTTCTCCAGATCTGCAATATCAACCTCTTTATTCCCACACAGCTTCGTCTTTACGTAAGTGAACCTCTCCTGCTGCTCAGGAGTAAGGAACTCGGCGCTGTAGCCACCCAGACTCCCGAAAATAGTGGATGCGGCCATGGAATCAGGTGAGGAGGTTTTCTGGAGGGTTGAGAAGGAAGGAGGGATGAAAGGTCTTCAAGAATTTCTTCGCGGGAAGAAGAGAGAAACTTCAAATGAGCAGAGAGTCGACATCGGAGACGTTAGGGCATCGGCTCAGGCTACCAGACGAAAGAGGGAAAAAGGTAGAAGATGGGAGGTGAATCGTTCCCACATCGATTTTTGTAAATTAATAAATGCTTTGTGGAAAATGAGGCGCCAAACGACGACAGAAAGCGACAAATAAGTTTGACTATTCAAACCGACTTTAAAAAGAGAGTGACCAACAAAGATAATTTAAATTTCTTTTACTTAAATCCATGGAGGGAAAATTTACTTAAATATGAAAATTTTTATGCCAGTTTCAAATAGAAATCTTTTAACAAATTACACATGCCCAATTCCCTTCTAAGAGATGTGAATCTCTCTTCAGGTAAGGCTTTTGTGAAGATATCTACTAACTGACCATTTGTGTCAATAAACGATATTTCAATATTACCATTTGCAACATGATCACGAATGAAATGATATCTAACCTCAATATGCTTGGTCCTTGAATGTTGGACTAGATTTTTGGTGAGATTGATAGCACTAGTGTTGTCATACAATAGTGGAATCGATTTGATATTTAATCCAAAATCTTCAAGTTGTTGCTTTATCCATAGGAGTTGTGTACAACAACTTCCAGCAGCCACGTACTCAGGTTCTACTGTAGATAGTGCCACTGAATTTTGTTTCTTTGAGGACAAGGATATCAAACACCCTGCAAGAAATTGACAACCACTACTGGTGCTTTTTCTATCTACTTTGCATCCAGCATAGTCAGCATCAGAATATCCTACTAAACTAATTTCGCAGGATTTTGGATACCACAGACCTAAATCATGAGTTCTAGCTAAATATCTAAATATTCTTTTCACAGAGATTAAATGTGATTCTCTAGGATCTGCTTGATACCGAGCACACATGCATACACTAAATAGAATATCGGGTCTACTAGTTGTTAATTAAAGTAATGAGCCAATCATACCTCTGTAGATCTTTTAATCTACTTTCTTACCATCCTTATCACTGTCCATCCTGGTAGATGTACTCATGGGAGTTGAGAGTGGCTTTGTGTTTTCAAAACCAAATTTCTTTAACATCTCTTTGATGTATTTTGCTTGACAAATATGAGTGCCATCTTTTCCTTGCTTGATTTGTAGTCCAAGGAAATAATTGAGCTCTCCCATCATGCTCATCTCAAATTCTCCCTGCATCAACTTTTCAAAGTACTTGCAAAGGGATTCATCAGTAGATCCAAAGATAATATCATCTACATAAATTTGTACAAGCAGTATGCTTTTAACTTTTGATTTTACAAATAGAGTGCTATCTACTTGACCTCTACTGAAACCATGGTTTAGAAGAAAAGAACTAAGCCTTTCATTCCAGGCCCTAGGTGCTTGCTTTAAACCATATAATGTCTTATGAAGTTTCAAAATATGATTAGGAAATTCTGTGTCATCAAAACCCGGGGGTTGTTCCACATAAACTTCCTCTTTTATAAAACTATTTAAGAATGCAGATTTGACATCCATTTGAAATAGTTTTAAGTCTAATGCTGATGCATATGCTAGTAGTATTCTAATGGCCTCAAGTCTAGCTACAGGTGCATAGGTTTCATCGAAATCTATGCCTTCCTCTTGAGAATAGCCTTGAGCTACCAGTCTGGCCTTGTTTCTTAAGATCACACCAGCCTCATCCAACTTGTTTCTGAACACCCATTTGGTGCCAATAACTGGATGGTTTGATGGTCTAGTAACAAGTGACCATACTTGGTTTCTCTTGAACTGATTTAGTTCATCTTGCATGGCCAAGATCCAAGATTCATCACCAAGAGCTTCATTAACTGTCCTCGGCTCTATTTGAGAAACAAATGCTAAATAATCACAGGGTATCATGTTACCTCTTGTTCTTACCCCAATAGATGGATCACCAATAATATTCTCAGATGGGTGATCTTTCTTGTATCTCCACTCCTTTGGAAGATTTTCATGTGTAATTTCCTTTTGTTGCATGTCTTCCAGAGGTGGATCATCCTTGTCCTCAATTGATGTATTCTTTAGTTTCTTGGATAGTTCATCTGCATCATCATTGTCACTATCTTCTTCCTTTCTCAGGGAAGGGTTAGTTTCATCAAAAATAATATGTACAGACTGTTCAATTAATAAAGTGTGTTTATTAAATACTCTATAGCCTTTGGGTTTAGAGGTGTACACCATGAAGATGCCTTCATCTGATTTGGCATCCAACTTACCAATGTCTCTTTTTCCATTATTGTGGATGAAGCAAGGACATTCAAATGTCCTGAAATGGCTGATCTTTGGTTTCTTTCCTTTGAACAGTTCATATGCAGTCTTCTTTAGGATTGACCTGATCATTACTCTGTTGATAATGTAGCTTGCTGTGTTGACTGCTTCAGCCCAAAAATACCTTGGTAGATCATATTCTAATAACATTGTTCTTGCCATATCCAATAGAGTTCTATTCTTTCTCTCAGCAATTCCATTATGTTGTGGTGTCCTTGGTGCTGAGAAATTATACTCAATTCCCTGATCATCACAGAACTTAGCAAAATTTTCATTCTAAAATTCACCACCATGATCTGATCGCGTAGAAACAATGCTGAACTTCTGATCCTTCTAAACTTTCTTGCTGAAACTGACAAAGTTATCAAATGTGTCATCTTTATGCTCTAGGAATGATACACATGTGAATCTTGAGTAATCATCGACTATGACAAATCCAAAGTTCTTTCCTCCAAGACTGGTAGTCCTCATTGGCCCAAATAGATCCATATGAAGGAGCTCTAAGGGTTTTGAGGTGGTTACCACCGTCTTTGACTTGAAGGAGCTCTTGGTGTGCTTTCCCTTAGCACAAGGTCTACAGACACCTTCCATTTTTGCACTGACCTTTGGCAGACCTTCTACAAGATTTTTCTTCAGCAATTTTCTCATGCCATCTATGCTGCAATGTCCTAGTCGTATGTGCCATAATTCAGTAGATTTTTCCTTATTTGCTGCCAGACAGACATTTTGTTCTTTGAGTTCCTCAAGATAGAGCACATATAAGTTCTTTTCTCTATTTGCTTCAAAGATGACTGATCCATCCTTCAGTATGCTGCATTTCGATTCTTGAAACTGGATCTGATGGCCTCTGTCACACAGTTGGCTGATGCTAATGAGATTATGCTTCAACCCTTTGACAAGCAACACATCTTCTATAACTGTTCTTCGGTTATTATTCACAGAGCCACTGTCTATTACTGTTCCTTTCCCATTATCTCCATAAGTAACTGTTCCTTCTTCAGCTTGGAGATTAGTGAATAATTTCTGGTTTCCTGACATGTGCCTTCAGCACCCACTATCCAAATACCATTTGGATGCTCGAGGGTTAACCTTGTCTTCGGTATTAGCCATGAAAGCCAAATTGGCTTCTTCTTCATCGCTGTAGGAGCTTGACTCACTGTCTGAGTCGCTACTGTTTTCCCATGCCGCTACCATCGCCTTCTTCTTGTATTTTCGAAACTTCCTGGAGCTTTCTTTCTTCCTAAGCTCCGGTTTCTTGAATTTTGGATACTCAGCTTTGATGTGTCCTGGCTTTTTGCATTCATAGCAGATGGGTTCTCCTTTCTTTAGATCTTTTCCATCTGGTTTCTTGAAGTCCTTGTTTCTTTTGAAGTGCCTTCTACCAGATTTGAACTTCTTCTTCTTAGCTAGAATCCGCTGCAATCTTCAAGAGAGTATTGCTTCCTCATTTTCACTGTCCTCAACACTCTCACTCTCATCTGAGCTTGCTTCTGGTGAGTCTTCTTCAGCTTTTAAAGCGTTGGAGTGCTTCTTTCTACTTGAGGACTCTCCTAGCCTTTCCATATTGATCTCATGGGCCATAAGGGACCCGATGAGCTTTTTTAAAGACATTCTTTTCAGGTCATTAGCTTCTTCAATCGCTGTGACCTTTGGGGTCCATGAGGATGGTAAGGATCTAAGAATTTTCCTCACCATATCTCCAATCTCATAAGTTTTCCCAGAGCAGCCAGTCCATTAGTAATGTCAGTGAACCGACTGAACATTTGGGTTATGGACTCACCTGATTGCATCTGAAATCTTTCATATTGAGTGACAAGAATGTCAATTCTTGTCTCCTTCACTTTGTCTGTGCCTTCATAAGTAATCCTGAGCTTTTCCCACATTTCCATTGCGGATTTGTAGGCTGAGACTCTGTTGAACTCCTTTTTACTTAGAGCACAGCATAAAATGCTCTTTGCTTTGCAGTTCAAGGAGATCTTCTTTCTGTCATCATCTGTCCACTGAGCTTTCTCATTGGTAACTAGAAGATCACCTTCTTCTACTATGGACCATATCTGATAATCATGGCCTTGTAGGAAGTACTCCATTCTGGTTTTCCAATAAGGATAATCTTCACCATCGAAGAGAGGGGGTTGGTTGACAGACTGACCTTCAATGTTGCCTTGGGCTACCATGGATCTTTACTCTTCAGATCGTTGGATCTTTTTCTTTGTCGAAGAGACTCGCTCTGATACCACTTGTTGCCCAGTTGACGAGCCCAGGGGGGTGAATGGGTCTTTTAAAAATAATCTAGACGATACCTGTAAATAAAAACATTCACAAAAATGTCCTTCGATGAAGGTTAGTGACTGTTAGTTCAAATATCAATCACACAAAGAAAACAATCACACGACACAAAGGATTATCCTGGTTCGGACCTCCTCTCCTTAGGAGTCCTACGTCCAGTCCCTGAGCAACCACTCAAGATTTTACTAACTAGGGTACAGTCCCCCTAAGGACACTACAACACCCAGCTCAGCTTGTCTTCCTTCACACCCGAAGGGAATAACAACACCCTGGATACCCCACCAGGTCTTCCTTCACAACTGAAGGGAAACTGCACCCTGGATACCACCAGGTCTTCCTTCACAACTGAAGGGAAACAACACAAAGAGAATGGAATAAGATCAAGCCCATAGATCAAGCTTTTAACAAGCCAAGATCTGAAGCAACTAGCACTAAGAGCAAAGAATCTAAGCTAAGCACACTCTCAGAACTACACAAGCTCTCTCAAGTTTTTCACTACAGTGGAGAGCAAAGAGTGAAAGCAAAGTGGAATGAGGTTCTTGGCTCTGGAATTCTTTTTGAAGATTTGAAAGCTTGAACCAGGTTTTTCAATCCATCGTTGTATATATATGCTTCTTTTGATCTTCTGTCTTGTATTTATATCTCCAATTTGAAATATATACGTTGAAGTGTCCGTTGTCTCTCTCTTAAGTAGACGTTAGACTGAATGATGCTTGGAAGCTTCCAGTCAATAGCCTTTTGATCACTTGTGCACACAAAGAGTTGAGATCTTCTGAGATATCCTTTGGCTTCTAATTTGTCCAATGTTGTAAAGTGGAACTGGATCAGAGATCTACACAAATTTCAATTTTGAACAGCGGACAGCTAAGCTGTCTCTGATGTCAGTCAATGTTAAAAGAAATAGTCATGAAAATAGTAAATCTAAATAGCTGAATCTAAAAGACGTATTCAGAGTAAGCACGATAATGGACGATATCGTCTGCATGCATGCAGAGATACGTTCAGATCTCATAAATGCAGGAGTGTCAGAGAGATATATATGTGGACTTTGACTAGTCAACGCTTCTTGAAGAAAGAGAGTATCAAGTCGATGTAAGACATAAAATCGATGACTATATGACTTATGAAATCGTTATGAACAAGTCAGTTTGACCAAGTCGTTATGAGTCATAGAAAATCATTACATTGACTGTAGGATTTAATATGAACACTTAATAAATCGTTATACAAAGCAAATCATTGTGTTCACTGAAGAAATCGTTGTGAAACACTTAACCAATCGTTATACAAAGCAAATCATTGTGTTCACTGAAGAAATCGTTGTGAAATACTTAACAAATCGTTATACAAAGAAAATCATTGTGTTCACTGAAGAAATCATTGTGAAACACTTAACAAATCGTTATGAGATCTAAAGAAGTCGTTGTGCAAAGCAAATCATTATAAGTTCTAAAGAAGTCATTGCACAAAGCAAATTGTTATGAGTTCTAAAGAAAACGTTGTGATAACTTACGAAATCGTTACGGCGAGCAAGTCGTTGCGAATTCTAAAGAAATCGTTATGATAACTTACAAAATCGTTACGGCGAGCAAGTCGTTGCGAATTCTAAAGAAGTCGTTATGATAACTAAAGAAATTGTTACGGCGAGCAAGTCGTTGCGAATTCTAAAGAAATCGTTATGATAACTTACGAAATCGTTACGGCGAGCAAGTCGTTGCAAATTCTAAAGAAATCGTTGGGATGACTTATAGAATCGTTATAGGATCGACTTGTTTGAAACAACATGACTTTCCACTCTTACAAGGAAATCGTTAAAACACTCATGAAATCGTTGTGATATCAAATCGTTATAGGTATATTGAAATTGATATGCTCATAAAGAAATCGTTATGACTTTCAACAGAAGTCGATGTGGACTTGGAGAAATATCATTTTGAAATGATTAAAGCTTCAGTAAGGCAATACTTACCAACATTGATTTGATTGGCCTTGGTAATTTTCCTGTACTTAAGACTTATGAAATATGTTAGAGAATATTGATGAAGTTTTGTTAATCACTAAAATACATATGTAATTAATTAAAATTACATGGGGACAGACTGATCATCATATTACATACGTCATCAATGTGTAGATGTGAATAGTAACGACCGGTGATCATTTTCTTATGGTAATCTAGTTGGCACTATATCAAGTACTTTTTTACATTTGTTATGATTTTTTAATGAATACTTACGATTTTAAGAATAGGTGAAACACATGTGTATTTACGGCATAGAATGCATAGGCATATGCATAGGTATATAACCTACCAATTCTTATGATTGTGCAACCGTAGATGACTTTTAGAATTTGTTTGAAGCCACACACCAATCTACCGTAGGATACTCCGTAAGGATATATCTATGCTTATGGTTTTTGGGTATTACTTTATAGTTTTATGACGTAAGTACATTCCAATTTTCTTGTAGTGACATTACCTTGACCTCGCTTGGACTACGTAACCAACGACAGAGCTACATGGAGGCGCACGACTGGTGGACGGGGTCGACGGTGGTAGGAGGCCAATAGTAGGAGGGTTTGGGGCTGATGATGAGAGAGTTTGCAGTTTGTGACCAACGACGAGATGATTTTGGGCTTCGAGCTCTCGACGAGAGTGTTTGGGGCTTAGGGCCGCTGGATCTGTAGTAGAGAGAGAGAGAGAGAGAGAGAGAGAGAGAGAGAGGAGATGGTGGGCGAGCAAGTGGAATGGTTTATAGGGTGTTTGGGAGTAACTTTTTTTAAAAGACTATTTCTATCTAAAAAATTATAATATGTTCTCTTTCTATCTAAATTTTAAAATTAAAAAAAGTGTTGTAAGATGTTTGGCATGGGCCAAGGAGGGGGAGAAAGGAGGACGCTGGGGGCCGGAGGGGGGAGGGCGCCCGGGCAGGGGTGGGGGGGGGGGGGGGGGCGGGGGGGGGGGGGGGGGGCCGGGAGGCGAGGAGGGGTGCGCCGGGGCTGGGGGCAGGGGAGGGCCTGGGTGGGGGCGCCGGGGGGGTCGGGGGAGGGAGGGGGGGTGCGCGCGGGGCTGAGGCTGGGCGGGCCGGGGGGGCGCTCGCCGGGGGGGAGCAGTGTCGGGGGAGGGGGAGGGGCGGGGGGGGGGGGGTGGGGGGGCGCAGGGCCGGGGTGGGGGGGCGCCGGGGGCGGGGGAGCAGGGGCGGGGGAGCAGGGCCGGGGGGGGGGGGGGGGGGGCGCCGGGGCCGGGGGGCAGGGCGGGGGGGGGGGGGGGGGCGGGGGGAGCAGGGAGGGGGGGGGGGGGGGCGCCGGGGGCGGGGCGCAGGGCCGGGGGGGGGGGGGCGGGGGCGGGGGAGCAGGGGCGGAGGCGCAGGGCCGGGGGGGGGGCCGGGGGCGGGGGAGGGAGCAGAGCCGGGGGGGTGACGGTGGGGGGGGTTTGGGGTTGGGGGGGGGGCCTTCCGGCTGGCGGTGGGGGGGGGGGGGGGGTGAGGGCGCAGAGGGGGGAGGGGGTTGGTTTCGCCGGATAAAGGGGGGAAGATAGGAGGAGAAATCAGTGTTCTTAAAAAAAAAACAGGGTGAGACTTGTTTTTTTTTTAAGAGAGATTACATAGAGAAAAAATTCTTCCCTAAAAAAAAAAATTTACTTACCAAACACTTCTTTGTATCTGACTTCTCTATTTTTTAAAATTAGAAAAAAAAGAGGTAAAAAATTGTTCTCTTTCTATCTAAATTTTAAAATTAAGAAAAACTGTTTTATGATGTTTGGCAGGAAATATTAAAATTTAAATTGTTTGGGGGCCGGAGGGGGGAGGGTGCGGGGGGCAGGGGCGAGGGTGCTGCGGCCGGAGGGGGAAGGGCGCGGGCGCTGCGGCCGGAGGGGGGAGGGCGCGGGGGGCACGGGCGAGGGTGCCGGCGGCCGGGGGCAAGGGAGGGGGAGGAGGAGGGCGCTGGCCGGAGGAGGCGCGGAGGGGGGAGGGTGCGGGGGGCAGGGGCGAGGGTGCTGAGGCCGGAGGGGGAGGGCGCGGGCGCTGCGGCCGGAGGGGGGAGGGCGCGGGGGGCAGGGGCGAGGGCGCCGGCGGGGGAGTTAGAGAGAGGGGAAGGGCGCCGGGGGGGAAGAGGGGAAGGGCGCCGAGGGCAGAGGCGAGGGCGCCGGGGGGGAAGAGGGGAAGGGCGCCGGCGGGGGAGTTGGGGGGGGGTTGTGAGAGAGAGAGAAATAGTGTTTTTAAAATAAAAACAAGTGAGAACTTGTTTTTTTTTTAGAAGAGATTTACATAGGGTTAAAATTTTTCACTAAAAAAAAAAACTACTTACCAAACACCTCTTTGAACATGTCTTCTCTCTTTTTTAAATTTTAGAGAAAAAACAGGTAAAAAATTGTAACCAAACACCCTATTAGGGTTTCAATCGAGGGGGTCTAGGAGCAAATAGAATAGTAAGAAGAAGGGGGGGGGGGGGGGGGGGGGCAGGCTTAGGAAGAAGAACAAGAAGGAGGCAATAGGCCGATGGTGAGAGGGTTTGGGATTTCGATCAAGGGTAGCGGCGAGAGGGCCTGAGAGCGGAGTAAATGGAGGAGGAACAAGAAGACGGTTTTGATCGAGGGCGAGATGGTGTTGATCGAGGGAGTTAAAAGTGCTTTGTGAAAATGATCAGGGGTCGATTTTTCACTCCATGTTTTCTTTTTATTTTTTATTCAACATATTGCTATGCGAAGTAAAACACATGACAACTTTGGGGTCTATATTGCCATGATTGTCAAAACTAGGGTTATTCATTATTCGGGTTACCCCGAAAAACTGAACCGAATCGGCCGGTTCGATTCGGTTCGAGTTGAGAGACTGGTCAATTCAATTCGTTTTTTTTTTTAAACCGAATTGAACCGAACATATAATATAAATAAATATATATATATTTTTTCACAATTGAAACCATGGTGCAGTGGGTTAGTGTCTTCCATATATATGGGCAAGTGTTGGGTTCAGAACCCAACATTGCCTAAGTTTGTTTTTTTTTTCTATTTTGGTTCAAACTGAATCGACGATTTGGTTCGGTTTGTAATTATGTTCGCTTCGTTCGGTTCAGCTCAAAAATTAAGTTGAATCAGATCAAACCGAACCATGAACAGTCTCGGTCAAAACACCGCAGAAATATTCTATATTTTCCCACGCTTCATAAAAAAGTATAAGACTTAGATCGGTATATACCCACGCCATAAAAAATATAGGTAATTTACTTATGTAAACTAAAAATTGTAGGAATAAGCGGGCATATACCAAGCGTATGTAGAATTCGTGGCTATAGGCAAAGTTTCTTGTAGTGATGCTTGATCGGATAAGAAGTATAGGTTACACTTGAATTATATATATATATCTAACTTAAATCGTCAAAGTGAAATTTGGATTATCCGAATAAGTAAGGTCAGTTATGCGACCCTAACCATTTATCAAGATGGTCTTAAAACGCAATCTGTAATACCAAGATGTAGGATAAGAGTAGAATTAAGACATCCGATGGGGGAACTGTCTAGCTTATAAACGTCCGTCACTACAATAACGAGGACACATAAGAGTACTCCCCCCTTGTATGTGAGAATTGAGAAGACCAACACCCCGTAACCCAGTCTCCTCGCCTAAAGTCAACCGCCACTGCTTCCGACAGGCCATTCGTCCCAACCCCGACCCCCGACCCTGTACATACTCTTGAACTAATTGGTCGGTCGTCTTCTGCTGCTTCTTGTTCGTCTTCTTCCGGGAGGCGGCACCGCCATCCGGTTGCTCAATTGAGGAGGAGGTAAATCCGATCGTATCGCATATGATGCTGTATGTGTTTGCTTGCTTAATTAATGTTCCCGCTACGAATTAATCCTTGGTGATCGTGTTCTCCTCTAATTCGCCTCCGAGGAGGATTGTTGCTGTTCTTTTCTTTGGGGGAGCAGCTTTTCTCCGCCCTGTCTTGCTTTTTTATCGATCGTTTTGTTGCAGAAAACGTCTGTGATGAACAATAAGGTGATAATGTCGCATTGGTTAGCTCCGACTGGCTCTGTGATGACGATCGATCGTTTTTTTTTTCCTCTTTTTCCCTGTTTGTTTCTCAAAGATCCTGGAAAGGTTGAGGATGGCCATGGTTGCCGACCCGGATCATTGGCATCAGGTTCTCTTTTCCTCCTCTTTTCTGATTTTTGCAAAAACAACCCCCTTACAAGCTCATTTGTAGAATCAATTCTTTTATTTTTTTATTATACTAAATAATCTTCCCACATTAAGATAGTTGCGCAACAACAGAGCACCGGTGCGGTTATCATCTGTTAATATTCTATTATAATGGCTTATTCACACTATTTAATCTTTAAAAAGGTCAAAATTATATTTAATCTCTTATAAACTCTTTCTCATTTTTCACTTTGATGGCGTTAGCTTTTTTATGCTTGCGATAATCCCTAAAAACTAAAAAAAATAAATATGTCAGGCATTACACTTGATCATTAGCCACGAAGAACCAAAAGAACCCCAAACGGGCTCCTGTATCTCATTTGAACCCTTGAGTGAATGTGGTAGTAGCAAGTACAACATGGGGGATAACGGAAATTTTCTCATCATCCGCCTTCCTCCTCCATTAATGGAACCCTTGCATCGTCTGGAAGATGCCCTCCTGGCCTCTCCCATGCTCTGTGTACGAGGACCAATATTCTTGGAGTAAGGAGAATTGGATATCATCCCACGATTCCTTCCTCAAAGCCCCCAAAATCCCCCATCAAAATCCTTGAATTGAGAATTCCTTGGAGCTGAAGGAGCTTGCAGGTTGATGTACCTAACTAGAACTTAAGATTAGATGCTGTCTTAATTAAGATCAAGGTTAGCGCTAGCTACTATCCTCATTCCTCGCTATTAATTACATCTTTGCATCCTTTAACTTGCGCATCAGTAGACTTTCTTCTAGGGAACCTCCATGGTATCTACGTGACACAGGAACTTTCCAATCTTATCCACCTTTCCGTACGAAATATAAGTATTTATTTCTTAGCATAGATGAGTACATGCAGCTTTTCCCCGTACTCATGGTGCTCATAAATTGCAATATCTTTAGTCTTATTTAAATAGCCACATTTTCATTCATAACTCTCCTTAAAATAAATGGTTTATAGCTTGCATTGACATTTCTAGTAAGAGTAATGCTATGCGGAGCATAGTTTGACATGGAGGGGTCGTGCCCCTCCTCAGCACGTCATGTGAAGGGGTGCGGCCCCAGGTACATTTAATGCACCTTTTTTTTTTTTACCTTAAAATAATACACACAAATAGTATATTAGTACACACAAATAGTATATTAGTGCACACAAATAGTATAAGAATGCACACAAATAATTCTATTTGTGTGCATTCTTAAATTATTTGTTTGTATGTATTAATGTGCTATTTGTGTGCACTAATGTGCTATTTGTGTGCACTAATATATTATTTGTGTGTATTGTTTTAAGGTTAGAAAAAAAAAGTACATTAAATACACTTGGGGCTGCACCCCTCCACATGGCGTGCTATAGAGGGACACTGCCCCTCCACGTCAAGCTCATTTCTCTTTCTAGTAAGGAAAATAGTATAGTAACACCATTTGGTAACATATTAAAGTAACACACCAATCAAAGTACACCACAACATCATTATTTATGAGGTGTTTTTAACTTTTTTATTTCAGTTGCTGTATGACACGATTTTAATGATGATGTTACTAAATGAAGTTACCAAATAGTGTTACAAACTATTTCTCTTCTAGTAATAAGCAACATAGATAGCCAGCCACCTCGGCCCATCACCTTGCCACCTCAGCCCTGAAAAAGGGGGGGGGTGGGGGCTTTAAAAAGTCCCATCGACGGAAGCAAATAGATAGCCAGCAAAAAAAAAGGGGAGAGGAAGAAGCTTCTGGGAGGAGGCCTTTCTTGCGGCAGAAGAAAACAAGAAGAGAGGGAGAAGACGGGAAGAAGAGTTGTTCCAACAGGAGGGAGGAGGGGGTCCGGTCTTCTAGGAGCCTTTTCCTTTTTCTTTTCATCACTTTTTGTTTCTCTCTGTACCGTTCCTTGTTGAGTGAAGTGATAAGAGTGTGTTTTTACATATAATATTCCGATCTATGTGCATGCCTCCCTCTTCCCTTTCCCTGGATCTTTGGGTTTGTCCTTTTCTCTTTATTGTGCATTTACGAGGGTATGTCCGAAGGCCCAGAACCGGGCATATATATGCTTTTACTCTCACGTCGCCTGTGATTCCCCCCTTTTGATTTAATGTGTCCAACCCCTCTCTCTGCTCATTTATGTGCTGTTTCATCACTGTTAAGCAATGAGCGCCCCTTTCATATACCAGACTAGATGCTACCTTGTGTTTAGTCTAGTACGTAAAGGGTTGTCTAGCATTTAGCTGGATGTTCTATTTTTTTTTTAATCAATCCAAGATCTTTCCACTAGATGGTCCTTTTCTTTGTTGATTGGTTTATCCTGATTTTAAATTTCAAGAGGCCCTAGAACAGTAGCCCACCATCTCTTATGCTAATCTCTCATTCTTTCCATATGAGGTGCATTAGCCGCTCAATAGGCAAGCATCTAGTGCTGTTTCAAACACCGTTGAGACAGGATTTGCCCCCCCCCTCCCCCGGTTGACATTTTTATGAAGTATAGATTTGGCATAAAAAAAAAACCTGAATCGGTGCCTCCTTTTCTCCTCTATTTAAGTTCTAGAGGGGTGATTCGGTGGCCCTGCGCAGTGCCAGTGCAGTGCCACCGTATTATTCTTTCTCCCACCGTTTCAGCCTGTTCTGCTATTCTAGCACGATATCAACTTGATTCGGTGGCCCTGCGCAGTGCCACCGATTCACCCTTCTCTCAAACCGTGTCATATTTTCTTGCCATGTTTTGGTAATGAATTAGGCTAAAATTAACTCAGAGTTAACTCAAAACTAACTCAAAAAGTAGTTTGAAAATGTTACAAAGTTAACTCAAATAAATTAGACTAAAAATAAGTCAAATGTGAGTTAACTCATAATTTTCTAACCCACCTCCAAAGTTAGGTTGGAGTTAATCCGCTGAGTTAACTCCACTTTTACCCTTGCGGTACCCAGCATTAATGGCTACTTTTAGCCCCCCACCCCTTCCCATCACGAAATAGTCTGGGGTGCTACGTCTTCTCAGTCGGCCTTTTTCCATCAAAGAAATATCAAAAAAAAATGGATAGTTGATAGCAGACAACTTCCACTAACGGTATATAATGGTGGCCTGGAATATGCTAAGTATAATAGTAAGTTAATATTGACCGACATACTACTTCTATAATGTTTTCTAATAATGTCAACAATCTAAGTGTTAAGCATAATTATAATGTTACCAATAATCTAAATATTTTTCATAATGTTAACAAACATTTAAGGCAAAAGATTACGTAAATTTAACTATGAATAAAAATAGTAATTATGTGTGAATTTGTAGTTAATAACCAACGTAATTGTGTTATCCATAATTTAAGCTTAAATTTATTTATGATTAAAAATGCTAAGTATGTGTGAATTTACGGTTAATAATCAATGTAATTGTGTTATCCATAATTTAAGAAATATCTAACGTGAAAATTTTAACTGTTGAATATATTTGTGTTAAATATGAAAGTAGATAAGTAATCAAAATGTCATTTACAATTACTAATAATTGGAATTAAACATCTTACAATTAGATCATCATTACAATTAAACATATTACACTTAAGAATAATATCATACTAAAAATTATAATTAATACTGATTAACAATAAACATGTTCGATGTAATTACAAAATAAATGAAATTTGCTAAGTCAGTAATTAATAAGATTATTCTCCTTGTAAAATACTATAATAAGAAGCTTTGAAGACAATATAATATCATATGCCTATTAGCAATAAAGTATATCCACGAATGAAAAGAATTAAAAAAAAGATGGCCAAGGGCATAGTACAAGAGTATTCTAGACATTGCCCAAATGAAAGAGTGAATTAACTCACTTCTTATTAACAAAGTACTTTTAACAAAAGTAGGTTAACTCTCTTTAGTCATATGAGTTAACTCGCATACAAATAAACTGAAAAATAAGTTAACCTAGGCTAATTTTAGTCGAGTTAAAATTAATTTTAACTCAACCCATTTCTAAAGAGACCCTAAGAGTCCACCGTTCAGCTTGATTCGGTGGCCCTACGCAGTGCCACTGATTCAACTACCATACCCTCCTCATAAGGCGCATGTGATCCGGTGACCATCACAACCACCGATTCATGAGCATGCATTATGAAAGAGGTCAAACAGAAGATGATGTTTCGTTCCAATGTGATCTTTCGTCGCTTCTGCTCCGTCTCTCGGTCTCGGCATATATCGGTCCTCTCGTAGGTGTGCCTCGAGAACCGGTGCCGTATGCCATGGTGTTGATGCCTCCGGCACTCACACCGTTGTTGGTACCATCTCCATCGTGGTGGGCGGATGCCGTGCAAACCCCCCCAACATGTAAAATAAGGGGAGGTGCCGCCAGATTTTTCCCCCGCACTTTGAATCGGTGACTTTGTTTCCATGTGATCTTTTGCCTTGAATCAGTGGTGCTAATAAATTAATATAAATTCAAAAGAAAACTATAAAAATCGTCAGCCCGGCAGTAAACTGATCCGGTGACTCCCCTGGACAGTGACCCGATGGGTCTGCAGGCCGCCGAATCACCCTAATCGGGTGGGTATTCCGGCCACCGAATCCGCCTGATCATGTGACCTACACAGGCCATCGAATCAGTGAATCGGTGGCCCTGATGCAGTGCAACCGAATCAAATCTGTCACCATATCAAGGGTGCCACCGCATCAAGTTGCCACCGTATCAATCTGTGCACCACCGTTTCAACTCGGGGGCCACCATTTTGTCCCGTAAGTCACCGTTCAACCTTAAAAGGTTCCTTCCCTAAGATGTGCAATGATCCGGCAGCCCGATGAGCCAATGACCGTCCCGTTTACCTTAAGATTTGACACAAATTGTGTGTTTCGTCCACTTTCTTCGATGTTTTTTGAATATATTTCTGCCAACATGGCCGCCGGATGACTTGTATTATGACCCGGCGCCAAAGGCAAATATCACGTCGCCACCGGTGCGAACATTGTCCCGTTGGTGCCACCTTAGGTTTGTAGGTGGGCGTCCGTGGTCACCACCCCGACATACCGTGGGCAGAGGCGGTTGCCATTAGGTCGGATCACATGATATGACCGAGTCTCCGCCAATTTAATGGTTTGGATTTTCTCTCACCAGCCACGATTTTACTACATGCATGAATGGAGAAATGAGACGAATAAAAGCGGCGACATGACGAATATCGCTATCTCGACATGTCAAATACGCAAATAAATAAATGAAATGAATAACGAGAATAATAATAACAATAATGAGTGATAATAGTAATAATGATTAAACAAAAATTAAAAGGGAAATAACAAATGAAAATATCATTGGAAATTAAAGTGGCAAATAAACAAAGATGATGATAACTAAATAATAATAATAATGATAATAATAAAACCAAAAAAAAATCCACCATTTTCCACCAAATAAAAACCCCCAGTGGATCACCTCTCCACAGCCATGTTTTACCCAAGCTGGGTCGGTGGCCCATCGCCACCGATCCATCCCCATACACTCCACCGATTCACCATCTCTATATGAACTCGCAACAAATCACCTTTACCCAAACCCACACACACAACCAACCCCATTGATTCCCTCAAACACCAGAGTCCATTGTACATCGCCTCCCTCCCATTTAATCAATTAAAATAAAAAAGGGGGAATGAGACTAATGAGATAATAATTAATAAACATTTTTAAAAAACTAAAAGGAACAAACAACAATTTATAAAGAGAATTAATAAATCAAATCATCTAAAACAAACTTAAATGCTATAACTTTAAATTAAATTCAAAGAAAATGCAACATGTTAATTTTATATTTAAAAAGAACAAGAAAAGAAATTTCAAATCAAATGATAAAAAGACATGAATAATTTTAAATCAAATCTAACAACATAAGACAAATGCAACAAAAGAATGGCTTCAAAGCAAACTCAAAGTTTAAAAATCAAATAAAACAATCTAAAAACAAATCAAATTAAATAATTATGGTTTAAACTTTAACCTTGAATTAAATCCAAATAAAAATTTTAAATTCATATAAATTAAAGAGAAGCAAAATTAAAATGAAAAGAGATCTGAAATCAAATAAAATCTTACATCAAACCAAGCAACCAAAATCAAATCAAACCAAAAGACTAACAAATAATCGACAAAAGACAATTCCAAGGCAAATCAAACATGCTAAAAATATGAAAGAACAGAACAAAATCAAATCGAATAATATTGAATCAAACTCAACCCTTTTTATAACTCCAATAATTCCAAAGTGCATCAGGTGTTGTCTTTTGATCGTCTCATGTTAGGCGTAATCAATTTTATACCACTCTGCACTCTTTTTATCGGATGTTTCCAATACAGGCTACAAGACATTCTTATTCTGGCGATTAATCAAGAATTTTCTCTCTCAGAGAGATGTAATTAACGTCGTTACGCTTAGGCACTAAACGGGACTTGAATTTGTAATACGCAGTTATACACATGAGAACATGATAAATAATAATTTAAATATTAAAATAATTGTGATGGATCACAAAATCCATTTCCACATATGTGATTATATATATATATATGTATTTTTTTTAAGAAGATCCTCGGCTCTACGAACTAGAAGAGCCCACTCTTATTATTATTTTTTTTTTGGGTTAATAGTCCAGTGGCATCCACCACTAGACAACCCAGTGTTAGAATGTGGAGCCCGAACTCTGAAGCAGATCTCCATAAGGGGTCAGGTCGCGGTTCGACCTGCGCGGTCAGGTCGCGGGGGTCTCCGGGGGCAGCGCCCCTTGCGGGGGTCTCCGGGGGCAGCGCCCCCGGAAGCTAAATTTTGACTAAGTGTTGCAGGCGGACTCAGCATTCGACTGCCACAGCCGAAGTCAGAAATGAAGCAGTCGATTGAATGATTCGACTCATGTAGTCGAATGTCAGATGTGAATGATTCGACTCATGCAGTCGAATGTCAGCATGAAGGATTCGACTCATGCAGTCGAATGTCAAATGTGGTGGATTCGACTCATGCAGTCGAATGTCGTTCTGAGGCGATTCAGAGACAGGACCCTTTTGCCCTTGTGTGACTCGATTGTGGCGCCCTTTCCTCCTAGTATATAAAAGGGGGTTTTGTCCTCTTTGTGTATGTAAGAGTGTTTTCTTGCAGAAGAAGTATTGAAAGCTACTGTGGCCGTGGACGTAGGAAGGCTTCTTGCCTCCGAACCACGTAAAAATCTGGTGTTCCTGTGTTCTTCTTCCTACCTCCTTCTATCTCTCTCTGGTATCTACGAGTGGGTAGTGTGAGAGAGTTGTCGCTGGTCTGTGCAGCAGTGTTTGCCTCCCAACACCCAGCACCGCCCCAAGATCGAACCCGAGGCGTTGCTCTCCCCCGCACTCCATGTGTCCAACTCGCCTAGCGGTGGGGGACAACTAGAAGTGCCCACTCCACCAGTGCAATCACTTGGCACTGGTATATATATCAATAAATCGAAGATCATACATCATCCTCGGGGCATACCCTTGATATACATCAGTGATCAAAAGGGATCTAACAAAAATCTGATAGAGGGTGATTCTGATGTGTCCAATGTCAATGGGCCTCTACAAACAGCGGGCAGGGAGCTAGTATTATGAAAGATAAGGTTAGATCCCGAATCACAAGAGAAAGAAGCCAATGCATCAGCGACTTGATTTGCCTCCCTATAAACATATGCATGATAAGAGTATCATTCTCCATCATCTATGAAACAGCCTCCCTCCACCACCGCAAGCAATTCCGTGCCGGAGCGTAGTGCAAGGAAAAGGATTGAACAAGAACCCCCGAATCTGATTGGACATGAGAAACCGATTGGTCATACGTACTCCCGATCGAGCCAGCGTTAAACCATCGCACAATGCTCTCGTATGTCTCAGCCAACAAAGAGTTACCATGGCCATATATAATAAATGGAAAAAGCCAATTTAACCTGTCCCAGTGCATCCCGGATGCACCCTCCTCCTCAGCAAGGACCGGGGCTACCCTTACTAGCTTAGCACCATCAACATTTAAACATAACCCCGTCGCAGGAGCAGTCCATTTGACCAGCATGCATGCGGTTATATAATTGGCCTAGCTTTTTCACTTCTCTTTCCTCTTATATATGCAGGTCGCAAGTGGAGAAAGACATGGTGGGACTGCAGATTGAGCGAATACCCCGTGATGTATTCTTCAACATGTTCTCCAGACTACCAATAAAGTGCTTAGCACGTCTCCGCTGCGTATCCAAGTTCATAAATGGCATCATAAGCGATCCCCTATTCCAGAAACTCCACTTTGAGACGTCGGCACCGGAGGTGTATCCCCTAATCTTCACGTACCGGATTTGGCGGGAGAACATCATCAGTGTGAACCAAATGCAATTACAGGATCAAAAGCTCCAAGTAAGATTCACATCCATCGGCCACCTTCTTACGTCAGGTCCTCACGAGTTTGTGGGCACGTGCAATGGCTTGCTATGTTTTGCACCCTGCACCCCCGAAGAGCCACTCCTCATATGCAACCCTATCACAAGTGAGTATATTTCTCTATCCAAGCCTGCCGTCAACCCACTTGATCAGTCCTGCGCAACTACGTTTGGCTTTGGCTTCCAACCTTCCTCCAAAGAGCACAAGGTTGTTCGCATCTTAGCAGTGCCCGCAAACGGTCGAGACGAGGTCCCGGACTTCCACATTACGGCCGAGGTATACACTCTTGGAGCCGCTGCAGGTCTATGGAGAAAAGTCGAGAGTTTCCCTTACGCTCCCCAAGGGGGCCAAGTTTTCGCTCAGGGAGCTTTACATTGGAAGATCCATGGACAGCATAGACTCGAGCATGAGTCAGACCACATCATGTCTTTTGACCTGTCCACTGAAGAATTTAGCACCACACTGCATCCTTCCTTCGAGCATGAACTGAGCATTGTTGAACTGCGCGGCTCACTGTCTGCTATTACCTTTTCTTGGAGACAGATGACTGTGTGGGTGTCCAAGGACAGGCTTAATAATGAGTGGGACATGGAGTACTGCATCCCTCTAGGAGTGCCCCGCGGCCTGGACAGCAGGTTTCCCAGGTTGGTCTGCATGTGGGAGAGTGATGGGGTTTTGGTTACATGGCTCCAGGACAGGTTGTTCTCATGCATGGAAACGACTGGACGATTACATGTATACTGGGTGTCCGGATTTCCCACTTGGCTGGATTGGGATATGTGTTGTTCTTACAGGGCAACAATGTTTCCTCTCAAGACCTATTATGATGATCAACCGAAGGAGAGAGGCAATAATCTTCCTCCTCCTCGTTATATCGGTGACAGTGAACTCTACTCGGAGACCAGCGTCCATCAGGTCTGCACATGGACGCCAATCGGGAAACATGACGGACTCGTTCGTTGTTTTGTGAAGAACTCCCTGTTGCATGATTAGATGCCGTTATAATCTTCGCCTTCTGCCTTTTGCGATATCACTTACGCTGATATCTAGCTATAAGTGAGGGTAATCACGGCATCCATGCATGTATATATCCATTTGTCATAAATGTGGAGCTTGATTCTTCATGTCAAATGGAAATTAATTAGCAAGGGCATTTATAAGCTTGTAGTTGTTTAATTAAGTTAAAAGAATACTAGATATACTGTTCTTTATATTTATGGTTGTTTTGCAGTACATTATCATACCCAGTGCTACATGTGCTAGCTAAAATTAAGCACAATTCTGTGGATAACTGCAAAATTACGGGGAATATTTGCTGTTACCTAGCTTTATTTCCATATACTAATCATGATAAATCATCTTTTATAGGCTATTTTATTCTATATTTACGAAATGCATAAATTGTAATTTATTATTGTGAAGTTGAGAAAGAAGAACACATGAATTATGAGAGATTAGAAGATCTAACAACGGTTTTGAATTGGTCTAGGAATCTGAGATGGTATTTGTGGTTATGCTGATTTTAGAACACTTTTAACCAGGTTATAATGATGTTAGATATCTATATATCAGAGACCATCATAATATATGTGTGAAAAGCTTGAATAGTTGCAGTTTTCAGAATTTTGTTAATTGGCACGCTCTTTCATCTGGTTCTGATTTCCAGTCGAAAATTATCGAAAATCAAAATCAAGGTCTTGAAATTACTGATTTAAAAACTGAAGCATTAATACAGCTTCGGATAGTGCAGAAAATGACACTCCTCAAAACACGTGTTCTTTATAGTTAGTTTCGACCTACCAAATGCATTAATTAAGAACAATGATGATCAACATGAAAGTTTGTTAAATCAATTATCTTTCTGATGGTTCAAGTTTTCTTTAATATGCACTCTGAACAAAAAGTCATAGTACTTTGAATATTACTGTTAAATATCTAATACAGTAGGCTAAAGAGAACAAAATAATGGGCTTAATCAGATTTCATATAATCGGTTAATGGTCTAGGAACCTTGATTGGTTGGTTTTAATTGGCACGCGCCACAAGGCCCAGATTGTTAGAAGGCTAAATATATTGGACTTTGATCCATTTACACTACGTTAGTCGACTTAAAATTCTGAGATATTACAATGAGAGAAGATGGAGAGCAAGATGAGGGAACTGAAAGACTACTGAACCATGTCGATGATGGCGGATTCAACATCCATGGCAAGTTACTTGGGGTGGAAGGCTATGACAAAAGCAGCTTTCATCACCACGTCGTGTGTGGACATTGACGATGAATTAGGTCAAGCATTGCACATCAATTTTCTACTTGGTGATCGTTGAACGAAAGGTATGCAAGTGGCATGCCAACATCTACTCCAAAGACGTTAAATTGGGGGATGCAGCATAAGTGCCACTCTTGCGCGCGTCCATCAGCTCCATCATGGGGGTGGTGCGTAGATCACTAAAAAAAACATGGATATGTTAACGACTACTTAATCCCTGACAAAAGTATAAAAGCGTTAATATATCTGCATACATATGACAACAGTCAAAGTAGCCATTGACATATGGCCATATGTCGGGGGCTTTTATAGTCACTAGCATATGGCTAGTGTTACTGCTAGAGTAACGAGGTCGGCTCAGGCCGAGCGGCTTCCCAAGAGATGATGGCACGAAGCAGAAGATGTTGTCGAGCTCTGACCTGCAAGACCACCGAAGGACCTCGGTGGGAAAAGACTCCGACGATCAAGTCAGTTCGAGAGGTCGGAGCAAGAGAGTTTGTAGGCTAGAAGTTGCTTACTTTTTTCACGAGGGATGTCTCTCCCTTTTATAGAGGTTCTGTGGGCTAAAGTATGGGAAGTGAGTTGAGGGCGTGCCAACGAAACCACCCTGGATTCCCACAGTGATTGCGGGAATGGGTGGCAGATGCGGCTGGACTGGTCCAGAATACTTCGAGCCAGCGATCGTACACGGCCGGCAGTGGCGGCCTTCGAGACTTACCGTTACTAGACCTTTCCACTATAGTCGTGCCAGGATAGTTAACAGACGTGGCTCGCGATCTTCGGGTCAACATTATGGTCATGCGGGTCAACATTAGGAAAGTCCAGGCCAGCGCGTTATCATCGATGACTATGGTGGGACTCGGCTCGTCTAGAAGCTTGGCTCCATGCCTCACCTCGGTGGATAGTTTGGGGACAGCTCGGCGAACGTCGCTTCCTGGCCGAGTTCCCGAGGGTCGTTCCGCGCTACTGACCTACCAACCTCTACTCGGGGCGAGTCGCCTGGTTAAGCCAGCTCGTAACCTCGGTGGACGCTATCCAGATGGTGTGTTCTTTATTCAATCTGCTGAGGATTGACTCGTATCACTGGCCCCCCAGCTTTTATTCGGGGCATCGTGACAGGCCGAGGAAAAGATGTTAGGATTTGGCAGACAGATGTTGTCGTTCGTTCCCTCATCATGAGTCATGCATGCGCATCCATCTGCCAGGATCGTGAAAAGACGCAACGGCCACTGGAACGACGTGACCTCTGATGTTTCTGACACCTACCGAAATGGCGTGCCACCTCGACTTTCGGTCGCCATCATGGCGGCAGATTATGCGACGGGCGTTCCCATCGACGCCTCGACTCCCGATCCTCCCCACTTTGATTACAATCCGTGTTCGAAGCTTGCTGGCGTAAAGGGTGGCGACATGTGGGCCGATCGTGATGCTTCAACGCGGTGATGATCCACACCCGTTGTATCGGAGCGATCCTGGGACCCTACAAATAGCGCCATCGGAACTGAAAAGAGGCCCTACGCATGCGTGAGCTCCATCGTCTGAGGCAACTGACCTTCCGAGTCGCGGTGGACTGATCGAGTGCTTTCGTTTGAGGCGATTATTCCCTTTTTAGAGGTAAGTCATGGGCTCGCCCTCTGTATCCCAATCCTTTTCATTGCCTTCCACATCTTCTGCGGAGCATTCTCCTTCCGAAGGTGTCTCTAATCAACCCCCTTCTTCTCGCTCTGCTCCTGCCCCTTCTTCTTCTCGCTCTGCTCTTGCCCCAGTGGGCCCTTCTGATGCCTGGCCAGTGGATGAGGCGGACGAATTTGTCCCCATGGTGTCCCTTGGGACGTACGTGGCCAAGTCCACCTTGGCTCCTCGTCCGATGTGCGCAAAGCAGCCGACTCTGTGGCCGACGCTGCCACCGAGATCGAACGGATGACCCTCGAATGGATCATCGAACATCCAGGCTTAGCATTTCCCCCTGACTTCACCGTGTTTGCCTCGGGTAACCTCTGAGCTCACTACACGATGGAGAACGGGTTCTGCTTATATTCGGAGTTGGTCCGAGCCGGCTTCTGATACCTCCTTCACCCTTTTCTCTTTCATCTCCTTTTGTACCTGGGGGTCGCCCCTTCTCAATTGACCCCCAACTCCTGGAGGTCGGCTGCTAGTTTCCTGGCGGCATGCGCCATGGCCAAAGTTCGGCCGAGCATCCGCCTCTTCTTCTTTTGCTTCTCTCTCAAAGTCTCGGGAGATTGGTCGTATATATCAGCTCGAACGGGCCGCCACTTCCTCGGTCATTTCCCTTCCTCTATCCCTCATTGGAAGAGGAGTTTTTGTTTTATCCATAGCTCGGAAGAGTGGGACTTTCCTACTACCTGGTCGGCCATCAACCCCTAGACCGAGGCTTTTTGGCCCCCTGCCGATATGAGCGATGCCAAACTTTCGGACTTTGACTTGCTACAGGCGGTATCGAAGCCCAACCTACGTGAACCCTCTGCCGCTCTGTTCGAGTTGATCTGGCTGGCCGATAGAGGTCTGATGTCTTTAGGAATTTCTTCTTTATTCTCTTTCTTCGTCGTTGTTGATTGGCGTGACGGTGATTTCTTTTTCTGGAAGAAATGGCTGAGGAAGCTGACTACAAGGCCTTGGCCGCTCAGCACTTCGTCGCTGGGGGTAGCGGCCGGAAGAAGAGAATAGCTTAGGAGAAGTGGCCCACCGAGGAGGCCGATGTCCAGGTCGTGGACCCCGCAGCCCCCTCTTCTGCGACTGTCGTTCCTCTCGTGTCCACGGTTGTGACAGTGCCCAAGACCAAGGAGACTGTGGAGAGACCCGTGAAGCAAGCTTGGCCAACCGAGCCGCGATTGATTGAGGGTGGCACGTCGAGCGCTGCCTCACCGTCCCACCGCCCGATTGCTCCTTTGGCCCAACCGACGGGGCCGAGCCCCCTAAAATGGGGTTGATCATCTGCTCTGGCTAGTGCTATTTCCTGAGCCGCGTCGCTGAAAACCCTCGAGATCATCGACGAGGTGTTTCAGGGTCTACAACATCACTTAGGCCCTCTCGTGGCACTTCTCCATCGGACGGAGCAAATTCGGATGTCGGCCGAGGGTCGTGTGCACTCCTTGGAGAAGGAGTTCACCGACCTTGAGAAAAAAAAGCGCCGAGCTGAAGGACTCAGTTTCTGCTGAAGCTGCTCGAGCGAGCAAGTCAGAGGATCGGGCCGCCTCACTCACTCGGGGAGTGGACGAGCTCAAGACATCGTTGGCTGCAGAGAAGGTTGCACGGGGGGCAGAGAAGGCGGCTCGGGAGGTCGAGGTCAAGGCTCACGAGCAAACGAAGGCCGAAGTGGCTCAGCTCGTAGCTGACGAATGCTAGAAGGCCGTGGTCGAGTACAAGAAGTCCAATGCGCACCTCAACCAAATAACCGGCCTGTTCAGGGACAGGTACAAACACTGCCTGGAGGCGATCGCCACGGCCTTCCCCGAGCTGGACTTGACCAACGTGCAGCCCCCTGGCGCGGACGACGACGAGGCCGATGAGGAGGCCGAACCGACTGCGGTTGTGCAGTCTGACGCAAAGACCTCTACTCCGGCTCCTTCGACCGACCCCCACTAGCCCTTTTCTTTATCAAAGCTGCCACCGAGCTTCGATCGGTGAGATTTTGTAAGGTCTGCTTTTAGCTGTCGGGCCACTCACTTAATGCAGTCACTCTTTCTGTTCTCATTTATTCGTCAGTTTGAGGTAATCATGTCGCCGATGCAATCTGGTGTGAGTTTTGAGTGTGAAGCGATCTCGTTTATAGTGTCGAAGCGCCTCGTTAAGCTCGGAGTGCCAAGGAAACCATTAGGATATTTAGAGTGCCGAAGCAAACTCGTTAAAAATGTTAGAGTGTCGAAGCGACATCAGGGAATTTAGAGTGCCAAAGAAACCTCGTTAGGCTCGGAGTACCGAAACGATCTCCTCAAAGACGGTAGAGTGCCGAAGTGACCTCATTATGCTCGGAGTGATGAAGCAACCTCCTTAAAGACGGTAGAGTGCCGAAGTGACCTCCTCAAAGACGGTAGAGTGCTGAAGCGACCTCATTAAGCTCGGAGTGCCGAAGTGACCTCCTTAAAGACGGTAGAGTGCAGAAGCGACCTCGTTAAGCTCGAAGTGCCGAAGTGACCTCCTTAAAGATGGTAGAGTGCCGAAGCGACCTCGTTAAGCTCGGAGTGTCGAAGCAACCTCCTTAAAGACGGTAGAGTGCCGAAGCGACGTGCCCTCGTTAAGCTCGGAGTGCCGAAGCGACCTCCTTAAAGACGGTAGAGTGCCGAAGCGACCTCGTTAAGCTCGGAGTGCCGAAGCGACCTCCTTAAAGATGGTAGAGTGCCGAAGCGACCTCCTTAATCTCGGAGTGCCGAAGCGACCTCCTTGAAGACGGTAGAGTGCCGAAGCGACCTCGTTAAGCTCGGAGTGCTGAAGCGATCTCCTTAAAGATGGTAGAGTGCTGAAGCAACCTCGTTAAGCTCGGAGTGCCGAAGCGACCTCCTTGAAGATGATAGAGTGCCGAAGCAACCTCGTTAAGCTCGAAGTGCCGAAGCGACCTCCTTAAAGACGGTAGAGTGCCGAAGCGACCTCGTTAAACATTTATACTTTAAGGATAATAACATGGGAGGTGCTCGGCGTTCCATGTTCTTGGAACCACCGAGCCACTTAGGTCTGCCAAATGGTAGGCCCCCTGTCCGAGGTCTTCGATCACCTGATATGGGCCCTCCCAGATGGGGAATAGCTTCCCTCCAGCCGACTTGGGATTCGAGATGGTGACCTTCCGAAGGACGAGGCCACCCGCACTGATGTGACGAGGCCTAACAGTTCTGTCGAATCTTCACTCCATCTTACGCTGGTAGGCTTCAACTCTGGACACTGCCTTGTCTTGCCGTTCTTCGACTAGATCCATCTCGGCACACAACGAGCGATCATTGTCTTTACACTCAAACCCTAGAACTCTTTTTGAGGGTACGAGTTATTCCACTGGAGTCACTGCTTCTACGCTGAAGGCGAGCGCGAAGGGAGATTCTTGAGTGGCTTCCCGAGGCGTCGCTCGGCAGGCCCATAGCACGTGGGGTAGCTCCTCAGCCCACCGGCCCTTGTGGTCATCCAGCCTCCTTCTCAGTCCATCGAGAAGCGTCCGATTGGTCACCTCGGCCTGCCCAATAGATTGAGGATGTGCGACCGAGGTGAATCGATCGTCGATGCCGAACTCCGCGCAATTACGACGAAACCTGGCGTTGTCGAACTGCTTGCCGTTGTCAGTGATGATCATCCAGGGCAGCCAAAACCTGCAAATGAGGTTTTTCCAAATGAACCCCCATGCATTGGCGTCAGTTATTTTTGCCAAAGGCTCGGCTTCCACCCACTTGGTGAAGTAGTCGACCCCGGCGATGAGAAATTTCCGTTGCCCCGAGGCTGGTGGAAATGGGCCGAGGATGTCCATCCCCCATTGCACGAAAGGCCATGGGACCGTCAGTGGAGTGAGGCTCGCAGGTGGCTTTCGATCAACCTTGCCGAAGAGCTGGCATTGTTGGCATCTTCGGACGTGGCCCTCGGCATCCTTCAACATGGTCGGCCACCAGTAACCTTGTCGAGCTATTCTTCAGACCAGCGACTGTGGTCCTGTGTGGCTTCTGCACGTGCCTTCATGCACCTCGGCGAAGATCTCCTCGGCTTGCCTTCAGCCCACGCATCGCAGGTGCGGGAAGCTGAAGCCTTTCCTATAGATGTCACTGCCGATCAGAAAAAATCTTGGGGCTCGTCTTTTTACCTTTAGTGCCTCTGCTTTATTCTCCGGGAGCTGTCCGTCTCGGATGTACCCGATGATAGGGGTCATCCATGTCGGCTCAGCCTCGGTGCACATAACTTCCATAGACCCCACAGAGGGCTCACTGAGCTCCTCCACGAACATAGAGGACTCCTGATGATACTTCGAGGTGGCCGCATATTTAGACAGTGCGTCGGCTCGGGGAATTTTCAGCAGCTCCGCCGACTCGAAGTCACCCATCATCCTCAGAACCTCGATCATATATAGGGCGAGCTTCTCTTCCCTCGCTTCGAATTCCTTCAAGACTTGACTGACGACCAACTGGGAGTCGCTGTAGACTCGAACTTTTGTCGCTCCTAATGCTTTCGCCATTTTGAGCCCTGAGATCATAGCCTCATACTCAGCTACGTTATTCGAAGTGGTGAAGCCGAACTGGATTGTCTACCTTAAGACGAGGCCTTCAGGGGAGTGCAGGATGACCCCGGCCCCGCTACCTTGAGAGTTGGACACCCTGTCCACATAAATCTACCAGCATATGATGACCTCCTCTGGTTTAGGTGACCTTGTTGTACCTTCAGAAATGAAGTCGACGAGGGCTTGGGCTTTGATGGTGACCCGAGGCCTAAATGATATGTCGAACTCACCAAGCTCGATAGCCCACTTGGCCATCCTCCTCGAGGCCTTGGGTCGGCCGAACACTTGCTTGACGAGGGCGTCGGTGAGGACCACTATCTTGTGTGCTTGGAAATTGGTCGGAGTCGCCGAGCTGCCATCACCAGTGCGTACCCTGCCTTCTTGAGGTTGGAATAGCATTGTTCTGTTCCCCATAAGGCTTTGCTCGTATAGTACACTGGAAGGTGCTTCCGCTCCTCTTCTCGTACGAGCACCAAGCTGATTGAGTGAGTCGTGGCCGAGATGTATAGGAACAACTCCTCTCCTACAACGGGCTTACTCAGAGTAGGTACATTAGCTAGGTGAGCCTTGAGCTCGTCAAAAGCCTTTTGACACTTATCGCTCCACTCAAACCGCCCTTTCCGCAACACATCGAAGAATGTCTTGCATCTCTCGGCCGACTTGGACATGAACCTGCTCAGGGCGGTGATTCGGCCGTTAAGCCTCTGTACCTCTTTGACGGTCCTCGAAGTCATCATGTCCATGATGGCCTGCACCTTATCGGGGTTGACGTTCAGGCCTCGGCTCGAGACAAGGTAGCCGAGGAATTTCCCTGTGCGCACGCCGAAGATGCATTTTTCAGGGTTCAGCTTCTTCCCGCAGTGCCGCAGCACCTCGAAGGTCTCAGCTAGATCCCGAACATGGTCCTCAACTTGCTGGCTTTTCACTAACATGTCGTCGATGTATATCTCCATCGTCTTCCCGATCTGTTGCTCGAACATCATGTTCACGAGCCTCTGGTACGTTGCCCCTGCATTCTTCAGTCCGAAAGGCATCTGGGTGAAGCAGTACAAACCTTTTTCCATGGTGAAGGCAGTCTTCTCCTCATCTTCGGGGGCCATCCTGATCTGATGATATCTTGAGTATGCGCCGAGGAAGCTCAGGAGCTCGTGTCCCATCATAGAGTCGACGAGCTGGTCGATGCGAGGAAGAGGAAAGCTGTCCTTCGGGCACACCTTGTTCAGGTCGGTAAAGTCCACGCACTTGCACCACTTTCCATTCGCCTTTTTAACGAGGACGACGTTGGCCACCCACTCGGGGTAGAAGGCGTCCCGAACAGTTCCTGCACATAGGAATTTGGCTAGGTTGTTGTCTATCACCTCCTGCCGATCAGCCGACAGGGGCCGTTTCTTCAGCCGCACAGGCCGAACTCCGGGGTCCACGTTCATGTGGTGCTGAATAACCTTAGGGTCAATCTCTGGGATGTCATCTTCTACCATGTGAAGACGTCGCTGCTACCTTTGAGAAATTCTGCCAACTCTGCCTCCAACTCCTAGAGCTCGGCGCCGATCACCACTGATTTTTCCTCTGCAAACTCAACTTGCTTCGTCTGCTCGGCAAGCTCATGTCTCTCAACATTCTCATCATACACTGGCTCATACTCGGGAATGACTGGCTCCTTTACTTTTATTGAATTTACATAACACCAACAGGCTTCGGTTTGGTTTCCCACTACCTCACCTATCCCGCTCGGTGTCGAGAATTTCAACTTTTGATGGTAGGTTGAAGGGACTCCCCCTAACTTCCCTAGAAGTCCATGACCGAAGATAGCGTTGTAAGCTGACTTCACTTTCACCACAAGGAAGTCCGCTTCAACGGTTACAAGGCATGGTCAGGTCCCGTGGGTGACCTTTAACCTGATCGACCCCTCAGCGCTGACCGACGACCTGTTAAACCCGAAGAGAGGTGTGGCGACAGGTTTGAGGTCGGTGCTCAGGTTGGTCATTTTTACATAACAATCGTAGAAAAGGACATCTAGAGCTGCTCCATTATCGACCAGAATCCAGTGTACATCATACCCATCGATGTCCGCGTGAATGACCAACGCGTCATCATGGGGGAGGCTAAGGCCGACAATGTCTTCCTCAGAAAATGTTATAACACCCCAAACTCCGGGGGCCGAGCTCCCGGAGCTCGAACTAAGGGCTGACTCGTACGCCTTCGGCTTTCTCCCACTGTCTCCTCCCCCTGCCGAGCTTCCGGCCAAGACCAGCACCGCTCCTTTGCCCCCGCAAGCTCCACGCTCCTCAGGGGTACGCTCCTTCATTCGTCTGTTGACGACGTCTCTCCCGATGATGCCGCGCCGCAGCATCTCCGCAATCTCCACTTTAAGGCTCTGGCATTGGTCGGTGGTGTGTCCGTAGCCCTTGTGATACTCGCAGAAGAGGTTGGCCCCACGCCCTGACGGAGGCTTAGTCATCGGCTCAGGCCGTCGGAACTCAGGTAGCTTCTGTTGGCCCTTTTGGTACGGCAGCAAGCAAACCTAGAGGGGGGGTGAATAGGTTTTTCTGAAATCTGAAATAGAATCTTAAACACAGAAAATAACACTTGAAAGCTTGGTTAGTTCAGTGTGATAGAGAGTGCAGTGCGGAAGCAAATAAACAATCACACAAGGACACAGGAGATTTATCCTGGTTCGGCCCTTCCCACATGGAAGTCCTACGTCCAGTCCCCAAGCAAACTCTTGGGATTTCACTAACCAAGGGTACAGTCCCCCTTATGGACCTTACAACACCCTGGATCCCCCACCAGGTCTTCTTCTCTTTCCCGGGCAAGGAGGCAGCCCACTTCTTACAGGTCAAGAAGCCAACCTCCTGGAACAAACCCCAGTGCGGTTCTGCTAGACACAAACCCCTAGCTGGGTTATCAACTGTATACAGTCCTACAGCTGGACACAGATCTTTCTTAGAAAGATCAGACTGAGAGGCTTTACAAGATTAACACTTGTGCAAAGCTCACAGTCACAAACTCTCCCCAGATATACAATGAGCTCGGAGAGAAAACAGAAGAGAGAAAAGAAGGCTCGAATGCTTGAAAGCTTGGAAGCTTGAGAGCTTGAAATGCTTTGAATGCTTCTTCTTGGCTCAGGCTCTTTCTCTCTTTCTTGAGTGTGTGTGGAGTTGAGGTGTTTCTCACAGTTGTACACTCCTACAAAGATATTCAGGAAAAAAGGCTCATCTGTTCTTCAACAATGCTCCATCTTTTATATTGAGCAGCTTTAGAATAGATCCGTTGAAGAGATCTTCTAGTCGTTGCTGATCTTTCTCTTCATTTGTCTTAATCAGACTCTGGTGGTCTTCGAGATCTGTCAGCATAGAAGAGAGTGTTTAGCATAAACGAGTGTTTATGATAAACGATGCATGGTACTGTGCTTCTGCTGACATACTGAAAAATAGTAGGTCATATCTTTTTGACAAGATTATGAAATATGCATGCAGCTTTTTGTCAGAAGATATTTGACTTTTTATTTAAGCGCCAAGCATATTTGAAACATAAAGGCAATCTGTGTTTCAACAGAATCCATGAAGAAATCGTTATGAGCATGACTTATGAAATCGTTATTGTGAAGAGTCGTTGCTCATTTAAAAACAATCGATGTGAACAAATCGTTGTGAGAGCAAGTCGTTGCGCTCACTTATAGAATCGTTATGAGATCGACTTCTTAGAAAATCATTTCGGTCACTTAAGGAATCGTTATAGGAACGACTTCTTATCAAATCAATACGCTCAAAGAAGAAATCGTTATGGCCACTTATCAAATCGTTATGGCATCGACTTCTTAGCAAATCGTTGCGCTTACAGAAGAAATCGTTATGGCATCGATTTCTTAACAAATCGTTGCGGCGCTTGATACTTTGGCACTTTAAACAGAAATCGATGTATATGATTAAACATCGATTTTATCATTTTAGTGCGCCAAATATTGCATCAATGAAAGACTTAGATTTTGCTATGAGATTGATGCGACACAGATGAAACAAAATATTCATTATGTTATCATCATAAGTTTTGTTATCACCAAAATACAAGGACAGCCATAGAGTGTTCAACAATCTCCCCTTTTTGGTGATGACAAAATTTATGCGAATTTTCTGATAGGGATAATCATGAAACGCTTTAAATCATGAAAACATGCAGAATTAAATCTTGAAACATGCAGAGACATACAGAAATTCATAGTGCATACATACTCTCCCCCTTTTTGTCACTAACCAAAAAGGAAGGATCTTACCATGCATTTCTCTCCCCCTTAGAGAGAACTTCTTACCATAGAGGGGTTCAACAATGATTGACATAAATGAATAACTCCCCCTTAGTCTGTGCTCCCCCTGAGTGAGAGACTCCCACCTGAATGAAACTTGTAAATAATTATTAGTAATGAGACCAATTCAATTTTGTGACTACTCTTTCTTCAGATGTGATTTGAATGAAGAGTCTGCAGTCACTCCTGCCTTGAGCATCCTTGGTTTTTGATGCTCCAAGGCTAACCTGCAAAAAAAAAACTACTCAGAAGTAGGTACCCAAATTTTTTGGGTCCTTGATGATTAGATGCATAAAATAGCCTTTAGGTATCCAAACTAGGTGCTTAGTTGTGCAGGTGTTCACAGTGTGTCCTAGTTTATTGCAATGAGAGCAGCAATGATATAATTTGTTTTGCAGTTCTTATTGCCTTTGTGATGCATGATTTGAACATAATTTTTAGAAACCTTTTTCTTTGATAACGCTTGGTTGTTTCAGGTTCCTTTTTCTGAGGCATTTTGGTTTCTTTTACAAATTTTGGTAAAGGATATTTTCCTGAGTTTATTACTTGTTTTCCTTTTTCTGGAGGTGTATAACCAAGCCCTTGTTTGTCATTTCCAGATTTTGATCCTTTTAAGCATAGGGCTAGAGATGTTTTTCCTTTAGTTAATTTCCTAACTGATTCTTTTAAATAAAAATTTTTTTCAGTTAGAGTTTTCACTTTTTCTTCCAACTCTACTTTTTCATTATCCGTGCTCCTTAAATTTTCATTCAAAAGAGAATTATTATCTTACTATCCTTTAATTGTTTTTCTAGTTGCTCCAATCTGATTTAAGATCAGAATTAGTGTTTTCCAAACAAGTAAGGTTGCTCTTGAGATTTTTTAGTTCTTTTACAACAACCTTATGCTTATCATACAGTTCATTAAAGACTTCTTCTAAGTCTTCGGATTCTGACCCTGAATTTGTGCAAGAGTCAAAAGAAGGTTCGAGAGTACCTCATTTAGTCCCACCATGAGGGCTAGATTTACCTGCTCCTTTTCGGAATCTGAGCTTGATGATTCTGAGTTTGTGACCTCATCTTTTTCCAAGCAGCCGCCATGGCTCTTCTTTTGAATTTCTTGTGCTTCTTTTGGGTTTTTCTGGTTGACCAGTCTTCTTGAGTCTTGGACAATCTGGTCTTAGATGTCCAGGTTTTCTGCATTCATAGCATACTGGTTCTTTTTCTTTTCTGTCTTTCTTTTGAATCCTTTTCGATCCATTTTTCTTCTTCTTCAAAATTTTCTGAAGCTTGGACAATACTTCATCCATATTACAGTCTTCAGAATCTGCATCCTGGGAGCTAGAAGAAGAGGTGGAAGGAGCAGCTACAACTTTGAGAGCATTAGTACATTTCTTCTTAGATGAGCTTTCAGATAATCGCTCCATATTTATTTCATGTGCCATGAGAGAACCTATTAAATTATCAATTGATAATTTAGTTAAATCATGGGCCTCTTCAATAGCAGTTACTTAGGTGTCCATGAAATAGTTAAGGACCTAAGTATTTTTCTGACGGTTTCTTCATTAGAAAGAATTTTCCTAAGGAGTTTAATCCTGCTACTATAGTTGAAAAACGATTATACATAGTAGTAATGTTTTCGCTTGAAAGCATTTTAAATTGTTCGTATTGTGAAACAAGAAATCTATCCTAGTTTGTTTTACTCTATCTGTTCCTTCATAAGTTACCTGCAGTTTATCCCATATTTCTTTTGCAGATTTACATGCAGATACTCTACTGAATTCTTTTTTAGATAAAGCGCAACAAAGATAGTTTTTAGCTTTAAAGTTTAAGGATAGCTTAACCTTGTCTGTTGCTGTAATAGCTGAAGTACCTGGAATAGGAGTAATAACATAATCACCTACCTCAATTACCTGCCACAGATCAAAGTCTGTGCCTCGAATGAAGCATTCCATCCTCATCTTCCAATATTGGTAGTCTTCTCCATCAAAGAATGGAGGTCTGGTGACTGATTGGCCTTCAGCATATCCTTGAGCTGCCATGGATCTTTACTCTAAGATCGTTGGATCTTCGAATGATCAGAGACCCGCTCTGATACCACTTGTTGGCCCTTTTGGTACGGCAGCAAGCAAACCTAGAGGGGGGGTGAATAGGTTTTTCTGAAATCTGAAATAGAATCTTAACACAGAAAATACACTTGAAAGCTTGGTTAGTTTCAGTGTGATAGAGAGTGCAGTGCGGAAGCAAATAAACAATCACTCAAGGACACAGGAGATTTATCCTGGTTCGGCCCTTCCCACATGGAAGTCCTACGTCCAGTCCCCAAGCAAACTCTTGGGATTTCACTAACCAAGGGTACAGTCCCCCTTATGGACCTTACAACACCTGGATCCCCCACCAGGTCTTCTTCTCTTTCCCGGGCAAGGAGGCAGCCCACTTCTCTTACAGGTCAAGAAGCCAACCTCCTGGAACAAACCCCAGTGCGGTTCTGCTAGACACAAACCCCTAGCTGGGTTATCAACTGTATACAGTCCTACAGCTGGACACAGATCTTTCTTAGAAAGATCAGACTGAGAGGCTTTACAAGATTAACACTTGTGCAAAGCTCACAGTCACAAACTCTCCCCAGATATACAATGAGCTCGGAGAGAAAACAGAAGAGAGAAAAGAAGGCTCGAATGCTTGAAAGCTTGGAAGCTTGAGAGCTTGAAATGCTTTGAATGCTTCTTCTTGGCTCAGGCTCTTTCTCTCTTTCTTGAGTGTGTGTGGAGTTGAGGTGTTTCTCACAGTTGTACACTCCTACAAAGATATTCAGGAAAAAAGGCTCATCTGTTCTTCACAATGCTCCATCTTTTATATTGAGCAGCTTTAGAATAGATCCGTTGAAGAGATCTTTCTAGTCGTTGCTGATCTTTCTCTTCATTTGTCTTAATCAGACTCTGGTGGTCTTCGAGATCTGTCAGCATAGAAGAGAGTGTTTAGCATAAACGAGGGTTTATGATAAACGATGCATGGTACTGTGCTTCTGCTGACATACTGAAAATAGTAGGTCATATCTTTTTGACAAGATTCTGAAATATGCATGCAGCTTTTTGTCAGAAGATATTTGACTTTTTATTTAAGCGCCAGCATATTTGAAATATAAAGGCAATCTGTGTTTCAAGAATCCATGAAGAAATCGTTATGAGCATGACTTATGAAATCGTTATTGTGAAGAGTCGTTGCTCATTTAAAAACAAATCGATGTGAACAAATCGTTGTGAGAGCAAGTCGTTGCGCTCACTTATAGAATCGTTATGAGATCGACTTCTTAGAAAATCATTTCGGTCACTTAAGGAATCGTTATGGGAACGACTTCTTATCAACCATACGCTCAAGAAGAAATCGTTATGGCCACTTATCAAATCGTTATGGCATCGACTTCTTAGCAAATCGTTGCGCTTACAGAAGAAATCGTTATGGCATCAATTTCTTAACAAATTGTTGCGGCGCTTGATACTTTGGCACTTTAAACAGAAATCGATGTATATTGATTAAACATCGATTTTATCATTTTAGTGCGCCAAATATGCATCAATGAAAGACTTAGTTTTGCTATGAGATTGATGCGACACAGATGAAACAAAATATTCATTATGTTATCATCATAAGTTTTGTTATCACCAAAATACAAGGACAGCCATAGAGTTGTTCAACAGCTTCTTGATGACAGGCAAGATCTCGGACGAGAGTCTGCCGAAGTGGGGAAGATTGCGGATGTGGCAAGATTCATCTGGTCGGCGGCTCAAATCCGACCGTCTATCCCCACGTGTCGTGTGCTCTTCCCTCCTGGGCTTCTTCGACTCCGGTGTCTGCTTGAGGACCCTAGCTTGGAGGGGCGCCCGAGCTTGCCTGCTGCACCGAGGGTGGACTCCAATCTCACGTACTTTTGCATATGGGAGAGAAGGTCAGAGAGACTCACAGGCGGCTTCTTGGCGATGGAGGCTATGAACGGCGTGTTGGAGCAGATTCTTGTCAGGATGTTGACAGTCATCCGCATGTCGAGGTCGATCACCTTTATGATCTCGAGCTGGAACCTCTTGGCGTAGTCGCGGAAGAGCTCACACTCCTTCTACGTTACAAGCCACAGATCATCGGAGCACAGGGAATGCTACACGGTGTTGTAGAAGTGGTCCAGGAAGTGTTGTGCAAGGTCGGGGAAGCTATCACCGACCGTTGCTGGCAGGCCTTAACTACTGCAGCGCTAATCAAGAAGAGTCTAATGAAATGATCATAATACTAATACAAAAGGAGTCAAATCAAGACACCAATCATGATATTAGAAATTCTCTGCCTCATCATTCGTCCCTCTGTCACTCAAGCTGGTGGAGCAACTCTTTCAGTTTGTGATTGTTTGACTAGTGTGCTCATATACTCTCTCTACTACACATTTGCTCCCATTTGAAAAAATTTTGCGCCATCTTCTCTTTTTGAGAAAGTTGTATGCACATCTCCACCTGTTGTGCTCGCATCTGGCCGAACTCCTCTCTTGTGCTATCATCAATCTTCTTGTATCTTTAATTGAACTTCCATTAGTCTTTGTTGGTTGAAGAGCTAGATGCTCATGTCAACCCATACCGTGTGTTTGAGTATCTTTGCACTACCCACATAGCCAACATGGCCTACTCTGTCTTTTTCCATATATGAAATGAAGGCCTTCCCCACTGCAAGAGGGGTGTGGCTCTCGACATTAGTGTTTGAGGGGGGAGTCATCAGCTACGTTATGCTCTTCTATATCAATGCAGAGGAAAAAATATTTATTAATAACACAAATTTTGAATAAGAAAATATTCACGTAAAAATTAAATACATAAATAGTTACTTAACAATCGCATCATGCTCTCGTTATCTACCCAGCTTTCACTACCATCCGTAAGATCTTTGCATATACCCATCTTGAAAGATCAGACAATGCGAATCACACCCATACTGAGGGGACTATTGAAATTGAGTCAAAATAAGAAAGAGAAATAAAAACATATCGATATAAATGAAAAATATTATTAATAAATAGAATTTACAAAATCATCCTTCAATTGATAATGACTAGTCTTGCCTTGTCTATATGTCATGGACAGATGGGAGTGGTTCTGCCTATTATGTTTAACAATCCTCTAAAAAGAAAATAATACATATTTATTGGAAAATTTATATAAATATATAATTGTAAATAATTATAATCAAATATTTTTTATTATTACCTACTCATCTACGGGCTCCACATCCGCACATTGTTCGCCAGTTTGACGGATCAACATCTATCAAGAGGTAATCATATCATCCAAGGACTTGCCATCAAATACTGTCATATATACAAATTTCACGTCAATATGTGAACATAAGAAAAAAAAATAAACTACAGAGAAAGTAAACATTATGGAGCTTAGCATGTCCCTATGCATGGAATCTGTCAACTCCTAATGGTACCTCAGCTGCACAAGATCGTCAAATTGATTTAAAAATAGCTCTACAAATATCTATGATTCACTTTAAATATTATTAAATATCATCTCCTTGGTTGATACATGAAACTTAGAAAAATATTTTTGCTAGATCTATGATCCCATGCAACTTGTAAACATATCCGCTCTATCAGCCACATGTACCCTTGGATGAGCGAGACATTCCATTGCTCACCCCCACCCTACCTCCTCTCTATAATGCCTCTAGTGAGCCCCCAACGTCTAGAGCCCCTCTGCAAGTAGGTATAGATGATGGGCCTATTTAAATATGAATAATGAGGAAAATTATATTAAATTATGAAATAAGATATTACATAAATGAAGTGATCAAATTCACTACAAGAAATTGGAATATACCTACATCTCATTGTCATGGAGTTGTTTATCTGTAAGAGTAGTTCAAAGTATACTTACTATTTTGTGTTACTTTATTACTTTATTGAATTCCGTAAGCATAGTTCTATATACTCAAGAAAGTCATTATTACTTACATATGGTGTTACGGATTTGTTTTCATTAAGAGTAGTTCAATATTACTTACTATTTTAGTTACAATGTTGAAATATGCAAGAATAAAATTCTATATGCTAATGATTTTGTTGTCATGATTTATTATGTGTAAGATAGATTAACTATTTTGTACATTTTTTGTGTATAGATAAATAAATAGTAACAAAAGGATTAAGAGGATTTGGCACCATGGGAAATATAGGTTGGGTGCACTACAAGAAAAGAGACTACTATGGATGGGGTATTGGTGACGGTTCCAAAACATTTACGACGGCGGTTAAGTAGTCGTCCGCAAAAGTGTAGTATTGACGACGGCTTAAGGAAGCCTTCCTCACTAAACATTATTAGCGATGACTGATTATATGAACATCGCTAAAAATAAATTATTCGGGACGGCTACAAGAGCTATCGCTAAAAACATCATTCGGGACAACAATTATCATTCCCAATAAAGGTTATTAGTGACGGCTAAATGAAGCCGTCGTGAGTAAATTTATTCGCGATGGCTAAAATTCTTTGTTGCTAATAAAATTACTAGAGACTACTTTTGGCTCATCGGTAATAAATAATTATTAGGGACACTTAATTGAATCCGTCTCTAATAATTTTAGTAGTGACAGATAATTTGTTCGTCACTACTAACGATTATTAGGGACGGCTCTAACTGTCCCCGATAATTCATTATTAGGGACATTACAAGAAGTTGTCCCTAATATTAACATTAGCGACGGCTACTATGGGTCGTCACTAATACTCTTATTAGAGACGACTTTATCTGTCGCAAATAAATACTTATTAGGGACGGCTATAGGTGGTTGTTCTTAATAAGAGAATTGACCACAACTATGATAGTCGCCTTTAGTTTTTATTAGCAACTGACTACGTCCGTTGCTATTAAGTTTGGCAATGGTTTTTTAGTCGCCAAAGCATAAAAGCAACCATCGCCATTATTTAATAGCGACGGTGTGAAGTCGTCGCCAATAACCTAATTTTCTTAAAAATTTGTTAAAAATAATTTGCGTATAATTTTTTGTAATGTATGGTAATGTATGTTAAATTATAATAGAAGAAATAAAAGTAAAGAAAAACTTATTTTTCATATACACCCATCACCATGTTACCTTATATGTTTTGAGGAACATACTGACATTCATGTATGCATGTGTCGCTAAGTTTTGTTTATGTGTTGATACAAAAAAAATTTATATCACAAAGTATATTTCATTTCATATTTCAAGTTATTATTGTCATCTACTTTAATTAATTACATTATATATTGTAAAGTATTTATTTTCATTAATCATAATGAATATATAGCATTTTTGTATATTTAGCATGAATCATATAAATCATTAAGTATGTTTTTATTTTAAACTCTAAATGTTATGTCTTCTTGTAAATTAATCAGATTGTTTGGCACAATAAGTTATTTTATTCTTTAAATCAAAGCCTATTATATATTTATATTAAATTAATGATATTGAATTTAAAGTGAGAGGGAGATAAATATTATGTAATATGCATTAATGTAGTCACAAACATATAAAATAGTTTTATATTTATTTTTATCATTTATTATTCATAACCAATTAAATACTTTTTTCTTGTACTATTTAAAAATAAAAACTGTAATGACAAATCAATTAAAAAGGTGAGGTCGACCCCAGAAGAATTGTGGGGTCAACCCTATTTCACAGTGCCAAAAAACAACATAGAGGGGTCGACCCAAGAAGAAGTATGAGGTCGACCTCAAAACATAGAAGATCTGATTTCCTTCTGAGGTTAACCTCAGTTGAAACATGAGGTTGACCCCATTTCCTAGAGTTGAAATGGGGTTATGCAGGGTCGACCCATGAAGAAACATGGGGTCAACTCCATGACACATGATGATTTGAAAAGTGTTTTGAGATCCGATATCATTTGAAAAATGTCTGGTTGCTACACATAACGTCACCACTGGTTAGCCAACAAACTTGAGTGTTGTGATCAAACACTTAAATGGAAAGATTTAAATTATCCTTAAACAATATTGTATTACACTAAGATTATTAATATGCATGAAGATAGTGTAAGCAAGCACAAATCTATTCATAAATCATTTAACGTCTCCACCTTTTTGCCATCCAAAGACACAATAAACCATACAAGTATTATGTAAGGACACAATATACTAGTTCTTCCCCTTTTGTTATCATCAAAAGAGAAGTGCAGAGAGATTTAATCCAACTCAAAATGACGACAAACCATAGCGAGTGAAAATAAAGGATGAAGAGGTAAAAGGATGAGACTAAGGTGGTGGTTTGGTTGGCGAGAGAGTGAATCCCATAAGAAATTTCTAGCAACGGCCAAGTCTTGCAAGTTCTTCCGCATCTCATCATGATTTCCATGTATAACATCGTGTTGTTTGGCAATAGCTTGAAGAAGCATATCATTGCGGTCTTGTTGTCCTTGATAATAAAAACATCCGTTTGAAGCTCTTCAACATGACCTTTATAAGGATACAAACCGATTGTCCAAAGAGTCAAAATGAGCATTCATATTGGTAGTGAGCGTATCAAACAGATGAGTCAGCTGATCTATAGGAGGAGCAGGAGGTCTGGAGGAGCCTAGAGTAGACAGAGTGAATTCATCACCATCTTCATCAACTTGGAGGTCCTGTCCTTTGTAAGGAGACCGAGTACCTGTGCGAACAAAAGATCCATTTTGAATAGCCATCCTCATACGTGTGAGAGTACTCCCATCAATCACATCAAACATTGACAATCTTTTGGAATCTTCACCAGCAAAGCTGACTTTGAATTTCTTCAAGATGCGGGTAATAAGCATCCCAAAAGAAGATTACGCTTACACGTGCCTACTACATCCCGCATGGTGTTCAATGTGATATTTGGAACGTCCACAAGAGAGCCATCTAGAAACCCTTGAATTAAAAGGATATGATCATCGTGACTCATCCATGCTACCACTCCTTGGAATGAGAATAAAGTAAACAACCTTGTGAAGAAACGGATGGTAGGCCGGAAAAGAGTTGGCATTAACATGCTCAATAGTTGGTTTTCAATCTAGTTCCCAATACTCTTTCATAAGCATCCCGACGATTGTCTAACCGATCAACATATTTAACCCCATGCTTATATGGAATATGCATCACTTCCGAAAGCATCGAAACTCTAAGAGAGATATGGATCCCTTTCACATATTACTCAGTTCTTGTTATCATCTTCCCACAAATTCGCATAAAAGAGACTAACCAAATGAGGGTAAACCACTTCATTCATGGTCACATAATGTCCCCTTCCCAATGTCTCAAAGATGCATGCAAGATCTACCCCATTACTTTCAAAAAGGTCAAAATGAATCCTTTTTGCCAAAATGCACCTTCCTAGAGGATATATCGGTGGTGAAGAAATCAAATGCATTGGACTACGAAAAAGAGTACTGTCAAAGCTTCGACTGGGTGCTCCACTACTGCTCGAGATCTCTTGGAGGGAGTCTCACTAGCCACTGCCTTTCCTTGTCACCATGCGGGGGAGGAGCCATCTGATCGAAGGAAGCGTTTTGAGAAGAAGAAACAGGGGAAGAGGAAACATATGAGGAAGAAATATAGGAGGATGCACAAAGGAGAATAGTAGGAGGTCGGCTGCACTGAGGGAGGAACAGAAGGGGTTGACCGGCGCAAGGAAGAAGAGAAGAGAGGAGAAGGGAGATCGTGGCTGCAGTTGGAATGGGGAAGAAAGTAGGGGGAAGGTCGACCCTTTAAATCCCCTAGGGTTGCCGGGTCGACTCAACAAAAAGTGGGGTCGACCTCATTTATGAAGAGGTTGACCTCAGAAGTCTTCTGGGGTCGACCTCACTTCATGTAGAGGCAAATTACATGGAGTTTTCAGAAATAATGTCGGTCCGACTGAAGGCTAGGTCGACTCAAGGCTTCTCTAAAAAGAAAAAGAAGCACAAGGACTCTGGGTTTGTCAAAATTTGAGATGGGCAATTAATGTTAATTGCTTGTGAAGAAGGTGAAAATATCAGCACAGGTGAGAGTTCGCAGCACCGGCAGGACATCACCCGGATGGAGGCTTAGTTCTAGGATGTCGCGTTCAACAGCTGTCTCCCCATTTTGAGTAGCCTTCACCCTTGGGGTATGACCTTTAAGGGTTTGCATTCCCTTTTGTTTACTATACTTGTACTTGAGACAGACAGATAGACATGAAGTGGACTCTAGGTTTGTCAACATTTGAGATGGGTAAATTTTGAGTTACCTTCACCCTCAGGGTATGCCCCTTAAGGGTTTGTGTTCTCTTTTGTTTACTGTATTTGTACTTGAGACAGATAGATAGACATGTACTTGACGTGTGGTCACAGTTGTTTGTCTTCTTTGCTTACTTTGCTAGGTCTTTTCTAACCCTTCCGGGTCTACGGACTCGTGGGTGGTGGCCCAAGGGCCGAGTACTTGAGGGCTTCGGGTATCGCAATAAGTGATCTCTAATAAAGTGATGACGTAAATATACTCAGTGTGAGAATGTGACCGGGTTAGTTGAAATTAATATTCTTATTTATCTTCTTTCTTGTGAAGTATTTGTTGTGTCTCATTTCTTGAAACTTGTTTTCAAACAGACGTAGCAGGTCCACATGGTAGGAGTGTGTGACTACCGAAACTTATAAGCAATAATGTTATGATAGAGGGAGAGAGAGATCATATGGATACTTCAGGTTAGTCAATGTGTGGTCCAACGTTGTAGGAGTGTGTGACTGTCGAAAACTTGCGGCAATAAATACTAGAGAGAGAGAGAGAGAAGAGAGGGAGAGAGAGAGAGAGAGAGAGAGAGAGAGAGAGAGAGAGAGATCTTATGGATATATTCAGTGTCACTCAATGTCGCAGGTTGTGATGTAAGAAGATGTACCAAAAGAAGGATAAGCTCATTCCCCCACGATTTAATGTTTTAGAAGACATGTCATGAAAATGGTAAACAGTAAAGGATGATGTGCATGGGAACTGTATCTGGTAATAGACTATACCGAAGAAGATATCTTTGAATGCTTTCATGAGAAGGATATGCAACAGATAGCGGGATATTTGAAATACACATCTTTAACACAATTTGAATACTATTGCGTGCCATATTTATGATAACAAGATTCGTTTATAATATAGATTGTTCATAAAGGCAATCAATATAATTTAATTGCAACCACTATCATATGATTTCTGCAAAGATAATTGCTTGATAAGATGATCAAGCTATAAAGATAATTTATCTGAAATAGCAATAGATAATATAATGCCAATAGTTGTCTAAAGACAATCTATGTCTAAAGACAATCGATGTTTAAAGAAAATCGATAAATAAATACAATCATGTTTAAAGGCAATCAATGCTTAAAAGTAATCGATGTCTAAAGGCAATCGATGTCTAAAGGCATTTGATATTTAAAAGCAATCGATGTTTAAACGCAATCGATGTTTAAAGACAATCTATGTTTAAAGACAATCGATGGTAAAGGCAATCGATGTTTTAACACAATCGATGTTTAAAAGTGATCGATGTCTAAAGGCAATCGATGTTTAAAGATAGTCGATGTTTAAAGGCAATTGATGTTTAAAGACAATCGATGTTTTAAAGTAATCAATGTCTAAAGGCAATCGATGTTCTAAAGGCAATTGATGTTTTAAAGACAATCGATGTTTAATGGCAATCAATGTTTTAAGGCAATCGATAGATAAAGACAATTGATGTAAAAGGAATCGATGCGATACTGAGCAATAATCAATGTTATAACTATACAATCGATGCGAGTTTGTTCAGCAATCAATGTGATAATAAAATAGCAATTGATGTAGACTTAGAAAATTCATACGAAAATAACTTTTAATTAATTGAGTTTATGTAACAAACCACATCGTTCAAACCCATTAACACTATAACGAGCTTGACATGACTCCGTCTCCTGCGATCGGGCTGAAGCCTCGCAAGGGATATCAAACACATATGTCCGTGAAAATACAAAAGAACCACATTAAGCACATATACGATATTTGCTCATACATGTCCATAAGAAAAGTACATACCAGGTTCCTTACATAATCAACATAAACATACACACAACCCGGGCAAACTCCCAATGCTCCACAAGGATGAACTTTACTCTGCTGGTGGTGATGGCCTAACTCCACTATGAGGCTGGTCCGAACTACTGGAGGGACGTGAAGCCTCCTGCTCTCCCTCACCTGGAAGAAAAAGGGGTGAGCCTCACAAGTCATTGGCTCAGTAGGGTAACTGCCCCAAGCCGAGAAAACACAATTAATATTAAAGCTGTAAATCATGTAAACACCTAAGCATGATATTACAGTTACAAATAAATAAATAGCAACACACGTCGAGTGTAAAATCTAAAGAAAGGGTACGTCGAACACGAGTCACGAGCACTGGTTCATGACACCAGCCACAAACTCGGACAAACAACACAAGTACACCTCTCAGTCTCACAGCCACGGACGAAAGGTCTAGCTGCCGCTCCACCTCAACAAGACAAGGACTGTGGAGACAAACCACACCACACCTGCAAGCTACACAGCTGCAGGACCAAGCCTGACACCTTTAGGGGCTCCGGTCGAGAATCCTAAAGTGAGGCACTGGAACAAGACTAGCTAAGGACTAGTACGTCTACTGGTGTTCGTCCCTCAACCAAGAGCATGCTACAAATGGCCACACACCCACAAACACAAGCCATTGTCCCGTGTCGTCTTTCCCTCAGCCGGACGTACTACTCAAACACAAGAGTGAGGGTGTTAAGGAAGACGACACAAACCTCTACAGTACTATCGTACCAAGACAAGCCCTAAGCACCCGATGCTAGGGTAACTGACTGGAGAAGTAACTAGGAAGGCATAACACCTAACTCGTTATGCACACCAATCCACACAAGACACCTCGATATCAATCACAACGCGGGTCCACACAACCTATACAGATCCTACATTGCCTGGGTAATGCAGCCCAAGCAATGTGGAACACAAAACCTGACAAACTGGCCACAGCCTACCAGAGCTCATGTGGCCTCTTTCTTAATCGCGTCTAGAACAGACGCCGCCATCACACATTGAAAACACGTCCGACATGTAGGACGCCACTCAACTCCGAATCGCATCAGGTGTAAGCGATGCATTCCCAATAACTCGTCCACTGTACCGGACGCCTTTCAGAGCTCAGGAACACACCCCACCAACACCATCCGGAAATCACACCACCCAGTCCTATAGTCAAGTAAAGCTAGAAATTAACATGCAGATGGGTTCCTACACATGCTCACTACTATGCCTATGCAATTCCCACAAGTAACACCCCTAACCGTGCACCATACCTGTAACGCCCTCGAATTTTATCCTTTTATTTGATATCATGTATGGATTCGTGCTTGTGTGTAAATATCATGTGTGCATATGTGGGTAACTATGTACATATTAGCTAGGTATACTTACGTGTGATGTGCAAATTAATTGTAAATAGTGGATGATTGCATGGTTTAGTAGTGTGTATATTATACTATATGTATTGCATGCATATACATAGTGTACATAGGGTTTTCTGCATGGTTTAATGCTCTGGCCGAAGAGCAAATTGGCGTCAACATGGATGGACGTCCATGTTGAGTAAACGTCCATGTCGATGGATGCCAACTATGAGGTAAACGGCCATGGATGTGGATGTCTACTTCTCTGATTTTTGTGCGCAGCAGACCCGAAATTCTGGGTGGCCTTGCTCACCGATTGGGAGATGTCCCCAACAGCTCTCAGCCTTCATATCAGCCCTGCGTGAGACAGAAGGTCTCTCTTTATAAAAACAACCCCCTTTGCAACCTGCAAGAGCTCTCTTGGCTCTTTGCAAGGGAGAAGAAACCCTAGCTGAGAACAGGAGAAAAACTGACCTTTGTAAGCTTTGATCCGCGGTTTGAAGCTTCTCCCTGCAAGCTATTGCAACTGGAAGATAGTGTGGATGTAAGGGAAGGCTTCCCAAACTCGGACTGGTGGCTACTTCGACCTAGAACCCGAGGAAAGCTTTTTGTGGAGACTTCTTGGCACTGCCCAAGGAGAGCTTTATCACTATTTTCGTCCCTTTGGAGTTTTTTAGAAAGGCATGTAACTCATCCCCGTCGTCCATGTGTATGTCTAGTATGTCTTAGGTATTTTATGGGATTTATTTCATGTCCTGGAACCCCTACATTCACCAATCTTTGGAGTTCGGTCTGTGTTTTTGCACAGACAGGAACTTAAAAACAAGATCTCTTGCCGTTAAGATCTTGAGTTGGCGGCAGACGATGCTGCCATTAACCTCCTTGAACGGCCAGACTTTGTCGTTTAGTTCTTCAGGACAGAACAGTGAGCTGTTCTTCCTTATATATGATTATTTTTCAGATTTCTTCGCATGAGGATATACTGTAAATGTTATATGTTATGTAAAATAGATAAAGGAATGTGTTGTGGGATTTCTATGCATTTTTTGTAATTTGTATAAATTGCTAGATTTGTGTGAAATGCATGTGAGATAAAGATCTTGGATGGTAGCTTATGTTCACATGATGTTAAATCCAACCTTGACACTGTGCTTCTATGATAAACTGATTTATGAATGGCATGTGATGAGTATTTTAATTTCTGTAAAATCAATGTAGCTCAGAAAATATGAGAAATGTGTATGTGTGATCTGAAACCTGCAAACAACATGTGGTTAAAATTTCATGTGATTTGGGCAACGGTAGATGACATATTGAAATTTTCATGTAAAAGTGAGTGATTAAAACATGCTTATTAGGTTATGGATTGTTAATGAGTTTCCAACATGATTAGTGTAGATTCTTGAGTGTTTAACTCTATTAACAGTAGCATCATGTTAGGGAAACTGAACCATATGCCAAATGGTGAAATGTATGTTTATGTGGCCATTGGTGTGAACTATGTGTATAATAATCGAAAAATGTGTAAAATATGTCGTGTGTGACACTGCTTCCATAGAGGGCTATGGAACCGTACTATGGAAAAGTCCTTACGGAAAGTTCAATGTTTTTAGAATCCTTTGGGCATTAGGATGAAATCCTGGAGGTGGACAAGTACCACTGGTTAGGGTGGAGATTACTTCTCCCGGTCTGCGCAGTACCAGAGCCGTCACGTGTTGCCTAGGTGGCGTCTATGTGTTATGTGTTATGTGAATGTGTCCTTCTAGTGGGTGGTTTGGACTATGTGTCACGGCATCTAAATGTGATAATGTGAATGTGTATATGTGCAAATTGTGTAGTGTGAACATGTGTATATGTGAAATGTGTAAAAGTAACAATGTGAAGGTGTAAATGTGTAAACATGTGAACCCCTTGTGTTAGAATATGATTGTGATTTATGATATGAAAATGTTAGATTCATGTCAAAACAGCAACCTTAGTGTGTTTATAACAATGTTTTACTTGTGCAAAAATATGTAGAATCCATGTTAGGAGCATTTCCTTTTATGTGTGTGAAAATCCCATGCTAAATTGCTATCATGTTGTAGCTTAAATTGTGAATGTAGCTCTCATGTGGATAGATAAGTAGAAAGCATATGGTGGGTATTTTAATTTGGAATGACATAAACCATGTATCGGGCGTTGTGAGTTATGTAGAAATATCATGGCAGGTTGTTTCTTATCATTGTTTCAACCATGCTATATGTTTTGACTTAATGAAATAGAATGTAGGACTTACTTATAATGTATGCATGTATGATGTGAATGGAGTTTACTTGCTGAGTCTTTTAGACTCTCCCTTGCTTCGGCGTACAGGTTTAGCAGGTGACCCCACTCCTTTGGAGGAGACCGAGGAGAGCGACTCCAAGCGAGGAGAGTAGCTTTGTGGAGTCACCATAATTGTACTTACTTTCATAATATGTATTGAATTTATGTATTGGAACTCATGTATTATGGACAAACAATGTAATTTGAAATTTTTAGTTCATTTTGTGGACTTAGTTCTTAAATTGCTATATTGATCATGTATGTTTAAATGTGGATGATGAAATGAAAGACAGTGGTTCTTTTTCTCCCGCTACTCTATATTCATATTTGTGTACATCTCAATCATATGCGTTAGTGCTTGGGTAAATGTCCCACTGTGACGAGACTCACTATACCGATGTGGATTGGTATAATAGTACCGGTATAAGGAGGGTCGTCACAGAGATTGGTATCAGAGCGACTGGTTGAGATTGTACATAAATATACATAAGTCATCATCTCCATTACATGCTAAGTCTTTATAGAGTTGTCCACATGTGTAGAATTGATTAATAATGAATGAAAGATAGATAAGAAAGTGGTTAGGGACTAAATAACGTAGTTTTTAATGGTGAGTAAATTAATTGCAGCTTATGGCTTCACGCGGTAGACGTGGTGGTGTACCTACTCGCGATGGCGAGCAGAGGAGAGATGAGCCTAGGCATGAGGAGCAGACTGAGCAGCAGGCCCCGGCACCTCAGGGTCCTGTACTTCCCCCACCGCCACCTGTGGATTATGGAGTGTTCATGCAGGGTTTAGTGCAGGCCATGCAGACGCAGGCCCACACCCAGGCTGCACTCCAGGCTCAGATGGAGGCTCAGGCCCAGGTTCCAGTTCCCCAGGCTCAGGACCATGGTGGACCCTCCATCATGGAAAGATTCAAGAGGATGTTGCCACCCTCTTTTAAGGGGGAGAGCGACCCATTACTAGCTGAGAGCTGGATGAGGGAGATCGAGAAAATCTACCGGGCTGTTAGGTGTGCGGACGAGGACAAGGTCACTTTAGCCACCTATATCTACAGGAGAGAGATGATGTGTTGGTGGGCTTCCTTACTGCGTACCAGATTCGAGGACGGTGCTATTGATGTTGCTTGGGACGAGTTCGTGAGGCTCTTTCACGCCAAGTTCGTCCCCGAGCATATCCAGGATAGGATGGAGCAGGAGTTCCTTTCCTTGACTCAGGGCTCCAAGACTGTACTCGAGTACGAGGCCAGGTTTGCTGAGTTATCTAAGTATGCACCTCATATAGTAACTGATGAGCGCAGGAAGGCAAAGAAGATTGTGATGTGCCTTAAGCCATCACTGAGGACGAGGCTAGTAGCGTTTGATCATCGTACCTTGGACGAGGACCTTAGCGCTGCTTGTAGGCAGGAGGGTGAAATGAAGCAGTACCTCGAGGAGAAGAAAGCTTTGCAGAAGAGACCTGCGGCCCTTTTTCAACAGCAGGATAAGAAGAAGGCAGCATACCAGACCCCGCAGCATCCAGTGGCAGCCAGCAGTACTCAGGTACCTTCTCAACGTTCCCCTGGTATGAAGAAGGAGTGTCCCCATTGCGGGAAGACACACGGCGGTACGGAGTGTTGGATGGTAGCGGGAAAATGCTTAAAGTGCGGGAGCAGCGACCACAAGATCAAGGATTGTCCGAGACTTCAGCAGGGAGTCCAGCGCGGAGCGCCAACCCCAGTAGTGGTAGCAGCAGCCGCGCCAGCTACAGGAAGACCAGGAAGGCCTCGAGCCCAAGCTCGAGTCTTTACCCTAGCACGAGAGGACGCCGAGCAAGCGGAGCATGTCACCGAAGGTACGGTTTTACTTCTAGGTGTGCACGCTCGGGTTTTGTTCGATATGGGTGCCACTCACTCGTTCATTTCCGAGAGGTTCGCTAGGCAGTTAGCTCTAGAGTTAGGTGTAGAGTCTGAGGATTTAGAAGTCCCATTGTCTGTACACACACCCGCGGGTACGGTATCGACTGGGAAGTGTATTCCGTCGTTACCTGTGTGCATTGAGGATAGAGTCCTAGAAGGGTGTTTCTTCTTGCTAAAGATGAAGGACTTTGATGCTATTCTTGGTCTGGATTGGCTAGAGGAGCACTATGCGTTAGTAGATTGTCGTCGGAAGAGGATTGTTTTCCGCATTCCTGGTGAGGATAGTTCTCTCATCCCTTGCCAAGAAACTTGGCGGGAAAGTTGGTCATCTCTGCCATGAAGGCGATGCGCATGGTAAACAAGGTTGTGACGCTTTTCTTGCCAGCGTAGTAGTTGTACCCGAGTACCCGAGGTGAGTGAGTCACCTACTCAGAGAGAGATCGAGGTAGTGCAGGATTTTCCAGACGTCTTTCGATGATTTGTCTGATTGCCACCAGATAGAGAGATAGAGTTCACCATAGAGTTGCTTCCGGGCACCTCTCCTATCTCGATGGCTCCATATCGGATGGCACCTGCGGAGTTAGCCGAGTTAAGGAAGCAGTTGCAAGAATTGCTAGATAAGGGATTTATTCGCCCTAGTGTTTCCCCTTGGGGCGCACCTGTCTTATTCGTAAAGAAGAAGGATGGATCACTTAGGTTATGCATCGATTATAGAAAGTTAAACCAAGTGACAGTGAAGAACAGGTATCCCTTACCTCGTATTGATGATTTGTTTGACCAGCTGCAAAATGCATCAGTCTTTTCTAAGATCGATTTGCGATCTGGTTATCATCAGTTGAGGATCCGGAGCGAGGATGTGTCTAAGACGGCATTTAGATCCTGTTATGGACATTATGAGTTTTTGGTCCTTCCTTTCGGATTGACCAAGGCCCCTGTAGCATTCATGGATCTCATAAACAGGGTTTTTAGGCCGTACTTAGATAGCTTTGTTGTGGTATTTATTGATGATGTGTTGGTCTACTCGCCGGATGAGGCCACACGCCGTCAGCATTTGAGGGTAGTGTTAGAGGTTCTCCGTGAGCACAAGCTGTATGCAAAATTCAGCAAGTGCGATTTTTGGTTGCGTGAGGTTCATTTTCTTGGGCATGTTATCTCCGGTGCTGGTGTAGCAGTTGATCCAGCAAAGGTCCAGACAGTTATGGATTGGGAGACCCCTAAGACCCCTTCGGAGATTCATAGTTTTCTGGGTTTGGCTGGTTACTATCGGCGATTCATTGAGGGATTTTCATCCATCGCCGCCCCATTGACTCAGCTTACCAGAAAAGGGGTGAAGTTTGTGTGGTCCGAGACATGTGAGAGTAGCTTTCAATTATTGAAGGTTAAACTTACTTCCGCCCGGTATTGGTATTACCTAGTGGTGCTGAAGGTTTTGCCATTTATAAGGATGCATCTCGGATTGGCTTAGGCTGTGTGCTAATGCAGCAAGGAAGGGTAGTGGCGTATGCTTCTCGCCAATTGAAGGAGCATGAGCGTAACTATCCGACTCATGATTTGGAACTTGCGGCAGTGGTTCATACACTAAAGATCTGGAGGCACTATCTTTATGGTGTCAGATTTGAGGTGTTCACTAACCATAAGAGCTTGAAGTATCTCTTCTCCCAGAAGAAACTAAACCTACGGTAGAGGAGATGGATTGAGTTCCTCAAGGACTACGACTTCGATCTTCAATATCATCCAGGAAAGGCGAATGTCGTAGCGGATGCTCTTAGCAGGAGGAGGTCTTCGCTTCAACAGGATTGGAAGATGTTGGAGGATGCGGCGTGTTCGATGATTGAGTTAGAGCCCTTATGTTAGGCTTTTGTGGCTCAGTTGTCCCTTAGGTCTTTGGTGTTGGATGAGGTGATCGAGCAACAGAAAGCCGACCCTAGACTCCAAGAGTTAGTGGGCAAGGCAAGCATCACTCGTGATGAGGATGGTGTGATTAGATTCCACCACCGAGTATGTGTTCCTGACATTGTAGATGTCCGTGAGCATGTATTGGCAGAAGCTCATAGGTCGAGATTCTCTATTCATCCGGGTAACACCAAGATGTACCAGGATTTGAAGTGGTCCTTTTGGTGGTCTGGCATGAAGAGGGATGTAGCGGATTATGTATCTAGGTGTTTAGTATGCCAGCAAGTGAAGGCCGAGCGGCAGCGACCATCTGGCCTTATGCAGAAGATGGAGATCCCAGTATGGAAGTGGGAAGCTGTCCCTATGGATTTTGTTTCAAGTTTGCCTCGATCTAGACGGGGTAATGACTCGATTTGGGTAGTCGTAGATAGATTCTCGAAGAATGCACATTTCTTGCCTATGAAGAAGAAGCAGTCAGTAGAGAGCTTGGCTAGATTGTATGTCAGTAGCATTATTAGATTGCATGGTGTCCCGAAGTCGATCATTTCGGATCGAGATCCGAGATTTACTTCGAGGTTATGGAAGGGTCTTCGGGATGTTTTAGGTTCGGAGATGAAGCTCAGTTTGGCATTTCATCCACAGACAGATGGACAGTCTTAGAGGACTATCCAGACGCTCGAGGATATGTTGAGGGTGTGTGTGCTGGATTGGAAGGATGATTGGGAGTGCCATTTACCTCTAGTGGAGTTCGCATATAACAACAGCTTTCATGCGAGCATTGGTATGGCTCCATTTGAGGCATTGTATGGAAGGCCTTGCAGATCTCCTTTATGTTGGGAGGAGACCGGCGATAGGCAGTTGATCAGTCCGGAGTTAGTTCAGGAGACTTCGGATAAGATTCAGCTTATCAGGAAGAGACTTGTTGCGGCACAAGATATGCAGAAGAGCTACGCCGACAACAGGAGGAAGGATTTGGAGTTCGAGGTGGGTGAGCATGTCTTTTTGAAGATTTCACCTACTCGAGGTGACGTCAGGTTTGGCAGGCATAGCAAATTAAGTCCTAGATTCATTGGCCCGTATGAGATTCTCAGGCGTTTAGGTAGCATGGCTTACGAGCTAGCTTTGCCTCCGACTTTAGCTAGTGTTCATCCCGTTTTCCACATATCTATGCTCAGGAAGTATGTTCGAGATCCGTCTGATGTTATTAGTCACGAGCCAGTGGAGATCCTGCCAGATCTGTCGTATGTGGAGCAACTAGTGGCTATTCTTGACCAGAAGGTTCAACACCTCCGGAACAAGAGTATTACGTCAGTGAAGGTTCTATGGAGAAACTTCTCGCGAGAGGAGGCTACTTGGGAGCTTGAGGATGCGATGAGGAAGAAGTATCCTCATTTGTTTGAGTAGTGTTGTTTAAACTTCGAGGACGAAGTTTCCTTAAGGGGGAGAGGGTGTAAGGCCCTTGAATTTTGTCCTTTTATTTGATATCATGTATGGATTCATGCTTGTGCGTAAATATCATGTGCGTATATGTGGGTAACTATGTACATATTAGCTAGGTGTACTTACGTGTGCATGTGCAAATTAATTGTAAATAGTGGATGATTGCATGGTTTAGTAGTGTGTATATTATACTATATGGATTGCATGCATATACATAGTGTACATAGGGTTTTCTGCATGGTTTAATGCTCTGGCCGAAGAGAAAATTGGCGTCAACATGGATGGACGTCCATGTTGAGTAAACGTCCATGTCGATGGATGCCAACTATGAGGTAAACGACCATGGATGTTTACGTCTACTTCTCTGATTTTCTGTGCGCAGCAGACCCCAAAATTCCTAGTTGGGCTTGCTCACCGATTGGGGAGATGTCCCCAACGGCTCTCAGCCTTCACATCAGGCCCTGCGTGAGACAGAAGGTCTCTCTTTATAAAAACAACCCCCTTTGCAACCTGCAAGAGCTCTCTTGGCTCTTTGCAAGGAGAGAAAGAAACCCTAGTTGAGAACAGGAGAAAAATTGACCTTTGTAAGCTTTGATCCGGCGGTTTGAAGCTTCTCCCTGCAAGCTATTGCAATTGGAAGATAGTGTGGACGTAAGGGAAGGCTTCCCCAACCTCGGACTGGTGGCTACTTCGACCTAGAACCCGAGGGAAAGCTTTTGTGGAGACTTCTTGGCACTGCCCAAGGAGAGCTTCATCACCTATTTTCGTCCCTTTGGAGGTTTTTAGAAAGGCAAGTAACTCATCCCCGTCGTCCATGTGTATGTCTAGTAGGTCTTAGGCATTTTATGGGATTTATTTCATGTCCTGGAACCCCTACATTCACCAATCTTTAGAGTTCGATCTGTATTTTTACACAGATAGGAACTTAACGGCAAGATCTCTTGCTGTTAAGATCTTGAGTTGGCGGCAGACGATGTTTCCGTTAACCTCCTTGAACGGCCAGACTTTGCCGTTTAGTTCTTCAGGATAGAACAGTGAGCTGTTCTTCCTTATATATGATTATTTTTCGGATTTCTTGGCATGAGGATATACTGTAAATGTTATATGTTATGTAAAATAGATAAAGGAATGTGTTGTGGGATTTCTATGCATTTTTTTGTAATTTTTATAAATTGCTAGAATTATGTGAAATGCATGTGAGATAAAGATCTTGGATATGGTAGCTTACTGTTCACATGATCCATGTGTAATTGGATTTCCATAAAATTTCCACACGATGTGTATGTATGTCAGTCCTTATCCTAAAAATTTGAAAATTTTCCCATGATTATGAAATTTGTTATAATTTCTGTAATGGAAAATTTGGAGCATGTGTAGGTTGTTTTTAAATTTCAGTAAATTGTATGATGCTTGATAAATTCGGGGAAAATTCCTATGATAAGATGAATATGAGATGTAGGTTAGTGAACTGTTAAATCCAACCTTAACACTGTGCTTCTATGATAAACTGATTTATGAATGGCATGTGAATGAGTATTTTATTTTCTGTAAAATCAATGTAGCTCAGAAAAATATAAGAATGTGTATGTGTGAACTGAAACCTGCAAACAACATGTGGTTAAAATTTCGTGTGATTTGTGCAACAGTAGATGACATTGTGAAATTTTCATGTAAAAGTGAGTGATTAAAACATGCTGATTATGGTTATAGATTGTTAATGAGTTTCCAACATGATTAGTGTAGATTCTTGAGCGTTTAAACTCTATTAACAGTAGCATCATGTTAGGAAAAACTGAACCATATGCCAAATGGTGAAATGTAAGTTATGTGGCCAATTGTGTGAGAACTATGTGTATAATAAATCGAAAAATGTGTAAAATGTGCCGTGTGTGACACTGCTTCCATAGAGGGCTGTGAAAAAGTCCCCATGGGAAAGTTCAATGTGTTTAGAATCCTATGGGCATTAGGATGAAATCCTAGATGTGGACAAGTACCACTGGTTAGGGTGGAGATTACTTCTCCCGGTCTGCGCAGTACCAAGAGCCATCAATGTGCTGCCTAGGTGGCGTGTTAGACCCCAAATTTTATCCTCTTTTATGTATATATATATATATATATATATATATATATATATATATATATATAGGTGTATAAGATAATTCATTTAGAAATGAGCAATTAGCTGAGTTGGGAAGTACTATGAATACTAAGCATCTTAGACTTATAATATTTGAATAATATTATGCATGTATTTTCTAAATATTGAAGCATATCATGTGCTACTTATTTCCTGGACATTGTGTGTGAATATATGAAGTACATATGTATATACATATATGCATGTATATGTACGTTATCGTACGCACGTGATACTTGCCTATCCAATTTGATAAGGCCCTCGACTTACCTTTATTTGTTGTGCGTGTGGAATTGTGCTTGTGTGTAAATATCATGCATGCATATGTAGATATCTATGTACATATCAGCTAGGTGTACTTGTGAATGCATGTGTATGTTTAATTGTGAACGTTGCTCGATTTATATGTGTATATATGTATGTATATTATCTTATGCATATGATAATAGTATACCTAATTCTAAGCACCTGACATCTCGGTATACTTAAGTATGCATGTGTATGACTAGTGTAAACGATGTACTTATGCATGGTGTAGTTGATGTGTACATTGTGCTTAGTGCATTGCATGTACATGTAGGGTGCAAGTATGATTTTCTGCATTGTTTTGTTTTCTAGCCGTAGAGGAAGTTGGCGTCAACATGGGTTGACGCCCATGATGAGTAAACGTCCATGTCGATGGACGCCTACGCCTAAGTAAATGGCCAGTGATGTGGACGTTTACTTCTTTGGTTTTCTGTGCGCAGCAGGCCCAGGAATTCTGGGATGGTCTTCCTCCCTGGTTGGGGAGACGTTTCTTCAACATCCCATCCATCAGCCCTGTGCAATACCACAACCCTCACCCTATAAGCAACCCACTCTTGCAACCTGAAGGGTCCCCTTGGCCCATTGAAAAAGGAAACCCTAGCTATGGGAGAACAAGAGAAGACCTAGAGTTGGTGACCTTTGATCCGTCGACTGGAGGTGTAGACCAAGGAGCTACAACGTCTGGAGGACGGCCAATACATCCAAGAAGAGATCCCAGCTCCGAGGTGCCATCTACATCGACAGGAGAAGAGGGTCGAAAGAGTTTCTGAACACCTTTTTGGCAAGGCCGAGAAGGGCTTCATCAGCTTAATCCGATCCTTGTAGATTTATTTGAGAGGCAAGTAAACCTAGAACTTGATCCCACACATGTCCCCTTAAGTCCTAGTATTTTTGCGGATTTTTACTCGAGTCCTGGAACCCCCCATTCCCTCATCTTTGGAGTTCGGTCTGTGTGTCTGCACAGACATAAACTTAACGGCAAGAGATCTTGCCGTTAAGATCTCCTTCTGGCGGCAAACGGTGTTGTCGTTAACTCATGTGGACGGCCAGACCTTGCCGTCTAGTTCATCTAGACAGAACAGAAAACTGTTCTGCCCTATATGATTATTTTCCGTGATTTTGACGAATGAGGATATAATGTAAATGTAATGTGTTATGTTATATAGATAATAGAATGTGTTGTGGAAGTATGGTGAATTTATGTAAATAGTATAAATGGTTTCATGTATGAAATACATCTTGGATGAGATTTCGTTGTGTTAAAAATATTGTCTACATGATCCATAAGGAAATTTAATGTCCAAATTTGTCTAGACCATGTGTGCACCTGTCAGTCCATGTTCTGTAAAACTTTGAATTTTTCCTTAACCATGGAGTTTCTTTATGATTTTTATATCGAAATTAGAAATCATGTTTGAGGGTGTTTAAACTCTAGTAAATCGCATGATGTCCGATAAATTTAGGGAAAGTTTCCATGATGAGGTGAATGCTATATGCAGGTTAGTGAACTGTTAGATATGACCTTGATGTTGTAACCCCATGACAAATTGAGTTATGGGTGGCATGTAAATAAGTATTTTAATTCTTGCTAAAATTTTGTAATTTAGAAAAAAATGTGAGAAATCTGGACCCTGTAATCAGGGTGTGCACAAATTTTTGGGTGATTTAGATAACCGTAGAGCAGGTTATGAAATTTCCATGCGAAAATGAATCCTTAAAGCATGATATTATGATTTTGATTGATAATGTGTTTTCCCAACATGATTAGTGTAAATTTTCTGAATGTTTAATCTCTGTTGGTAGTATCATGATTAGGTTAACTGAAGCTAGGTATAATCGATCACTAGTGTATGTAAAGTGATTAAGTGATTTATGAAAAGTGTGTGCATAATGAGAGAAAAATGCGAATGAGTAAATGTGTAATAATTGGGCCAAGAATGACACTGCTACCGTAGGGGCCTCGAGAGCTTTACATAGAAAAGTCCCTATGGAAGGCTCTATGTGATATAAGTTTGTCCCAAGGGCATTGGGGAAAATCCGGAGGTGGACAAGTACCACTAGATAGGGTGGAGAGTGCTTCTCCCGGTCTACGCAGTTACCAAGACTCACCACTACATTGCCTAGGTGGTGAGTATGTGTTATGAGTATGTGTTATGAGTTATGTGACATAAGTTGTGTGATATGAGTATGTGACATGAGTTATGTGACATGGGCTATGTGACATAAGTCATGTGATATGAGTTTTGTGACATGAGTTATGAGTATGAGATGTTCGTTGTGTCCTCTATCGGTAGTTATGACTATGTGTCATGGCACCCTAAATTAGTGAAAGATGAGTAAGTGGATAATGATGTGCAAAAGTGACATGTGATGGCTACAAACGACATGATATATGATATGTGAAAAATGAAAGAGTAAGTAATGTGAGGTTCATGTGAAAGGTTGAGTAAAGGAAAAGTTAGTATTAACAAGAATGTGCTTGCATGTGAAAGCTAATATGTTAATGCAATATGTTTATGAAAATTTCATGTGTCGGTTACCTTCGTGGCAATATCATGTTTAACCTCATTGTAATTATCATGTTTAGCGTCATGTCATGTAAATTATTTCCATTCATGTGATGGAGCATGTAGATAAACATGTTTGACCATGTCATTCGTGTAATACGAACAATAAGTATGAGAAGCTACCTAATGAATGAGGGTGTGAAGAAATAAATCTTACTCCATGCAATTAGATTTAATTCATGTTAAAAACAACAAGTAAAGTATGGGTAGGAATGTACAAACATAAGTAAGGATGTTTAGATTCCATGCTAGGAGTGATGAGTAATTAGCATAGAGTTTCATGTTTAAATCGGTTGGATTTGTCAATCAATTTGGCTACATTCTAGACTTTACAATTCATGCTATGAACTATGAAACCATGCATGTGAGAATTAATTTACATTAAAACCAGCAAGTGAAATGCGAAATTCCACATGTAGAGTACATGTGAAAAGTAAATAGTCACCATGCTAGGTTGCTCATTTCCTTATGTCAACTTTCATGTTCTAATTGTAAAATTATTTCACGCAATGGATAAATGTGTGAATGAAAGTCTCATGTTACATGTAATTAGAAAGTATGTACAAGTGTATAGCATTAGCATCCATGATTTATAATAAACACGTGATAGAATAAAGCATGGTTAAATGATTCAAAATCGTGTTGATAGTTGAATGTGTGTTCCATGTGTATTCTTGTAATATGAATGATAGTGTGTATACTTTAGTGTTTAATAGCTTAAGGTGAATGTGGCATGTTTGAGTTTAAGTCTTTGTTTTACTTGCTGAGTGTTTGGACTCACCCTTGATTCGGCGTACAGGTGAGACAGGTGTTGCTACTTTGGAGGAAGGCATAGCGAAGGTCGATCTATTGGAGGAGTAGCTCGTGAGGGGTAGATTTTAGTCGTACTCTTCTTTCTCAGCTTGAACAATATGTTGTATGGACAATCATTTTGGACAATGTAATTTCATTATCATGTAACAATGTGGATGCTGTCAATTTATTTTGCTATATAGACTGTGGAATATGTGATGGTGATGATCTCAAGTTAAATTGTTTATTTTAAACTCTGCTGTAGTAAATTGCTATTCACGTACGTTTCAACCTATCGGCTAGCGTTGGGTTTTATCCCACTATAATGACGCCCTTTATACCGATGAGGATTGGTATAATCGTACCGGTATGAAGAGGGTCGTTACAGAGATTGGTATCAAAGCCCGAGGTTGAAATTGTACATGGATAGACCATCATCATCACCATATTGCAAAGTCTTTATAGGAAATTGTCCATATAGGTAGGAATTTATTAATGACGAAGGAGAATTTGTTAGGGAAGTAGCCAGGATTTAGTAATCTAAATTCTAACTAGATTATTTGTTTTGCAAGATATGGTGGGACGTGGTAGGCGTAGTGCTCAGTCTAGGAGGCATGAGCAGAACCGCAAGATAAAGAAGTTCGTGAGAGGGCTCAAGCCATCGGTAAGGGCTAGACTTCTGGAGCTTGACTCCCGTACCTTGGAGGAGACCCTTGGCTTGGCAACCGAGCGAGAGAATGAGGTGGAAGTGCATGGGGGAAAGAAGGAGGAACCACCTAAGCCATTCCAAAGGCAAAATAGGAAGATGAAGGAACTGATGGATGATCAGAAATCAACTGTGGCATCAGGCAGCGGGAAGCCGGAGTGTATCCATTGCGGGAAGCGTCATGGTGGAAATGTATGTTGGAGAGCGGAAGGGAAGTGTCTTAGATGTGGCAGCAAGGATCATAGGCTTAAGGAGTGTCCCAACCTGAAGACCAAGTTCATTCCAAGAAGTGTTTCATCAGCAGCCATAAAGGAGGGAGGATTAGCTGGAGATGACCTCGGTGAGGTCATTACAGGTACTCGATTCGATCTTCGAGGATGAAGATATTTTTCTAGAGGGGGAGGGTGTTAGACCCCGAATTTTATCCTCTTTTGTGTGTGTATATATATATATAGGTGTATAAGATAATTCATTTAGAAATGAGCAATTAGCTGAGTTGGGAAGTACTATGAATACTAAGCATCTTAGACTTAGAATATTTGAATAATATTATGCATGTATTTTCTAAATATTGAAGCATATCATGTGCTACTTATTTCATAGACATTGTGTGTGAATATATGAAGTACATATGTATATACATATATGCATGTATATGTACGTTATCGTACGCACGTGATATTTGCCTATCCAATTTGATAAGGCCCTCGACTTATCTTTATTTGTTGTGCGTGTGGAATTGTGCTTGTGTGTAAATATCATGCATGCATATGTAGATATCTATGTACATATCAGCTAGGTGTACTTGTGAATGCATGTGTTTGTTTAATTGTGAACGTTGCTCGATTTATATGTGTATATATGTATGTATATTATCTTATGCATATGATAATAGTATACCTAATTCTAAGCACCTGACATCTCGGTATACTTAAGTATGCATGTGTATGATTAGTGTAAACGATGTACTTATGAATGGTGTAGTTGATGTGTACATTGTGCTTAGTGCATTGCATGTACATGTAGGGTGCAAGTATGATTTTCTGCATTGTTTTGTTTTCTGGCCATAGAGGAAGTTGGCGTCAACATGGGTGGACGCCCATGATGAGTAAACGTCCATGTCGATGGATGCCTACGCCTAAGTAAATGGCCAGTGATGTGGACGTTTACTTCTCTGGTTTTCTGTGCGCAGCAGGCCCAGGAATTCCGGGATGGTCTTCCTCCTTGGTTGGGGAGACATTTCTTCAACGTCCCATCCATCAGCCCTGCGCAATACCTCAACCCTCACCCTATAAGCAACCCACTCTTGCAACCTGAAGGGTCCCCTTGGCCCTTTGAAAAAGGAAACCCTAGCTATGGGAGAACAAGAGAAGACTTGGAGTTGGTGACCTTTGATCTGTCGACTGGAGGTGCAGACCAAGGAGCTACAACGTCTGGAGGACGGCCAATACATCCAAGAAGAGATCCCAGCTCCGAGGTGCCATCTACATCGACAGGAGAAGAGGATCGAAAGAGTTTCTGAACACCTTTTGGCAAGGCCGAGAAGGGGTTCATCAGCTTAATCCGATCCTTGTAGATTTATTTGAGAGGCAAGTAAACCTAGAACTCGTCTCCAGTGGCTGGATGATGCTCCTACAATTTACAATAGAGAATCCTTGAACCGTGCTAATGCTCACCTGAAGTATGCCCAGCGTTGTGAGGAAATGTTCTGGTCTCAAAAAGCTCGTCTCCAGTGGCTGGATGATGGGACAAGAATACTAAATTTTTCCATTCAATTGTCCAAAGTAACAGACGCCGTAATTACTTATCCGGACTCAAGATTGATGGCTCCAATATTTTGTGTGACGATCAGGCAGTATTGAGAGATGCTGCTGCTCGCTACTTTGAAAGTCTCCTTTCTTCAGGTGATTATGTGATTGATAATAATCTGTTGGAGGTTATTCCTACCTCAATCTCTGCTGCTCAGAACGATCATATCTGCTGCCCCCCTTCTCTTGAAGAGGTGAAAAACACTGTTTGGTCTATGAATGGAAATGGCGCCCCTGGTCCTGATGGATTCTCTGGTATTTTCTGCACCTCCTGCTGGGATACTATCGCCCATGATGTCTATGAAGTTGTGAAAGGTTTTTTTAATGGGTTCCCTCTGCCTCGTGGCATTACTTCCACCGTCATTGCCCTCATCCCCAAGGTGGGAAACCCCAGCTCTTTTGCAGATTTCAGGCCCATAAGCTTGTGTAATTTCTGCCATAAAATCATCTCTAAGATTCTTTGCACCCGTCTCACTGATATCCTCCCTCATATTATCTCTGAAGAGCAAGGTGCATTCATCAAAGGTCGGTCAATTACTGACAATATTTCCCTCTCTAGAAACCTTTTTAAAAATCTAAGTCGAAAAGTTAGGGGGCATAATGTTATCTTCAAACTAGACATGATGAAGGCTTATGACCGGGTTGAATGGGAATTTCTTTTCAATGTTCTGCGTCATTTTGGCTTCTGCAACAAATTCATTTCTTACGTGGGAATGTTGATCTCTAACTGCTGGTTTTCGGTTCTGGTTAATGGTCATCAAGCTGGTTATTTCAAGTCAGCCAGGGGTTTATGTCAAGGCGATCCTTTAGCTCCGATGCTCTTCATTATTATGGAAGAGGTCCTCAGCAGAGGGCTGCATCACCTATTATCATCCGGCACTATAAAGCCTTTTGCAGGACCTCGCATTTGTCCTCCTATATCTCATCTTTTATATGCGGATGACACCCTCATCTTCACTAATGGTCATGCCAACAATGTTAAAAGGCTTCTTCAGTTCATTAAATCTTATGAGATATCTTCGGGTCAGCTTACTAATAGCCGCAAAAGCCATTTTATTATATCCAAAAAAGCTCCTACTTCTCTTGCTTTTAGCATCAAAGCTATCACTGGCTTTCAGAAGCAACATAAGTCATTAACTTATCTGGGTATTCCGCTGAAAGAAGGCAGGCTTAAGATTTCAGACTTCAAGTATCTGTTCGAGAAGATCAACAAAAAACTCAATACTTGGAAGTCAATGTTCTTGTCCCAGGCCGGCAGAGTCACTCTTATCAATTCGGTGTTGTCTTCTATCCCCATCTATATTGCTTCTGCTCTGGTTCTCCCTAAAGGTGTCATTAGAATATTGGACAAAGCCTGTGCTTCTTTCTTTTGGAGTGGTCTTGATGGGATCAAAAGGCGCCACTGGCTACCTTGGAAGGATGTTCAGTGCCCCATTACTGAAGGGGGACTCGGTATTCGTAGTTTATGGCATGTCCAGTTATCCATGGCCACTAAGCATCTTTGGAACATCTATCATGGTTCTTCTATCTGGACTCGTTATGCCCGTCTGCTCTCACACCCTACTTATGGTCTCCCGAAGAATGTTTTCGTTATTGCTAAAGGTACTATTGTTGATAGCTCCAGATGGATCTTGGGAAGAGGCGACTCGGTGGATTTCTTTCATGATCTTTGGACGCGGAGCTCTCCTCTTCGTTTCATGCTTGCTGACCCGGATGATGCCCCTCATGTCTCAGTCAAGGAGATGTTGCAAAATCGCTCTCAGCCTGCCTGGTTGCTGGTTCCTCATATGCAAAAGCTGTCCAGTATTCATCTTTCGGAAGACTAGGATACTTGCATCTGGACCCACTCAGCTGATGGTCTTTTCAATACTAGATCGGCCTATGACATCCTGCGCCCTCGGGGCATTCACAGACCTGCTTTGGCAAAGATTTGGCACCGCCTCTTCCTTCGGAAAGCGTCTATGTTTTGCTGGAAAGTCATCCACAGGGTGATCCCGGTTGATTCCAGAATTTCTGATCATGGTGTTTGTCTCCCTTCCAGATGTTCTTGCTGTAGGACTGGTCACTGTGAAGATATTGATCATCTGTTCATTAACAGTGACATCGCTGCTGCTCTATGGCGTTGGTTTTCTCCGATTTTGCATCCGCCAAACAGTAACAATGAACACTTTACCTCCTGGTGCTGGAGAATCATTCAGGGATCTAATCTTCGGTCTCCTTTTGGTTTTGTCACCTTATATGGTATGCTCCTCATTACTTGGGAGATCTGGAAGGAAAGATGCAAGCGGCGTTATGATAGCAAATTCACTCCCATTAAGACCATTATTGACCAAATCTCCCTTCAGATCTCTCATGCTATCCACCAGCCTGTGTTTAAAACCGCTCCATCTAAAAACCAGCTCAGTGTGTTGCTGTCTCTCGGATATAAACCTTCTATTAAAAGTATAAAGATCAAACTGGTTCGGTGGATTCCTCCAGTCTATGGCCTTTGTCTCAACGTTGATGGTGCTTCAAAAGGGAATCCTGGGCTTAGTGGTGGCGGCGGGTGTATTAGAGACTCCAATGGTAATATATGTTTGGCTTTTGCTTTTCATTATGGTTTCGGGAACAGTCTCCAAGCTGAAGTGAGAGCTCTTCATGATGGTCTAATCTTAGCTAATGAGTTTGGTATCAGCATCAACCAGATCTACTCTGATTCTGCTTTTCTAGTCCAGTCCTTCACCAACAATTCCTCACCTTCTTGGGAGTGTGCTAGATGGTGGCGCCCAGCATATGACACCTTGCGCTCCCTTCACACTAGTTGCTGCCACGTTTTCCGGGAAGCCAACAAGGTGGCGGGTGCCCTTGCTTCATATGCTACTTCTAACCACAGCAACAAGATATTTACTACTTTCTCTTCGCTGCCCCTGGCTTGTAGGGGTCCAGCCACTCTTGATAAAACTGGCCTGCCTTATGTTCGGCTTGGCTAGCCTGTCCATGTAGGGGTTCTCCCCGCTTGTACTTCCTGTCTTATTACTCATATAATATTTCGGCCCATGTAACTACTGGTGGAGTGGGAACATTCTCCCCCTCTGGGGGAGGGTGCACTCTCCTAGCCTTAGGTTACCTGAGGACCGCTTCTGCTTAAAAAAAAAAAAGTAAACCTAGAACTTGATCTCACACATGTCCCCTTAAGTCCCAGTATTTTTGCGGATTTTTCCTCGAGTCCTGGAACCCCCCATTCCCTCATCTTTGGAGTTCGGTCTGTGTGTCTGCACAGACATAAACTTAACGGCAAGAGATCTTGCCGTTAAGATCTTCGTCTGGCGGCAAACGGTGTTGTCGTTAACTCATGTGGACGGCCAGACCTTGCCGTCTAGTTCATCTAGACAGAACAGAAAACTGTTCTGCCCTATATGATTATTTTCCGTGATTTTGACGAATGAGGATATAATGTAAATGTAATGTGTTATGTTATATAGATAATAGAATGTGTTGTGGAAGTAGGGTGAATTTATGTAATAGTATAAATGGTTTCATGTATGAAATACATCTTGGATGAGATTTCGTTGTGTTAAAAATTTTGTCTACATGATCCATGAGGAAATTTAATGTCCAAATTTGTCTAGACCATTTGTGTACCTGTCAGTCCATGTTCTGTAAAACTTGGAATTTTTCCTTGACCATGGAGTTTCTTTATGATTTTTATATCGAAATTAGAAATCATGTTTGAGGGTGTTTAAACTCTAGTAAATCGCATGATGTCCGATAAATTTAGGGAAAGTTTCCATGATGAGGTGAATGCTATATGCAGGTTAGTGAACTATTAGATATGACCTTGATGTTGTAACCCCATGACAAATTGAGTTATGGGTGGCATGTAAATAAGTATTTTAATTCTTGCTAAAATTTTGTAATTTAGAAAAAAAATTGAGAATTCGCATGAGAAATCTGGACCCTGTAATCAGGGTGTGCACAAATTTTTGGGTGATTTAGATAACCATAGAGTAGGTTATGAAATTTCCATGCAAAAATGAATCCTTAAAGCATGATATTATGATTTTGATTGATGATGTGTTTTCCCAACATGATTAGTGTAAATTTTCTGAATGTTTAAACTCTATTGGTAGTATCATGATTAGGTTAACTGAAGCTAAGTATAATCGATCAATAGTGTATTTAAAGTGATTAAGTGATTTATGAAAAGTGTGTGCATAATGAGAGAAAAATGCGAATGAGTAAATGTGTAATAATTGGGCCAAGAATGACACTGCTACCCTAGGGGCCTCGAGAGTTGTACATAGAAAAGTCCCTATGGAAGGCTCTATGTGATATAAGTTTGTCCCAAGGGCATTGGGGAAAACCCGGAGGTGGACAAGTACCACTAGACAGGGTGGAGAGTGCTTCTCCCGGTCTACGCAGTTACCAAGATTCACCACTACATTGCCTAGGTGGTGAGCATGTGTTATGAGTATGTGTTATGAGTTATGTGACATAAGTTATGTGATATGAGTATGTGACATGAGTTATGTGACATGGGCTATGTGACATAAGTCATGTGATATGAGTTATGTGACATGAGTTATGAGTATGAGATGTTCGTTGTGTCCTCTATCGGTAGTTAGGACTATGTGTCATGGCACCCTAAATTAGTGAAATATGAGTAAGTGCATAATGATGTGCAAAAGTGACATGTGATGGGTACAAACGACATGATATGTGATACGTGAAAAATGAAAGAGTAAGTAATGTGAGGGTCATGTGAAAGGTTGAGTAAAGGAAAAGTTAGTATTAACAAGAACGTGCTTGCATGTGAAAGCTAATATATTAATGCAATATGTTTATGAAAATTTCATGTGTCGGTTACCTTCGTGGCAATATCATGTTTAACCTCATTGTAATTATCATGTTTAGCGTCATGTCATGTAAATTATTTCCATTCATGTGATGGAGCATGTAGATAAACATGTTTGACCATGTCATTCGTGTAATACGAACAATAAGTATGAGAAGCTACCTAATGAATGAGGTTGTGAAGAAATAAATCTTACTCCATGCAATTAGATTTAATTCATGTTAAAAACAGCAAGTAAAGTATGGGTAGGAATGTACAAACATAAGTAAGGATGTTTAGATTCCATGCTAGGAGTGATGAGTAATTAGCATAGAGTTTCATGTTTAAATCAGTTGGATTTGTCAATCAATTTGGCTACATTCTAGACTTTACAATTCATGCTATGAACTATGAAACCATGCATGTGAGAATTAATTTACATTAAAACCAGCAAGTGAAATGCGAAATTCCACATGAAGAGTACATGTGCAAAGTAAATAGTCACCATGCTAGGTTGCTCATTTCCTTATGCCAACTTTCATGTTCTAATTGTAAAATTATTTCATGCAATGGATAAATGTGTGAATGAAAGTCTCATGTTACATGTAATTAGAAAGTATGTACAAGTGTATAGCATTAGCATCCATGATTTAGAATAAACACGTGATAGAATAAAGCATGGTTAAATGATTCAAAATCGTGTTGATAGTTGAATGTGTGTTCCATGTGTATTCTTGTAATATGAATGATAGTGTGTATACTTTAGTGTTTAATAGCTTAAGGTGAATGTGGCATGTTTGAGTTTAAGTCTTTGTTTTACTTGCTGAGTCTTTGGACTCACCCTTGCTTCGGCGTACAGGTGAGACAGGTGTTGCTACTTTGGAGGAAGGCATAGCGAAGGTCGATCTATTGGAGGAGTAGCTCGTGAGGAGTAGATTTTAGTCGTACTCTTCTTTCTCAGCTTGAACAATATGTTGTATGGACAATCATTTTGGACAATGTAATTTCATTATCATGTAACAATGTGGATGCTGTCAATTTATTTTGCTATATAGACTGTGGAATATGTGATGGTGATGATCTCAAGTTAAATTGTTTATTTTAAACTCCGCTGTAGTAAATTGCTATTCACGTACGTTTCAACCTATTGGCTAGCGTTGGGTTTTATCCCACTGTAATGACGCCCTTTATACCGATGAGGATTGGTATAATCGTACCGGTATGAAGAGGGTCGTGACATGGCGTCTATGTGTTATGTGTTATGTGAATGTGTCCTTCTAGTGGTGGTTTGGACGATGTGTCACGACATCTAAATGTCAAAATGTGAATGTGTATATGTGCAAATTGTGTAGTGTGAACATGTGTATATGTGAAATATCTAAAAGTAAACAATGTGAAGGCGTAAATGTGTAAACATGTGAACCCCATGTGTTAAAATGTGAAATTGTGATTTATGATATGAAAATGTTAGATTCATGTCAAAACAGCAACCTTAATGTGTTTATAACAATATTTTACATGTGCAAAATATGTAGAATCCATGTTAGGAGCATTTCCTTTTATGTGTGTGAAAATCCCATGCTAAATTGCTATCATGTTGTAGCTTAAATTGTGAATGTAGCTCTCATGTGGATAGATAAGTAGAAAGCATGTGGTAGGTATTTTAATTTGGAATGACATGAACCATGTATCGGGCGTTGTGAGTTATGTAGAAATATCATGACCGGTTGTTTCTTATCACTGTTTCAACCATGCTATATGTTTTGACTTAATGAAATTGAACGTAGGACTTACTTATGATGTATGTATGTATGATGTGAATGGAGTTTACTTGCTGAGTCTTTTAGACTCATTCCTTGCTTCGGCGTACAGGTTTAGCAGGTGACCCCACTCCTTTGGAGGAGACCGCGGAGAGCGACTCCGAGCGAGGAGAGTAGCTTTGTGGAGTCACCATAATTGTACTTACTTTCATAGTATGTAATTGAAATTTATGTATTTGGAACTCATGTAATTGTGGACAAACAATGTAATTTGAAATTTGTAGTTCATTTTGTGGACTGTAGTTCTTAAAATTGCTATATTGATCATATATGTTTAAATGTGGATGATGAAATGAAAGACAATGGTTCTTTTTCTTCCGCTACTCTATATTCATATTTGTGTACATCTCAATCATATGCGTTAGTGCTTGGGTAAATGTCCCACTGTGACGAGACTCACTATACCGACGTGGATTGGTATAATCGTACCGGTGTAAGGAGGGTCGTCGCAATACCACCCATTCAACATGCAAACAAGGTAAACCATGGTAGAATTCTCCTACCAATACAAGAAACGCAAGGACTCCAAACTGTCGAAATCCTCCCAGAATTGCCTCCAACACCCACAGCACTCTCCCTTCAGCTGAACAGTGCGAATGCACTGTTCAGCCAAAGGCAGAAGACCATTTCACAATGAAACCGAATCGCATCGGGTATTCTCGCCGCGTTTAGAAACACGTCCGACTCTTGCGACGCATTTAATCACCGACGTCCGTGCATGCGCCATGCGGCGCGCAAGTAGCACCGCCTACATAAAGCGGTGCTAAAACACGTCGAAGATTATAGATGCGACCCTATTCCAGTCGCGTCGACCTAAATGGACACGTTACTCATTGGGAATCGTGTCCTCTGTATCGGACTCGTTCTCAATGAGCCTGCCAGAGCCTATTTTGGGATGGGATGCCCAAGCCCTCAGCCTACCCACCTGACCAAGAAAACCTGTGAAAATACATTTAGAGTTCCATAGTCCAACAATGGCCACACACTGGCCTCCATACTCAGTAAACCACTGTAGCAACTTGAATTTTTGAACAAAATAAAAATTTACATAATATTAAAATTTCGATTTATTAGAAAATTAAATAAAAGAAAATAAATTTCATAGGAAATTAATGGGAAGAGAAATAAATAAGACCCATTACATGAAAATAAGTGATGGGCTTTATTATATGGACCCATTGAAAATTAGTGGGCCAAAAATGGATTTTATAGAAAAGAGAATAATGGGAAAATATCCTAAATTCACAACTTAATTACTAACTAATTAGAACAGGGGAATTTAATACATTAAAGAAGCAAATAGAGTTAGATTTGGAATCCTAAACCTACCTTAATTGATTGGCCATGAATTTGGCTCTCTTCCCAACCCAAACAGGAAGTGGAATGCTTAGAAGGAAGGTAGGAAATAGGAAAACTCGAAATTAATAGGAATTAGACTTAAACTAGGAAAGGGAATGAGGAGAAGCTTAAATACTTTTCTTAAACTCTCATGGCCGGCCCTAGCTCGTGCCAAGAGGTTGTTGGACCAGGAGGAGAGGCCAAGACGAGGAGATCTCATGGGAGAAAGGAGTTCTCAAGCCCTCAAACCGAGTTCTTCAAGTCTTAACCCTAGAAGAGAAAAACGATCAAAGGTAGGCATTCTCACGAGCATAAACCATGAAAATTCTTTTGTAGGATGTCTCGTCTATCAAGAATAAAAGTCCTTTTATTGCATATTTTTCCATCGAGTAAATCTTTAGTTCTCAATTTTCCAAGTTCTGTGAACTTCATGACCCCGAACCCTCTTATTAAATTCATATCCTCATGTATACTCGTCCTCATGCCATGAGATTTTTATGGAAGATTCTGATGGATGTTAGGTTTCTTTTGCCTATGAAAGCGCTAATTTCCATCTACCCTATTATGCGAATTAATTTGTTGATCCAAACTGTACACAGCTCTATGTTCATCATGAATACTCTTTATTAAACCATGTTGAAACCTTCGTTGCTTTCCGATTCTGGATTACTGGAAGTACCCATGCATGTCTGGATCTGTTTAAAACTAGTTTTGCAATTTTTCGTGCACTATACAATTTGTTCTTAGTTTTAGAACAACCTTGTGTCTAAAGAGGGAAGGTCTGGTCCGTAATCCAATGCTCTATCCTTTCCCTGTCGGACTCTGGCACGGACCCTATGAACAGGACGGCCCGATAGGCCACGTTCACAAGGCCATCGTGATAGTACCCCTATCGTGATCAGATCGCGACAGACCGGACGTCGCGATCTGCTGCCTGGTCCGCCAGAACCTGTTGCGTTCCTTTCATGCCCCTGTTGCGATCCGAGCGCCTGTCCTACCGGACCTGTATCGATCTGTACTGCACCCTGTCGCGATTTGTTCAGTCCCTGTCGCGACCTGTACAATGGTCCATCGTGATCTCATGATTTTTGCATGTAAACTCACATTTTTGCAAGTCTTGCTATTCTGTAGTAATCCCAGGTCTTGTTAGCTGTCTTAATTTCAGAAAAAACAAAGTTGTACCTATTGAAGGTATTCTAAATTAATAAAAGTTAATCACATGACCTTTTCATGTCTATGATTTCATGTCACATGCACACACTTTGAAACCATCCAAATATGGCTTAATTGGCGTGAACATGTTACATAATATATTTGGTAATTTATGTAATTAAATTACCTCATGCTTAATTATGACATGTGTACATTTTCCCGCGATGTTTTGGAACACCGATACCGATGCTCCACTGTTCTAGAAATCCTCTAGAACGTCGAGCACTTGTTTCTATAATTACCCTCTTTCTTGACTTGGATGAACTCTCCGTCAGATATTCCTTCTGTCGGACTGGTGAGTCTTTATTCAAGGCCTCCGTAAGTCTCCTCTGTCCATGGATTCCCACATGGTCGACGAGCCGGTTGTACTCTAACACCTATTACACCCTTCAGGGATCGATATGATCTAAAACGGCTATTAGAAGTTCGCTCTCATCTTGAATCACACCGGACCTCTGGACCTATGCATAATAAGGCCAGCGGTAGGGTTGTGAGTTCCACCTGACTACCAACACCAAGTGCGCATGTTGTGAAACTGTTACTATCGCCTGTTTACTCAACGTGTTACATACAATGTCCACTAGCTCTCGTCTATACTCTACTCGCTCATCTATTCACATTCACTCTACTATCTCATCTATTCATCTAGTGCTCTCATCTATTTCCTTGGTACTCTATATTGGCCATTGACTGATTGTCTAAAGATAAACAATATAACCAATGCCAGCGCAATGGGGCCTGATCTGGTCCTGGGGAGAGCGCCCGAAAGTGCCCTTTGCCCATGGGAGTTAAATGATCAGGATGTCGACATTACATCCAAGTGCCATAGTATCAAGATTAATCTAATGAAAATAAAAAGTGCTATATTCTCTCGTTGTCTGTTGACAACAAAAGTGCTATGCTATACTCGTTGTGCTATTGCTATAGTTTGTGCTATTGTGCTATGGCCATCTTACTATTCGTTCTATAATTGACGTTTGGGCTATATTTGGAAAGATGTGCTATTTCGTTCACGTGCTATCCTGCCATCTTTTACTTGACTCTCTCGCTCTATCATTAGTTACTCTGCCTTTTAATTCATTAATCATTTAAAGCCTGCTTGACTATTGAGATTTAAGTCTTACTGGGCGTTATTGCTCACCCTATGTTATTTGTCATTGTGTTCTCAGGTGAGACCGAGGATGAACTATACACTCAAGAGGATGGGAACGACTAGGAGTGACGTCACGAGTGCCCTAGCGTCCTAGCAATATGTTAAGAGTCATAGGTTAGTCTTTTGCTTATCTCAATGTAATTGGGCCCTATAGACGGGCTCTGATATTAGTGGTTGTAACTAGACATTGGAAAGTTATTAATGAGAAGGATTTTCTTTAGTGTTATTCATTGTGCAATGGTTTGATGTCTAGTACTTGCTCTATACCTTTACTTGCAACTACCTCGCGTTCTGATATTCCGCGTCGGGGCATGACAGTTTTATGGTATCAGAGCCTAGGTTATTCTTAGGTATAGGATGATCTAGGTTGACCTACCTCGACTAGAGTCAATTATCCTACCTATGTGAGTTGCGGTTAGAGCCAAGGGTAACAAGCTAAAATAAACTCACACATGCACAAATTAAATTTCATATCAGTATCATAACAGTAAGCTATTTTTGTAGGAACTAAGCAATCGAGATGACTGCTGAACGTGCTCAAATGAGGGGCATGCAACAGACCATTCAAGAACTGACTCGTGCAATCATGCAAGCTACCTAAGGTGGTGGAAACCGTGGCGGTGCAGGCGAGCAGCATCGTAATTTCAGGAGTCTGAACCCCGCCTAGGTTCAGTGGATCCACAGATCCGGATGAAGCCGAGCACTGGCTGAAGGAAACGAAAAGAATTTTCCGTGTTATGCAACGTGCAGCGGGGGATAAGTTGCTACTAGCTACTTTCCAACTGGAGAAGGATGCCCGCGCTTGGTGGGAGTCAGTGGAAGGTACTAGGGAGAACGGTCAACTCACCTGGACCGAATTCAAGGAAGCATTTAACACCAAGTACGAGTGTGTCCAAGAAAGGAAGGCTACGGAATTCGCTGCTCATAAACAGAGGAGCCTGACTATGGCTGAGTATGAAGCCTAGTTCTCAAAACTGGCGCGCTACGCTGCACATCTGGTGAACACTGAAAGAATGAAGGCTATGTGTTTTCTCAACGGCCTTAAGCCACAATACATCACCCAACTAGCACCACTTGACATCTAGACCTATGCCGAGATGGTGAAGAAACCTCAGCTGCTGGAAGATGCTACGGACTTCACCGACCGTATCAAACGGAAGTTCGTAAAGAAGGAATTGACCTCAGGTCAATCATCTGCTTGGCCAAACAATGGCAAGAAGCGTCCTCTCAACCTCACAGAGGTTCCTAGCCAAGAAAGGAAACCCAAGGCGATAGTCCCATACACTCCAGCAAAAAGCAACTGCAAACACTGCGACAAGCCATGTCACATGGCTGATGAATGCTGGAGGAAGGTCGGCACATGTCTGCGCAGCGGAAGTCGTGAGCATCACATCCCCGAGTGCCCTCTACTAAAAGAGAATGAGAGGTGCTCTAATGCGCCTAAGAAATTGGGCCGACTGCAAGCCCTGCATGATGAGGAACCTGCTATGAAAGGTGGCATGGTAGAAGGTATCCTTCAAGTTGTATCATTATCAGCATTTATTTTATTTGATACAGGAGCCACTCATTCATTTTTATCTCAAACCTTTAGTGATACTTTGAATACCAAACCTATATCCATGGGTTGTGAGTTCTCTTTCACAACGCCACTAGGGGAAAAGGAAAAATTGAACAAATACTTTCCCTCAGCTGATGTAATGATAGGAGACCATAACCTAAAAGTCGACCTGGTGTGTATGCCCATGGAAGGCTATGATGTAATTTTGGGAGCCGACTGGTTGTCCACTTATGGGGCAAGTGTCGACTGTATGAAAGGGAAGGTTACCTTTAGTGTCTTTCCTAAATTGGCATTCTCCTGGATTAGAAGTAAGAGACGGATGTCTCTAACCTCCACCATAAAAGCCCATAACATGATAAGGAAAGGTTGTATTGCTTTCCTAGCAGCTGTAGTAGTGGAAAAGAAGGGTTCTAAGATAGAAGACATTCACATAGTTCAGGATTACCTACATGTATTCCCTGAAGATCTGCCAGAGATTCCACCAGAACGTGATGTCAACTTCGCCATAGAGTTGATCTCTGGAGCTGCCCCGGTATCGCATCAACTATATTGGATGTCACGTGCCGAGCTAAAGGAGTTGAAGGCGCAACTGATGGAGCTACTAGAAAAGGGGTTCATCAAACCAAGTACTTCCCCATGGGGAGCGCCTGTGCTGTTCGTCAAGAAGAAGGATGGATCGATGAGGCTCTGCATCGACTATCGACAACTCAATAAACTCACCATCAAGAACAAGTACCCTTTGCCTAGAGTCGATGAACTGTTCGACCAAATATCTAGATTTAATATTTCTCCAAGATCGATCTTCGATCTGGCTATCACCAAATGAGGATCATGGAGGACGATATCTTCAAGACGGCTTTCAGGAGCAAGTACGAGCACTATGAATTTGTTGTTATGCCTTTTGGGCTAACCAATGCTCCTGTAGCCTTTATGCAACTCATGAACAACATATATCGACCCTACCTTGACAAGTTCGTGGTCGTCTTTATCGATGACATCCTCATATACTCCAAGACCAAGGAAGAGCATGAAGAACACCTGAAGATAGCAATGCAAGTCTTGTGAGACAACAGACTGTACGCAAAGCTTAGCAAGTGTGAATTCTAGCTTGAATAAGTGTCCTTCTTGGGCCATGTCATCTCCAAGGACGGCATATCCTTTGATCCCTCCAAAGTCGAAGTTGTACTCAAGTGGGAGAGACCAACAAACTGTTGGGTTTTCCATATATCATGTTTTTGATGATCACATTAACATCCTTGAACATTGATTTAATGCAAAATTGATGTGCTAACTAACATGAAAAACACCATGAAAGTGATTGAGTTAAACATTGCTAAATCATACAATGTACATCACTAACAATGTATTTGCATGTAGGTGCACAAGCATGAAAGATGGAGCATTGAAGAGGCATTGAAGAGTTGAGCAAAAGGCACAAAAATATGTCAAAGAGGTGCATCTGTCGACAGATGAAGTGTACCTGTCGACAGATTCATACAGTCATTCCAAGATAGAACTCAGGTTTGCATCTCTGAGTGTATCTGTCGACAGATTCAATGTACCTGTCGACAAATACACACAGACAACCCAGGACAGAGCTCAGGTTTTCTATTCCTGAGTGCATCTGTCGACAGATGCAAACTGCCTGTCGACAGATACACTCAGAAACTCATTTTCCTGAAACCCAGTTCTCAGCCTGAGTCTGCCTGTCGACAGATGCAAGTGCACCTGTCGACAGCCGACGGAAACTTCAGATTTTGGGTTTCCAAATCCGGCCCCAATTGGGTGTTTCCTTCCTCCACGACCCCCACCTTTACCTAACACTATATAAGCATCCTTTTGGAGCCAAATTCGTAGAGAGCAGCCTCCCATCCAAGAGCCTCCAAGGGACCAAGAGGAAAAGCCCCAAATTGCTGCTCTGCTTCAACTTTCCACCCAGATCGTCGTGGAATCACCATCTATGCGGAGCTGAAGCCGGATCGTCATCAATTCAACCTTCTACATCGATCAATCTACATCCAATCGAAGTTTGAAGAGCGTTTGGACGATCCACGAGAAGAATTCCAACCGGATTTGTTCCCTAATTCCCAATTCTTCTCCATTTCATAATTTCCATTCCATCATGTGTGTGTGTGGTTGTGTTTCGAGCATCCCTTGTGCTTGATTCACGTATTTGTGGTTGTTCTGATCGTGCTTCATCAGACAACGTGTGTGTGGTTGAGTTGTAGTGTTAAACTCGCTCATAAGCAGTCGTTTCTGCGTGTGTGTGTGGACGGTGGATGTAGGATACACGAGTTGTGTACTCCGAACCACCTTAAATCATCGTGTTCTGTGGTTTGTTCGCATTTTGCGATAGATGATTGGTAGGCATGGTGTTCATACACACGTTTGATTCCCTGTTCTCATTTAGATCAACTCAAGCGGTCTCATACTTAATCGAATTCCAATCAAATTTCTTTAAGATCGCGATAGCATCGAAAAGAAGCCATCAATAGTTTTAAATTGCCGTAATCTATTCAACCCCCCCCCCCTTCTAGATTACCGTATTGTGTATTTCCGCATAACCCTTCAATTGGTATCAGAGCGGGTTTCTCCGATTTACTATTTTTCATCATTTGATCTAGCGATCAGGAGATTTTCGATCTTATGGATTCTAGCAAAGGGTATATGGCCGAGGGACATTCAGTAACCAGGCCACATAGTCAGCAAGGGACCATACGTGTTGCCCGAGGATGAAGACACCTGGACGAAAGATCAAATAGCCAAAGGAACTCTCAACTGGAGTGCACTAAACATGATGCAATGTGCGGTGCATCCAAAGGAGTTCTCAAGAGTCTCCACATGCTCAACAGCAAAAGAGATGTGGGACAAGCTTGAACTCATTTACGAATGTACGTCCGAGGTAAGGGAAACTAAAGTTAGCATGTTAGTGTCTGAATATGAAATGTTCAAGATGAAAACTGATGAAACCGTATCAGACATGTTTGCAAGATTCATGCTAATAGTTAACGGGCTAAAAGGTCTTAAGAAGGAATACTCTGAAAGTGACTTAGTAAGAAAGATCCTTCGTTCTCTTACTTCATCTTGGAATACTAAGGCCACTGTCATTGAGGATTCCAAAGACCTTTCCAAAATGAAATTGGATGAACTAATTGGCTCTCTAATGACATATGAAATCAACATCAAAAGAAAAGAATTAGAAGAAAATCCTAGGAAGTCAATTGCTCTAAAAGCATCCAATAAAACATCAACAAGTTCCAAGAAATCCATTCAACAAGATAGTGATGAGCAAGAAACGTCTAGTGAGAGTGATGATGATGAAATGGCAATGCTCACTAGACAATTCAAGAAATTTCTCAAGTTCAAGAGGAGAGACACAGGTAACTCCAAACCCTTTCCTAAGAAAATTTTTCACAGAAATATGAGTCCAACAAAAAATCTGACATTGTTTGTTATGAATGCAAGAAACAGGGGCATATGAGAGGAGAATGCCCGGAACTCAAGAAGAAGCTGAAGAAAGAAAAATTCACCTCCAAAAGGCCAAAGCAATGTTGGCCACCTGGAGTGATGAAGATGAAGATGAAGATGCACAAGAAACATCCGATGATGAAGAAGTGAAATGCTTGATGGCCAGGAGTGAGGACTCCAGCGAGGTAAATTTCTCATTTGATGATTTCACTGCAAGTGAATGGGAGGAAGCATACACTACTTTATTTGAAAATTTTCATGAATATAGATCTGAGAATAGAGCATTAAAAAAGAAATGCAACTCCCTTGTGCATGATAAGAACAATGATGAACGAATTGCATTCCTGACAAAAGAATTAGAAATGATGAAAGTTGATGAAAAGACTCATAATGAAAAATGGATTGCTTGAAAATGAAATTGCAAGAAATACAAAAAGAAAAAGACTGTTTAAGCCATTCCATTGAATTCCTTCAAGAAGAACAATTGGAAACCAAGAAAAAGTTGGAACAAACTGAAAAGGAATTGAAAGAAAAATCTGAGGACTTAATGAAATTTGTAAAAGGGAAGTAAAATTTAGATGCGGTTTTGGGCGCCAAAATACATGTAACCAAGCATGGGTTAGGATATCAACCAGTCAAACAAAAGAAAATAGGAGAATCATTGATCACCTCCTTTATTGATCCTAGCCCAAGCACAAGCAAGCATGCTCCCACAAAGCATAATTCAAGAAAGTCTCAGACCAAGCCAGTACTACACAAACAAAATGTTCCCAACAAACAAAAGAAAAAGCCACCTGTCGACATATACAATGGTGCCTGTCGACAGACAAGAACAGTTTCAATGAATAAACAGTCTATCAAGCAACAGAAATTGAAAAGAAAATTCCTTCATGCATTGTGTGTAAAAAGATTGGTCATGATGAAAACAATGTTGGAATAATCCAAAGAAACAAAAAGTCAAACAAGTTTGGATTCCTAAACATCTACTTTGTTGCATGAATGAAATTTTGGGACCCAAAGTAATTTGGGTACCAAAACCTCTTGTCTGATTCACATTTGTAGGAATGCCTAGCAGCCCAACATCAAAACAAATGGTACTTGGATAGCGGCTGTTCGAGGCACATGACGGGCGACAAAGGTAAATTCTGTTTCCTAGTGGAGAAAGACGGAGGACAAGTCATTTTTGGAGGTAATAACAAAGGCCAAATCATTGGCACAGGTAATGTTGGTAAGTGTACCTCCAATTCAATTGAAAATGTACTGTTGGTTGATGGCCTTAATCACAATTTGCTTAGCATAAGTCAATTATGTGATAGAGGTCACAACGTCATTTTTGAATCAAATTCATGTCAAATTGTTGATAAAGAAACAGGAAGTGTGAAATTTTCTGGAAAAAGAGTGAATAACATTTACTTAGTTGACTTAGATGATCCAGAGAATGACAACTTGTGTCTTGTTGCAAATAGACAGGATGAATTGACCTTGTGGCATCGTAGGCTTGGCCATGCGAGCTACAACGTGTTGCACAAGATCATGAAGCTCAAATTGGTAAGTGGACTTCCTGACATTTCTTTTAACAACAATGAAAATTTTTGTGATGCATGTGCACAGGGAAAACAGACCCGGAAGTCTTTCAAATCTAAAGCACCGGTAAGCACATCTAAACCATTTGAACTGTTGCACATGGACCTTTTTGGACCAACTAGAACTCTAAGTCTCAATGGCAAACGTTTTGGTTTTGTCATTGTAGATGATTTTTCTAGGTTCACATGGGTCAAATTCTTGGCACACAAAAGTGAAACACTTTCAATCTTCCAAGAATTCTTTAACAAGATTGAGCATGGCAATGTGAATAAAATATGCTCAATCCGCACCGATCACGGGGGAGAATTTGATAACAATGCATTTTCTGATTTTTGCAGGCACCAAGGGATTGAACATCTGTTCTCTTCCCCAAGGACTCCAGAACAAATGGAGTAGTGGAGAGGAAAAACAGAACATTGGTGGAAATGGCTCGCACTCTTCTGGTTGAAGGCCAACTCTCCAAAAGGTTTTGGGCAGAAGCAGTGAACACTTCGTGCTACATTCTAAACAGAGCCATGGTAAGACCTGTGATAAAGAAAACCCCCTACCAGTTGTTGAAAGGTAAGAAACCCAACCTTGGGTACTTCCGAGTTTTTGGCTCAAAGGTATTTATTCATAACAATGATAAATCTGATTTAGATAAATTTGAAGCCAAAAGTGATCAAGGTGTTTTTCTAGGCTACTCAGAACACTCTAGGGCATATAGGGTGTTTAACAATAAAACACGCACTGTGGAAGAAACTCCACATGTCATCTTTGATGAGACTTATGCCAAATCTAACTGTTTGAATATTAACAGGACTGAAAAAGAGGATGAAGGAACTCACTTAAGGATCTTCAAGTCAAAGCAAAAGACAAATCTGAAGAAGATTCCAAGACCAAAGGTGGATATCTTCACAGGGACTACGATGAAGATGATGAAATAGCATTCAGAAAACCAGATGAAACACTTGAAGAGAATCCACCAGAAAGTGAACCTCCTGAAGATCGACACTCACAAGATCAAATTCCTCAAGGACAAGATACTCCCGGCCCTTCAACAATCACAAATGTGAGGTATTCCAAAGATCACCCACTTGATGATGTGATAGGTAGTTTAAATGATTCTGTTCAAACACGGTCTCAAGTAAGAAAAATAATTGAACATGATCTTTTTGCTTTTGTTTCTCAAGTGGAACCCAAAAATGTTGAAGAAGCCTTAAAAGACAACTCATGGATTGATGCTATGCATGAGGAACTTGGTCAATTTCAAAGAAATAATGTATGGAGTTTAGTTCCTAAAACCCCTGAAATCTCTATCATAGGAACTAGATGGGTGTTTAGGAATAAACTTAATGAAGAAGGAAAAGTGATCAGAAATAAAGCAAGACTCGTAGCAAAAGGATATAGTCAAGAATTTGGTGTAGACTTTGAAGAGTCCTTTGCTCCTGTAGCCAGGTTAGAAGCAGTCAGAATTTTATTGGCATATGCATGCTCCCATAAGTTCAAACTCTATCAAATGGATGTTAAAACTGCTTTCTTAAATGGCTATATCAAAGAAGAAGTCTATGTCTCTCAACCACCAGGTTTTGAAAATTCTGAAATGCCTAACCATGTGTATAAATTGCACAAAGCTCTTTATGGTTTGAAACAGGCACCTCGAGCTTGGTATGATAGACTAAGCAATTTTCTGGTAAGCAAGAACTACTCAAGAGGTAAAGTAGACCAAACACTCTTCACTAAGAAGGTTCGCAATCACATAATTGTTGTTCAAGTTTATGTGGACGATATAATATTTGGTTCTACTAACCCTTCACTGTGTGAAGAATTTTCTAAACACATGCACAGTGAATTTGAGATGAGTCTAATGGGGGAGCTTCAATTCTTTCTTGGTTTGCAGGTGAAACAACATAAAGACGGATTCTTCATAAATCAAGAAAAGTATGTCAAAGAGCTTCTCAAACGATTTCAATTTGAGCAAGCTAAACCGGCCTCCACCCCAATGAGCACAAGCATCAAATTGGAAAATGATGAGAAAGGTAAACCGGTAGATGCAAAGCACTTCCGAGGTATGATTGGCTCACTCCTTTATCTTACTGCAAGTAGACCGGATATTCAATTCAGTGTTTGCCTTTGTGCTAGATATCAATCTAGTCCAAAGGAAAGCCATTTAATTGCAGTCAAGAGAATTTTCCGATATCTCTCAGGCACATGCAATTTGGGTTTTTGGTACCCAGCAAGCAGTAGCTTTGATTTGATTTCATATTCTGATGCTGACTATGCTGGATGTAAAATTGATAGAAAAAGCACTAGTGGATATTGCCAATTCCTTGGCGGTTGCATGGTTTCGTGGGCATCCAAGAAACAACACTCGGTTGCACTCTCCACTGCAGAGGCAGAATATGTCGCTGCAGGAAGTTGTGCAGCTCAAGTGTTGTGGATCAAAAGTCAGTTAGCTGACTATAATGTTCAAATTGGATGCACACCTATCCTATGTGACAACACAAGTGCTATCAACCTTTCAAAAAACCCTGTCCAACACTCACGGACTAAACACATAGAAATCCGTCATCATTTCTTGAGAGATGAAGTTGCCAATAAAACCTTGGAACTTATTTTCATTCCCACAGAAAAACAATTGGCTGATATTTTCACCAAACCTTTCTGAAGATAGATTCACATCCTTAAGAAGAGAATTGGGTTTGTGTAAAATGCAATGAAACTGGCTATCCATATTGGAGTACATGCTCTTTATGTGTGAATGACTATGTGGTATATCAAATGGTGAACTGTGGAAGAACAAGTTCGGCTTGTTTGGAAACTATCATCATGCGTGAGAAATATTCTCCGCCAAGTATCAATAGTCCCATTCCATATAAAGGCCCTGTACTTCACATAGGATTTTTAGTTTCCTTACATTTTATCATGTTAACTCCATGAAACAATGTTTTTCTGTGACCATGTGCTTGTGTATGACCTTCCTTTCATGAACATGTTTGTCTTGTATCAAATGCTTGTGTGAATCCTTGCTTAGATGTTGTGTCAACACGTGCACACACTATGGGGGAGTAAGTTAAGGATTGTTGAGTATTTTCTTGAGGAAACTCTTCCAATATCTACTTGTTGAATTCTCACTTCCTTGAACTCAATGTGCAATCAATCTGAAACCAGAAAAATCCACTCTGTTCATATCTGTCGACAGACACATTCCATCTGTCGACAGATACACTCAGTCTTGTTCTGGCAGAAACTTCAATTCTTCAGTCTGTGTGAATCTGTCGACAGACAGATTCCTTCTGTCGACAGATACACACATTCTTCCTTATTTTTCAATTCCTTCTTCATACTTTTCAAGAAAAGTGTTCCTTACTTGATTTAAAGGTAAACCATTGGTTTGGTTGTGTGCAATATAACCTTTTCATATCCACTTCATGTCAAAGTCGTGAACCAAGTCTAAATGTTCTTTGATGCAACACTTGATTGAGGTCTTTTTAGATCATTTTGAACACAATGAGCAAACCAAATGATTTTTAAACATCTCTTGAATAACTCCCTTGTCGTTAAACATGAATCTAAAATGATTTGAAAAATCAGAAAGCTCTTGAATTTAATGTTCTACATTACAACTTGCCTAAAGAAATCTCATGTACTTGACAAAAAGCAAAAATAATAATAATAAAAAAAGGGAGAAAAGCTACCTATTTCTTCGGTTCAATCAACAACTTTGTTTTTCATTTGTGGGATGGAGGTAGAGCAATGATGAAAATCACTAAGTAACCGGGGACATGGGCATCACCAATGTCGGTCTTCGCGTCAAAAGGTTGTTTCATTATCTCTATACAATGGCTTGACGGACACTCACATTGAGTAACTGGGGGTATTGGCATCACAAATGTCTACCTTCACATGAAAAAGTGAAAGTGCTCCTCATTGCCACTCTTTTCCATCTTCGTTGTTTAAAGATTCTAAAATCATACCAGAAATAGAGTGAAGCCTCCGAAAATTTTTATGTCAAGTCCAATGTGTTTCTTCGGTAAGACGTTCTTGTGGCCATTTAATTCAATTGTCATCTGACTATCATCTCTATTAAGATGCATGTTTTTCTTCAACGGCCTTAATCAAAAGAGTTATTTAATTTTCACTGGCTATTGTGAAATGTGTTCTTCATGATCTAATTAAAGAACTTATCGATTTTAATTCAAAATCATTTTAGATTTGTGTCATGTCTTCATCTTAATGGATATGAAATTTTGTCTTGCACATACACCCATTTTGCCTTAAAACAACAAATGAACACTTGTCCCTTTGAAAAATTTTGTCAAAAATCAAGTTTTCACCAAAAAGGAGTTATCTGTCGACAGATAGACTGGCATCTGTCGACAGACGACGGCCCAGATCCGTTTTTGCAGAAAACCCTCGCGCCGGTTCACCTCTTTTTGTGGGGCCTTCCTTTTAAAACCTTCCAAATCCATTCTAAGGCCGCCCACGACCCACTCTCACCCCTCCTCTCTTGTTCCCTCCTCCTCCTCTCCAAACCCCCTATCTTTCCCCCTTCAGGGCTCCGTCTCCGACGATCCTGCTCCTCGTCTGGGATCCCTCCACTCTCCCTTCACACCATTCTCATCCTTCTTCCTGCGATGGCACCCAAATCGAAGCTTCTCGCTCGCCGTCGTCGCGCTCCGACGGACGCCGGAGAAAGCTCCAGGGCTCCTTCCGAACGCCGCAGCAAGCATCGTGAGGATCGGTTGCCGGAACTCATCGTTCCTCAAGGTCTCCGTCTTCTCCGACCCACCGGCACCTTCAAGAAAATAGTCCAATCCCGGTATGTGGACTTCGAGTCCTTAGCACCGATGTTCCCCTCACTCCTACCCTATTTTGACACTCAAGGGTGGACATCCTTCTTGTACTCCCACCTGCAGTACTCTCCAACTGCGTTTTCCGAGTTCTACAATAACCTAGGGCTTTCCGATCAGGGAGATCTCTACTCTTCGGTGAAAGGCACTCGTTTTCGCCTCACCGCCAATCTTCTCTCCACAGCCCTCGAAATTCCAAACTCAGGAGTTGAACTCTTCAACTACACTCCCTCTGCTTCTGAGTACTATGAGCTTCTCACGTTGGAACCTATGACACTACCAAGGAGATTGCTCGTCTCAACGCCAACTCCTTTCCTCCCTTGATCCGGATGATCCATCACATCTTCACTACCTTGATCGTCCCGAAGGATGGAAGTCGAGAGTTAGTCACCGAGGTCCATAAATCCCTATTCATATTTTTCCTCAAGTGTCAAGAAATCAATCTTCCTGAACTCATGATAAGCCTCATCCGTCGGTGTTTCTCTAACACCAAAAGATCAATGCCATATGCTTGCCCCATCACTTCTCTTCTTATTTTCCTTGGCATTCCTATCCCTCCAAGTGAGCTCATCTCACTAAAATCCCGAAGTGCCTTTGACCTCACTGCCGCCAACCGCATGGGCTACAAGATTGTAGACGGTGTCACAAGGACTCTCAAGGGAAAGGAACCACAAGAAGCTGAAGTGTCAACTGGTGAAGAAGACAATGAAGATGATGAAGCAAATGAAGGCAGTGATGAAGACCCTCAGGATGAGCAAATGCCTGACCAAGCTCAAGAGTTTGATGATGTACCTGTGCCTCCACAACAATCCATTCGTGATTACTTGGCACAAATCCATCAAGAAATGATCTCAGGATTTGCTCACATGACGTCAAGATTTGATCAAGTGGACGCTCGCCTCAACACTTTAGATGACCGGCTTGACCACCTCTACTCCGAGAGAGATGGATCCCGTCACCCTCCTCCTGCTGGACATGACAATGAATAGAGGGTCTCAGGGTCATTAGAGGTCACTAAGAGTCTTAGATGGGAATTAGTCTCACTTGTCTTGTCGTCTTTTGCTTGTTCATGTTACTTCCCTCTCATGAGAGTCATGTAATGATTCATCGAATGTACTGTGAAATTTCAATGATAAATCAATGAAAACTCAGTTCATGTTTATTTGTCTCTAAATGTGCATGACTTGACTTTTGCATGTTGTCAAAAAGGGGGAGAACATCAATATGTGCATCAATTGAATGTTTTTGTCATCATCAAAAAGGGGGAGATTGTTGGGTTTTCCATATATCATGTTTTTGATGATCACATTAACATCCTTGAACATTGATTTAATGCAAAATTGATGTGCTAACTAACATGAAAAACACCATGAAAGTGATTGAGTTAAACATTGCTAAATCATACAATGTACATCACTAACAATGTATTTGCATGTAGGTGCACAAGCATGAAAGATGGAGCATTGAAGAGGCATTGAAGAGTTGAGCAAAAGCACAAAAATATGTCAAAGAGGTGCATCTGTCGACAGATGAAGTGTACCTGTCGACAGATTCATACAGTCATTCCAAGACAGAACTCAGGTTTGCATCTCTGAGTGTATCTGTCGACAGATTCAATGTACCTGTCGACAGATACACACAGACAACCCAGGACAGAGCTCAGGTTTTCTATTCCTGAGTGCATTGTCGACAGATGCAAACTGCCTGTCGACAGATACACTCAGAAACTCATTTTCCTGAAACCCAGTTCTCAGCCTGAGTCTGCCTGTCGACAGATGCAAGTGCACCTGTCGACAGCCGACGGAAACTTCAGATTTTGGGTTTCCAAATCCGGCCCCAATTGGGTGTTTCCTTCCTCCACGACCCCCACCTTTACCTAACACTATATAAGCATCCTTTTGGAGCCAAATTCGCAGAGAGCAGCCTCCCATCCAAGAGCCTCCAAGGGACCAAGAGGAAAAGCCCCAAATTGCTGCTCTGCTTCAACTTTCCGCCCAGATCGTCGTGGAATCACCATCTATGCGGAGCTGAAGCCGGATCGTCATCAATTCAACCTTCTACATCGATCAATCTACATCCAATCGAAGTTTGAAGAGTGTTTGGACGATCCACGAGAAGAATTCCAACCGGATTTGTTCCCTAATTCCCAATTCTTCTCCATTCATAATTTCCATTCCATCATGTGTGTGTGTGGTTGTGTTTCGAGCATCCCTTGTGCTTGATTCACGTATTTGTGGTTGTTCTGATGTGCTTCATCAGACAACGTGTGTGTGGTTGAGTTGTAGTGTTAAACTCGCTCATAAGCAGTCGTTTCTGCGTGTGTGTGTGGACGGTGGATGTAGGATACACGAGTTGTGTACTCCGAACCACCTTAAATCATCGTGTTCTGTGGTTTGTTCGCGTTTTGCGATAGATGATTGGTAGGCACGGTGTTCATACGCACGTTTGATTCCCTGTTCTCATTTAGATCAACTCAAGCGGTCTCATACTTAATCGAATTCCAATCAAATTTCATTAAGATCGCGATAGCATCGAAAAGAAGCCATCAATAGTTTTAAATTCCGTAATCTATTCAACCCCCCCCTTCTAGATTACCGTATTGTGTATTTCCGCATAACCCTTCACAAACATCACCGAAATCAGAAGTTTCCTATGATTGGCTGGCTATTACAGACGGTTCATCAAGGACTTCTCAAAGATTGCCGTTCCCCTCACGCGACTGACACGAGAGGAGACTCCATACTCCTAGAGTAAAGAGTGTGAGAAAAGTTTCCAAATTCTCAAAGATTGTCTTACCTCAGCACCTGTTCTCGCTCTGCCAATAGAGGGAGAAGGTTTTCTCTATCTACATCGATGCCTCAGAGATTGGGCTAGGGTGTGTACTGATGTAAAAGGAGAAAGTCATCGCCTACTCTTCAAGACAACTGAAGACGCATGAAGTCAACTACCCATGCATGATCTTGAGTTGGCTGTCGTGGTCTTCGCCTTGAAGATTTGGAGACATTACCACTACGGAGAAAAGTTCACTATCTACTCAGACCATAAAAGTCTGAAGTATTTATTCTCCCAGAAAGAACTCAACATGAGACAGAGAAGATGGCTAGAATATCTGAAGAATTTCGACTTCAACATCCAATACCATCCAGGCAAGGGAAATTTCGTGGCTGATGCTCTTAGTAGAAAGCCGATGGCATCTGTTTCCAGTCTAGTCCTTGGTGAGATGCAACTATTAGAACAATTCGCAAGGTTAGACTTAAATATTGAACATAGGGATGATCGAGTCTTGGTTGCAAACATCAAGATTCAATCTGACTTGTTGGAAGAGATCAAAGCTCAGCAAGATGATGATCCATTCTTGGTTCGCGTCAAAGAAACTCTAACTGAAAGACCGGACATCGCTATGACAGAGGATGGAAGGCTTGTCTTTCAAGGGAGGACATGTGTCCCTGACAATGAAGAACTGAAGAGGAAGCTAATGGATGAAGCTCACAAGACAAAGTACACTATTCATCCTGGAGGTAACAAAATGTATCAAGATATGAAAAGAACATTTTGGTGGCCGAACATGAAAAGAGAGGTAGCTGAACATGCCGCGCACTGCCTTACTTGCCAACAAGTAAAAGCGAAACACCTGCGACTTGCGGGTGTACTCAGACCGCTAGATATTCCAGAATGGAAATGGGAAAGCATTGGCATGGACTTCATCATGGGTTTACCCAAGACTCGTGGTAGACTCGACGCCATATGGGTTATTGTAGACCGACTAACCAAATCTTCCCACTTCCTAGCCATAAAGAGTAAGTGGTCGGTAGAGGTACTAGCTGCCCTATATGTCAAGGAGGTAGTGAGACTACACGGAATTCCATCATCTATTGTTTCAGATCGAGATCCGAGATTCACATCTCATTTTTGGAAAGGACTGCAAGGTGCACTGGGTACTAAACTCATCTTTAGTACCGCATTCCATCCACAGACTGATGGGCAAACTGAAAGAACCAACCAAATAGTGGAAGACATGTTGAGAGCTTGCACTAGAGACTTCCAAGGATATTGGAACAAACATCTATCTCTTATTGAGTTTGCCTATAACAACAGTTACCAGGCAAGCATCAAGATGGCACCGTTCAAAGCACTCTACGGAAGGAATTGTAGATCTCCTGCATGCTGGAATGAGGTTGGAGAATAGCAATGGCTAGGCCCAGGCATGGTGCAACGTACCACAAAGGACATACAAGTGATTAGAGACCAGCTTAAGACTGCTCAGTCCAGACAAAAGAGCTATGTCGACAAAAGAAGGCGAGACTTGGAATTTCAAGTCAGTGATCATGTATTCTTAAAGGTGTCACCTACACATGGCATCCAAAGATTTGGAGTGAATGGAAAGCTCAGTCCTAGATTCATCGGTCCTTTTGAGGTACTCGAAAGGATTGGTGAGGTTGCATACCAACTGGCATTGCCACCGGATCTGGCATGTGTACACAATGTGTTCTATGTCTCCATGCTCAGGAAGTATGTCTATGACCCTACACACATCATCCGCCACGCGAAGTTGGTGCTGAACAAAGATGTGACGTATGAAGGGAAGCCAGTCAAGATACTAGAACAGAAGGTTCAACAGCTCAAGAACCATCCCATCCACGTGGTTAAAGTCTTATGGAATAATCGTGGAGTGGAAGAAGCCACATGGGAACCGGAAAGAGTCATCAGACGAAACTACCCCGATCTTTTCGGTAAGACATTCCTCCCTTATGAACATATGAATTTGGGGACCCAATTCTTTTAAGAGGGGGAGGATGTAGAAACCTAAAATTTTGAACAAAATAAAAATTTACATAATATTAAAATTTTGATTTATTAGAAAATTAAATAAAAGAAAATATATTACATAGGAAATTAATGGGAAGAGAAATAAATAAAACCCATTAAATGAAAATAAGTGACGGGCTTTATTATATGGACCCATTGGAAATTAGTGGGCCAAAATTGGATTTTATAGAAAAGAGAATAATGGGAAAATATCCTAAATTCGCAACTTAATTACTAACTAAATAGAAAAGGGTAATTTAATACATTAAAGAAGCAAATAGAGTTAGATTTGGAATCCTAAATCTACCATAATTGATTGGCCACGAATTTGGCTCTCTTCCCAACCTAAACAAGAAGTGGAATGCTTAGAAGGAAGGTAGGAAATAGGAAAACTCGGAATTAATAAGAATTAGACTTAAACTAGGAAAGAGAATAAGGAGAAGCTTAAATACTTCTCTTAAACTCTCATGGCCAGCCCTAGCTCGTGCCAAGAGGTTGCTGGACTAGGAGGAGAGGCCAAGAGGAGGAGATCTCATGGGAGAAAGGAGTTCTCAAGCCCTCAACCCGAGTTCTTCAAGTCTTAACCCTAGAAGAGGAAAATGATCAAAGGTAGGCATTCTCACGAGCATAAACCATGAAAATTTTTTTGTAGGATGTCTCATCTATCAGGAACAAAAGTCCTTTTATTTCATATTTTTCCATCGAGTACATCTTTAGTTCTCAATTTTCCAAGTTCTATGAACTTCATGACCCCGAACCCTCTTATTAAATTCATATCTTCATGTATACTCGTCCTCATGCCATGAGATTTTTATGGAAGATTCTGATGGATGTTAGGTTTCTTTTGCCTATGAAAGCCCTAATTTCCATCCACCCTATTATGCGAATTAATTCGTTGATCCCAACTGTACATAGCCCTATGGTCATCATGAATACTCTTTATTAAACCATGTTGAAACCTTCATTGCTTTCTGATTCTGATTTACTAGAAGTACCCATGCATGTCTGGATCTATTTAAAATTGGTTTCATGATTTTTCATGCACTATACAATTTGTTCTTAGTTTTAGAACAACCCAGTGTCCAAACAGGGAAGGTCTAGTCTACAATCCAATGCTCTGTCCTTACCCTATCGGACTCTGGCACGGACCCTGTGAACGCGACGGCCCGATAGGCTGCGTTCACAAGGCCATCGCAACAGTACCCCTGTCGCGATCAGATCACGATAGACCGGACGTCACGATTTGCTGCTCGGTCTGCCAGAACCCGTCACGTTCCTTTCATGCCCCTGTCGTGATCCGAGCGCCTGTCCTACCTGTAGGATCGAATGGGTGGATGGATCAGATCTAGAAGGGGGGAGGGTTGAATAGATCTAAACCAATTTATGTGGAAGCTCAAGCAATTTAAAATTACTTCGAATCAGAGATCAATTCACCCAAACAATTTACTGATCTGAAGTGTGATTAGTGTGTGTGAGCAAATCGATTAGTAGTGTGAACAAAATGCCTATGCATGCATCTAGCGTAATACAAAGTCAAACCATAATTCAAACCATTGCACATAGGATTTTTAGGTGGTTCGGAAATCACCTCCAGTGACTCCTACGTCCACCCCTCACACAGTGAGGCCACACTACTCAAAACCTTGAGTACAACACACACTGGAGCACGACGACTCCAAACACCCTTGAGTTCAACGACTCAGAAATTGAGCACGACGGCTCAAACAACTACCGGAGCACGACGACTCCAAATTGAGCACGACGGCTCAAACCACACCGTGAGTGCGACGACTCACGAACTAGAGCTCGACGGCTCCCAAAACAAAAACTAGATCAAAGACAACAGAAATCAGATCCTCTAGCAATGATCTGATTCAAGACAAATTCGTACACAGAAATTTGCGCAGAACATCATGCACAAATCTCATATACGAAATAAAGAAGAACAAACTCTGAAGTGAGAAATGGATGTAGAATGAGTGTTCTTCGATGAAGAGGCATTGCAGACGCTTCAATTGAGGAGCCTTGCTGGAAATCAATGGAGATTCTCCTCAATTGGCGATGCTCTGCTTTGATGCCATCTGAAATGCCAGAAGTCCTTCTTCTCCTGCGCCTCTTCAGTTGGATCTGCTCCCTTTCCTAGCACAACAAGCTTCTCTCCAGAGATTCCCCTTGATTCCCACGTCCTTCCTCTTGAAAGGATGGCCTGCAACTTCTGGAGATGGAGCAAGATCTGGAAAGCCCCCTTTGGCCGCCAAAAAGCTTCTTCGGGAAGTGTATGGGCTCTCTTTCCTTTGGGGTACAAGGAACATGGGTATTTATAGCCCCATATGTCCATAAAGTGCCTTGAGGTCCATGGGCACAGAAACCTATGTCAAATCCCCTAATTCCCAAGCAGCTACGTGTCCATAGAAATTCACGTTTTTGAGTTTCAGCCGGAGTGTGTCGACACCACCATGGAGTGTGTCGACACACTGTCCCAATTCCGCAAAACTGGACTTCTAGGAGTTGAGACTAGTGTCGACACTGCCACTGGCTGTGTCGACACACTGTCCCAATCAGGCAACTGGGTCTTCTGGAATCTGGGACTAGTGTCGACACTGCCTGGGACTGTGTCGACACTACCAGGGGCTGTGTCGACACACTTGACATTGTCTTCATGAAATTGCTTCAGGGACTCTGGCCCAGTGTCGACACCACCAATGTGTGTCGACATATGAGATATTAAACATCAAAAATATGTTGTTTAAGTATTATTGTGATATGTATAAAATGTATAACATGTTTAACATATCATCATCAAAATCACAATATGTCATCATTAAAATCACAATATTGTCATCATTAAGATCATAATATGTCATCATCAAGATCACAATATGTCATTATCAAAATCAAGGTATGAGTGATGTTCATTGGTTATCATTAAAATACAACTTTAGGAAATTCCAAAACACACTCAACGAACAATCTCCCGCTTTTTGATGATGACAAAACATATGCACAATCTCCCAATAACCTGACTTTCTTGACTGCAATAAGCCCCCTTGACCATATACACCCTTTGAACTTTCTCCCCATAAAGAACTTTCTCCCCCTAGAAACTTTTACTTTCTCCTCCTTTAAGGAACTTTCTCCCCCTTTTTGACAGCATCAAAAAGTTAGAAAAGAGAGAGAAACAAAGATTGTAGGAGATCAAGAAATGAAATGTAGGAAATGAATGGTCAGAAGTAATCAAAATAAGTGAGGCAAAGTGATATTGTCAAATAAGAGAAATGATTGTGTTTTGGTGATTGTGCAACAAAGTTTAATCACAAAGACACACTCAACACAAAGTATAGCAAAATATAATCTGAATGTAGTTAAAATAATGATGCAAAGGTGAAGTAAAGTGACCTATATGAGTGAGCAGAAATATTTAACAAGGATGTTAGGAGCTTTAAGTTTAACACAATGTAAAGTAATATGTCTAAACTCAGTATACATGAACTTTATGAAGGTCTTAAGCTTTTCTATTCTGTCTTTTTGATTTTCTTTCAATTTTAGCTGGGAAAGAATACAAGAATAAATTAGTTAAATCTTACTTTTTAGTGCAAGAGATCACATTGATCAGATGCAAGACCTCCTGATAACTCAGTGGTTTAACTTTCATTATCTTATACAGAGTTGAAAACTTTGATTTTCACTTTTTGGTGCGAAACAAATCACTTGTTAGGTGAAATGGCCCGGTTACTCAGTGGTTCAAGAATAAGCATTGCTCTGTTTGTATCTTTCCAGATTGTTTATCATTTTATTTTGATGTTTTGCAGGAATATGTTTGCTTTGACCAGACAAGTCATGACTATGAATTTAGAGAAATTATTCTTAACATGTGGTAAAAATGAATCTTAAACATGCATATGTTAAATAGTAAAGCCACTCATGTGCCTACAAGTGTTTTGCAAGTTATTTTAAAGACATTCAGTATTAAGATTGCTTAACCTTGAAATGATACTGAATCTTTGAAATTAAACTAAATGCACAATGAGTTTATTTTCAATGTTTTAATTCTCTCATAAGAAAATAGCACAAGGACTCAAACATTCTGATGACTTAGGGGTTCAATATAGACAAGTAAGTTCAAGAGATATGACAATGACTCCCCCTTTCATGTATCTCCCCCTTACAAGGTGAACATGAAGATTATTGAAGAAATAGGAATGGAATCAAGTGAAAATAGAATGAACGTGAATGTTTTATTTGAAAGACAAGGACTCCCCCTCAACAATTGCATACAAGACTATTGATACTTGGCGGAGACATATCCTCACGCATAGTGAAAGTGTCCAGACAAGCCTGACTTGTCTTTCTTCAAATCACCATTCGATATACCAAAATCCCAATGCAATGTGAGAGTGAGGAATTCATTTGTAGGAACATTTGTCAACAAACTGAATGGGAGTTGATGGTAAATCAGATATGAAAGAATATTTCTTCAGCATTTCACTCAAGGATTCTTTTGACTCACTTCCCCATAAGATATGCATGATATGAAAAAATCATTTAAGCAATTCAGATATGTTCATTCAAAGTAGTTTGCACAGAAAGAATATGAACATGATCAAGCATGCATTAACATGCAATTTATTGAAGGAGAAAAGTTTCAAAGACTTAAAATAAAATTTTTGAGATTTTCAAATTTACTCCCCCTTAATATGTGCATGGATTGAAAAAGCTAGCAAGCAATTTACACATGATTATGAACACAATTAGCTTTAAGCATAACATGACTTTTGGTACTTGGCGGAGTATTTTACTCACGCATAATGATAGCTTCCAAACAAGCATAACTTGTTTTTCCACATGTCATCATTTGATATACCAAAAAAGTCAAAGCAGTTGATATGTACACAGAATCATGGGTACAGTTAAGTAAGCATGATGATACAAGCATGATTCCAATTGTTATGACACAAGGTTATTGTTGGGAGTAGCATCAGAACATATTTTTCATTGTTAAAAAAATCAAATATCATTTCAATTCAGGCAATTCAAATTTGAAATGATAAAGAAGTTTTACCTAAATGGACTTCAATTACTTTTCAAAGATTTTACTTGTGTTCTCCAATCATTTCTTGCCTTGCACAGCCAATACCTTGAATCCATTTACAATGTATGGCTGCAAGACTCCTCAGTTTGCTAATTAAGTTGGTTTTGAGACCCACACTTACTTGGGTCCTGCAATGAAATCAATGTTAGAGTGCAATAAAGATTTTGAATCCAAAATGATTTTATTTTTGGTATAGATGCATTTCTTTCATTGACAGAACTATGAGCAGAATCAGTTCCAAATTTTCTTTTTGCCTTGCTTAATACATCTATATTTTCATGAAGTGTTCAATTTATATTCACATGGAGTTTCTGAGCATTTTCAACAAAATCGTGATTCTTAGTTACATGTGAATGATGTGAAAAGTTTTGCAAGTAATTCAAGCCAAAATCATCATGGATGAATTGAAATAAACAAGCAGTCATGTTTCAATCACAACTAGTTTTTTTTTTTTTAAATTAATGACTCTTACACAAGAAAGATCATTGGTACTTGGCGGAGGTTATTCCTCACACATAATGATAGTTTCCAGACAAGCCTGACTTGTCCTTCCACAGTTCACCATTCAATATACCGATTGATCTTTGCATAAGAGTCCCAATTGATTTCAGTTTTTATTTAGCAGGGAGTCTCTTAGAAGTATTTACCTTGTGAGATTTTCATTTTCTTTCATTCTCTTCACTTACTTTTCTTATAGCCTTAGTCATGAAGCCTTCATTTTGAGATTGACTACAAGGATCCCTGCACCTAGCATTCAAGCAGCACATTTTAGAACCCAAACTTGTTTGGGTCCTAAGGATCTTCCATGAATTTGCAACAATGATTTTTGAATCCAAAAGGATTTGATATTGGGTGCATTTTTCTAAAGACTAGAAACACTGGAATCTTGGTTTCTAATCATAGAGCTATTGGTATAGAATGCACCACTGACATACTGAACATTTTGTTTTCTATTTTTTAGATTTTTATCATTGAGATTTTGAACATGGAATTCAGAAGAGATCTTTTGTGCAACAGTTCCTTTTTCATGTACATAGAATTTCTGAGTGTTTTCAGCATGAACATGATCTTTATTCTTATGTACATTAACATGAAACATGGGAGCATGCACAAGATTATCAATTATATGCCAACATTCCCTAGAAGTATGCCCAAATTTATGACATGTGAAGCACTGGACTGATTTGACATATTTATGGAAATGTTGATCTCTATTCCAACAAAATTTGGCTAAATGACCAGGTTTATTACAATTAAAGCAAATGAGATCATTTCTTACCTGGTACTTACCTTGGCATGTATGCATTTGCTGGAATCTCCTTTTCATGTAAGGAGGCTTACTATGAGAAGAAGGAGGTACCTTTTGGTGGCTTTTGGCATGATGTGAATTTGGAACTTGCCTTTGAGCTTTTTGAACTGATGGAGGAAGTAGATGAGTCTTCTTGACAGTAGCATTCTTCTTTTTCTCTGTCTGTTTCTGAACAAGAACTTTCACAAGTTTTTCATTAGAATTAACAGAGTTCTTATTCACAGCAGCTTTAACAAATGTTAATTTTGTTTTATTTTCAATTTTCTTATCTCTCACAGAGGCAAAACTTGTGTATTTAGTATTTTTCAATTCATGTTGAAGCTTCTGTTTTTCAGTTTTTAATGCAACAACTTCTTTTTCTGAAATTTGAAGTTTATCTAGCATGACATCCAAACCGTTTTTCATCTTGTTCTTTTCATTTTCAAATTGAGCAATTTGTTTTTCCAAATCAGCAATTTTATTACTCAAATTGCTACAATCATTGTCCAATGGTTTGTCATGCAACAAACATTCAATCTTCCTTTTTGGATGACTATTTTCTTCAACAAGATGTTTACATCTTTCATTTATTTGATGATCATGAACCATGTTACAAATCTGTTTGTTTAATTGATCATTGTCAAATTTGAAGTTTTCATTGAGATCAATCAATTTTTCATTTTTATCTTTCAAATTAAGATTTTCAAATTCCAACTGATCATGATCTTCTTTTAACTTGGACAACTTATTTTCACAATTTTTAATTTTATCTTTCAGACTTCTTTTTCAGAATTCAGTTTTTGAACTTCAATTTTCAAATTCTCAATTTCTTCTGAAAGATCTTTATCATTGTTCTGGAACAATTCAAGTGTGTTTTTTCAAATTTTCATTTTCCTTATGGCAATGTTTTAAAGTCTTTTTCAAATCTTTATTCTTAGTGTTCAGCTTTGCATTAAGATTTTGCATGTTTTCACAGAATTCAATCAATTCAACATAAGACATGCTTTCATCTGCATCAGAATCAGAATTAGAATACATAAATGGATCTGGAATTGATTTACCAGACCTTGTAGACCCATTTGAATTCTTGTGTTCTGAAGAGGATGCGGAATGCTCTGAGCTCATGGAATGTGCTGTTAGAGCCAAAGTCTTTTGAATTGTTGATTTTCTGGATTTATTGAAGCTCTTCTTTGCCATTAAGTGCTTGTGAATTTCTTTTGCTCCTTTTCTTTGTGAATCCTTTCCATCACTGTTGTTGGCCATAAAGCATAACTCCTCATTTGCTGAACTTGAAGAGTTCTCTTCTTCATCCTCACTTTGGTCTTCATCCGACCAAGTTGCAATCATGGCTTTTGGCGTCTTCAATTTGTTGTTCTTCTTGTATTTGTCCTTTTTGATCTCAGGACACTCACCCTTCATGTGTCATATCTTGTTGTACCTGTAGCAAATAATATCTTCATCAGTTTTTGATTTCTGCTAGCATTAAAATTTGAAGAAGAAGCATTCCTTTTTCTAGAAGAATATTTTTTCTTTCCATTGAATTTTCCTCTTCTTGATTTTAAAAATTTTCTGAATTGTCTAGTCATGATGGCAAGTTCATCCTCATTAGACTCAGACTCATCACAACTTGATTTTGCTTGATTTTTCTCTTTATTGCTTGATGAAGCCTTAAGTGCTACTGGTTTAGCCTTAAGCATATGTTCTTTACTTCTCTTCAGATTTATTTCATAAGTCATTAAAGATCCTATGAGTTCATCCAAAGAGATTTTGGATAAATCCTTAGAATCTTCAATTACTGTAGCCTTTGTGTGCCAATTGGATGATAGAGAGCGCAAGATTTTTCTTACCAAATCAGCATCAGTGTAGTCCTTACCTAGAGCCTTCAGTCCATTTACAATAATCATGAACCTAGCAAACATTTCAGAAATTGATTCATCAGATTTCATCATGAATAATTCATTTTCAGAAACAAGAATATTTGCTTTGGTTTCTTTAACTTGGGATGTTCCCTCATAAAGTAACTCAAGCTTATCCCACATCTCCTTAGTAGATTTGCACATGGAGATTCTTGAGTACTCTTTTGGGTGGACTGCACATTGAACCATGTTCATGGCACTGTAGTTTAGGGTGGCCCTCCTAATTTGTTCCCTTGTCCCGGTTTCCTCTTCTCCTTGGTTCTCATAAGGACCTACCTCAACTACCCTCCAAATCTCATAGTTCTGGGCTCTAAGGAAGACTTGCATGCGATTCTTCCAATAAGAATAGTTAGTCCCATTGAAGAAGGGTGGCCTATTGATGGAATGGCCTTCAGCAATAAAACCTTGAGAATCCATCAATTAAAATGAGATAATGAAAGGGCAAGCAAACAATTCAAGTAATTAACACAGAGATCAAATAGAAGCAATCAAATCAGATCAGAAACAGATATTAACCCGCTCTGATACCAATTGTAGGATCGAATGGGTGGATGGATCAGATCTAGAAGGGGGGGTTGAATAGATCTAAAACCAATTTATGCGGAAGCTCAAGCAATTTAAAATTACTTTGAATCAGAGATCAATTCACCCAAACAATTTACTGATCTGAAGTGTGATTAGTGTGTGTGAGCAAATCAATTAGTAGTATGAACGAAATCCCTATGCATGCATCTAGCATAATACAAAGTCAAACCACAATTCAAACCATTGCACAGAGGATTTTTAGGTGGTTCGAAAATCACCTCCAGTGACTCCTACGTCCACCCCTCACACATTGAGGCCACACTACTCAAAACCTTGAGTACAACACACACTGGAGCATGACGACTCCAAACACCCTTGAGTTCAACGACTCACAAACTGAGCACGACGGCTCAAACAACAACCGGAGCACGACGGCTCAAACCACACCGTGAGTGCGACGACTCATAAACCAGAGCTCGTCGGCTCCCAAAACAAAAGCTAGATCAAAGACAACAGAAATCAGATCCTCTAGCAATGATCTGATTCAAGACAAATTTGTACACAGAAATTTACGAAGAACGTCATGCACAAATCTCATAGACGAAATTAAGAAGAACAAACTCTGAAGTGAGAAATGGATGTAGAATGAGTGTTCTTCGATGAAGAGGCCTTGCAAATGCTTCAATTGAGGAGCCTTGATGGAAATCGATGGAGATTCTCCTCAATTGGCGATGCTCTGCTTTGATGGCATATAAAATGCCAGAAATCCTTCTTCTCCTGCGCCTCTTCAGTTGGATCTGCTCCCTTGCCTAGCACAGCAAGCTTCTCTCCAGAGATTCCCCTTGATTCCCACGTCCTTCCTCTTGAAAGGATGGCCTGCAACTTCTGGAGATGGAGCAAGATCAAGAAAGCCCCCTTTGGCCGTCGAAAAGCTTCTTCGGGAAGTGTATGGGCTCTCTTTCCTTTGGGGTACAAGGAACATGGGTATTTATAGGCCCATATGTCCATAAAGTGCCTTGGGGTCCATGGGCACGGAAACCTAGATCAAATCCCATGATTCCCAAGCAGCCACGTGTCCAGAGAAATTCACGTTTTTGAGTTTCAGCTGGAGTGTGTCGACACACTGTCCCAATTCCGCAAAACTGGACTTCTGGGAGCTGAGACTAGTGTCGACACTGCCACTGGCTGTGTCGACACACTATCCCAGTCAGGCAACTGGGTCTTCTGGAATCTGGGACTAGTGTCGACACTACCTGGGACTGTGTCGACACACTGGACCTTGTCTGGCAACTGAGTCTGCTGAAGTCTGGGACTAATCTCGAGACTACCAGGGGCTGTGTCGACACACTTGACTCTGTCTTCATGAAATTGCTTCAGGGACTCTGACCGAGTGTCGACACCACCAATGGGTGTGTCGACACTACCATGACAAAAATTACATGTACCTGCAAATTTAACACATAAATCATTAGTACAAGATATTATCATTAACATATGAGATATTAAACATCAAAAACATGTTGTTTAAGCATTATTGTGATATGTATAAAATGTATAACATGTTCAACATATCATCATCAAAATCACAATATGTCATCATTAAAATCACAATATTGTCATCATTAAGATCACAATATGTCATCATCAAGATCACAATATGTCATCATCAAAATCAAGGTATGAGTGATGTTCATTGGTTATCATTAAACTACAACTTTAGGAAATTCCAAAACACACTCAACCCAACACTACTAGACCTGTCGCGATCTGTACAGCACCCTATCGCGATCTGTTCTGTCCCTGTCGCGACCCGTACAAGGGTCCGTCGCGATCTCAGGATTTTTGCATGTAAACTCACATTTTTGCAAGTCTTGCTATTCTGCAGTAATCCCAGGTCTTGTTAACTGTCTTAATTTCAGAAAAATGAAGATGTACATATTGAAGGTATTCTAAATTAATAAAAGTTAATCACATGACTTTTTATGTCTAAGATTTCATGTCACATGCACACACTTTGAAACCATCCAAATATGGCTTAATTGGCGTGAACATGTTACATAATATATCTAGTAATTTATGTAATTAAATTGCCTCATGCTTAATTACGACATGTGTATGTTTTCCCACGATGTTTTGGAACACCGATACTGACGCTCCACTATTTTAGAATTCCTCTAGAACGTCGAGCACTTGTTTCTATAATTACCCTCTTTCTTGACTTGGACGAACTCTCTATCGGATATTCCTTCTGCCGGACGTGTGAGTCTTTGTTCAAGGCCTCCGTAAGTCTCCTCTGTCCGTGGATTCCCACATGGTCGACGAGCCGATTGTACTCTAACACCTATTACACCCTTTAGGGATCGATATGATCCAAAACGGCTATTCGAAGTTCACTCTCATCTTGAATCACGCCAGACCTCTGGGCCTATGCATAATAAGCCAGCGATAGGGGTTTGAGTTCCACCTGACTGCCAACACCAAGTGCGCGTGTTGTGCAACTGTTACTATCGACGTGTTACGTACAATGTCCACTAGCTCTCGTCTATACTCTACTCGCTCATCTATTCACATTCACTCTACTATCTCATCTATTCATTTACTGCTCTCATCTATTTTCTTGGTACTCTATATTGGCCATTGATTGATTGTCTAAAGATAAACAATATAACCAATGCCAGCGCAATGGGGCCCGATCTGGTCCTAGGGAGAGCGCTCGAAAGTGCCATTTGCACATGGGAGTTAAATGATCAGGATGTCGACATTACATCCAAGTGCCATACTATCAAGATTAATCTAATGATAATCAAATGTTGTATATTCTCTCGTTGTTTGTTAACAACAAAGTGCTATGCTATACTCGTTGTGCTATTTCTATACTTTGTGCTATTGTGCTATGGCCATCTTACTATTCGTGCTATAATTAACGTTCGGGCTATATTTGGAAAGTTGTGCTATTTCGTTCACGTGCTATCTTGCCATATTTTACTTGACTCTCTCGCTCTATCATTAGTTACTCTGCATTTTAATTCATTAATCATTTAATGCCTGCTTGACTATTAAGATTTAAGTCCTACTGGGCGTTATCGCTCACCCTGCGTTATTTGTCATTGTATTCTCAGGTGAGACCGAGGATGAACTATACACTCAAGAGGACGGGAACGACCAGGAGTGATGTCACGAGTGCCCTAGTGTCCTAGCAATATGTTAAGAGTCATAGTTTAGTCTTTTGCTTATCTCAATGTAATTGGGCCCTATAGACTGGCTCTGATATTAGTGGTTGTAACTAGACATTGGAAAGTTATTAATGAGAAGGATTTGCTTTAGTGTTATTCATTGTGCAATGGCTTGATGTCTAGTATTTGCTCTATACCTTTACTTGAAACTGCCTCGCGTTCCGATATTCCGCGTCGGGGCGTGACAACCGCGATCTGAACGTACCGGTTATTACATTACTATCACCTAAAAAGAAGTTCATCCTCGAAATTAAAGCAGTAAACATAATATAGTTCAAAGCATATGCAACTATCACCTAAAAAGAGAAGTGCTACTTACTGAAACAAATACGGATATGTCTTGTACATTTCTTCAGCCAACTCACAAGTATCCTCACCACCCTGTCTATTCTGCCATCGAATCTTTACCAAATCTATGTCTTTATTTCTTAATTTCTGTGTCCGCCTACCTGTGATCATCACCGAATATTCTGGCATGGTGATATCCGACCTCAAATCATCCCGCTGATAACTAACAACATGAGAAGGATCTCGAATATACTTCCTCAACATTGAGACAAACACATCACGAGCATCCGTGAAGTCCGCCGGAAGCTCCAACCTGTAAGCCGTCTCCCCAATTCATTCTAAGATCCGAAAAGGACCCACAAATCTAGGGCTCAATTTGCCCATCTTGCTGAACCTTACGACACCTTTAGTTGGGGAAACTTTCAAAAACACATACTCTCCAACCTCAAACTGTAAGGGCCTATGCCGGACATCCGCGTAGCTCTTTTGTCTACTTTGTGCTGTTTGGAGTTTCTCCTTAATGAATTTGACCACTTCTACACATTGCTGAACCAATTCTGGTCCCATTACCTGTCCTTCACCTACTTCATGCCAATTCAACGGTGTTATACAAGGTCTCCCATAAAGTGCCTCATATGGTGCCATACCAATACTTGTATGATAGCTATTGTTATAGGCATATTCAACCATACCAAGGTGATGTTCCCATCCTCCTCCCCAAGCCAAACAACATGCCCGGAGCATATCCTCAATGGTTTGGATTGTTCTCTCCGTTTGTCCGTCGGTTTGGGGATGGTATGCGGAACTATACCTCAGTTGTGTACCCACAACCTATTGCAAGCTTCTCCAACATCCGGATGAAAACCGGGGATCCCGATCTGAAACAATAGTAACTGGTATCCCATGCAATGGCACAATTCTTTCAACATATAACTTTGCTAACTGATCCACTGTCCATGACATGCTAATCGGTAACAACCTACACACTTTGGTTAACCGATCAATAAAAACCCAAATACCATTATGACCCGATGTTGTCCCGGGCTACCCTGCAACAAATTCCATTGAAATATCATCCCACTTTCATTGTGGTATGGGTAGTGGTTGCAATAAACCACCTGGTCATTGATGCTCTGCCTTGACTTGCTGACACACTGCACATCTTTCTATGAACTCCGCAATCTCCTTCTTCATGCTTGGCCACCAAAAATATTTCTTCAAATCCTGGTACATTTTAGTGCTTCCTGGATGTATGGTGTACCTAGATCGATGATGTGACGGATCGCCTCAGCCAAGCCCGTTAAACCGATAACGTACTTGATCCGAGTCCACCTCCCGCGAACGGGCCGAAGCCTCGCAAGGGATACCAAACCACAGTCCGTGTAAACATAAAGGAACACACAACATTTCATATATATTTCACAGTTTTACATAGCCAAATTTCCAAGAAAACTATAAAGAGGTACAAGAGCCTGGGGCATACCCCAAGGTACAACAGAAGAAAGTAAACAACTACAAAGCTACACTGCTGGAGAACTACACAGCTGGAACTACTCCGCTAGAGGTACTGACCCTGCACCGCTACGGCGCAGCCCGGAACTGGACGTCGGACGAGAGACGTCCTCCTCGCTCTCACCTGTGGGGGTAGGGGTGAGCCTCTCTAGTCACTGGCTCAGTAGGGAACTCCCCCAAAATCGAGCAAACCAAACACCACAAGTACGAAAGCAGTAAACAATACCAACAATTTATAGAACAGCTAAGCAGGTAAGTAAAGCTGTAAAAGTACTCACCGTATGCCGACTACGAGAAACAACAGTAATAATTAAACGGCAAACCAGTATAGGTGTACAAGCTAAAGTAGAGACAGCCAACACGAGCCACGTGAACTGGTTCGCGACACCAGAAACTGACTCGGACAACTAACACAGGTCTACCTCTCAGTCTCGCAGCCACGGACGAAAGGTCCAGCTGCCGCTCCACGTAAAAAGGTCAAGCAACTGTGGAGACCAACTAAACACCACCACCTGCAGACCACACGGTCACAGGCCTATGCCTAGCACCTCAGGAGACCCTGGCCCGGGCTCTCTAGAGTGAGGCACTGGAAAAGGACTAGCTGGGGACCAGTGTCGACTACTGGTGTCCGTACCCCCAACTACGAGCGCGCTACGAGTGACTAAAAACAAACTTAAGTGTCACTGTCCCACTGTCGTCTTTCCCTCAGCCGGACGTACAACTCGACACAGGAGTGAGGGTGTCCAGGTCAGACGACACATACCTCGACGGTACAACACAAGTACTGGGACAAAGCCCCGAGCTAACAGCCTGGCTCACAAAGAACCTGGGGCACCCAACTGGAGAGGTAACCACGGTAGGCGTCGTACTACTCGCCACGTACACAGAACCACGTGCACGTCACACACAAACCACGTGAAACCTCACGTAAACCACAAGTAACCATGGTCCACTACACGTGAACCCAACTGACTCGCATAAACAACACGCAGTCACTGAAGTAAGCGACTAACTGCATACCTTGTATGCTAAACATGAAAACCAAGTGCACTCAGTGCACCTCATGCATCAACACACATGCATTATCGGTAAATATCATAATTTAGTTATTTCTGTTCATAACCAGTCGGCAGCAACATCGACTGCCGCCTATACCAAGTCAACGGCAAGGGACCTGGCCGTTAACATCTTGGCTGAGGAGCTTGGCGACAAGCGATCTTGACGCCAAGTTCTCCGGCCATAAACCCTGCAGAAACCCTAATCTGGCTCTGCGGGCTTTCTAACTGTTCTAACTACTGAGAAACATGCAAATGCAATTCCTTTAGCATGCTAATACCCAATATAACCCATTATAACATGCTTCGTACATTAATCTACTAAAACCACCCATTATCCCGTATGGTGCGACTTAATCCAAAACATGCATTATCATGTTAATTCCGGTGGTTATGATGAGTTTTAATGTTTCTCTGGAGCTACCAGGGTTCGTCCCCTACCTCAGAACGTGTTAGAATCTCCTGCAATCCCCCGGTTCACGCCGAGCCCTCCGCGAGCTCCCACACGAATTGCACCACGCCGCGACGTTTCCTTGCGCAATTCAGCGACGCCACGCGTTCTACGATCGTCCAACTACTCCTTGGTACCTGTTGGAAGCTTCAGAGACTCGGGGGCAGCAAGTTGGGGCAAGAGGGAATCAGTGAGAGCTGAGAGAGCTGCCCTCGGGTGAGCCTATAACCTGCACCATTCTCAGGTTGGCGTCAACCCCTATGCCGCCAACAGCAACCGCCACCCTCTGCATCCACATCTACTGCCGCCAAGTTCATGTAGTAAACGTCCACTAACCTGGACGCCAACAGTTAACGACCACCCCTGGCCGCCAACTTCAACTAAACAGCAGCAGGTCCTGTTTCATTTCAGGACCGACCCTGCTCTTCACCTGCTCAAACCACACATCCACACCAAGCATTCCACACAACCGACTCACACTGGCCTCACAACGGCTGCCACAACCACAATACACACGATCCGCATGGATCTGAAAGGCACACGACGTTACATTACTATCATCTATAAAGAAAATTTCGACCTCGAAATTCATAACACAATTCAAAATTAAACAACTCATACATACACATTTTTACAAGTACTATCATCTAAAAAGAAAATACACAAGCTTACTCAAACAGATAGGGATACCCTTTAGCCATTTCCGCGGCCAACTCCCAGGTATCCTCACCACCTAATCTATTTTCCCATCTCACTTTAACTAGCTCAATTTGTTTATTTCTCAGCTTCTTCATCTTTCGATCTGTGATCTGCACCGGATACTCTGGCATAGTCATGTCCGGCCTCAGGTCATCACCTTGATATCTAATTATTTGAGCTGGATCTTCAATACACTTTCTCAACATGGAGACATGGAAAATATCATGCACATCTGCAAAATCAGCTGGCAAATCCAGCCTATAAGCTGCTTCCCCAATTCTTTCAATTACCTGGAAAGGTCCCACATACCTTGGACTCAACTTCCCAGACTTGCCAAATCTCATAATACCTTTACTCGGGGAAACTCTCAGAAAAACAAAGTCTCCCACCTCAAACTGAAGTGGTCTCCTCTGCACATCTGCATAACTTTTCTGCCTACTTTGAGCTGCCTGCAATTTTTCTTTAATAAACTTCACTACTTCAGTGGTTTGCTGAATCAATTCAGGACCCACTAACTGCCTTTCTCCCACTTCATGCCAGTTTAATGGGGTTCTACATGGCCTTCCATATAAAGCTTCATATGGTGCCATCCCAAGACTGGTATGATAACTATTATTGTAGGCAAACTCAACCATTCCCAAATGATGCTCCCAACTACCTCCCCAAACTAAACAACAAGCCCGCAACATATCTTCAATTGTCTGAATAGTCCTCTCTGTCTGACCATCTGTCTGGGGATGATAAGCGGAGCTATACCTCAATTCAGAACCAATTACTTTCTGCAGACTTCTCCAAAAACCAGAAGTAAATCTTGGATCTCTATCAGAAACAATAGTCTTTGGAATACCATGCAGTGGAACAATTCTTTCAACATAAATATTTGCCAACCTGTCCACTGTCCAAGACATACTCACTGCCACTAATCTACATACCTTAGTCAATCTGTCAACAAACACCCATATTCCATTATGCCCGGAACTCGACCTTGGTAAACCTGCCACAAAGTCCATCGCAATATCATCCCATTTCCACTGTGGAATAGGCAACGGTTGCAATAGACCTCCAGGCTTCTGATGCTCTGCTTTAATCTGTTGACAGATAGCACACCTTGCTACAAATTCTGCTATTTCTTTCTTCATATGAGGCCACCAAAAATGCTTCCTTAAATCATGGTACATTTTAGTACTACCTGGATGAATAGTGTACCTAGATTTATGAGCCTCTTCCAGAACTCGCTGCTTCACCTCTCTCTCTGCAGGAACAAATAACCTGCCTCGAAGCCTGACCACACAATTATCATCAATAGAAACTCCTTCCATTTTTACAATTTCAGGTAAACCTGCATCTGCTCTCTGAGCCTCAATGATCTGCCAATATAAAGATGGCTCTACAGCACTAGCAGCTAGAATTGCCCATCGCTGACTGCTGGGCACATACAAGGAATTCTCTGCTACCTCTTCATATAACTTCCATTCTTTAATCATCATCAGATTCATATGTCTCTAACCAATCCATACACAATATCATATCATACTCCTTTAACTGCAAAGCATAAAGCCTAGCCGGCAACTGATTACCCTGAATCATAATAGGTACCTCATCCAAGTAACATGTGGTAAGCATGAAATCCCCCGACGGTACCTCCACCATAAGCTCACATTGCCTCTCCTCAAAAGGATGCACCATAATATCAAGAAAATCTTCGAAAATGAAAGAGTGGGATGCACCCGGATCAATCAATGTTTTTTCTGAAAATTCAAAGCTCGGTATAATACCTTCAATCAAATTTGATGTTTCTGCTTGAGCCATGGTAATCGCCATTACTCAACCTCATCCTCTGCCCCTTTGGTAAGGTGCGCTTCTTCCTTGCCCTGTCGATGGTGGCTATTGTGGTTGTTGTTGTTGCTATTGTGGTGCTCCTCTACCATAGCTAACTCTCCTTGGGTATGGACAATTCCTCGCCATATGCCCCAGCTGATCACAATTATAACATCGGAATTCTCCAGGCTGCCTTGTCGAGCTTTATTGAGACTCCTCCACCTCCGGCTTATAACTGCGCCCTTGCTGAAATCCTTGTTTCTTGCCACCTCCTCGGCCTCTAAATATCTTTTTCAACTTGTTACCCAATTTGCCAAAGCCCGAAGAAGATGATCCTCCCGAAGGTGGTTTTCCTTTGCTAACACCCACGGACTGTTGTGGAAGTCGAAAATTACCACCACTTGATCCCGACCCGCTAGACTGCCTGGCTTGAATAGTTCTTTCAAGAATTGCTGCTCTTTGGGCTACCTCTTCCACTGTACCACACATCAGAGGAATAACCGCATCATGCAACTCCGGCCTTAATCCTCGAATGAAGTACTCAATCATCATTGCATTGTTGGTTACTACATACGGGGCATACCTGCTCAAGGCCATGAATCTCATTTGATATTCCAACACCGACAAGTTTCCTTGTTGAAGTGTTCTAAATTGTTCCCTTTTTGTTTGCTAAACTTGTACCGAAAAGAAAGTGTTATTGAAAACCTCAAGAAACTCGGGCCATGTAATTGTTTATTCAGCTCTACTGTAAAAAACTATTTGCATCTTAAGTCTCCACCATTCTTGTGCGAAACCCCTCAACTGATATGCTGCTAAGATGACCCTATCCGCTTGAGGACATCTCATTGTGTCAAATACCCTTTCAATCTCATGGATCCAATGCTCAACTGTTTCCGGATTTGGGCCTCCCGAATATGTTGGTGGTTGCAAACGCAAGAACCTCTCCACCATCATTGTGGACTCCTCCGCACTTGCTGGCCTCACCGGTACCACTGGAGGTAAAGGTGCTGCAGGGGGTGCCTCTACTCCATAAGGTGGTGCTAATGGTGCCGGCATTATCTACTCCGTCACTGGTGGTGCTACCCCGGAAGATTGCCCTAGTAGTTGCTGACCTAACCTTGTCCGGATATGCGTGAGACTTTCCCACATTCTCTCTATCATTTGGTGAGTAGACTCCTCAGGGTCATCACCTCCTCCTCTCCAATCTAGCCTATCTTCCATTATAAGCCTGCACATACACATTCCATCCACACAAAATAACAAGTATATCATTACAAAAACAAAACCATCTACCAGCAGAGGATCATGATAAGGAACTACTATGTACTTTTCCCATTCTTTCATATTTACACAGACCCTGCTCTGATACCAACTATAACGGATCATGTCATTCAAACCCATTAACACTATAACGAGCTTGACATGACTTTGTCTTCCGTGATCGGGCCGAAGCCTCGCAAGGGATATCAAACACATATGTCCGTGAAAATACAAAAGAACCACGTTAAGCACATATACGATATATTGCTCATACATGTCCATAAGAAAAGTACATACCAGGTTCCTTACATAATCAACATAAACATACACACAGCCTAGGCAAACTCCCAAGGCTCCACGAGGATGAACTTTACTTTGCTGGTGGTAATGACCTGACTCTGCTATGAGGCTGGTCCAAACTACTAGAGGGACGTGAAACCTCTTGCTTTCCCTCACCTAGAAGAAAAAGGGGTGAGCCTCACAAGTCATTGGCTCAGTAGGGTAACTCCCCCAAGCCGAGAAAGCACAATTAATATTAAAGCTGTAAATCATGTAAACACCAAAGCATGATATTACAGTTATAAATAAATAAACAGCAACACACGTCGAGTGTACAAGCTAAAGAAAGGGTACGCCAAACATGAGTCACCAGCACTGGTTCGCGACACCAGCCATAGACTTGGATAAATAACACAAGTACACCTCTCAGTCTCACAGCCACGAACAAAAGGTCTAGCTGCCGCTCCACCTCAACAAGACAAGGACCGTGGAGACAAACCACACCACACCTGCGAGCTACACAACTGCAAGACCAAGCCTGACACCTTTAGGGGCTCTGGCCGAGAACCCTAAAGTGAGGCACTTGAACAGGACTAGCTGAGGACCAGTATGTCTATCGGTGTCCATCCCTCAACCAAGAGCACGCTACAAACGGTCACACACCCACAAACACGAGCCGTTGTCCCCTGTCGTCTTTCCCTCAGCCGGACGTACTACTAAAACATAGGCGTGAGGGTGTCCAAGAAGACGACACAAACCTCGATGGTACTCCCGTACCGGGACAAGCCCTAAGCACCCGGTGCTAGGGTAACCGACTAGAGAGGTAACTACGTAAGGCGTAACACTTAACTCGCTATGCACACAAATCCACACAAGACACCTCGATATCAATCACAACACGGGTCCACACAACCTATACAGATCCTACATTGCCTTGGTAATGAAGCCCAAGCAATGTGGAACACGAACCCGACAAACTTGCCACAGCCCACCAGAGCTCGGGTGGCCTCTTTCTTAATCGTGTCCAGAACAGACGCCGCCATCACACATTGAAAACACGTCTGACATGTAGGACACCACTCAACTCTGAATCGCGTCGGGTGTAAGCGATGCGTTCCCAACAACGCGTCCACTGTACTGGACGCTTTTCAGAGCTCAGGAACACACCCCACAAACACCATCCGGAAATCACACCACCCAGTCCTATAGTCATGTAAAGCTGGAAATTAACATACAGATGGGTTCCTACACATTCTTACTACCATGCCTATGAAATTCCCACAACTAACACCCCTAACTGTGCACCATACCACCCATTCAACGTGCAAACAGGGTAAACCATGGTAGAATTCCCCTACAAATATAGGAAACACAATTCCGACCACAACCCAACGTCCTCCGCGCTCTGAAGCTCGTCATCATGCCGAAAGCACGCCAATCGGACTCCAAATAGGCGAAATCCTCTCGGAATCGCCTCCAACACCCACAACACTCTCCCTTTAGCTGAACAGTGCGAATGCACTGTTCGGCGAAAGGCAGAAGACCATTTCACAATGAAACCGAATCGCGTCGGGTATTCTCGTCGCGTTTCGAAATGTGTCCGATTCTTGCAACACATTTAATCACCGACGTCCTTGCATGCGCCACGTGGCGCGCATGCAGCGCCGCCTACGTAAAGCGGTGCTAAAACGTGTCGAAGATTCTGGACGCGATCCTACTCAAGTCGCGTTGACTTAAATGGACGTGTTACTCATTGAGAATCGCATCCTCTGTATCAGATGCGTTCTCAATGAGCCCGCCAAAGCTTATTTTGGGCTGGGATGCCCAAGCCCTCAGTCTATCCACCTGACCAAGAAAACCTGTGAAAATACATTTAGAGCTCCATGGTCCAACAATGGCCACACACTGGCCTCCAAACCCGCCAAACCACGATCCGAACATACCGGTTATTACAGTTTATTTAACTTACAAAGTCATTGCAATTGAGTCCTGTTGACAAACTTTAGCAAAAATGTTATAGTCAAACATTTTTCATGGTTTTGTTATCACCAAAATAAATATATAGGGATGAATTGTTCATCACAACCACAGAGCTCACGGGCTGGTCTTCCCTTAAACAAGGGGCAAAGACAATCAGCTCGCAGGCTCGTCTTCTCTTCTCATAGGAAGAGGAACAACAAAAAATCTCAAGGAGATGCAAAGTGTTGGGTTCTCATATTGGAGAATGTTGGGTTACAACAAGTGTTTAAATGTTTTTGATGATGAGCAATACTAATTGATGTTATGTGAAATGTTCACAAATGGTATGTTTGTTTTTATGATGAACATTTCATGAACAAGACAAAATTGATGTGTTATGAATGTGTGAAACATGATGAGAATGACAATTGGATGCAAATGAAACACATGTTTTATATGTTCATTATATCTCACTAATTATGTCTTTTAATGTAGGTGAGATTCCATGCAAGACAAAGCCCAAAATCCAAGTGCAAAAGAACAAGACAAGTTGCTGAAATAGTGCACCTGTCAACAGATGACAGTGCATCTGTCAACAGATGAATAGTGCATCTGATGCATCTGTCGACAGATGATTTTCGCCTGTCGACAGATACACTCAGAAATCTATTTCCAGAAAGCCCAGTCTTCCGGTTCTTGCAAACCTGTCAGCATCTGTCGACAGCAGCAAGTCGGCTGTCGACAGACGGAGTTTTGGGAAGATCTAGTGGCCAGGATATGATCTATATTTTGGTGTTTCCTTTTAGCACGACTCTCTATGCTTGGACACCACTATATATAGATCATATGAGGCTATTTTCGCAGCAAGGAGCCACCATACCAAAACCCTAAGCAAAGGTCAAGATCAAGGCTTTCTTCCTGCTGCCCTGCTTCATCTCTCTGCCCAGAACAAAGAAGAACAACCTTCCAAGCGGAGTTGAAGCCGGTTCGTCCGTGGTTCAAGCTTCTCCATCAACTGATACTTGTCAAGACGAAGCTTGGAGTCTTCTGGACGACCAACGAGAAGAGATCTACATCGGGATTTGATTCTTCATCTCAAAACTCTTCTCCTTTCACTACTTTCATATATCTGTGTGTGTGCACTGATTTGAGATCAGTACGTGGATGTTGTGGAAGTGTGGATTGTTGTTCTGATTGCGTGTTTGCATCAGACAACATGTGTGTGGTGTGTTGGTCAGATCAAGGCTAGAGGATCTGATCTTTTGTGGAGTTGATCTAGCGTGTGTGTGTGTGGTTGAGCCGGTGTGCTCGTGTGTGTGTTGTACTCAGTTCTTGAGTAGTGTGTCCTCACTGTGTGGGGGGTGGACGTAGGAGTCACGTGGTGTGATCTCCGAACCACCTAAAAAATCCCTTGTGCACTGTGGTTTGACTTATGGTTTGCACTGTATTGCGCTAGATGCATGCATAGGGATTTCGTCTACACACTAACTGTTAGTTTGCTTACACACATTGCATCAGATCAAAGGGGTTTTAATTGAGTAGATCTTTTAATCCGAAGTAATTTTCATATTGCTTAAGTTTCCGCTGCAAATCTATTCAACCCCCCCTTCTAGCTTTGCCATAACCGAGTATCCGATCCTAACAATTGGTATCAGAGCGGGTTTTCTGTTCATCGGTTGTGATTTGGCATATCCGTTTATGTGTGCTTAATTGCTCTGATCGGGTTTATAATTGATTCTGAACTGATCTGATCACTTCGTTGGTTGGTTTATTTATCTACTACATACTCAGAAATATGTCTGAGTTCTCAAGTATCATAAGTAGACCAATGATTATTGAGTTTGATGACAAGGTTCATAAAATGCAGGTCTCCTCTATGAAAACATGCAAGTCTGGAAGGGAAATCAATGAAAAATGCTACATGGCTCATGGAAGCTCAAGAGGCTCTTCTCGTTCAGACGACCTAGAGGATCACATATGTCAAAGATGTCAAGAAATTCTCAAGAATCAGGTAAATCCAATTCAGACCCATTTGATGCTTCAATATCCAATTTGATTCAGAGAATGATATATCTTATAATGAATTGATAGAATGCTATGAGCTCATGTGCAAACAATTTAAAACTATTAAACATCAAAACAAGAAGCTAAAAGAAAATCTGGAAAAGAATGAAATGATAATTGATAATGCTCAAGCATTCTATGAAGAAAATGAAACATTGAAAATGGAGAATGAAAAATTGGAAAATGAAGTCAAAAACTATGAAATCAATTTTCTAAGTTGAAAGAAGATCATGATCATGTGGAATCTGAAAATTCTGATTTGAAAAATCAAAATGAAAAATTGATTGATCATAATGAAAATCTCAAATTTGATAATGATCAATTGATCAAACAAATCTCCAACATGGCTCATGATCATCAAATAAAAGAGAAATGCAACCAATTGATTGAGGAAAATAATCATCTGAAAAAGAAGATTGAATGCATGTATCATGACAGACCATTAAATGATGAATGGAACAATTCTAAGAATAAAATTGTTGATCTGGAACAACAAATTGCTCAATTTGAAAATGAAAAGAACAAAATGAAAAATGGTTTGAATGTCATGCTAAACAAGCTTCAGACTTCAGAAAAAGAAGTTGTTGCATTAAAAGCTGAAAAACAGAAGATTCAAAATGAATTGAAAAACACAAGTCTTGCTTCTGTGAAAAATAAGAAAAATGTTCAAAAACAAAATAAAATTTTGAACAAAAAGGCAGCAATTAAAAGGAATGTAGTTACAACTGAAAATTCGAAAAAGGAAGTGAAAAAGAAAGCAGGATTGTACAATGTTTCAACTCCTCCAACAGCTCAAAAAGCTTCAAGGCAATCTCCAACTCCACATCATGCCAAGAGATACCAAAGGGTACCACCTCCTTCTTCTCAACCCAAGGGTGATCAAAGGTACTCTAAAGGATCTCAGAGATTCCAGCAAATGCAATCACACTATGGTAAGCTCCAGGTAAATGCTCAACCTGTTTGCTACAAATGCAATAAACTTGGTCATCTTGCTAAATTCTGCTGGAAGAAAAATCAACACTCTCATAAAAATCATGATGTTGTGCATGCTTCAAAGCTCATAATAATCCATGTGTTCATACACACAAGGATAAACATGTTCATAAAGATCAGAAATTTCATGTATCTATGAACAGGAAAACTGCACAAAACAACAAAAATCCAAAAATCAAATCACTTTGGATTTTGAAATCTTTGTTATATCCTAACCTTAATGTCGTTGCAGGACCCAAGCAAGTGTGGGTCCCAAAACAAGCTTGATCAACAAGCTGAGATGTCTTGCACCAAAAATTAGAAATGGATTCATGACATTGGCTGTGCAAGGCAAGAAATGATGGAGAACAAAGGTAAACTGTTTTTACTATGATTGAAGACTGTTCAGGTAAAATCTCCCTATCACTTCATATATGAACTGCTGAAATTGAAATGGATTCTTACCTTTATCTGAGCAATGCAAAATGTGTCTTAATGCTACCCCACATGACAATGCCTCTTAGCAATTGGAATCATGCCATCTTGCTTACATAACTGTGCACATGACCTCTTGGTATATCAAATGATGACATGTGGAAAAACAAGTTATGCTTGTTTGGAAACTATCATTATGCGTGAGTAAAATACTCCGCCAAGTACCAAAAGTCATGTAATACATAAGGCTAGTTGTGTGCTTAATAACGTGTGAATTGCTTGATACATTTTCTATGCATATGTTATGGGGGAGTAAGTTTGAAAATGCTCATGAATGCTCATAAAATTTGTGTGCAACTGCTTGTGATGAATGTCTAAATCATGATTGAATTGCTTGAATGTTATCTCATCACATGCACACATTATGGGGGAGTAAGTTTAAGGCTAGGTGAGTGAAATTATAAGGGATACCCTCATATTCAATGTGTACTTATCCCTCAATCTTATGGTTCAAATCACTCTCAATTCAAAGCCTTAAAACTGAAGTTTCAAAGCCCCTGTCGACAGCCCCAAACAGCCTGTCGACAGATATGGCCTCACAGAACCAAGAAATTGGACTCTGTGTGCTTCTGTCGACAGAAAAAATCCTTCTGTCGACAGCTTTACTCAATTCCTGATTTCCCATAACCCCAACTGCTCTGTCTGAGTGCATCTGTCGACAGACACTCCCTTGCTGTCGACAGATACACATTTTCTGTAAATTCTTCATCCTTCTTCATAATTTCTTCATGAGTATGTTCATATCATTGATGCAAGGGGAGAATTGGGTATAAATATTCATTATAACCTTTCATCCTCACATAGTATCAAAGTCATATGGTTAATCACAATGATTTTGAAATAATATTTTGAGATTGAGTCTAGGTTGTATCATCTAGAAAACATTGAACAAATCTAATGATTTTAACCTAACTCACTTGAATAACTCCCTTGTGGATGATCATGTTCCTATATGGATTGACAAGTAAGAAGGTTTTTGAACTTAATGTCTTTGCATTGGCCTTTGACCTTAATAAACCTTTTGAACTTGATTTTCCAACTTAAAAAAAAAGAGAAAAGCTACCTATTTCTAAAGTCAAAAATTAAAAAAAAAACAAATATGTAATTGGGACAAAGGCAGAGCAATGATGAGTATCACTGAGTAACCGGGGACACGGGCATCACAAATGTCTGTCTTCGCGTCAAAAAGTCCTTTCATTATCTCTGCATAATGGTATGATGGTCACTCACACTGAGTAACTGGGGGTACGGGCATCCCAAATGTCTACCTTCACGTCAAAAGGTAAAAGTGATCCTAATTACCACTTAAATTGTTCAAATGCTAGAAATAGAGTGGAGCCTCCAAGATTTAAATCAAGGGCAATAGGTTGTCTATTGTCAATTGTTCATGTAGACATTGCCTTCATTTACCAACTGAACATCACCCACTAAGGTATATGATTTTCTTCAATGGTTTTATTCAAAAGGGTTATCTCATTTTCATGTGTTTTTGAACGATGTATTCTAAATGCTATAACTTGAGATTCCCGGAGTATTATCTCTTAACCATTGTAGAATTTTTATGTGTCTTAATACTAGTGTTTATGACATTTTGTAGTGGGTATCAACCTATTCTCAACCTTGCAATCTCATTTGAACACTCATTCCCCACTCAATTCTTTCACAATTCAGTTATGTGGTCACACAATTCTTTGCTTCATTCTTTTACTTGTGTGCACCCATTATCTTTTTGAATGTTGCCAAAAGGGGGAGAAACATCAATTGTGCATAAATTGAAATTTTTGTCATCATCAAAAAGGGGGAGAATGTTGGGTTCTCATATTGGAGAATGTTGGGTTACAACAAGTGTTTAAATGTTTTTGATGATGAGCAATACTAATTGATGTTATGTGCAATGTTCACAAATGGTATGTTTGTTTTTATGATGAACATTTCATGAACAAGACAAAATTGATGTGTTATGAATGTGTGAAACATGATGAGAATGACAATTGGATGCAAATGAAACACATGTTTTATATGTTCATTATATCTCACTAATTATGTCTTTTAATGTAGGTGAGATTCCATGCAAGACAAAGCCCAAAATCCAAGTGCAAAAGAACAAGACAAGTTGCTGAAATAGTGCACCTGTCAACAGATGACAGTGCATCTGTCAACAGATGAATAGTGCATCTGATGCATCTGTCGACAGATGATTTTCGCCTGTCGACAGATACACTCAGAAATCTATTTCCAGAAAGCCCAGTCTTCCGGTTCTTGCAAACCTGTCAGCATCTGTCGACAGCAGCAAGTCGGCTGTCGACAGACGGAGTTTTGGGAAGATCTAGTGGCCAGGATATGATCTATATTTTGGTGTTTCCTTTTAGCACGACTCTCTATGCTTGGACACCACTATATATAGATCATATGAGGCTATTTTCGCAGCAAGGAGCCACCATACCAAAACCCTAAGCAAAGGTCAAGATCAAGGCTTTCTTCCTGCTGCCCTGCTTCATCTCTCTGCCCAGAACAAAGAAGAACAACCTTCCAAGCGGAGTTGAAGCCGGTTCGTCCGTGGTTCAAGCTTCTCCATCAACTGATACTTGTCAAGACGAAGCTTGGAGTCTTCTGGACGACCAACGAGAAGAGATCTACATCGGGATTTGATTCTTCATCTCAAAACTCTTCTCCTTTCACTACTTTCATATATCTGTGTGTGTGCACTGATTTGAGATCAGTACGTGGATGTTGTGGAAGTGTGGATTGTTGTTCTGATTGCGTGTTTGCATCAGACAACATGTGTGTGGTGTGTTGGTCAGATCAAGGCTAGAGGATCTGATCTTTTGTGGACTTGATCTAGCGTGTGTGTGTGTGGTTGAGCCGGTGTGCTCGTGTGTGTGTTGTACTCAGTTCTTGAGTAGTGTGTCCTCACTGTGTGGGGGGTGGACGTAGGAGTCACGTGGTGTGATCTCCGAACCACCTAAAAAAAATCCCTTGTGCACTGTGGTTTGACTTATGGTTTGCACTGTATTGCGCTAGATGCATGCATAGGGATTTCGTCTACACACTAGCTGTTAGTTTGCTCACACACATTGCATCAGATCAAAGGGGTTTTAATTGAGTAGATCTTTTAATCCGAAGTAATTTTCATATTGCTTAAGTTTCCGCTGCAAATCTATTCAACCCCCCCTTCTAGCTTTGCCATAACCGAGTATCCGATCCTAACACAAAGGTCCCTTGACCAAGCCCAAGATAAACAATGGTTGGGTCTTCCTCTGAGATAGATCTATCTCTTTCTCTCAGAAGATGGTTTTTAGAAAGAACACACAGAGAGAAGGACAGATCAAGAAAGCAATTGTGAAAGAGTGGCTTTGACACTCTGCTTTCTTTGGCTGGTGGTTAAGGATGCAGACTCTTTGCTTCCTATTGGATGGATTGATGTATGCGCCTATCTTTATTGTCTCATTCTTGATTGCACCCTTCTTGTTTTATATGGTTAGGCAGGAACATAGCCGTTGAGACTTGAGAGCTTTAGCTTGCTCTTCTTCTTCTTTTTGCTCTCTCTGAAATCCAACTGTTAGACTCATCTTCAGTAGCCGTTGGATGTTTGACAAATCCTCATGTGGCTTTCTGTTCATTGGCTATTCCTTGTGTTTCATAGCTTGCATGTTTCCAAAGCATATAGCATCTGCAAGCATTAAATGCATAGAGATGGAACATGTTAGGTGAGAGTTCACATGTCAAACAGATGTCCATACCTTTGATGTAGATGTCCAAAAATTCTACAGACATATTTCTACTTCCGGTAAACTCCTTCCTATATGTGATGTAGATGTCTAGAAATTTTGCTGACAGATTCTTACTTTAGGTAGACTCCTTCCTGTCTGTTAACAAAGGTAGCTTAAAAAATGTAAGCAAATAACCTGGGTTTGCAGAGGGTAGACTGCGCACTTATTGCTCAAGGATATACAATAGATATGTAAGAGATCTTGCATGAAAGCATGAGAGCTATATTTGAAATAAAGCAAACTTTGGTAGCCAAATAAAAATAGTCATCAATCGGTGTAAAACATAGCTTGAGTGATATATTGTTCACCAATCGAAACAAATTTTAACAGCAATCGATAGAAAATGGTAAGTAGTCACCAATCGATACAGATATAAGTTATTTGTTCATCAATCGATAGGCAAGTAAGATTTAAACCACCAATCGATATGAGTTAAGTCACATGGTCATCAATCGATACAATCTTGGTCACCAATCGGATGGAGTAAACGTTAATCGATATATAAAGGCAATTGATATGTAACTTAATAGTAATCGATGTGCAAATAGTCAGCAATCGATAGACACTTCGACTAGTTATTTCCACTAATGATGTAAATGGTCAGCAATCGATATGAAACAACTGCAATCGATGTTGAAATGGTCAACAATCAATACACACTTCGAATGGTTAAGAAATAAAATGCAGTCAGTCGAAGTGAGACTTCAACTAGTGACGAAAATGGTCAAGAATCGACATGCAATAACTCCAATCGATATAAAACAATAGCAATTGATTTGAAACTTCGACGGGACACAAAATATAATGCAGCTAATCGAAGTAGAACTTCGGATGAAACAGAAATTAACAGTGTCAGTCGAAGTGAAGCAACACAGTCGGTCGAAGTGAACTTTGTATATGACAAAGTTAGACTTCAGATATAACGAAGTTAGCTTCAACTGATCACGACAAAATCATGCATGACTAAGTGAAAGCTTCGGATATAATGAAATGAACTTCGTATATGACGAATTGAAGCTTCATATAGAACATAAAATAATGTTGTCGTTCGAAGTTGAACTTCGTACAAGACTTCGGATATGTCGAAGTAGAACTTCATATATAATGTTGTGAGCTTCATCTGATTACAATAAAAACTTGCATGACGAAGTTACCGATCAGTGCAACACTTTGAAGTGATAGTACAAGAATGTTCTTAAAATATTATTAAATAGATTTAAGATGAATATGAGTTTTGTTATCATCAAAATAAAGGAATAAAATATAGGAGTGGTTCAAAAATTATTTTTAGAATATTTATAGTGATGATCATTGGATTTTGTGAAAGAACTTATTTACCTTGTTCACAGAATAAAATAATAAATGTTAAAGCAACAATGTCATCAATGTCATTAAGAATAATAAGAACATAAATTATCAAGAGTGAAAGGACAAATGTGTGTTTTAACACATGATGTTCATAGTGTCGACACATATGCTTCAGAGGTTGACACAATGGTTTCCGTTTGTCGACAGATGCATCAATTCTGTCATCAAATTAGCAAAATAGGTCGACACCATGGATAACATGTGTCGACATACATGAAAATAAGATTGAGTAGATGTGTGCATATGAAAATGTGATTAAGGTCTATTTGTTTTGTTATCTCCAAAATATATGGTAATGGAGATAAAAGAGTCAACAATAAGCTTCTTCTTCTTTAGCTTCAGACACTGCATATATCGGTCGTCCGAACTTTCCAAATCGGTCAACTGATTCCAGTGACAAACAGTATAGGCTAGGTCGGTTGACCGAAATCCCCAAGTCAGTCATCTGATTTCCTACTTGGTCATCAATTGATTGAGCCTTGTTCTTCAATTGCAATGCCAAATAGTACTGGCTAGGCCCATCATCCGATTCCCATGGATCAGACGATCAATTTCCTGAAAAAGTGCAGAAACTCAAGTCAATTTGAATTCTAACACTTGAAATGATTAAGCACTCACCTTGCCCCTTTGTTTGTGGACTCTAGACACCATGTAATCCTGTAAAGCTCATTGATCATTAGAATTTTAAATAAATTCATATAAATCCATAAAATACAAATGGTCACATGCTTCAACAAAAACTCATTTTGTCAACCACAAAACATCATATTGCACATGGAGACAACAATCTCTCCATTTTTGATGTTGACAAAATATATAACATTTAACATACATTATGAAGCATCAATCACACAAAGAGAACACTATTTTTGGATTTTTGAATATTCTTTTTTTTGTGTTTTCATTCATATTCAATTTTTTTATTTTACACAGGATGGGCTGATGCACATTCACCTAGGCATTGCTACCTCACTTAGCCTAAGTGCATTAGGAAAGCATACATTCATACAAGAAGAAACACAAAAATTGAAAAACACACACATAACATATAGATAGCCTATAATACTTCTCCCCCGTTGTCACATCAAAAAGGAGGGAGTGGGATAGGAAGGAGCAAGACAACCCAGAACACATAGGCAAATAGAGGATCACTAAGGAGGAGGCTGATCCTGCGAAGGGCGCAGGTAACCCATGACATCCCTAAAGAATTGAGCTTGGGACTCCGAATGTTTCTACTGGCTAACCCTCAGATTAGCAAGATCTCTAGAGAGGTTTCCCACAGCCTCGCGTACTTGGCAGACTTCCCCTCTCATAGAAACCATCTCCCCCTCAAGCCTGTCCAGCCCTGCTTGGAACCGTTAAAGAATGTGTTCACCTCCGAGATGGGAGGAGGTAAATCTTTTTTCCATTGGGCTCCTGGTCTTCACCTTCAGTTTCTTCTTCATCATTTTCTATTTCTTAATATTCTGTGTTGTCATCATCAGTGCTTGGAACAAATTGAATTTCTCCATAATTCTCCATCCACAAGGCTATAATTCATGAACCTCAGAATATTCGTTTGATTGTAGATTAGTGACGATGGAATATTCTTTGCTCTTTCATTTGTGAGATCAAGTCCCACATGTGCAAACACGGCTGTGAGATGAGTTGCATAACATAAAGAGCACCTTGGTTGATTTTTTACCAACTTGATTAGAGTGATCATCATTGTTGGCAAGCACATAGGTACATTATGAAATAAGCAATGAAAAATGCCCTTGTTCTGATGACTTCATCCCAACTACCACCTTTTGGAAAGAGTATAGTGGTGATGATATGGTGAATGATCCGCTATAGCGGTGGAAAATCATTGGCATTGATCAGAGCATGATGTTCCACCCAATTTGCTGGATCACGCCCCAACATCTCTTGGCATAGATCACTATGATTATACTGAACATGTTGCACAAAATAGCCAGCGTTGAGAATGCTTAAAGCCTGACTGAAAACTATGTCATTTACCGGAATCTCTACACCATTCATAATAGTAAAAACCCTATTGTTTCTTATATAGAAATTTGCATAGAACTGTTGAACCAAATCCGGATAATAAACTCTATAACGAGATAGAAAATGAACCAACCCTTGTATTTGAAATAATAGTTGCAGCATGGGCTCCGGGCCTTCTAGATCATCAAAGTCCACATACCGGGGAGGGAGAAGCTTTCTCCTATTTTGAACCAAAAGCTCACCCGGTGCAACAGGAACTTGTTCAACCACTCGGGAAGCTTCACCGACCTCTCAGTGACACCTTGGGTCAACACGAACACCATGGACCCGTGGAGCCATTCCAAACCCATTGGGGGTATGGAACTCGTAAGGTTTGGACATCTCTTAAGTCTAGGGTAGGTAAAAGAAAACTTTACATGGATCAACCTGACAAGGGATGGCTTGCAATATGCAAACCATGGAGAAAAGGATGAGTGAGATGTGAAGAAAATGGGACTCCCAAAGTCTCTAGGTCTAAGAACTCTTGGGGAAGGAGAAAGGAGTTCTAGGGCAAGAAGGGTCTTAGGGGCTAAAGGAAGAAGAGGCAAGTAGTATGGGAGATATTCCCCCAACGCCAAGATAAATAGTAGCCGACTTGGGTCGAAACCAACATAGTCGGTCGTCACCGGAATGAATCGGTCAGGCTTGCAATCGGAATCGGTCATCCGACTTTGAAGAATCGGTCGATCGATTTCCCAGATTTTAAGGGATTTGGTCTATCCAACAATGAACTGCATGAACGGCCCTATGATTAGAAAATCAGAAGGATTTTGTCAATCACCGACATATTAATGTCGTGGTTTAAGTCCTATCAGATATTCTAATGTTATTTTACATGGAGACTCAATAAAAACAATTACTGATAGCGACAATCAATGGGTCCTCCAATTTTCTTAACAAGATAGCTCCAACTAATTGAGTACCCATGTATACCAAATGCCTAGAAACTTGTTGTATAGACCAAGGTGTGCAATCTTAGAAAATTCAAGGAATTTGTGATATACATATACACACACAAACAATATTTTTTGTTTGTATATATAGATATCTAAATAACATGTAGAAAAATTAACATACGGACATGGAAGTATCTCACATGTATCTTCCCCGTACTGAATGCACATCTACACTTTGCACAACCCCATCTCTCTTCTAAGAGTGGTGAATCTATCCTCACTTAGGGATTTAGTGAAAATATAAGCAATTTGTTCACTAGTTACAATGAATTTTAATTCAAAGTCGCCATTCCCTACATGATCTCTCAAGAAATGATGTCGCACCTCTATATGCTTAGTTCTAGAATGTTGAATTGGATTCTTGGAGAGATAAATTGCTCTTGTATTATCACACATTATAGAAACACAATTCAATGAGATATGATAATCAAACAATTGTTGTTTGATCTAAAGTACTTGGGCACCACAGCTGCCGGCGGCCACGTATTCAGCCTCAACAGTGCAAGTGCAACAGAATGTTATTTCTTGGAAGCCCAAGTTACCAGGCAACATCCAAGAAATAGACACATGTCACTTGTGCTTTTTTGATCAATTTTACATCCACCGTAAACCGCATCGATATATGCAAAAAAGAGCAATCGATGGATACCACAGGCCTAAGTCTATTGTGCCCACTAGATATCGGAAAATCTATTTGACAACCATTAAACGTGACTCTTTAGGACAAGACTGAAATCGGGCACAAAAACTGACACTAAACTGGATGTCTAGTCTAGAAGCAGCAAGATATAGCAGTGAACCGATCATGCCTCTATATAGGGTGGGGTCCACGAGTTTACCTTTTTCCTCACTTTCCATTTTAATTGATGATGGCATGGGGGTGGGAAGTGATTTGGAATTCTCAAACCCATATTTCTTGAGTAGCTCACTTGTATACTTGGATTGGCAGACAAAAAGTCCATCCTTAAGTTGTTTGATTTGAGACCGAGGAAGAAATTCAGCTCACCCATTAGGCTCATCTCGAACTCCCCTTGCATCAAATCTGTAAATTGCATACATAGATTAGAGTTAGTTGAGCCAAATGTGATATCATTAACATAAACTTGAACCACAATTATATCTTTTCCAAAAATTTTGGTGGAAAATGTTTGATCTACCTTACCTCTTTGGTAATTCTTATCTAGTAAGAAATTACTTAACTGTTCATACCATGCATATGGAGTTCGCTTCAACCCATAAAATGCCTTTTGAAGCTTGTACACATGATGTGGCTTGCTGGCATCCTGAAAACCTGGGGGTTGCTCTACATATAGATCCTCTTTAATATACTCATATAAAAATGCAGATTTTGCATCTATTTGAAATACCTTGAAATTTAATGAGGAGGTATAAGAGAGAAGAATGAGGACTACTTCCAACCGGGCCACTAGTGCAAATGAGTCATCAAAATCAACACCCATTTCTTTTCTATATCCTTTGGCTACAAGCCGGCCTTATTCCTAACTACCATTCCAGATTCATTCAATTTGTTCTCGAAGATCCAACGGGTTCCAATCGCAGGATGATCTTTAGGACACGACACTAGAGTCCAAACCTCATTGCTTTGGAATTGGTGAAACTCATCGTGCATATCCGTTATCCATGACTCATCTGTCAATGCCTCGTCCACATTCTTAGGCTCCCCTTGAGAAATAAAAGCACCTAACTCTTGATCAACCACCTAGCTCAGTAAGGATCGGGTCCTTATATTGTGTTCGAGATTTCCAATCACGTTGCTTGGAGGATGGTCCTTCATAAATCTCCATTCTTTGGGAAGTTTTGAGTCCTCCGATAAGTTTTCTTGAAGCTCTTCAAGTGGTGGATCTTCATTTTTGTCCATGGTATTTGACGGGTTAAGCACATCTTCATTTGATTCTTTTTCTTCTAGAGGAGTTTTTTTTTCTGTGTTTTGTTTTCATTTCCTACATCATTATCAGATACATCCCATATTGTTAGTTTCAAATTAGATTCATCAAAAATGACATGTGGAGTTTCCTCAACTACAAGAGTTAGCTTATTGAATACATGATAAGCTCTTGAGTTTATGGCATAGTCGAGGAAAATCCCCTTGTCACTTTTCTCATCAAACTTTCCAAACTTGTTTTTCCATTGTTCAAAATGTAGCAAGTACACCCAAAAGATCTTAAATGGGAGATATTGGATTTCTTACCTTCGAAAATCTCATATGGGGTTTTCTTAATTATTGGTCACACCATGGCACAATTTATGCATGCAATATTTATCGCTTCAGCCCAAAAATATCATAGAAGACCATTTTCACTAAGCATAGTGCGTCCCATCTCTACCAAGGTCATGTTCTTCCTTTCAACTACACCATTCTGCTCCTGTGTCCTTGGTGATGAGAATTGATGCGTAAACCCCTTTTCATCACAGAAAGATTTAAAATTTGAATTTTCAAACTCTCCTTTGTGTTCACTTTGTATTGTGGTGATGACAAACTTATTGTCATGCTACACTTTCCTGCACCACACTTGAAACTCCATCAAGGCATCATTTTTATTGGCCAAAAATAGTACACATGTAAAGCGTGAGAAGTCATCAATAATTACAAATCCATAAGACTTTCTAGCTAAGCTAGATGTCCTTGTTGGGCCAAATAAATCTAAGTAAATGATTTCAAGTGGGCGTGTGCTACTCACAATATTTTTCTTTTTGAAAAAAAAAATTATATATTTTCCCTTAACACCTACTTCAAAAATTTTATCATTTTCAAATTTCAATTTAGGCAAGGCACTTACAAGGTCCATTCTAGACAATTTGGATATTACTTCAAAACTCGCATGTCCCAAATGGTGATGCCATAACCATGTGTTATCTTTTTCATTAGCCACTAGACAAATGTTTTTAGATTCCATTTCATTCAAGTCAATAGTATAGACATTATTTACTCTTTTACCTAGAAACTTTATTTCATTGGAATCTTTACACATTATTGCACAGTGAGATTTATCAAAGACAATCTTATACCCCTTGTCACAAAGTTGACTGATGATGAGTAAATTATGGTTCAACCCCTAGACAAGAAGTACATTTTCAATTTTATTTAAAATATTACCCATTCCAATGATTTTACCTTTGTCTTTACCTCCAAAAGTGACTTCACCTCTAGCTGTGTCCTGCAATTGGGTGAACTTTGACTTATCTCTGGTCATATGCCTTGAGCAGCCGCTATCCAAGTACCACTTCTCGCTTCAAGCTCCAAGGCATACCTACAAGACAACCAAATTCTAGTTGGACTTTGGTACCCAAATCCACTTGAGTCCACTGTAGTCTAAGAAGGCAATAAGTCCTTTCTAATCCAAACATATTTGACGTTTGATGAATTTTTATTAGAAGGACATACAACATTGATATGACCATTACTGATGATCAATCCATCTCCAGATATAAATTATCATTTATTATATGTATTTTTGGTGATTAACAAAACCCTGAAAATTCTTATCTAAACATCATGTTATGAAGTTGATCATCAGACACTAAATCAATTAAAATAAATTAGTTGTCTACACACACTGCAAATGCTTTGTATAAGTACACATCGATTTCTTTGATAGAACAACGATTTCTTTAGAAGAACATCGATTTCATCCCTACATTGGTTTCACATAAACAACAACTTCCTGAGTACACATCGATTTCATCCCTACATCGGTTTCTCTTAAACAACAACTTCCTGAGAACACATCGATTTCAGCCTAACATCGATTTCATAAGTGAAATAACGATTTCGGTTCTACATCGACTTCGTTGTTACATCGACTTCATAGAAACATTGATTTCGTCTTACTTAAACATCGACTTTATTGCTATAACGATTTCATAGAAACATCGATTTTATTTCACTTAAACATCGACTTTGTCGCTACAACGACTTCATAGAAACATCGATTTCGTTTCACTTAAACATCGACTTGATTGCTACAACGACTTCATAGCTTCAACATCGATTTTATTGCAACAATGTTTTCTCTTCACTTAAACAACAATTTAGTTGCTTTAACGATTTCGTCTCACTTAAACAATGATTTGGTTGCTTCATCGATTTCGGTAGAACAACGACTTCATGTCTGCAATGATTTCACTCAAACATCAACTTCATATGAAACAACGATTTCATTTTTACAATAATTTTACTTGAACAACGACTTTGTTTTAAACAATGATTTCATCAGCACATCGACTTCAGTTAAACAACGACTTTATACATAACATCGATTTCATTAATACATAGATTATGCTCACATCGACTTGATTTCAACATGGATTACATTCTAACTTGACTTATGATTATATCATTGATCTAATATCAACATCGACTCTCTCTGGGTACAACCTGTCTAAATATGATTACATTTAAAACAACTGTCAAACATTCATGTTTAAATCATTTTTAAACATTCTTTAGTTTCATTCCACATTATACTCAAATGTATTTCAAATCTTTGTGGATTTCAAGTTTTCTCGCGAAAGCATGTTGTATCCCATGTTCTCTAACATTTATTGTGACAGTATAAACCACTGCATGATATATCTTTTAGCTATCTTGCTTATGACACACAATGTCACACTCTTCATAATGACAGAATGGCATTTCCCTTATGGTGTATCTTCATACAACACGACTACTAATGTTGACTAACAGTTTAGACAAAGGTATGTTGTCTAGGTGTCAGCATTTATTGTGTGCAAGGTTTCCGGTAGAAACGCATGTTGCAAAGATAGACCTGTCAACCTAACAAGAGGATAGAAGATTCAGACAATCTTTCTATATGAGTGTATGTATCAATCCAAGCATTAATGGCTGCAAGCTCACATGCTCCATACTTCGGACCAGATACTCCAACGTGCATGAAATTATGAGACAACGAATACTTCCACGGTCAAATTATTTCAAAGAAGATAAAAGAATACTGGTGACTCGAAGCACAACACTCACTCTTTTTGGAACAACTTTTGAGAAGCTTGAGCATCTTAGTCACCTATAGAAAATAAAGAGCTAGCTCGTCCATTCCAACCTTCTGTAGATTTTTGCTCTCCATAGAATATTGCATTGACTTTGAGAGCTTGCGTAGTTCTGAGATAGTCCATTTGTGATAATGTTGTCTCTCAGACTTCGCCTTAGATCAAGCAGTGATTATAAGCTTGGTCTTGGGGCCTTTCTCTTTCAACTTATTTTTCTATGAGTATTCCTCTTCGGGTGTGAAGAGAAGACATGTTGCATCAGGTGAAGCGATCCCTCTTCTGGTAGAGAAGAGAAGGCCAGCTATAGCTGGATGTGTAAGTGTCCTTAAGGGGGACTGTACCCTTGTTTAGTGGAATCCCAAGTGGCTTCTTAGGGACTAGACGTAGGACTCCTTGGGATAGGAGATCTGAACCAGGATAAATTTTCCTATTGTCTGTGCGATTGTTCTGTTTTTCTTGATTAACACTAACTCTAACTATCGATCTTAGTGTTGTCTATCAAGTGTGTTTATTTATAGGAATTACTGTAAAAAGAATTTTTAGAAATCCATTCACCTCCATCTGGGCTTGCTATCTGGGCAACAAGTGGTATCAAAGCCAAGTCTCTTCGAGTAAGTAGATCTCACGATCTGAAGAGCAAAGATAAATGACAGCTCAAGGTTATGCAAAAGGTTAGTCTATTAACAGACCTCCTCTATTCGACAGTGAAGATTACAACTACTGGAAGACACATATGTAGTTCTTCCTTCAAGGTGTAGATTTTGAGCTTTGGTCGATTGTTGATGAAGGAGACCTCTTGGTAACAAACAGTAAAGATAAATGGACAGATGAAGACAAGAAGAAACTATCTGAAAATAGTAAGGCTAAAAGTATACTGTGCTGTGCGCTGAGTAAGAAAGAATTCAACATGATTTTAGCCTGTAAGTCAGCTATGAAAATGTGGGAAAAGCTTAGACTCACATATGAAGGAACTGACAAGGTAAAAGAAATAAGAATAGATATTCTAGTAGCTCAATATGAATAAATTCAAATGCAGACTGGAGAGTCCATCTCTCAAATGTAGAGTAGATTCACAGACATCACCAACGGTTTGGCTAGACTTCGAAAAATGTATGAAATTGGAGACATGGTAAGGAAAATACTAGGATCCCTACCAACCTCATGGACTCAAAAAGTAATAGCCATAGAAGAATCCAACAATCTTAGGAGAATGTCACTTGAAAAACTCATTGGGCCTTTGATGGCTCATGAGATAAATATGGAAAGGCTGTGAGAATCCTCCAGCAAGAAGAAACACAACAATGCTCTCAAGGCCACAGAAGACACATCTGATGGTGAATTAGAAAGTGACGAAAGTGATGAAAGCAGTGAAGATGAAGAAGCCTTTCTCTCCAGAAGATTATAGCGCATACTGGCTAAGAAGAAATATCAGTCTGGATGAAGGCATTTCAAGAAGGGTAGAGACTTCAAAATATCTGAAGGAAAATATATTAAAAGATCAGAACCAATATGCTACGAGTGCAAGATGCCTAGACACATTAAAGTCGAGTGTCTAAAATTAAAGAAGACAGAGTTCAAGAAAAAAGACAACATGAAGAAATTTAAGAAGTACAAGAAGAAGGTCATGGCTGCTGCATGGAACAACGAAAGTGGCTCAGATAGTAAGTCAAGCTCAGGAGAAGAAGAAGAAGAAAAGGCCAACTTGGCCTTCATGGCAAATATTGATGATAAGGTAACTTGTGACTTATCCTTTACTTCTTGCAATGAATCAGATTCGGATAGTTTAGAAGATACTTTTAATGAATTATATAGTAAATATAAAGATGTCTGTAAACATTTAAAAACAACGAAGAAAAATTATGCATGTCTTGAAATAACAAACTCAGATCTAAAATCTGAAACTGAACAGTTAGAAAAATAAATTTCTCAACTAAAAAGAAGAAATGAACTGCTATGCGAAGATATAAAGAGTAAAAATGAAAAGATATCAAACTTAGAAAATCAAGAAACCACAAGCAAACTTAAAAGTAAAATTAACACACTAACAAATGATAATGAATATTTAACAGCCATATTGAAAAAATCACAAATGGAAAATCTTCCTTAATATTAAAAGGAGCAAGAAGATCAGGTAGAAAAAAGTATGGCATAGAATATACCCCACCAGATAATGAAGAAACTATAATTCATCCTAAAATATATCTAACACCAAAATTCGAAGCTGAACAAAATCTCAACTATAAAACAAATAATAGTAAGAACCATAAGCCAAACAGGATAATAAACAATATTCCTTACTGCACTTACTGTAACAAATTAGGTCACACTAAAATAACTTGTACTACCAAACACCTAAAATGGATTCCCAAAAGAAACTGTGAAGAAGCTAACCAACCAGGACCCAAAAGAACTTGGGTACCTAAATCTCATTGATTTATTGCAAGGAAGCCTTAGAGCATCAAAGTGGTACCTGGACAGCGGGTGCTCAAGGCATATGACAGGCAACAAGAAACTATTATCTCATGTCAAAAATGAAGAAGGTATAGTAACCTATGGCTATAATGGAAAAGGGTTAGTAATTGGTTGTGGATCCATTGGAAGTCAAGATAGAATCCTTATAGAAGATGTTCTATGCGTCAAAGTACTCAAGCGCAATCTAATCACCATTAGCCAGCTGTGCGACAAGGGTCACCAGATCAAATTTCAAGAATCCAAATGTCTGATTATCAAGGATGGTGCAACTATCTTCGAAGCCAATAGAGAAAAGAATTTATATGTCCTACATCTAGAAGAATTAAAGGATCAAGACATTTGTCTAGCAGTAAGTAAAGAGCAGAATGCTGAACTGTGGCACAGAAGATTAGGTCACTGTAGCCTGGATGGAATAAGAAAACTCATCAAACATGATCTAATAGAAGGTCTACCGAAGATTAACTCAAAATTAGGCAGTATTTGTGAGCCATGTGCAAAAGGAAAGCATGTAAAATCTTCCTTCAAATCCAAGACAGTAGTCACTACCTCCAAACCACTAGAACTACTACACAAGGACTTGTTTGGACCAATGAGAACTACTAGCCTGGGAGGAAAGAACTTTGGATTCGTTATAGTTGATGATTATTCTAGATTTACATGGGTATCATTTCTTGAGTATAAAGAGGACACCTTTCAGAGTTTTGTGAAGTTCAAAAAACTTGTTCAAAAAGATAAGAAATTCAGCATCATCAGTATATGTTCAGATCATGGAGGAGAATTTCAAATCGACAGATTTGCAGTTTTTTGTAATGATCAGGGTATAGAACATAAATTTTCAACACCTAGAACACCACATCAAAATGGAGTAGCTGAGAGGAAGAATAGAACCCTGTTGGATATGGCCAGGACCATGTTATCTGAATATAACCTTCCAAGATACTTCTAGACAGAAGCTATAAATACAGCATGTTACATTATAAATAGAGTAATGTTCAGGCCAATCCTAAAGAAGACTGCATATGAGCTGTAGAAGGTAAGGAAGCCCAAGATCAGCCATCTCAGAACTTTTAGATGTCCATGCTTCATTCACAACAATGGCAAGAGAGACATAGGTAAGCTAGATCCCAAATCCGATGAAGGGATCTTTATGGGGTACACTTCTAAACCGAAGGGCTATAGAGTTTTTAATAAAAGAAGTTTATTGATTGAACAAACCGTGCATGTTATTTTTGATGAATCTAACCCTTCCTTAAGAAAGGAATCTAAAAGTGATGATGAAGATACAGATAATCTTACCCAGAAGCTGAAAGAATCTACCATCAAGGATGATGAAGATCCACCCTTGGAAGAACTACAACAGATGGTTATTATCCATGATGATCTTCCAAAGGAATGGAGGTATAAAAAGGATCACCCTATTGATAACATCACTAAATATCCATCAGTTGGGGTAAGAACAAGAGGTAATATCATTCCCGGTTATTATTTAACATTTCTATCTCAAATAGAGCCGAAGATAGTCAATGAAGCATTGTCTGATGAATTTTGGATTCTAGTCATGCAAGATGAATGTAATCAGCTCAGGAGAAATCAAGTTTGTTCCTTTGTTCCGAGACCATCAGATCATCCTGTGATTGGCACCAAATAGGTGTTCAAGAACAAATTGGATGAAGCTAGTGTTATCACTAGAAACAAGGCCAGAGTTGTTGCTCAAGGCTATTCCCAAGAGGAAGGCATAGACTTTGATGAAACCTATGCACCAGTGGCTAGACTAGAGGCTATTTGAATATTACTTGCTTATACATCTGCTTTAGATTTAAAACTTTTTCAAATGGATGTTAAATCAACATTTTTAAATGGTTTTATAAAGGAGGAAGTCTATGTGGAACAACCTCCTGATTTTGATGATCTAGATTTTCCAAATCATTTTTTCAAATTACATAAAGCATTATACGGTTTAAAACAAGCACCTAAAGCATGGTATGAAAGACTTAGTGCATTCTTACTAACTCATGGTTTTATTAGAGGACAAGTGGATAGCACACTGTTTATTAAATCAAATGCCAAAAATATATTACTTGTGCAAATTTATGTAGATGATATTATATTTGCATCCACTAATGAATCTTTGTGCAAGTATTTTGAGAAGCTCATACAGGGAGAATTTGAAATGAGCCTGATGGGAGAACTCAACTACTTCCTTGGATTACAAATCAAGCAAAGCAATGGAGGTGCACACATTTGTCAAGCAAAATACACCAAGGAACTGTTAAAGAAATTTGGGTTTGATAATGCTAAACCACTGTCCACTCCAATGAGCACATCCACCAGGTTAGACAGTGATAAGGAAGGTAAGAAAGTCGACCAGAAACTTTATAGATGTATGATTGGGTCATTGCTTTATTTAACAGTTAGTAGACCTGATATTTTATTTAGTGTATGCATGTGTGCAAGATATCAATCTAATCCTAAGGAATCTCATTTAATATCTATTAAGCGGATCTTTAGATACTTAGCCCAAACTCATAACTTAGGTCTATGGTATCCTAAATCTTGTGATAATAGTTTAGTTGGTTATTCGGATGCTGACTATGCTAGATGCAAAGTAGATAGAAAAAACACCAGTGGTGGTTGTCAATTTCTTGCAGGATGCTTAATCTTCTGGTCTTCAAAGAAGCAAAATTAAGTGGCACTATGAACAGCTGAAGCTGAATATGTAGCTATTGGAAGCTGTTGCACTCAACTCCTATGGATAAAACAACAGCTTGAAGACTATGGACTGCACATCAAGACCATCCTGTTGCTGTCCGACAACACAAGTGCAATAAATCTCACTAAAAGTCCAGTACAACACTCCAAGACGAAACATATAGAGGTCAGATATCATTTTATTAGAGATCATGTAGCTAACGGTAATATTAATATTTCATTTGTAGATACTCAAAATTAGTTAGCAGATATCTTTACAAAAGCCTTACCTGAAGAGAGATTTACGTCTATTAGAATGGAACTAGGCATGTGCAATTTGTAACAGATATGTCTTCATGTAACTGATATAATATAATTAATTTCAGGATGAGACTTATCCTTCCCCGATAGATTTAAGTAAATCCATTATTCCCTATGTCATCTTCTCTGATTTTGTCGTTATCTGCATTTATTGCTCTGCCGTTTTAGAAAGCCTTTATGTCCTTCTGTTACCTCCGTAATCCTTCCCTCACCGATTCGCTCTCTCTCTCTCTCTCTCTCTCGCTCTCTCTCTCTCTCTCTTATCCCCTTCGACTATAAAGCCTGAAAAACCCTCATCGACTCCTGCAAACCTCTCTGTGCTTTCGAAGAAACCATTCCTTCCCGCTCAAATTTTTTGAGGTGTTATGTTCCTCCTTCTCCCACGATCTTCCCGAACCTTTCCCTACTCGATTCCATGGCCGCTTCTGGGAGCTTCGACAACGTAGGTGGTTACAGTGTTGCCTTTCTTACGGATGATCAATAGGAGAGATATTCAGCAGTGAAGATCAAGCTCCGTGGGAACAAGGCAATGAATTTAGCAGACTTGGAGAAGCACGGGATGCACAGTGTGGTCGAAGCCCTTCAGAGGTTGAAGTGGACGGGGATATGCACAGTCTCAGAACCCAGTTATCCGCATCTGGCGAAGGCTTTCTACACGTGTTTGAAGACAAAGGAAGATGGCTCTCTCACCACCACAGTCAATGATACATCTATTCACATTACTCATGATTTGTTGTAGAGGTTGTTTGGTGTGTCCACAGTCGGGCACAGTTTGGTTGAATCCTTGGATATTCATGCCAAGGGGTTAGGTATTATAGGAATTGAATACAAATTGAAGGATGGGAAGATATATATCAATCAATTCAATGCCTTCAACAAGATCCTACATTTCATAGTTTGTCAGATTTTAGTGCCAGGAAGTGCAACTTTTTCATCATATACCAAGGGAGATGCAGACATGATGTTTTGGGCTGTTCAAAAGCAAGACATCAACATGGCTCAGATAATTATTGAAAGAATGTAGTCTGCGACAAAAGTAATTTGGGACAGAAAGAACAAGCGAGCAGTGCTTTGGTCGATTTTTAGAATAGGGCCAACACTAACTGCAATAGATCGGACCAGCAGCTCATGAAAAAAAAATTAACAGGAAGCCCAGACAGCTCCATCCACATGGCATCACAGGAGAGACTTCAACAGAAGAAAATTATTCCAAAGATCATTTGAAAAATCTGAAGAATCACCTATGAATGTGTATGAACTCCTTCAAGAGATGTTGAAGAGAATCCTCAAGAGAACAAAACCTAATTGTGTGATGTCTGGAATCCAACTAGCTATAAACGAAATCATTCTTGAACTCAAATCATTGTGAGAAATGATATCTGATATCTTTAAATGACGGCCTATCTTGAGGGGTTCTAGTAATGGCTTGCTGCATAGGTCAAAGGGGACACCAATCTGCAAATCTCCTCAGAGGAGAAGAAGGTAGCTGGCCCCTGACCATCGCTGAAAGTCGTCAGTACATGCTTGCACCTCGACATGAACTAAGACTGAGTAGCCAAGGCAGCCACCAAGACTTGGCGACAGATCTTAATGACGGATTGGCAGGGAATGTGGTAGGAGGAATATGTATTTCCTCTATCTCTTAACTGCAGGATCGAAAAAGGGATGGACCAGATCTAGAAGGGGGGGTTGAATAGATTTTGGCCAAATACCGCGGAAGCTTAGCCAATTTTAAAGATGCTTTGAATCAAAGACAGATTAGAAAAGCAATTAACAGATCTGATGAGTGATTGTGTGAATTAAGTGATTAAAGTGTGTGATCAAGTTGATTAGAAGTGAAATAAAAAATCCTATGCATACATCTAACGCAAAGTAAAGTTAAATCACAGATCAAACCACTGCACAGAGATTTTTAGGTGGTTCGGAAATCACACCATGTGATTCCTACATCCACCCCTCACACAGTGAGCCTCCACTATTCAACTTGAATACACCACACACTGGAGTTCGACAACTCCAACACACTGAGTTCACAAACTCACACACAACCTCTAGAGCAAGACTACTCTAGAAACCTGAAGACAACTGCTCAACCACAACCTGAGTGCGATGACTCAACACAATTGAGCACAAAGGCTCACAACCAACTTGCTAGATCAAAAACAACAAGATCCAGATCCTCTAGCAATGATCTGATCCATAAAGAGTTCACTCAAGGAGACTAGTGCAACAAATCATGCACAATCTCAAGAATGACTCAGAAGAACTAAGAGGAATTGAGGAGTTGTATGTAAAATTCTTGTTCTTCAGATGAACTCCCTCGTAGAAGACTGAATTGAGAAGATGCTTGAACTCTTGAAGTCCCTGGGCGATGCTCAGCAATTTGTGCCTCTAGATCTTCCTTGAACTCTTCTCAATTGGCTGCTTCTACTCGATCTGCTCCCTTGGAAGTGATCTCACTTCATCTTCATGGATCAATCTTCACTTCTTGTGCTTGCAAGGATGGGAATTGGCTTGAAGCAGCACAAGGAGAGCAAGAACAGGGAGGAGACCTCTGTCTTGCCGCCAAGAAACTTTTCTGGAAGGCTCTGAGGTGTTCTTCTGGTTGGATGGCCAATAGGAGGGTATTTATAGCCCAATGTGTCCAAAAGTACCCTTGGGGTGCATGGGCACATGATCCAAGGCCGATCCACAAGATCCCTAGAGTGCCACGTGTCCAGGTGGGACTTAAAGTGAAAAAGTTTCCGAAGTGTGTCGACCTGACCATGGAGTGTGTCGACACACTGTCCCATTTCTGCAAAACTGGCCCTTTGGGAGAGGTCACTAGTGTCGACACTGCCTGGGACTGTGTCGACACACTGTCCTATTTCTTTTAACTGGGTTCTCTGGGAGCTGGGTCTAGTGTCGACACTGCCTGGGACTGTGTCGACACACTTGACCATTTCTTCATGACTTTGCCTTAGGGTTTGATACCCTGTGTCGACACCAGTAGTGGGTGTGTCGACACTACCCTTGCAAGAAATGTATGTCCCTAAGAAATAAACACATAAATCATTAGTCCAATGTATTATCATGAATATTATGATAAAATGTGTTTGGAAACATGCTTTTTGAATATTGTTATTACATGTGTGATGTATTTAACATGTTCCATTCATTGTGCATTAAAATCACAACTTGTCATCATCAAAATTATGAGGGGAAATGTATTAAATTGACACTCAACCCAACAATCTCCCCCTTTTTGATGATGGCAACATTAAGTCCACATGATGGTTTGAATTTTGAATGAAATGTGATTTTAACCCATTTATTCACACAATATTCATTCACATACATACTGAAAGACAATGAGCACATGTTTTAGCATTTTCATTTATATTCATCAAAGGCCATTGAGCACATTTTAACAACATTTGACAATTTTGCACAATTAAGTACACAATGTTACTGACAACCAAATCTTTTCATTAATGGCCAAAAAAAAAACATACAAGGTTTGACAATTACAATCATCCATTCATTGACATTCATAGACAATCATTCATTCATTGACATTCATAGACAATCATTCATTCCAAGGATTTTCAATCACATTCAAAACAAGTATTCCATTCCTTCTCATTCACACAGATATTCAATTACATTCCAAAAACAAGTGTTTTTCTTCTCCCCCTTTGACATCATCAAAAGATAAAATACATCAAGCAGGTGGAGGAGGAGGAAGAGGAAGAAGGATGGACTCAATGGTCTTTAGCCTTGACTCCATTGCTGCAAGGTTGGATCTGAGTTGAGTTTGCATTGTTGACAGCCTTGTGTGTAGCAACTCTTCCAACCTTTGACTGTTTTCATACATGTTGGACTGAAAGGCAGACAAGTCAACTGAAATTGACTATGAACCTGAAGAAGAGCTCGCAAATCCATGTCTGTTGATATCTCTGAGCTCCTTCTTAAGAGTACACATCTCATTGTCTATGTGAGCTGATAGGTTCTTCATGCCTTCCAAATCATCAACCATGTGAGCAAATGAAAGTCTAGTCTTTGAAATTTGATTCACTGCTTCCTGACTGTTGAATAAATTCGTCTGAGAATTTACTAATATCCCTTCAAGGACCTTTTCTAGCGTGTCCTGATGTTCCTTTAACTGAAAGGATGCATCACCCAAAGTGCCAATTAGCCTGTTAAATCTTTGGGTGGCATGATCTGTTGCTTCTTTCTGCTTAATGAACTGAGCATTCACTGAATTCTCCAACCTCTGAATTCGGAGCTCAAAACTTTCTGACATCTGGAGGATGGAGGAGATGATGGTATTAAACTTGTCATTCAAAAAATAATATAGCTCTGGTGGAACAGAAGGTCCACTAGTGGAAGTAGAGGCAGATGCTTGGTAATGTGGAGTGAAAGAAGGAATTTCCACATCAGGGAGATGTGGTGAAGAGGCTTTAAATTGAGGTGAGTGAGGAACATCCTGGGGTATAGGTGCTCCAATATCATTTGGAGGCTGGTCCTCTTGATCATGTGGAGGAGATTGGGCAACCTTAGGAGGTGGTTCTACAATCTCAGGAACCACTGGGGCTTCAACAGCTACACGACCTCTTCTTACTTGATCACCTTCAAGTCTCAATCCCATGAACTTTTGCGAATGCTTGAAGCAATAGATGTTGGACTTAGGGATTGACTGGGCTTGCTCATTCTCAAAAGATACTCCAAAATGCTGAAAAACTGGTGTGAGATGAGCTGCATAAGGAAGGGATCTATGTAGATCTTTCCTTGTCGTCTCTGACATTATCTGGTACATAATCACATGCAAATTGATTTTTATGTCTTTCTTCATGCAGTATAGGATGAATCTCTGGATATCTTTAAGCCTGTCCCTTCCACCACCTTGAGGTGTGATAATGGTGATGAGAATGTGATGGATCAATCTCAAGACAGGTGGGAAGGTATTGGTGTTAAACCTGGTGACATAAGTTTGCTTGGGGTCAGACTTATCAGCTGGGAGTCTAGTCAACAAAGAATAAGCCTCATGAAGGTCAAATTCAAATTCATGGTAGTCAACACCTTCATCAGGAATTCTAAACAATGTCACAGCCAACTCAGTAGGCAAATCTATCAATACACCTTTGACCTCAGATTGGTAACCCTCAGGTGTACATTCCAAATTCAAGTATAACTCTTGAACAAGTCTGGGATATATGGTCTTGAATTCAGATATGAATGGTAGCCAAGTCTGAAAACTGAAGTATTGAAAGACTTCTAGAAAGGCAGTGGCTAAATCATTGTCGACTAAATCCACAGCACTAGGCTTTAGGATAGATTTCCCTTCACTAGCCAACTTTGAAGGGGTTGCCTCAGAGGGCTGAGATGACCCAGATGATGTTGAGGAAGAGTCCACAGAAACTTCAGGGGAAGAGGCCAAAATCTTCCTCCTAGGGTTTGTAGATCCCCTTTGGGAAGGACCTCTACTGGATGAGGATGCCCTACCTCTCTTTGATGGTGTAGGAGATGCAGAAGAACCCCCTGGCTGCGCAACAGGGTCATGTCGACGCTTGCTTCTCCTTTTTTAGGGTTGTTCTTCCACTGCAATAGGTCTGGCGGTTGCCCTAGACCGAGCACCACAGCGGGGCATTTGCTTGGGAGCCATGGTTGCAGGAGAAGAAGGATGAACAGGGTATGGAGGAGATGGGGGAAAGAGAATGGAGTCAGAGAAGGATGTGAGGAGGGAAGGAAATGAAAACTCTTGCCGTTTTCAAAGGCAAATGGCGGCCATGGGGTAGACCTGGGAAGAAAAAGGGGTTTTGGGGTATAATATCCCGCAGGAACACCAAGCCCCAAACCGGTGCCCAAGACGAGAACCGCCTGGAATAGCCTATGTGTCGACACAAGACATGGGTGTGTCGACCTGGGCTTGGACTGTGTCGACACAGGAGTGTGGATGTGTCGACCTGGCCTGAAGAAGTTTTGAAGTTTTGAGCATGAGGAAAAATTTGTAAATTTTGGGAAATCTTTAACATGATGAAATATGGATGGAATCAACAAGACAAGGATTTTTAAGAGGCCAAAGAATTTATTTGTCATATTTTTACAAAAATACAACAAACTTCAAGTTTTATACAACAACCTACAGGATATTTTCATTAATTGACTTGAGCCATTAAAATGATAGTTTGAGTGATATAGAACATTCAATAGCCAATGGCAAACTACCATATTCTCCAAATCCAAAAAATAGAAATGTCTTTTAGATTGAAATCACTTGTGATGAAGTTAAACAACTTTGAGCACACTGATGGAAGACAAGGATATTGATTTTAAGTAATTCTTCTTGGACACATATATATATATATTTTTAATCTTAATCAAACTATCAAATGTAGTAAATCTTTTTCACTCAAGAACTAATGCTTTTTACACACCATAGTCCTTGGTTACTAAAGATTTACCCATTATCCAATTTCAAGGGGTAAATGACAACCTTTTGACATGAAAATATACGTTTATCAGACGTCAATATTGTGATACCTCGAAATTTTTATTCATTTTATATTGTGCATGTATAATTATTTGTTGTGTGTATTCAATTGTGCGTATTATAATTTCTATATTCCTTATGAACTCATGCATATATATATATATATAATATTTTTGTGAGAATAGGCAATTAGCTAAATTGATGTGTATTGTGTAGACTAAAATACTAGGCTTGTAATACTTAAGTAATACTATGCATGCTAATCTAATTACCGATGTGCATGTTATGTTTATCTATTTCATGCATAATGTATATAATTATGTTGTGAATGCCTATATATTTATGCATAGGATAATTGGAGTATGTGCATGCAAGGATTTCTTTTGTTGTATAAATAATACATAGATAATATTATCCATGTAATAGGTAATTTGCTATGGACCATGTAAGTATATGTATGCTATTTTCATACAAGTATAAAACATACATAATTGTGCATGCATTATCTAGTTATCAATGTATGTAAATCTCATGCATATGGTGCGTGTTGTACACATAGTAAGAAATTATTATCATACACTTTGTAAATAATCATGAGTTTATTTCTGAGCATGCAATATATATATATATATATATATATTTAAACGTGTGTGAATTATCTAATTATTGATGTGCCTATTTTATTTAATTATTTTAATGCACGTAGTTAGTGTTATGGATGTGCGTATGTATACATACATGTGTTATCCTTGTTTAAATAATATTTATCTACTTTAAGCGTGTTAAATTAATTAGGGTATGTAAAGTACTTGGATGATAATATGCATACAATATTTAACTAATAATGGACACATTTTAATCATAAGTTCATGCGTAATGTATGTAATTATGCAATGTGTAAGTATGTGTGCATATATGTATGTATTGATGCATATTATTCTTAATTATGATTAGTGTAAATAGTAATTAATTAAATATTACATAATGCAAGTATTTTATGTGGTAATGATATATGAAATTATTTTTGCATATACTAAATTATTTTAGTGCATTTATGCATGAAATTCTAGGTCTGTCGGTGTTTCGGCTGCTCAGGACTGCTGGCGGCCAGGACCTGGACGCCAAGACACTGCTGGCGGCCAGACCTGGACGCCAACCCCCAGTGGGCGGCCACCCCCTGGACGCCAACCCCATTCTGGCGGCCAGACCTTGACGTCAACTGCCTGGTTGACTACAACCGATGTTGACGTTAATATCCAGCTGCGTAACGGTTCCAGAATTGTTAATGTCCGTGTTGGCTAGTTTCAATTAGGAAACCCTTCCTAAACCTTGGGTAACCTACCCTAATGCGTACCCAACCCTTGAACCTATAAAATACCCACTCTGGGACGAAGGAAAGGCTTTCAACATTTGGTGAAAACCCTAGCTCCGAGATGGTGAAAAGCTGATCTTTAGAAGGCCGGATCCATCAACTGGAGGTGTTCCCCGAAGAGCTACAACATCTGGAGGATAGCCTACGCATAGGAGAAGAGATCCCAACTTCGAGGAGCCATCTACATCGACAGGAGAAGAAGATCTAAGGCGTTTCCAAGCACCATTTTCGCAGGGCCGAAAAGGGCTTCACCGACGATTCTGATCTTTGTAGATTTTTTTAAGAGGCAAGTAAACCTCGATCTTGATCCTATACATGTCCCCTAAGTCCTAGGTATTTTTACGGATTTTTCCTCGCGTCCTGGAACCCCGAGTTCACCGTTGTATGAAATGTCGTATGTATGTGCTGCTGGGAGCAAGTAGAAGGCAACATAGGTTGCAGTCAAGTTCTTCAGAAGAAGTTGACGGCAACATCCCTTGACGTCTACTTCTTCAGGACCTGAAAGTGTGTTTTTTGATCTTCTTTTGCTGTTGAAATAATTTCTAGACATAGGTATACTCTGAAATTTTTATAGGAAATTGTATAATGTTAGTAGGTCATGTCATAATGTTGCCTAAATTTTCTGTGAACCATGTAAATTATGAAAATTCAATAATTGTACTATGTGCACCACATAAGCATGTTTAAATATGGCATAAATGGAATTACTGTAAGTTAGGATTGCATAAAATTTACATGATAGTATGAGTACTAATATCTAACTTCTAAACTGTTAGAACATAAGCATGATCACATGTACCACGTTAAATGATGTTTCGATAAATATGACTGAAATCTGTTTTAAATTGTAGAAATTATATTTACTGTTCGAAAAATCCAGAAAATTGATGATGTGATATGTTTACTGTTAGTAACCTGGGATAAAAATTTGGAACTAATCTGATGACAGTAATAGTAATTATTAGTTAAACTATGTGGATTATTCATATTTGATAGGATAAAAACTAATCTTATGTAATTCAGTAATTTGCTGCATGTTTAGAATTGTAATAGGAATTGTTTACTTCTGAAAAACCATAGTATCATGATCAGGTCAAATGAGATATAGGCAAATGGTAAATAAGGTATGAAAAGGGATTAAATAGTATATGAACAATACGTGACTAGTGTGTGAAAATGTGAATGAGTGAATGTGTAATAATTGGGCCAAGGAATGACACTGCTACCCTAGAGGCTTCGAGAGCTGTACATAGAAAAGTCTCTATGGAAGGCTCTACATTGTAAAAGTTTGTCCTAAAGGCATTGGGAAAAACCCGGAGGTGGACAAGTACCACTGGATAGGGTGGAGAGAGCTTCTCCCGGTCTGCGCAGTTACCAAGATTCACCACTTCATTGCCTAGGTGGTGGGTATGTGATATGAGTTGTGTTATGAGTTATGTGTTATGAGATGTGATGAGTTATGAGTATGAGATATTTGTTTGTGTCCTCTAAAAGGTAGTTAGGACTATGTGTCATGGCATTTTAAGTAATTAGAATATGTATAAAGTGTAAGATTATATGCGAATGTGGCACATGATGAGTGCAAATGATATGATATGTGATAAATGAAAACCCAAGAGTAAATGATGTGAAGAATATGTGAAAGATATGTAAGAGACAGTTAATGTTATTGAGAGTATGCTTGCATGTGAAAACCGATGTAGTAATGCATAATGTTCATGTTTTCATGCATTAATTACCTCATTTGCAATATCATGTTTATCATCATGTCATGTAGTTTATTGTTCTTCATGTAATAGTGTATGTGAATAAACATGAGTAACTATATCATTTATGCAACATGAATGATGAAAATGTAGAATTGTGAATTTGATAAGATAACATATGAACAAATGTAAATCCATGTAATTGAATGTAATTCATGTCAAAACAGCAAGTGAAGTGTAGTTATGAAGGTGATAAATACATGTAATATTAATTAGGTTCCATGCTAGATGTGATGTTTGCTTAGTACAAAGTTTCATGCTTTAGTACTTATTGTTGCCAACCAATTTGACCATGTTTTAACTTCTCAATTCATGTTATAAAATATGAAACCATGTGTATGAGATGTATGTACATTTAAAACAGCAAGCAAAATGTGAAATTAAATATGAAAAGTGCATGTGAAAAGTGAATAGTCATCACATTAGTTTGTTCATTCCTTTATGTCTAATTCTATGTTCTAGTTGTAGAAATATGTCATGTAATGAATTAATGTGGAAATGAAGGAATCATGTTATGTGTTAAGTGTAGAGAATATGTACAAGTGTATAGTAATAGTATCCATGATTTAGAATAAACATATGATAGAATGAGGCATGTCTAGGTGATTAAAAATGTGTTGATAGCTAAGAGTATGTTCCATGTGTTTGGGAGTTTAAATGATAGTATGTATTCATGAGTGTTTAATAGCTTAATGTGAATGTGATATGTTTAAGATTAAGTCTTTGTTTTACTTGCTGAGTCTTTGGACTCACCCTTGCTTCGGCGTACAGGTTGACAGGTATCCCGTGCTAGGGGGAGAGACGCTATCTTGGAGGAGAGGCTTTTGAGGAGCAAGTAGTAGTTGTATTTTCCTTTCATAGTTGAATAAAAATGTTATTTGGACAATGTAGCTCTTTCATCATGTAATAATATGGACATTGTCGTTCTATTTTTGCACTATATAGATTGTGGAATATGGGATGGTGATGGACTAAGTTAAATTGTTGTATTTATTCCGCTGAAATCAATTGCTATCTACGTACTTTTCAACCTATCGGCTAGTGTTGGGTTTTATCCCACTGTAATGACGCTCTTTATACCGATGGGGATTGGTATAATCGTACCGGTATGAGGAGGGTCGTTACAGAGATTGGTGTCAAAGCCCAAGGTTGAAATTGTACATGGATAGACCATCATCCCCACCATATTGCAAAGTCTTTATAGGGAATTGTCCATAAATATAGAAATTACTAATAACGAATGGAAGATAGTTAGGATTAGTAACCTAGATTGTAACTAATTAACTATTTTGCAGATTATGGCTGGACGTGGTAGGCGAAATGCTCAGTCTATGAGGTATGAGCAGAACCGCAAGTTAAAGAATTTTGTGAAAGGACTCAAACCATCAGTGAGGACTAGGCTTTTAGAGCTTGATTCCCGTACTTTGGAAGAAGTCCTAGGCGTGGCGAGCAAGCAAGAGAATAAAGTGGAATCATATCAAGGAGAAAATGAAGCTCAAAAGGAGGAAGCACCAAAACCATTCCAAAGGCAAGATAGGAAGATGAAGAAACTCATGGAAGGTCAACAATCAACTGTGGCATCAGGCAGCGAGAAGCCCGAATGCATTCATTGTGGGAAGCGTCATGGCGGGAATGCATGTTGGAGAATGGAAGGAAGGTGTCTTAAATGTGGCAGCAAAGATCATCGGCTTAAGGAATGTCCGAACCTGAAGACGAAGTTCGTCTCAAGAGATGCTTCATCAGTAATCATAAAGGAGCAAGGATTAGTCAGAAATGATCTCGGGGACGTCATTACAGGTACTTGATTCGATCTTCGAGGACTAAGATCTTTTTCAAGGAGGGGAGAGTGTGATACCTCAAAATTTTTATTCATTTTACATTGTGCATGTATAATTATTTGTTGTGTGTATAGTGTGTGTATTCAATTGTGCGTATTATAATTTCTATATTCCTTATGAACTCATGCATATATATATATATAATATTTTTGTGAGAATAGGCAATTAGCTAAATTGATGTGTATTGTGTATACTAAAATACTAGGCTTGTAATACTTAAGTAATACTATGCATGCTAATCTAATTACCGATGTGCATGTTATGTTTATCTATTTCATGCATAATGTATATAATTATGTTGTGAATGCCTATATATTTATGCATAGGATAATTGGAGTATGGGCATGCAAGGATTTCTTTTGTTGTATAAATAATACATAGATAATATTATCCATGTAATAGGTAATTTGCTATGGACCATGTAAGTATATGTATGCTATTTTCATACAAGTATAAAACATACATAATTGTGCATGCATTATCTAGTTATCAATGTATGTAAATCTCATGCATATGGTGCGTGTTGTACACATAGTAAGAAATTATTATCATACACTTTGTAAATAATCATGAGTTTATTTCTGAGCATGCAATATATATATATATATATATATATATATATATATATATATATTTAAACGTGTGGGAATTATCTAATTATTGAGGTGCCTATTGTATTTAATTATTTTAATGCACGTAGTTAGTGTTATGGATGTGCGTATGTATACATACATGTGTTATCCTTGTTTAAATAATATTTATCTACTTTAAGCGTGTTAAATTAATTAGGGTATGTAAAGTACTTGGATGATAATATGCATACAATATTTAACTAATAATGGACACATTTTAATCATAAGTTCATGCGTAATGTATGTAATTATGCAATGTGTAAGTATGTGTGCATATATGTATGTATTGATGCAAATTGTTCTTAATTATGATTAGTGTAAATAGTAATTAATTAAATATTACATAATGCAAGTATTTTATGTGGTAATGATATATGAAATTATTTTTGCATATACTAAATTATTTTAGTGCATTTATGCATGAAATTCTAGGTCTGTCGGTGTTTCGGCTGCTCAGGACTGCTGGCGGCCAGGACCTGGACGCCAAGACACTGCTGGCGGCCAGAACTGGATGCCAACCCCCAGTGGGCGGCCACCCCGTGGATGCCAACCCCATTCTGGCGGCCAGACCTTGACGTCAACTGCCAGGTTGACTACAACTGATGTTGACGTTAATATCCAGCTGCGTAACGGTTCCAGAATTGTTAATGTCCGTGTTTTGGCTAGTTTCAGATTAGGAAACCCTTCCTAAACCTTGGGTAACCTACCCTAATGCGTACCCAACCCTTGAACCTATAAAATACCCACTCTGGGACGAAGGAAAGGCTTTCAACATTTGGTGAAAACCCTAGCTCCAAGATGGTGAAAAGCTGATCTTTAGAAGGCCGGATCCATCAACTGGAGGTGTTCCCTGAAGAGCTACAACATCTGGAGGATAGCCTATGCATAGGAGAAGAGATCCCAACTCCGAGGAGCCATCTACATCGACAGGAGAAGAAGATCTAAGGCGTTTTCGAGCACCTTTTTCGCAGGGCCGAAAAGGGCTTCACCGACGATTCTGATCTTTGTAGATTTTTTTAAGAGGCAAGTAAACCTAGATCTTGATCATATACATGTCCCCTAAGTCCTAGGTATTTTTATGGATTTTTCCTCGCGTCCTGGAACCTCGAGTTCACCGTTGTATGAAAAGTCGTATGTATGTGCTGCTGGGAGCAAGTAGAAGGCAACATAGGTTGCAGTCAAGTTCTTCAGAAGAAGTTGACGGCAACATCCCTTGACGTCTACTTCTTCAGGACCTGAAAGTGTGTTTTTTGATCTTCTTTTACTGTTTAAATAATTTCTGGATATGGGTATACTCTGAAATTTTTATAGGAAATTGTATACTGTTAGTAGGTCATGTCATAATGTTGCCTAAATTTTCTGTGAACCATGTAAATTATGAAAATTCAATAACTATACTATGTGCACCACATAAGCATGTTTAAATATGGCATAAATGGAATTACTGTAAGTTAGGATTGCATAAATTTTACATGATAGTATGAGTACTAATATCTGACTTCTAAACTGTTAGAACATAAACATGATCACACGTACCATGTTAAATGATGTTTCGATAAATATGACTGAAATCTGTTTTAAATTGTAGAAATTATATTTACTGTTCGAAAAATCCAGAAAATTGAAGATGTGATATGTTTACTGATAGTAACCTGGGATAAAAATTTGGAACTAATCTGATTACAGTAATAGTAATTATTAGTTAAACTATGTGGATTATTCATATTTGATAGGATAAAAACTAATCTTATGTAATTCAGTAATTTGCTGTATGTTTAGAATTGTTTACTTCTGAAAAATCATAGTATCATGATCAGGTCAAATGAGATATAGGCAAATGGTAAATAAGGTGTGAAAAGGGATTAAATAGTATATGAACAATACGTGACTAGTGTGTGAAAATGTGAATGAGTGAATGTGTAATAATTGGGCCAAGGAATGACACTGCTACCCTAGAGGCTTCGAGAGTTGTACATAGAAAAGTCCCTATGGAAGGCTCTACATTGTAAAAGTTTGTCCTAAAGGCATTGGGAAAAACCCGGAGGTGGACAAGTACCACTGGATAGGGTGGAGAGAGCTTCTCCCGGTCTGCGTAGTTACCAAGATTCACCACTTCATTGCCTAGGTGGTGGGTATGTGATATGAGTTGTGTTATGAGTTATGTGTTATAAGATGTGATGAGTTATGAGTATGAGATATTTGTTTGTGTCCTCTAAAAGGTAGTTAGGACTATGTGTCATGGCATTTTAAGTAATTGGAATATGTATAAAGTGTAAGATTATATGCGAATGTGGCACATGATGAGTGCAAATGATATGATATGTGATAAATGAAAACCCAAGAGTAAATGATGTGAAGAATATGTGAAAAGATATGTAAGAGACAGTTAATGTTATTGAGAGTATGCTTGCATGTGAAAACCGATGTAGTAATGCATAATGTTCATGTTTTCATGCATTAATTACCTCATTTGCAATATCATGCTTATCATCATGTCATGTAGTTTATTGTTCTTCATGTAATAGTGTATGTGAATAAACATGAGTAACTATGTCATTTATGCAACATGAAAGATGAAAATGTAGAATTGTGAATTTGATAAGATAACATATGAACAAATGTAAATCCATGTAATTGAATGTAATTCATGTCAAAACAGCAAGTGAAGTGTAGTTATGAAGGTGATAAATACATGTAATATTAATTAGGTTCCATGCTAGATGTGATGTTTGCTTAGTACAAAGTTTCATGCTTTAGTACTTATTGTTGCCAACCAATTTGACCATGTTTTAACTTCTCAATTCATGTTATAAAATATGAAACCATGTGTATGAGATGTATGTACATTTAAAACAACAAGCAAAATGTGAAATTAAATATGAAAAGTGCATGTGAAAAGTGAATAGTCATCACATTAGTTTGTTCATTCCTTTATGTCTAATTCTATGTTCTAGTTGTAGAAATATGTCATGTAATGAATTAATGTGGAAATGAAGGAATCATGTTATGTGTTAAGTGTAGAGAATATGTACAAGTGTATAGTAATAGTATCCATGATTTAGAATAAACATATAATAGAATGAGGCATGTCTAGGTGATTAAAAATGTGTTGATAGCTAAGAGTATGTTCCATGTGTTTGGGAGTTGAAATGATAGTATGTATTCATGAGTGTTTAATAGCTTAATGTGAATGTGGTATGTTTAAGATTAAGTCTTTGTTTTACTTGCTGAGTCTTTGGACTCACCCTTGCTTCGGCGTACAGGTTGACAGGTATCCCGTGCTAGGGGGAGAGACGCTATCTTGGAGGAGAGGCTTTTGAGGAGCAAGTAGTAGTTGTATTTTCCTTTCATAGTTGAATAAAAATGTTATTTGGACAATGTAGCTCTTTCATCATGTAATAATATGGACATTGTCGTTCTATTTTTGCACTATATAGATTGTGGAATATGGGATGGTGATGGACTAAGTTAAATTGTTGTATTTATTCCATTGAAATCAATTGCTATCTACGTACTTTTCAACCTGTCGGCTAGTGTTGGGTTTTTTCCCACTGTAATGACGCTCTTTATACCGATGGGGATTGGTATAATTGTACCGGTATGAGGAGGGTCGTTACAAATATTTCCAGTTACTCAGTCATCATCAAAATGTATAGATCATTTTTTTTTTTGAACCCTTTAAATAGAATAGAGATACCTCATGACATACATGACACTTCATTCATTGTGAAGGTTTATAGTTTCTCAGCATTTGTGCCATTGCTCTGTTGAATAATAAATGGAAGGAGAATTTTATAAAATTGAAATCATTTATATCTCACATCAGTTGCAACGAAGGTGTTTAAAGTCAAAGCACACATGATTTTTTAGTCTTTGAAAGAGATTTAAATTTCTGTAGTCTTGAAGAGTATAGTTGAGAGTTGACAGCAAAAATGTAGTAGATCAATCAAAAAGTCATTTTGATGTTCTAGATAAACTTAATGAGCACATCATGAGTGGAAGTTGATATAACTCAAGAGGAATCTTGAATTTTGTAAAAGAATGATTAGTGAATTCATTAGCTCCCCCTGAAATGATGATTCCAAAAATTTTCATCAGGATAAATATAAGCAAGAATTGGGAAAACGGAAATGTTTCTTTTTGAAGAACAAAAGCTCCCCCTCAACAATTGCATATTTAATTCTTGATACTTGGCGGAGACATATACTCTTGCATAGTGAAAGTGTCCAGACAAGCGGAACTTGTTCTTCTTCAAATCACCATTTAATATACCAAGATTTTCAAGACAATGTGAGTTGAAGAATTTATTAACAAGAAGAAATGGAAGTTGATTTGAGAGAGATGTGAACAACATGAATCAAGGAAGCAAAGAAGAATGATGAAACAGTAACTCCCCCTCAGAACATGCCTAAACACTCAACCCAAAGAGAGTTATCAAGAAGATGGACATTTGCAAAGACCAAGCTCTCTCCTCAAGGATGAAAATCTGCTGTTAGGAAGAGGTTTAGTGAAGATATCAGCAATTTGTTTTTCAGTTTCAATAAAGATGAGTTCAAAAGATTTCTTTGCTACCTCATCTCTCAAGAAATGATGCCTAATTTCAATGTGTTTTGTTCTAGAATGCTGAATTAGGTTTTTAGATAGATTTATGGCACTTGTGTTATCACAAAGAATTGGAACACAACCTAACTCTTGGTTATAATCAAGAAGCTGATGTTTTACCCAAAGAATTTGACTGCCACATCGACTAGCTGCAACATACTCAACCTCTGTAGTTGATAGAGCAACTGAGTGTTACTTTTTGGAAGCCCAAGAGATTAGGCAGCCACCTAAGTACAAACACAAGCCACTTGTGCTTTTTCTATCAAGTTTACTCCCAGCATAATCAGCATCACAATAGGCAATCAAATCTAATTTACCACCAGCAGGATACCAAATACCAAGATCACATGTTCCAACAAGATATTTGAAAATTCTTTTAACAGCTAACATGTGACTTTCTTTAGGATTTGCTTGAAATCTAGCACACAAGCATACACTGAATTGAATATCAGGTCTAGAAGTTGTGAGATAGAGTAGAGAACCAATTATACCTCTGTATGTCTTTGGGTCTACTGACTTACCAAATGAATCTTCTTCTAGTTTCACATTAATTGCTGTAAGGCCCTCAAATTTTGTCCTTTTATTTTGTTGTGTGTGTGGATTCGTGCTTGTGTGTAAATATTATGTATGCATATGTAGATATCTACGTACATATTAGCTAGGTGTACTTATGTATGCATGTGTATGTTTAGATGTAATTATTGGTTGTTTGCATGGTGTAGTAGTGTGTACACTATACTATATATATTGCATGTATATATATATAAGCGTATATATGGTTTTCTGCATGGTTTAATGCTCTGGCTGAAGAGCAAATTGGCGTCAACATGGATGGACGTCCATGTTAAGTAAACGTCCATGTCGATGGACGCCAACTATGAGGTAAACGGCCATGGATGTGGACATCTACTTCTCTAATTTTCTGTGCACAGCAGACCTCGAAATTTCGAGTTGGGCTTGCTCACTGATTGGGGAGATGTCCCCAACGGCTCTCACCTCTCCCATCATGCCCTGCGTGAGATCCCAGGCCTTACCTTATAAAACTACCACTCCTTGCAACCTGGAAGAGCTCTCTTGGCTCTTTGCATAGAGAGAAAACCCTAGCTAAGAGAACAGAGAAAACCTGAACTTTGAGAGCTCAGATTCGGCGATTCGAGGCTTCTTCCGGCGAGCTTGTTCAACTGGGAGGAAGATTGGACGTAGGGGAAGGCTTCCCCAATGCTGGAGTGAAGACTACCTCATCCTAGAGCCCGGAGGAAGGAGTTTGTGGAGGCTTCTTAGCACTGCCCATGGAGAGCTTCAACAACCATTTAGATCCCCTTGGAGATTTTTCTAAAGGCAAGTAACCCATCCCCGTGATGCATGTATATGTCCAGTAGGTCTTAGAAATTTTATGGGATTTTACTCGTGTCCTGGATCCCCCACATTCACCCTTTCTTTGGAGCTCGGTCTGTGTTTTTGCACAGACAGGAAATTAACGACAAGATCCCTTGTCGTTAACTCTTCAGTTGGCGGCAGACGATGTTGTCGTTAACCCCTTTGAACGACTAGCCTTTGCCGTTTAGTTCTTCAAGACAGAACAGTGAGCTGTTCTTCCTTATATATGATTAATTTCTGAAGTTTTTCGCATGAGGATATATTGTAAACGTTATATTCTATGTATTATGAATGGTGGAATGCGTTGTGAGATTTTGTGAATTTCTGTAAATAGTGTGAATGGTTACATTTATGAAAAATGCGTGTTAAATGAGACCTTGGTTGTGTTAGTCTACTGTTCACGTGATTCGTGATGAATTTGAATGCCATAATTTTTCTAGACCATGTGTATGTATGTCAATCCATGCTCTGCAAAATTGGAAATTTTCCCATGATCATGTGATTTGTTACAATTTCGGAAATGAAATTAGAAAGCATGTGTAGGGTCATTTAAAAAAAATCACATTAAATAGTATGATGTGAGATAAATTCAGGAAAAATTTTGGTGATAATGTGCATGTTAGGTACAGGTCTGAGAACTGTCAAATCTGACATTTATGTTGTGCTTCCATGATAACTGAATTATTAATGGCATGTGAATGAGTGTTTCATTTTCTGTAAATTCTGTGTAATTCAGAAAAAATTGAAAATTTACATGAGTGGTCCAAACATTGCAAACAGTGGGTGGTTAAATTTTCATGAGATTTGGGTAACAGTAAGTTATATTGTGAAATTTCCATGTGAAATATAGTTATTAAAGTATGCTTATTGCGGTTATGATTGTTAATGAAATTCCCAACATGATTAGTGTAGATTCCTAAGTGTTAAACTCTGTTAACAGTAGCATCATATTAGGGAAAACTGAATCATGTGCCAGGTGGTGAAATGTAGGACATGTGTCCAATTGTGTGAGAACTATGTGTATAATAAACGAAAAAATGTGTAAAATATGCCATGTGTGACACTACTTCCATAGAGGGCTGTGGAACTGTACAGTGGAAAAGTCCCCACGGGAAAGTTCAATGTGTTGCCCAGTTGACGAGCCCAGAGGGGGGGTGAATGGATCTTTAAAAAATTAATCTAGAAGATACCTGTAACTAAAAACATTCACACAAACGTTCTTCGAAGTAGGTTAGTGACAGTTAGTTGAAATAACAAACACACAAAGAGGACAATCACACAACACAAGGTTTATCCTGGTTCGGACCTCCTTTCCTTAGGAGTCCTACGTCCATTCCCTGAGCAACAACTCAGGATTTCACTAACTAGGGTACAGTCCCCCTAAGGACGCTACAACACCCAGCTCAGCTCGTCTTCCTTCACACCCGAAGGGAACAACACCCTGGATACCACATCAGGTCTTCCTTCACAACCGAAGGGAACAACACCCTGGATACCACACCAGGTCTTCCTTCACAACCGAAGGGAACAACACCCAGGATACCACACCAGGTCTTCCTTCACAACCGAAGGGAACAACACAAAGAGAGTGAATGAAATTCAAGCCCCTAGATCAAGCTTTTGATAAGCAAGGATCTAAAGCAACTAGAACTGAGAGCAAAGAGATTTAAACAAGGCACACTCTCAGAACTATACAGGCTCTCTTAAGATTTTCACAAACTAGTGGAGAGCAAAAGAGCAAAAGCTATGTGGAATGAAGGTTCTTGGCTCTGGACTTTCTTCAGAAGAATTTGAATGCTTAAATACGCGATGTATGTTCTTCTGTTCTTCTGACTTGAATTTATATCTTCAATTTGAAATGTAGACGTTGAAGTGTCCATTGTCTCTCTTTTGAGTAGTCGTTAGACTGAATGACATCTGGAGTCTTGGAAGCTTCCAGTCAATAGTCTTTTGATTACTTGAGCACGCAAAGAGATAGATCTTCAGAAATATCCGTTGGCTTCTATTTGTTTAACGTTGTACTATGAAGCTAGTTCAGAGGTCTGCACAAATGTCAAACTCAAATAGCAGACAGCTAAGCTGTCTCTGATGTCAGTCAACGTTAGTAGCAATAGACATGGAAATAGTAATGCCAAATAGCTTAAGTCTAAAGGACGTTATTAGAGTAGGCACGATAAAGGATGATATGGTCTGCATGCATGTAGAGATATGTTCAGATCTCATAAATGCAAAAGCGTCAGAGAGATGTCTATGTGGGCTTTGACTAGTCAACGCTTTTAAGATGAATAAGATATGAAGATATGAAATCGATGACTATATGACTTATGAAATCGTTATGAGTCATAGCAAATCGTTATGTGACAGAAGATATATCATGAACAATTAATGAATCGTTGCACAAAGCAAATTGATGTGTTTCTGAAGAAATCGATGTGAAATACTTAACAAATCATTATACAAAGCAAGTCGTTGTGAATTCTAAAGAAATCATTATGAATACATAAAAAGTCGTTATGAGTTCTAAAGAAGTCGTTACGAGTTTCTAAAGAAATCGTTATGGTAACTTATTGAGTCGTTGTGACAAGCAAGTCGTTACGGGCTCTAAAGAAATCGTTGCGACAACTTATAGAGTCGTTGCGACAGGCAAGTCGTTATGGGCTCTAAAGAAATCGTTACGGTAACTTATAGAGTCGTTGTGACGAGCAAGTCGTTACGGGCTCTAAAGAAATCGTTGCGACAACTTATAGAGTCGTTGCGACAGGCAAGTCGTTATGGGCTCTAAAGAAATCGTTACGGTAACTTATAGAGTCGTTGTGACATCGACTTGTTTGAAATAACATGACTTTTCAGTCTTATAGGGAAATCGTTGCGATCACTTATAGAATCGTTACGACATCGATTTGTTTGAAACAACATGACTTTTCAGTCTTATAGGGAAATCATTGCGATCACTTATAGAATCGTTACGGCATCGATTTGTTTGAAACAACATGACTTTTCAGCCAGAAAGGAAATCGTTATGATAATTCTGTTGAAATCGATATGCTTATAAAGAAATCGTTATGGCCTTCAATAGAAGTCGATATGGACTTGAGAAATATCATGTTGAAAAGATTAAGGCTTCAGAAAAGTAATGCATACCTTTATTGGCTTGTTTGACCTTGGTATTTTTCCTGTGCTTAAGACTTATGAAATAATCATTAGATATAATTGATAAACTTTTGTTTGATTTTGCTAATCATCAAAATATATAAGTAATTAATTAAAATTACATGGGGACAGACTGGTCATCACTATGGGCATTAGGATGAAATCCTGGAGGTGGACAAGTACCACTGGTTAGGGTGGAGATTACTTCTCCCGGTCTGCGCAGTACCAAGAGCCGTCACTGTGTTGCCTAGGTGGCATCTATGTGTTATGTGAATGTGTCCTTCTAATGGTGGTTTGGACTATGTGTCACGGCATCTAAATGTGAACAATGTGAATGTGTATATGTGGCATTGTTTAGTGTGAACAGGTGAATGTGTAATGTTTAAGTGAATATGTGAATGCGTAAATGTGTAAACATGTGAAACCAATGTGTTAGAATGTGAAATTGTGATTTATGATATGATAATGTTAGATTCATGTCAAAACAGCAACCTTAATGTGTTTGCAATGGTGGTTTACATGTGCAAAAGTAGGTAGAATCCATGTTAGGAGTATTTCCTTTTTATTGTGAAAATCTCATCCTTAATTTGCTATCATATTGTAGCTTAAATGTAAATGTAGCTCTCATGTGGATAGATAAGTAGAAAGCATGCGGTAGGTATTTTATTTTGGAATGACATGAACCATGTTTCCTGTGTTATAAAAAGTTTGATAGAAGTATCATGGTAGGTTCTTCTTAAGGTTGTTCAAGCATGCTACATGTGTTGATTAATGTCATAGAACGTAAATTGCCTATGCGACATATGCATGTATGATGTGTATGGAAGTTACTTGCTGAGTCTTTTAGACTCACCCTTGCTTCGGTGTACAGGTTTAGCAGCGGATCCTACTTCCTTGGAGGAGACCGTTGAGAGCGGCTCCAAGCGAGGAGAGCAGTTGTGGTGGATTATCGACTTGTACTTTCTTTTCATAGTATGTAATTGAGACTTATGAAATTGAAGCTTATGTAAATTGTGGACGAACAATGTAAATTGAATTTTGTATTTCATTATGTGGACTTAGTTCCTTAAATTGCTATATGGATCATGCATGTTTAATGTGGATGATGAAATGAAAAGACAGTAGTTCTTTTACTTCCTCTACTCTGTATTCATATTTGTGTACATCTCAATCATATGCGTTAGTGCTTGGGTAAATGTCCCACTGTGACGAAACTCACTATACCGAGGTGGATTGGTATAATCGTACCGGTATAAGGAGGGTCGTCGCAGAGATTGGTATCAAAGCGACTGGTTGAGATTGTACATAAATATACATAAGTCATCATCTCCATTACATGCTATGTCTTTATAGAGTTGTCCACATGTGTAGAATTGATTAATAATAAATGAAAGATAGATAAGAAAGTGGTTAGGGACTAAATAACGTAGTTTCTAATAGTGATTAAATTAATTGCAGCTTATGGCTTCACGCGGTAGACGTGGTGGTGTACCTACTCGTGATGGCGAGCATAGGAGAGATGAGCCTAGGCGTGAGGAGCAGACTGAGCAGCAGGCCCCGGCACCTAAGGGTCCTATACTTCCCCCACCGCCACCTGTAGATTATGGAGTGTTCATGCAGGGTCTAGTGCAGGCCATGCAGACACAGGCCCACACCCAGACTGCACTCTAGGCTCAGATGGAGGCTCAGGTTGGAATAATAAAATAAAGAGTAGTCTATTTTATTTAATTGCATGATATTGTGTTGAATATGCATTGCTTGTTGTTTGTTGTAGCAGGCCCAGGTTCCAGTTCCCCAGGCACAGGACCATGGTGGACCCTCCATCATGGAAAGATTCAAGAGGATGTTGCCACCCTCTTTTAAGGGGGAGAGCGACCCATTACTAGTTGAGAGCTGGATGAGGGAGATCGAGAAGATCTTCCAGGCTGTTAGGTGTGCGAACGAGGACAAGGTCACTTTAGCCACCTATATGCTACAGGTATGTGTTAGTTTTATATGTTTGCTTACCCTGTTAAACTAGAGCTGTTAGTTGGTGCTTATGAAGGTTGTGTTGCAGGAGAGAGCTGATGTGTGGTGGACTTCCTTACTGCGTACCCGATTCGAGGCTGGTGCTATTGATGTTGCTTGGGACGAGTTCGTGAGGCTCTTTCGGGCCAAGTTCGTCCCCGAGCATATCCAGGACAAGATGGAGCAGGAATTCCTTTCCTTGACCCAGGGCTCCAAGACTGTACTCGAGTATGAGGCCAGGTTTGCTGAGTTATCTAAGTATGCACCTCACATAGTAGCTGATGAGCGCAGGAAGGCAAAGAAGTTTGTGATGGGCCTTAAGCCATCAATGAGGACGAGGCTAGTGGCATTCGATCATCGTACCATGGACGAGGCCCTTAGTGCTGCTTGTAGGTAGGAGGGTGAAATGGAGCAGTACCTCGAGGAGAAGAAAGCTTTGCAGAAGAGACTTGCGGCCCCTTTCCAGCGGCAGGATAAGAAAAAGGCAGCGTACCAGACACCGCAGCGTCCAGTGGCATCCCGCAGTACTCAGGTACCTTCTCAACGTTCCCCTGGTGTGAATAAGGAGTGTCCCCATTGCGGGAAGACACACGGTGGTATGGAGTGTTGGATGGTAGCGGGAAAATGCTTAAAGTGCGGGAGCAGCGACCACAAGATCAAGGATTGTCCGAGACTTCAGCAGGGAGTCCAGCGCGGAGCGCCAACCCCAGCATTAGTAGTAGCAGCAGCGCCAGCTACAGGAAGACCAGGAAGGCCTCGAGCCTCAGCTCGAGTGTTTGCCCTAGCACGAGAGGACGCCGAGCAGGCGGAGCATGCCACTGAAGGTACAGTTTTACTTCTAGGTGTGCACGCTCGGGTTTTGTTGGATACGGGTGCCACTCACTCGTTCATTTCCGAGCGGTTCGCTAGGCAGTTAGCTCTAGTGTCAGACGTAGAGTTTGAAGATTTAGAAGTCCCGTTGTCTGTACACACACCCGCGGGTACGGTATCGACTGGGAAGTGTATTCTGTCGTTACCTGTGTGCATTGAGGATAGAGTCCTGGAAGGGTGTTTCTTCTTGCTAAAGATGAAGGACTTTGATGCTATTCTTGGTCTGGATTGGCTAGAGGAGCACTATGCGTTAGTAGATTGTCATCGAAAGAGGATTGTTTTCCGCATTCCTGGTGAGGATGAGTTCTCTCATCCCTTGCCAAGAAACTTGGCGGGAAAGTTGGTCATCTCTGCCATGAAAGCGATGCGCATGGTAAACAAGGGTTGTGACGCTTTTCTTGCCAGCGTAGTGTTGATACCCGAGGCTGGTGAGTCACCTACTATTGTAGAGATCGAGGTAGTGTAGGATTTTCTAGACATCTTTCCCGATGATTTGTCTGGATTGCCACCAGGTGGAGAGATAGAGTTCACCATAGAGTTGCTTCCGAGCACCTCTTCTATCTCGAAGGCTCCATATCGGATGGTACCTGCGGAGTTAGCCGAGGTAAGGAAGCAGTTGCAAGAATTACTAGTTAAGGGATTTATTCGCCCTAGTGTTTCCCCTTGGGGCGCACTTGTCTTATTCGTAAAGAAGAAGGATGGATCACTTAGGTTATACATCGATTATAGGAAGTTAAACCAAGTGACAGTGAAGAACAGGTATCCCTTACCTTGTATTGATGATTTGTTTGACCAGCTACAAAATACTCAGTCTTTTCCAAGATCGATTTTCGATCTGGTTATCATCAATTGAGGATTAGGAGTGAGGATGTGTCCAAAACGGCGTTTAGAACCCGTTATGGACATTATGAGTTTTTGGTCCTTCCTTTCGGATTGACCAACGCCCCTGCAGCGTTCATGGATCTCATGAACAAGGTTTTTAGGCCGTACATAGATAGCTTTGTTGTGGTATTTATCGATGATGTGTTGGTCTACACTCCGGATGAGGCCACACACCGTCAGCATTTGAGGGTAGTGTTAGAGGTTCTCTGTGAGCTCAAGCTGTATGCAAAATTCAGCAAGTGCGATTTTTGGTTGCGCGAGGTTCATTTTCTTGGGCATGTTATCTCCGGTGCTGGTGTAGTAGTTGATCCAACAAAGGTCCAGGCAGTTATGGATTGGGAGACCCCCAAGATCCCTTCGGAGATTCGTAGTTTTCTGGGTTTGGCTGGTTACTATCGACGATTCATTGAGGGATTTTCATCCATCGCCGCCCCATTGACTCAGCTTACCAGAATGGGTGAGAAGTTTGTGTGGTCCGAGACATGTGAGAGTAGCTTTCAATTATTGAAGGCTAAACTTACTTCTGCTCCAGTATTGGTATTACCTAGTGGTGCTGAAGGTTTTGCCATTTATACGGATGCATCTCGGATTGGCTTAGGTTGTGTGCTAATGCAGCAAGGAAGGGTAATGGCGTATGCTTCTCGCCCATTGAAGGAGCATGACGTAACTATCCGACTCATGATTTGGAACTTGCGGCAGTGGTTCATGCACTAAAGATCTGGAGGCACTATCTTTATGGTGTCAGATTTGAGGTGTTCACTGACCATAAGAGCTTGAAGTATCTCTTCTCCCAGAAGGAACTAAACCTACGGCAGAGGAGATGGATTGAGTTCCTCAAGGACTACGACTTCGATCTTCAATATCATCCAGGAAAGGCGAATGTCGTAGCGGATGCTCTTAGCAGGAGGAGGTCTTCGCTCCAGTAGGATTGGAAGATGTTGGAGGATGCAGCGTGTTCGATGACTGAGTTAGAGCCCTTGTGTTAGGCTTTTGTAGCTCAGTTGTCCCTTAGGTCTTCGGTGTTGGATGAGGTGATCGAGTAATAGAAAGCCGACCCTAGACTCCAAGAGTTAGTGGGCAAGGTAGGCATCGCTCGTGATGAGGATGGTGTGATTAGATTCCACCACCGAGTGTGTGTCCCTGACATGGTAGATGTCCGTGAGCATGTTTTAGCAGAAGCTCATAGGTCGAGATTCTCTATTCATCCAGGTAACACTAAGATGTACCAGGATTTGAAGAGGTCCTTTTGGTGGTCCGGCATGAAGAGGGATGTAGCAGATTATGTATCTAGGTGTTTAGTGTGCCAGCAAGTGAAGGCCGAGCGCCATCGACTATCTGGTCTTTTGTAGAAGATGGAGATCCCAGTTTGGAAGTGGGAAGCTATCACTATGGATTTTGTTTCAGGTTTGCCTCGATCTAGATGGGGTAATGACTCGATTTGGGTAGTCGTAGATAGATTCTCGAAGACTATGCATTTCTTGCCTATGAAGAAGAAGCAGTCAGTAGAGAGCTTGTCTAGATTGTATGTCAGTAGCATTATTAGGTTGCATGGTGTGCCGAGGTCGATCATTTCGGATCGAGATCCGAGATTTACTTCGAGGCTGTGGAAGGGTCTTCACGATGCTTTAGGTTCGGAGCTGAAGGTCAGTTCGGCGTTTCATCCCTAGACAGATGGACAGTCTGAGAGGACTATCTAGACGCTCGAGGATATGTTGAGGGCATGTGTGCTGGATTGGAAGGATGATTGGGATCGCCATTTACCACTAGTGGAGTTCGCATATAATAACAGCTTTCATGCGAGCATTGGTATGGCTCCATTTGAGGCGTTGTATGGAAGGCCTTGCAGATCTCCTTTATGTTGGGAGGAGACCGGAGATATGCAGTTGATCGGTCCGGAGTTAGTTCAGGAGACTTCGGATAAGATTCAGCTTATCAGGAAGAGGCTTGTTGCGGCACAGGATAGGCAGAAGAGCTACGCCGACAACAGAAGGAAGGATTTGGAGTTCGAGGTGGGTGAGCATGTCTTTTTGAAGATTTCACCTACTCGAGGTGTCGTCAGGTTTGGCAGGCATAGCAAATTAAGTCCCAGATTGATTGGCCCATATGAGATTCTCAGGCGTTTAGGTAGCGTGGCTTACAAGCTAGCATTGCCTCCGACTTTAGCTAGTGTTCATCCCGTTTTCCACGTATCTATGCTCAGGAAGTATGTTCGAGATCCGTCTCATGTTATTAGTCACGAGCCAGTGGAGATCCAGCCAGATCTGTCATATGTGGAGCAGCCAGTAGCTATTCTTGACCGGAAGGTCCAGCACCTCCGGAACAAGAGTATTACATCAGTAAAGGTTCTATGGCGGAACTTCTCGCGAGAGGAGGCTACTTGGGAGCTTGAGGATGCGATGAGGAAGAAGTATCCTCCTTTATTCGAGTAGTGTTGTTCAAACTTCGAGGACGAAGTTTCCTTCGTGCTTGTGTGTAAATATTATGTATGCATATGTAGATATCTACATACATATTAGCTAGGTGTACTTATGTATGCATGTGTATGTTTAGATGTAATTATTGGTTGTTTGCATGGTGTAGTAGTGTGTACACTATACTATATATATTGCATGTATATATATATAAGCGTATATATGGTTTTCTGCATGGTTTAATGCTCTGGCCGAAGAGCAAATTGGCGTCGACATGGATGGACATCCATGTTAAGTAAACGTCCATGTCGATGGATGCCAACTATGAGGTAAACGACCATGGATGTGGACGTCTACTTCTCTGATTTTCTGTGCGTAGTAGACCCCGAAATTCCGGGTTGGGCTTGCTCACCGATTGGGGAGATGTCCCCAACGGCTCTCACCTCTCCCATCATGCCCTGCATGAGATCCCAGGCCTTACCTTATAAAACTACCTCTCCTTGCAACCTGGAAGAGCTCTCTTGGCTCTTTGCATAGAGAGAAAACCCTAGATGAGAGAACAGAGAAAACCTGAACTTTGAGAGCTCAGATCCGGCGATTCGAGGCTTCTTCCGGCGAGCTTGTTCAACTGGGAGGAAGATTGGACGTAGGGGAAGGCTTCCCCAATGCTGGACTGAAGACTACCTCATCCTAGAGCCCAGAGGAAGGAGTTTGTGGAGGTTTCTTGGCACTGCCCAAGGACAGCTTCAACAGCCATTTAGATCCCCTTGGAGATTTTTCTAAAGGCAAGTAACCCAACCCCGTGATGCATGTATATGTCTAGTAGGTCTTAAAAATTTTATGTGATTTTACTCGTGTCCTGGATCCCCCACATTCACCCATTCTTTGGAGCTCAGTCTGTGTTTTTGCATAGACAGGAACTTAACGGCAAGATCCCTTGCCATTAAGCTCTTCAGTTGGCAGTAGACGATGTTACCGTTAACCCCTTTGAACGGCTAGCCTTTGCCGTTTAGTTCTTCAGGACAGAACAATGAGATGTTCTTCCTTATATATGATTAATTTTCGAAGTTTTTCGCATGAGGATATATTGTAAACGTTATATGCTATGTATTATGAATGGTGGAATGCGTTGTGAGATTTTGTGAATTTCTGTAAATAGTGTGAATGGTTACATTTATGAAAAATGCATGTTAAATGAGACCTTGGTTGTGTTAGTCTACTGTTCACGTGATTCGTGAGGAATTTGAATGCCATAATTTTTCTAGACCATGTGTATGTATGTCAGTCGATGCTCTGAAAAATTGGAAATTTTTCCATGATCATGTGATTTGTTACAATTTCGGTAATGAAATTAGAAAGCATGTGTAGGGTCATGTAAAAAAAATCATAGTAAATAGTATGATGTGAGATAAATTCGGGAAAAATTTTGGTGATAATGAGCATGTTAGGTACAGGTCTGAAAACTATCAAATCCGACATTTATGTTGTGCTTCCATGATAACTGAATTATTAATGGCATGTTAATGAGTGTTTCATTTTCTGTAAATTCTGTGTAATTCATAAAAATGTGAAAATTTTCATGAGTGGTCCAAACCTTGCAAACAGTGGGTGGTTAAATTTTCATGAGATTTGGGTAATAGTAGGTTATATTGTGAAATTTCCATGTGAAATTTAGTTATTAAAGTATGCTTATTGCGGTTATGATTGTTAATGAAATTCCCAACATGATTAGTGTAGATTCCTAAGTGTTAAACTCTGTTAGCAGTAGCATCATGTTAGGGAAAACTGAATCATGTGCCAAGTGGTGAAATGTAAGTCATGTGTCCAATTGTGTGAGAACTGTGTATAATAAACGGGAAAATGTGTAAAATATGCCGTGTGTGACACTGCTTCCATAGAGGGCTGTGGAACTGTACCGTGGAAAAGTCCCCACGAGAAAGTTCAATGTGTTTAGAATCCTATGGGCATTAGGATGAAATCCTGGAGGTGGACAAGTACCATTGGTCAGGGTGGAGAATACTTCTCCCAGTCTGCGCAGTACCAAGAGCCGTCACTGTGTTGCCTAGGTGGCATCTATGTGTTATGTGAATGTGTCCTTCTAATGGTGGTTTGGACTATGTGTCACGGCATCTAAATGTGAACAATGTGAATGTGTATATGTGGCATTGTTAGTGTGAACAGGTGAATGTGTCATGTTTAAGTGAATATGTGAATGCGTAAATGTGTAAACATGTGAAACCAATGTGTTAGAATGTGAAATTGTGATTTATGATATGATAATGTTAGATTCATGTCAAAACAGCAACCTTAATGTGTTTGCAATGGTGGTTTACATGTGCAAAAGTAGGTAGAATCCATGTTAGGAGTATTTCCTTTTTATTGTGAAAATCTCATCCTTAATTTGCTATCATATTGTAGCTTAAATGTAAATGTAGCTCTCATGTGGATAGATAAGTAGAAAGCATGCGGTAGGTATTTTATTTTGGAATGACATGAACCATGTTTCCTGTGTTATAAAAAGTTTGATAGAAGTATCATGGTAGGTTCTTCTTAAGGTTGTTCAAGCATGCTACATGTATTGATTAATGTCATAGAACATAAATTGCCTATGCGACGTATGCATGTATGATGTGTATGGAAGTTACTTGCTGAGTCTTTTAGACTCACCCTTGCTTCGGCGTACAGGTTTAGCAGCGGATCCTACTTCCTTGGAGGAGACCGTTGAGAGTGACTCCGAGCGAGGAGAGCAGTTGTGGTGGATTATCGACTTGTACTTTCTTTTCATAGTATGTAATTGAGACTTATGAAATTGAAGCTTATGTAAATTGTGGACAAACAATGTAAATTGAATTTTGTATTTCATTATGTGGACTTAGTTCCTTAAATTGCTATATGGATCATGTATGTTTAATGTGGATGATGAAATGAAAAGACAGTAGTTCTTTTACTTCCTCTACTCTGTATTCATATTTGTGTACATCTCAATGATATGCGTTAGTGCTTGGGTAAATGTCCCACTGTGACGAGACTCACTATACCGACGTGGATTGGTATAATCGTACCGGTATAAGGAGGGTCATCGCAATTGCAATGGGTGTGCTTGAGTGCTTGAGGTTCTGGAAGTCAAACCTTTTTAGAAGTTCTTTGACATATTTGGTTTGGCTTATGAAGATTCCTTCACTGGTTTGGTTAACCTGCAATCCCAAGAAAAATTGTAAGTCTCCTAATGAAGCTCATTTCAAATTCAGTTTTCATTTGATTTGCAAATTCAGTACGCATGCTCTTATTGGTGGATCCAAAAATTATGTCATCAACATAAATTTAGACTGCAATTATTTGTTTATTTATAGTTTTTGTGAACAAAGTTTGATCAACATTACCTCTAGAGTATCCTTTTTCAAGCAGAAAAGAGCTCAAACGGTCATACCAAGCTCTTGGAGCTTGCTTAAGACCATAGAGAGCCTTATGAAGCTTAAAAACATGATTAGGATATTTTTCATTTTCAAATCCTAGAAGTTGTTCAACAAAAATATTTTCTATTATGTATCCATTCAAAAATGCACTTTTGACATCCATTTGATAAACTTTAAATTTCAATGAAGATGCAAAAGCAAGGAATATTCTTACAGCTTCTAGTCTAGCTACAGGGGCATATGACTCTTCAAGATCAATTCCAAATTCTTGGTTGTACCCCTTGGCAACTAGTCTACCTTTATTCCTTATGAGTTGACCATTTTCATTCAATTTATTTTTGAATACCCATCTAGTGCCAATGACAGATTGGTCACTAGGTCTAGGTACTAATTCCTACACTTGATTTCTTTCAAATTGATAAAGTTCATCATGCATTGAATTTATCCAGTCTGAATTCATTAGAGCTTCATCAATTGACTTTGGTTCAATTTTGAAAATTAGTGCTAGTGGGTCTTCATGAATTGCATTCAAGAATGATGATCTAGTTCTTACCCTATCATGTACATTGCCAACAACATTTTCTATTGGGTGACCTCTCAAAATTCTGTGTTCAGGGATTACCTATTGAGGTGCATTTAAATTTGGAACAACATTACCTGATCCACTTGGAGTAGGTGAGTGATTGTTCAAATTTTCACCAATGTCTTCATTCTCCTCAACAGTTGGTGAAGAATCAATAATGAAGTCATCCTCTTCATTATCTTCACAGTTCCTGCAAGATTTAGAATAGTGAGTTCAAAAGGAATTTTCATCAAAAGTAGCATGTGGAGATTCTTCAACAGTTTTGTTTTTGAGAGAGTAAACTCTAAAAGCTCTTGAAATTACAGAATAGCCAAGAAAAATGGCTTCATGACTTTTAGCATCAAACTTGTCAAGGCTTTCTTTATTGTTGTTATGCACAAAACATTTACACCCAAAGACTTTGAAATAAGACAAGGTTGGCTTTTTGTTTTTCAACAACTCATAAAGGGTTTTTTCTGATTTTTGGTCTGACCAATGCTCTGTTGAGAATATGATTTGTTGTATTTATAGCTTCAGCCCAGAAGGATTTGGGCAATTTTCTTTCCAAGAGCATGGATCTTGCCATTTCCACAAGTGTTCTATTCCTTCTTTCCGCAACTCCATTTTGTTCTGGAGTTCTTGGTGAAGAAAACTTATGAAATATGTGATGTTCAGCACATAAATCAGAGAAAGATTTGTTTTCAAATTCACCCCCATGATCGGTCAAAATATTTTTGATTTTATAAGGAAAACTTGTTAAGATAGTGGTAAAGAGATTCCTGAATTCAAGGCAAGCATCACTTTTGTGGGATAAAAAGATAACCCATTTAAATCTAGTAAAGTCATCAATAATGACAAAACCATATCTTTTGCCACTCAGACTTAGAATTCTTGTTGGGCCAAAGAGGGCCATATGAAGCAATTCTAGTGGCTTAGATGTGAGTACATCATTGAAGGTTTTAAAAGATTTTCTGGTTTGTTTTCCTTGGGCACAAATCCCACAAAATTGATTTTATACATTTGAAAAAGATTCAGGAAGACCTTTAACCAAGTTCAGCCTTAACAATTTATTTATTGTTCTGAAACTTGCATGACCAAGTCTTTTGTGCCAAGTCCATGCAATTTTATTTTTATTTGCAACAAGACAAATGTTTTCAGAAAAGTTTTTATCAAGGTTGATCATGTAAACATTGTTTTCTCTTTTTCCAAAAAAATTTATTTTATCAGTTGAAGAGTCAATTATTCTGCAAAAATCTGATTTAAATACAACTTTGTGACCTTTGTCACATAGCTGGCTAATGCTCAGCAATTTATAATTCAGACCATCAACTAATAAGACATTATCAACTGAGTTTGAGGAAGCTTGACCAACCTTTCCAGATCCAATAATTTTTCCTTTATTTTTACCTCCAAAAGTGACAGAACCTCCCTCCTTTTCAATCAGGAATGAGAACATAGCTTTATCTCCTGTCATGTGTCGTGAACACCCACTATGAAGAAACCACATATTTGAGTTGGGTGCACGACCTTCTTGCAAAATTAATCAGTGGAGAGAAGATTTTGGTACCCAAACATTGTTGGGACCATCAGATTGTTTGAACATTAACAACAAATCTTTTCTAATCCAAATCTGACTTGTTTTCTGCTTTTGTTTTATTTCAGTGGTGTTTTTTGCCTTTTTCAATTTATCCTTCCCTTTTGGACTAAAAACACCAGTGTTCTTTTTCTCATTAGGATGAGAGTTTTACATTTGGACATGATTGTTCATTTGTGGAGGTCCAAACCAAGGGTTTTGTTGGTACATTGAAAAGTTTGGATAGAAGTATTGAGGATGGTACCAAAAAGGATTATAACACCATTGGTTCCAAGAATTGGTCCAATCAGCTTGATGTGCTGTCTTGGAAGTCCAAGGTTTATCATGGATGTTTTCTTTTGTCTTTTTCTTATTTTTCAAGTTTTTATTTGATTTTTTGGTTGACTGGTTGGTGGTTTTTGAGGTTGAGCAGGTCGACCTGTCATTGATTGGTGTCGACTCAGCAGTCACAGATTTCATCTTTTTGTTGACTGGTGTCGACCTGTCAGGTGAGTGTGTCGACCTGTTTGGTTTCTCTTTGTTCTGGTTTTTTAAATTTTTTGTTGTGATACCAATTGTTGTATTGTTTGACACTTGCTTGTTTTTATTTTTCTCAGGACTAGGACTTTTGACAAATTTTATTAAATGTGCTTTTTCCCTCATTTCACCAGATTTGTCTTTCTTGGAATTTTGTGTTGAAAATCCTAGTCCATATGTCACAGATTTCATTTTAGTTCCTAACAAGGCATCCAAATTATCTTTTCCTTTTATAAAGGTTTCAATGACTTGTTCTTTTTCTTTCAACTGGTTTTCTAAAGTTTTGATTTCATCATCTCTTTGTTGTTTTTCTTTTTGTTGTAATTCCAGTTTTTCAGACAATTTCTTAAAGTCATTGTTGGCCTTTTGGATGCAAGCTTGAGCTCATCAATTTCATTTAGAAGGTTTTCATTTTCTTCATTAAGCTCAAACACTTCATTTTCCAATTCAGAGATTCTTTTGTTTGAGGAATAGTTATTCAAGATGTTTTCAATTTTCTTTTTCAGATGCTTATTTTCTTTTCTTATTTCAGAATAGTTTTCAACTAATTCAGCATAAGCATCTTGCCAATCATCAACTGTATAATCTTCAAAGGATGTGTTTACCTTTCCATCAGAACTGTTTGCCATAAAGCAGATTTCCTCACTTCCAGAGCTTGAGGACCTTTCTTCTTCTTTCTCACTTGAGTGTTCATCAGACCAAGTGGCAACCATTGCTTTAGGCTTCTTGAATTTGTTGATTTTCTTGTACTTTTTCTTCTTGTTCTCAGGACATTCTCCCTTCATGTGTCCTGGTTTGTTGCACCTGTAACAAATAACCACTTCATCAGTTTTCTGATTTCTATTTGAATTGGCATTTGAAAAGGAAGTATTTCTTTTCCCAGATGAGAATTTCTTTTTCCCAGTGAATTTTCCTTTTCTGGATTTTAGAAATTTTCTGAATTGTCTAGTCATGAGGGCAATCTCATCCTCATTGGACTCAGACTCATCAGAACTGGTTTTCTCTTGATTTTTATCCTTGTTACTAGATGAAGCTTTAAGTGCTACTGGTTTGGTTTTGATTATGTGCTCTTCATTTCTCTTCAAATTTATTTCATAAGTCATCAAAGATCCTATGAGTTCATCCAAATAGATTTTGGATAAGTCTTTAGAATCTTCAATAACTGTGGCCTTAGTGTGCCAAATTGATGAAAGAGAGCGCAAGATTTTTCTTACCAGATGAACATCTGTGTAGTCCTTACCTAGAGCCTTCAGTCCATTCACAATGATCATGAACCTAGCAAACATTTCAGAAATTGTTTCATCAGATTTGATCATGAATAATTCATACTCAGAAACAAGAATATTTGCACATGGATGTTCCCTCATAGAGTAACTCAAGCTTATCCCACATCTCCTTGGCAGATTTGCACATGGAGATTCTTGAGTACTCCTTTGGGTGGACTGCACATTGAACTATGTTCATAGCACTATAGTTCAGGGTGGCCCTTCTAATTTGTTCCTTGGTCCAGGTTTCCTCTTCTCCCTGGTTTTCATAGGGGCCTACCTCAACTACTCTCCAAATCTCATAGTTCTGGGCTCTAAGGAAGACTTGCATTCTATTCTTCCAATATGAATAGTCAGTCCCATTGAAGAATGGTGGCCTATTTATGGAATGGCCTTCAGCAATGAAGCCTCTAGAATCCATTGAATCAAAAAGAGATGCAATTAAGGAAACACTCAACAAACAAGCAAGTGAAACACACAAAACAGACAGAAACACTCAGATCAGATCAGATATGAACCCGCTCTGATACCAATTGTAGGATCGAAAAAGGGATGGACCAGATCTAGAAGGGGGGGGGGGGGGGTTGAATAGATCTAGGCCAAATACTGCGTAAGCTTAGCCAATTTTAAAGATGCTTTGAATCAGAGACAATTTAGAAAAGCAATTAACAGATCTGATGAGTGATTGTGTGAATTAAGTGATTAAAGTGTGTGATCAAGTTGATTAGAAATGAAATCAAAAATCCTATGCATACATCTAACGCAAAGTAAAGTTAAATCACAGATCAAACCACTGCACAGAGATTTTTAGGTGGTTCGGAAATCACACCATGTGATTCCTACATCCACCCCTCACACAGTGAGGCTCCACTATTCAACTTGAATACACCACACACTGGAGTTCGACAACTCCAACACACTGAGTTCACAAACTCACACACAACCTCTAGAGCAAGACTACTGTAGAAACCTGAGCACAACTGCTCAACCACAACTTGAGTGTGACGACTCAACACAATTGAGCACAAAGGCTCACAACCAACTTGCTAGATCAAAACCAACAAGATCCATATCCTCTAGCAATGATCTGATCCATAAAGAGTTCACTCAAGGAGACTAGTGCAACAAATCATGCACAATCTCAAGAATGACTCAGAAGAACTAAGGGGAACTGAGGCGTTGTATGTAAAATCCTTGTTCTTCAGATGAACTCCCTCGTAGAAGACTGAATTGAGAAGATGCTTGAACTCTTGAAGTCCCTGGGCGATGCTCTGCAATTTGTGCCTCTGGATCTTCCTTGAACTCTTCTCAATTGGCTGCTTCTACTCGATCTGCTCCCTTGGAAATGATCTCACTTCATCTTCATGGATCAATCTTCACTTCTTGTGCTTGCAAGGATGGGAATTGGCTTGAAGCAGCACAAGGAGAGCAAGAACGGGGAGGAGACCTCTGTCTTGCTGCCAAGAAACTTTTCTGGAAGGCTCTGAGGTGTTCTTCTGGTTGGATGGCCAATAGGAGGGTATTTATAGCCCAATGTGTCTAAAAGTACCCTTGGGGTGCGTGGGCACATGATCCAAGGCCGATCCACAAGATCCCTAGAGTGCCACGTGTCCAGGTGGGACTTAAAGTGAAAAAGTTTCCGGAGTGTGTCGACCTGACCATGGAGTGTGTCGACACACTGTCCCATTTCTGCAAAACTAGCCCTCTGGGAGAGGTCACTAGTGTCGACACTGCCTGGGACTATGTCGACACACTGTCCCATTTCTGTCAACTGGGTTCTCTGGGCGCTGGGTCTAGTGTCGACACTGCCTGGGACTGTGTCGACACACTTGACCATTTCTTCATGACTTTGCCTTAGGGTTTGATACCCTGTGTCGACACCAGTAGTGGGTGTGTTGACACTACCCTTGCAAGAAATGCATGTCCTTAAGAAATAAACACATAAATCATTAGTCCTATGTATTATCATGAATATTATGATAAAATGTGTTTGGAAACATGCTTTTTGAATATTGTTATTACATGTGTGATGTATTTAACATGTTCCATTCATTGTGCATTAAAATCACAACTTGTCATCATCAAAATTATGAGGGGAAATGTATTAAATTCACACCCAACCCAACATTAACGATCATTGCTCCTCTCCTCACGTAGATCCTGCAACTGCTGCTGCACTTGAGTGTGGTAGCTGCCTAAGTAGCTCGATCTCTCCCCTCTCCCATACCAACTGCAGAGTATCTCAGCCTTACCCGCGCAATGAATACGGCCAGACCTATCTCGTCCCATGAAAGCTATGAAGACATCCTAGGCTAAAACAGGAGTGACATCATCACTCTGGACAACAAGAGTCGTCATCTGCGTCATCCTCTCTGACATAAAAAATTATTTTATTAATAAAATATCTTTAATTATAAACTAAATTATTAAGATTATTTTATGTAAGACAGATACACTTACAAAAAGTGAGCTGCTTTTATCATCAACCCACCGTTGGGTACCGTTAGGGAGGTTTTTACATCTCCCCATCTTAAAAATCTCCATGCGGTCAGGCTCACGCTGATGAGTCTTCACCTGTTAAAATTAATTGTATAATCATGAAGTAAGATAAAATAGTTAATAGAGATTATTAAAATTACATTTAGTAAAATGAAAAACTTACAAAGTCATCTCTCAATTGATATGAACAGCGGAATAAAACAAATATATAGATAAAACCAACTATCCTAGTGTGTATAGAACTGAGGTAGAAGATATGGATCAAACCATAAGACACGCAAGATTTATAGTAGTTCGACAAACACACCCCTATGTGCATCTATGTCCACTACCCCACACCCCCATGAGGATTTCCACTAGCTAGTTTCCCAGGGACAAGTGAAAACCCACACATGGTTGATTACGGAGATAACACAAACTCCTCCTCATTTTCCAAGGACGAGACAACCCAGCGTGTATGCGTGCACGCACTACACACCAACAAACGAACATGCTCACATACCGAGCACACACACAATATGATCATGGTTCTAGGAAGAACAACAAAGCTTGGATAGGAGAGACAACAATCTAAATAGTAAGGTGTAGAGTTCTCATGTCTTAGAAATTCAGCCTTTGTGGTCTTCCATGCACGATGATGACTAAGTTGAAGAATTGGTCGATGTAGATCTCTTCAAAACGGAGCCTTGCAAGCAGCAGCAGTAGGTCCACGCCTTTTTGATGAAGAAATACTTCTCAGGTACGTCTGGAAGGCTTCTAGATGATGAAGACTCGTTCTCCAGGCTTCTACAAGATTAGAGCGTCTATTGCCTCTTCCTAGGGCTTCACGATCCTCCTCTGAACTCTAGGGTACAATATAACCTTAAGGAGGTGTGTTCACTTCTTTCGAAACATGGGAACATGTTGTATTTATAATCCCAAAGAGAACTTGTATGTTTGGAAAGAGCTGGATCTACATAGGACTCTATTTAGGGATGTTCGCATACAGAAACACTGGAATCGGTTGACCGAATTCTTCATATCGGTCGTCCAATTTCTACCTCGCTTTAACTTGGCTTTGGTTGGCAAATCGACTGGACATTTGGTTGGATAATCGGTCGTTCGACTGCTAGCTTAGCTTCGACCGACGCTTCGACTGGTAATTTGACTAGTTAATCGACTGGTGAATTGACTAGTGAATCGACTGGTGAATCGGTCAATTGATTTTTTCAAGTCGATCGTCCGACTTCCTAACTATCCTAGTGCCAACATGTACTGGCTAGGTCGGCCGTCCGACTTCCTGTTTGGTCATCAATTGATTGGGCAATCAATTGGGCCTTGTTCTTTAATCGATTGGCCTCTCATATGGTCGGTCAACCAATTTCTACAAGCCAGTCATCCGATTGTTAGTTTTGTTGCTGACCTTCAAATTTTCTCTTTGATGTTTTGTCCAAGTCTTGAGCTTTGTATTGTCCACTTCAAGTGTGACTTTTGGAAAAAATTACTACATACTTAGCACACAAACTCGACCCTCAAATCAAATAAACATAAAATCAAATACTTGAGTCATCAACATGAATTATAAATTATTTTTGTGATGTTATTGACATAAACTACAATTAGTGTTTTTGTAATCATGAAAATCTATAGAGTACAACAATCTCTCCCTTTTTAATGATGACAAAATACTTGTAGATTTTTCACACAAAATACAACATAAGTGCAGATAGTTTAATTTTTTGTTTTTGTGACTTGCATGTTTTTGACTGACTGGCATGCATTCATGCAATTATGTGCAGAAGTATTACTCCCCCTCACAAAGATGCTTATGACTCTAACTCTCCCCTTTTCTTTTGGATACAAACTCTCGCACAAAAACAAAATATAAATTCCACCATAATCTCTCCCCCTTTTTGACAGCATCAAAAAGTAGGTGGTATTAGGGATAAGAAATTCATTTGCCATAAGTACAGAGTATGTGAAAATTTCACTTTGGGGATTATGATAGGAGTGCGTGCTCTAAAAGATAGCCATTAAATAGTCCATGTGTTTAATCAAGTTCTCAACACACAGTCAAAATTAAATTCTAATAGATGTGATGTGTGAGATATGATTACGAGACATCACGCATGGTGATAAGCAGAATTTCTAATTAACACTAATGGATACTCTCAATCTTACCCATGTATGATAGACCCTCGATTTTTGGTAGCTATCACTCTACCTCCTTTTTTGTTGTTGTTTTGAAACAAATGATGTCATTTTTTTTTGTTTCTTTCTTTTCTTTCACTTTTGAGGAAAATATTGTCATTTGACGTGAGGCTTCTCACTTTTTCAATGGAAAGACCTGGTTGCTAAGCTCAGTTCCTCTTTTCAGTTTCTAACGTGGGACATATAGCTTTTTCCTCACGAGTTTTTACAAGTTATAAGGATTTTAAGCATCACAAGAGTATTAAGAAAAATTTTCACCTATCATTAAGATGATATATGATAATCATAGTCATATGCATTAGTGTTTGGTCTCAATTTCAGATGTATTTTGAGAAGCAAGTTAAATACAGAGCTATTTGGCTTCCCCTTAATATATGCACACACCAAATACAGAAATCTCCCCCTTAGTGGCTGAATTAATGCACACTAAGTCTTAAGCCAACGCAATAGAATATCAATGGGGTATTATGCCATAGAAAGAGTCAACGAAGTGTCTTTACATATAGTTTACATGTAAGTACATAGGCGATATACATACAAAAGACACTAGAACCTAAGACTCTTTTTGTTTTTTGATTTTTCATTTTTTGATTATTTTTTTTATAGAAAGAAAACAAAAAAATAGCCTATAAACAAAATCTAAAAGAGTAAACAATACAACATACAAGAGTATTCATGTGTTACCTTGAAAGTCTAAAATAGAAGAACATGATACTCACAAAGCAGTGTAGGTGCCTTGAGATTCACATTGATACTAATTGATGCTCGAAATCTTAGGTTCACAAGACAACTGCAACCAAATATCTCAAGTGGATTTCTTTGGTACCCAAATGGTTTTGGGTCCAACATTGTTAGTCTTAGAAGGTGATAATGGTGCTGTTATTAATGATAATCATGTTATTTTATTATCTTATGGTCCTTAATTTTACAGAAATTCATTGTCACTTTATTACAAAAATGATAATTAATTAAATCTATTTTGTGTTGTGTTTGCAAGATTAATGGGCCAAGAAATGAAGGTTAATGGGCCAACGGATTTGATTGAGAATAATGAGAGATTCTATTAAAATATTCTCCATCTATCTTTCTTTCAATTTTTTTTAACACTTTCTCATTTTTAAAATTCCCTCTCCTATTTTCCAAAAATCTCTCTTTCCTTTAATCTCTCCCCCCTTCCTCTCCCCTCCAACACTTTATAAACTCTCCCTCTCTCTCTTTCATGCTATTATTCTTCCCCCTCTCACTTTCTCTCTTCTCCCTACTGCGATCTCCCCTTCCTCCTCTTCTTCTTTCTCTTATTCTTCCTCTCTCTCTATCTCTTTTGCCGGGTTTTTTTTCTCTCTTCTTAGCACAGGCCGCCAGGCCCGCCAGCGCATAGGGCCAGGCCCGCCCGCGCGTCCCTACGCGCACCCGCTAGCACCCCTGCGCGCGCCAGCCCGCGCGCCCGCCCGTGCGCCCGCCCGCACGTGCCCGGCCGCCCGCGCACGCCCTGCCGCCCAGCCTCGAGCGCACGCCCCGCTACCTCGCCCGTGCGCCCGCCTGACCGCGCCACAGCACCGCTCGCCCACGCGCCCCGCCTTCAGCCGAGCCCGAGAGCACTACGTAGGGTAGTGCCTCTCGGCGCCCTCTCTCTCCTCTCTCCTCTATCCCCTCTCTCTCCTCTATTCGCTCTCTCTCCTCTCTCTCTCTCACATAGGCTCTCTCCCTCTTCTCTCTCTTTTCTGTTTTCTCTCATCTCTCTTCTCTCTCTTTATGCTATTTCTCTCTCCTCTCACCCCTCTAGTTAGTTTAGTTTATTTCTACATTGTGTTAAACAATTATATTTATTTAAATAATGTTAGTTGTGATTTATTAATTATTCACTCTCTCTATTCTGTCCATCTCTCTATCATGTTTCTTTACAGTTTGTTTAATTTGGATTAGGTAAGTGTGGTAAAATGCTTACTTTCTCTTGCGTCTCTCTCTACTCTACTGTTTATCTCTCTCTCAACCACCCTCTTTAGTTTAGGTTTATTTTGTGCAGCTTAGTTTATTCTCACCACATTATTTCCTTAACTAAAAACTCAAAGTTTTCAACTCTAAAATCTAGTTCTCCGTGGACTCGGCTCGGCTCTCACCACTTAACTATTGTCAAAATAATTAGTGTAGGCCGATACTTTTGAGATTGTTAGTCACGTGTTAAACGACGCATTCGTGGGCTATCAATTTTTGGCGTCGTTGCTGGGGAATTAGATTTTTAGTTTTGATAATCTTGGTTTTTTTGTATATATTCAGGCTAACATTTTCTTTCTTTTTGTAGGTATCAAATAAAAAGTGAAAAATCCTGGAAATTGCAAAATTGAAGAATCTATCAGAAATCTGTCACTAAAAGGGAGATCTGTAACTAAAAGGGGCTATTTTGGAAAAAAAAAATCCAAAAATTGCACCAAAAAATCAGAAAAAAGGTAAGTGAGGTGAGTTTTTCTCTCTCTCTCACTCTTTCTATTTGTTTTACTTTCCAAAAGAACGAGGGATTGCGTTGGAGGTAAGTACCCTTAAAACCCTCTTGATTGAGTTTCTTTTATTTTTAGTTGCCATGTTTAGATAATTCATTAAAAAAATAAAAAAAATCAATCACTTGAAACTAATAAAAGATGTCATGTCAAGATTAGAAACTTTCCTTCTTTAGGGCATGCATCATTTAGACTTTCATCTTTAGGTAAGTTTCTTTTTGAAAAGTTTCATTTCTTGTCGAAGATTGCTGGAGGCAAGGTGAGAATCTTAACTTTCTTGAAAGCATGATCATGCATTGCCATGCTTGCATAGAACCCCTTGCTTGATTTTGTGGTATGCACATCATTTCCAAAATAATTTAAGGGCAATTTCCTTAACAAGATAATGTGGGGATTTGATCACCCTTCCTTAGCCCACAAACCACAACTTCCTGCATCTTTTGCATTCCCAAGCCCAATAAAAGGCAGTAGACATTGAACCTAGGGTTCACAATGAGATTTTGGTCCACCTAGGCCCACTATCAAGTTTTGGAAACTGGTGTCTAAGGCTAGAGGTTAAGTGGCAAATGCCTAAGCGGGAAAGTGGTTCTCTAATTAGGTCCCTACGGAAGTAGGGGGAGCCTGCCACTACCCCACCTCTTACCTAGCCAGTGGACATACATGTTAGTAGACATAGGTTGGGTTTAAGTCACTTTGTGAGAAAGCTTACTTTTAGATCCCAGATCCCTAGGTCATTTAGGTTAATTGTTTGCAACTTATTTGTCTCTACCTAAAAAAATATATATATATAAAATTACAATAAAAAAAAGAGAGAAAAATTCTCATCTTTCTCATTCACAATCATATATAGGCCAACCCAGCACATTATATAGGCCATGGCCCAAACCAATTTTCATCTCTCATTCAACGTGGCCCAACCTACTTTGAAAATACACATTTCTTGTCAGCCCACTATGAAAGTACATTCCCTGGGGTGGCCCAACTCTCAGATTTTACCCAAGATCAGTCCCGCCATACTAATTTGTTCCATAATGTGCCATCTTTCACCTAAGAAGAAACACAATATTTTCAAGGGCCTTTCACCTCCACTCCTTACCCAAAAGATGAACAATATGTCCCTCCTACAGAATTGAGTTGGCTTTACCAAGACCCACAAGGGGAAATTCAAGGACCCTTTCTTGGTGCTGAAATCATCTCATGGTTCAATGAAGGATTCTTTAGTACTGATCTGCCGGTGTGCTTAACAAATGCTCCTGAAGGCACACCCTTCCAACCACTTGGAGAAGTAATGGCACATTTAACACTTAAAGATCAACCTATTCTGGCCCAAGCCCAAAGTCCACCTATCCACAACTTTCAACATTGGGTCCAATGCCAAATTGACATTCATGATCAAGGCCATCATGAGGGGCAACATGCATATCCATGGCCCACTCATACATCTCCCTCGCAATCAGGCATCTTTGATGATCAATTTGAGCAATTTATGCAAAAATTTCATGATAATCAACAAGGCTTTGAGTAAACATTCACCCAACAACAACAAGAATTAGAGCAATCCTTTGTCAAAACTGACCTCCTCCTGATTACTCAACTGATGGAAATCAGAAGGAGGCAAGATAGTCAGTCACCATGCCAACCCATTGACAATCATGCACATCATTATCTTGATTGTGACCAACAATTTGACTCTCAAATTCCATCCACAACTTCTCAGTCCAACATGATTGTGGACACGCCCACTTGGAAAATGAGAGATAATATTAATGAGTCAAATCAGGAGGAGATGAGTGCCACTGAAAATCAATCCAAAGTCTTGGCCCAACATGAAACTGATCATCAAGAAGACTCCATTCATAATGTCATACTTGGGGAAAGCTCTAGTGAGTTAGCTGAACTCAAGTTGGGGGGAGACGAAAAAGAATGTCATCTAGATGTTAGGTCCAAGTTTGATGTGATATTGTTTCAAGTGGATGACAGAGAAGATGTGAGTGTGGAGAAAGAGCTGGGTGTAATCATCAATCATTCTTCTTGGGTAAGAGAAGAATTAGAAATTCTGCCTGAAGTCCACATTGACTGGGTCTCTCTTGATGTCGACAAAGACATGGAACTCCTACCTCTCCCTGATCTTGGTAAATCCAACATGTTCATGGACATGCTACCACTAGCTGATTGGTCAACTGCACTTGAACCTTTTAAGCATCCTTGTGTTGAAAGTCATATCCATTTCATTCCTGATCATGCTACTATTTTTGACTCAAGTCAACCTGTGGAGTTCAAGCAATCCTCTGAGCATCCAACTCAATCTGACCTCAATATCATGAAAGAGGATCTGAAAATGGAAGTTGTGGGTGAAAAGGATGAAAACAATAAAGTCCGCATTGATGTGTTCAACACATATAAAGATTTTAAGTGTCCAAATGAATATTTCTTAATTGAAGATATGATCTTCAATACCCCAACTTCTCTATCATTTAATGATATGAAGGGTAAGTTTGGCCCACTTGACCCACCATGGCTGGTGATGCCCTACAAAGAAAAAATTTGGCGTCAATTGATTGGGGGTGTTACGTGACCCTGTTACCCCCATGTGTCTGGCTGAAGACATTAAACTTAGCGCTTGTTTGGAGGCAACCCAATATTTTTAGGAAAATTGATTTCTATTGATTTCGTTTTCATTTTGTGTCTTAGGTGTTTGCTGGACACTATCCTTTGATAAAGCTAGTGTGCAACCACCCGCATGTGATCATCAGGTTGCATCTCTCCTTTATTAACTTACATTGGCTTTATTCTATTGTCATTAATTTTATGCCATTGAGGACAATGTCATTTAAGTTGGGGGAAGAGACAAATTGTATTTCAAATTTTTGTCCCTAACATTGTGCTTCATGCTTCATATTTCATGCAAGAATTTTTTTTTTGCTTCTAGCTTGACTCATAGTGTGTACTTGTGAAGGTGGTGAGTTGAAGGGGTGAGTTAACTAGTTATGTTTTTAGCATCTTCCTCAAAATACTATTCAAATGGATGATGAGAGTTTTACCGAACATTCAGGTTGATTGATTGATATTCTACATTCCTATTGATGACCAATCGTGGGGAAAAAGCTACCTACCTATAAATAAATGTGAAAATGTGTGTAGTAGTGAAAAATAAAAAAATAAAAAAAAAGAAACATGGAAAATGCCCCTGATCTTAGTAACCGGGCCTGTGGCTCCTAAGGTAAGAGTTGAGGCTCGCGTCAAATGGTGAAGTGAAGTGCAGCACCATGTAAATGAAAAAAAAAAGAGCATGAAAAAAAGAATTAGGCAGAGTGAAAGCTACATGTAATTCAAAGATCGAATTTAAGGAGTGTAGAGTTGATACCATCCTTGAGTGATAAGTAAAAAGCCCATGCATCCTCTTATTAATGCTCAAACATTATAAAAAAAGTCATGAAATTTTGTGTGTATCTTGAGGAACTGTCTAATGACATGAACTGACATATTTGCCTTTGACACTCTCGACTGGAACTTGAAATACTTATGACCAAACATTCTCATTCTTACTTTCTTGTCATGAAGTATGATGTTTTGAACTCTTGTTTGTCCCAATTATTCACTTATATGCATTGCTAAAAGACTAGCAATGAGTAAGTTGGGGGGTGTGATAATGGTGCTGTTATTAATGATAATCATGTTATTTTATTATCTTATGGTCCTTAATTTTACAAAAATTTATTGTAACTTTATTACAAAAATGATAATTGATTAAATCTATTTTGTGTTGTGTTTGCTGGATTAATGGGCCAAGAAATGAAGGTTAATGGGCCAACGGATTTGATTGAGAATAATGAGAGATTCTATTAAAATATTCCCCATCTATCTTTCGTTCATTTTTTTTAACACTTTCTCATTTTTAAAATTTCATCTCCTATTTTCCAAAAATCTCTCTTTCCTTTAATCTCTCCCCCCTTCCTCTCTTCTCCAACACTTTATAAACTCTCCCTCTCTCTCTATCATGCTATTATTCTTCCCCTCTCACTTTCTCTCTTCTCCCTCCTGCAATCTCCCCTTCCTCCTCTTCTTCTTTCTCTTCTTCTTCCTCTCTCTCCATCTCTTTTGCCCGATTTTTTCTCTCTCTTCTCAGCATAGGCTGCCAGGCCCGCACGCGCGCAGGGCCAAGCCCGCCCGCGCGCCCCTGCGCGCACCTACCAGCGCCCCTGCGCACGCCAGCCCGCGCGCCCGCCCGCGCGCCCACCCGCGCCTGCCGTTGCTCCGCACGCGCCCGGCCGCCCGCGCACGCCCTGCCGCCCAGCCTCGTGCACATGCCTCGCTGCCTCGCCCGCGCTCCCGCCTGGCCGCGCCCAGCACCGCTCGCCCGCGCGCCCTGCCTTCAGCAGAGCCCGCGAGCGCTACGTGCATGCTTTTGCATGCACGTAGGGTAGCGCCTCTCGACGCCTCTCTCTCCTCTCTCCTCTATCCCCTCTCTCTCCTCTATTCGCTCTCTCTCCTCTCTCTCTCTCTCTCACATAGGCTCTCTCTCTCTTCTCTCTCTTTTCTCTTTTTTTTTTCTCTCATCTCTCTTCTCTCTCTTTATGCTATTTCTCTTTCCTCTCACCCCTCCAGTTAGTTTAGTTTATTTCTACATTGTGTTAAACAGTTATATTTATTTAAATAATGTTAGTTGTGGTTTGTTAATTATTCCTCCCACTCTCTCTATTCTGTCCATCTCTCTATCATGTTTCTTTACAATTTGTTTAATTTGGAATAGGTAAGTGTGGTTAAATGATTACTTTCTCTTGCGTCTCTCTCTACTCTACTGTTTATATCTCTCTCAACCACCCTCTTTAGTTTAGGTTTATTTTGTGCAACTTAGTTTATTCTCACCACATTATTTTCTTAACGAAAAACTCAAGGTTTTCAACTCTAAAATCTAGTTCTCCGTGGACTCGACTCGGCTCTCACCACTTAACTATTGTCGAAATAATTAGTGTAGGCCGATACTTTTGAGATTGTTAGTCACGTGTTAAACGACGTATTCGTGTGCTATCAGAAGGCAACAAATCCTTCCTTATCCACACCAAGTTCATTTTCTGCATGTTTCTTTTTGAAGAATAGTTGTAGTTCATATGACCATGTTCACCACAAAAACAACATGTGACATTAGAATTGTGTTTTATGGGTTGTGGCTTATGAACAATTTTGGGTGCAACATGCTTATATTTATTTGACTATGCATTCTTCTTAGCCTTCACAGAGTGTTTGTCATTTACTGGTTGTTTGGTTTGCACAGGTTCCTTAACTTAAGAATTCAGTTGGGCCTTTTTATGTTTTAGATTTGCATGAGAAGTGCTTGGACTATTATAGGCATGAACAAATGATGTCACTATTTTAGACTCAAAGGCTTTGTTCTTTTTATTTTTAGGCGAGTAGGCTAAACCATGTTTGTTAGTGTTAACTTTAACACTGAGCACCTCATCAAGTTTTTGCTTTCCCTTTATGAGTCTAGAAATAGTTGATTTCAGATCATCTATTGTTTCATTCATTTTCTTGACAGAACGTTCAGAATTTTTAACATTCTCCTCAAGCACATGCACTTGGTTTTCTAGTTTTTCATTTTCAGATTTCAAGGATATGTTTTCCTTTTCAAACGTGTTGAGTTTTTCAAAGTTACCATTGTCATGAGCCATGCATTCAATTTCATCTTCATACAATGTGATTTTACTTTGAAGTAATTCATTATGATTTTCAAGCTTTTCACATTGCAATTTATGTACATGGCAAGACATATAATTTGTTTCAGCAAGCAAGAAAGTTTCAAACTTATTTTTCAGTCCCTTATTTTCTTTTCTGATTTTCTTGTATTTTTCATGCAAGGCAGCATACAATGATTCCATCTCCTCAATGGTAAAATATTCATCATCAGAAATTACCTTGGGAGATTCTTTGTAATAACTTGGATTTTTTTTAAACCATAAAAAATAGGAATAATAAAAATAATAATAAATTTGTGAAGGGGTCTGATTAAATGCGCACTAAACGATAGGGCAATGGATAAAATAGTCAATAATCGTTATGGGCTGGTTAGTAATTGATGTCCAAGGTAATCGATGTTGAAGGTAATCAATGTTGAAGGTAATCGATGTTAGTTAATAATCGATGTTAAAGGATAATCGATGTTAAACAGTAATCGATGTTTGGGGCAATCGATGTATCAAATCAACTAGCCCAAATATAACGTTGTTAGCTGAAGTTGGACTTCAGATATGATGAAGTTAGCTTCGTATATGACAAAGTTAAGCTTCGACTGATCACGACCAAAATGAAGTAGACTTCGTATATGACAAAGTGGACTTCAGATGTGACAAAGTTAGCTTCGTATATGATGAAGTTAAGCTTCAACTGATCAAGACCAAAACAAAGTAGACTTCGTATATGATGAAGTGGACTTTGAATAAGACGAAGTTAGCTTTGATTATGACGAAGTTAAGCTTCGATTGATCATGATCAAAATGAAGTAGACTACGTATATGACGAAGTGGACTTCGGATGTGACGAAGTTAGATTCGGATATGATGAAGTTAAGCTTCGATTGATTAAGACCAAAATGAAGTAAACTTCGTATATGACGAAGTTACCGGTTATCTTCCAGACTATAAAATGATGATCAATCCATCTCCATGTAATTTATTATTAATTATATGTATTTTGGTGATTAACAAAACTTTGAAAAGTATTTTCTAACAAAATGTTTTGAAGTTTATCCACAGGCAATAATTCAAGCAAAATCTATAAGTTGTCCACACACACTGCTATCTGAAATTCAATGCATATGTTTTGTCTAAGTACACATCGACTTCTTTGATAGAACAACAATTTCGTTAGAAAGACATCGATTTCATCTCTACATCGGTTTCACTTAAACAACAAATTCCTGAGTACACATCAATTTCAACCTAACATCAATTTCATAAGTAAAACAACGATTTCGGTCTTACAACAACTTTATAGAAACATCGATTTTGTTTCACTTAAACATCGACTTCGTCGCTACAACGACTTCATAGAAACATCGATTTTGTTTCACTTAAACATCGACTTGGTTGCTACAATGACTTCATAACTTCAACAATGATTTGGTTATTTCATCGACTTTGTCTCACTTAAACAATGATTTGATTGTTTCATCGACTTCGCTTCACTTAAAAAACGATTTGGTTGCTACAACAATTTCATCTCACTTAAACAACGATTTGGTCATTTCATCGACCTCGCTTCACTTAAACAACGATTTGTTTACTACAACGATTTCGTCTCAAACAACAATTTGGTCGTTTCATCGACTTCGCTTTACTTAAAGATCGATTTTGGTAGAACAACGACTTCATGTCTGCAACGATTTCATCTCTACAACGACTTCACTCAAACAACAATTTCAGTAAAACAACAACTTCATATGAAACAACGACTTCATGTTTATATCGACTTCATTTGAAACAATGATTTCATCAGCACATCGACTACTGTTAAACAACGACCTTGTACAGAACATCGATTTCATTAATACATGGATTATGCTCACATCGACTTGATTTAAACATGGATTACATTCTCACTTGACTTATGATTATATCATTGATTTAATGTCAATATCGACTCTCTCTGGCTACAGCCTGTCTAAATACACCAACCCTCTATTAATTATTACATTTAAGACAATTGTCAAACACTCTCGTTTAAATCATCTTTAAACATTCTTTAGTTCCATTCCACATGATATTCAAATGTAATCCAAATCTTTGTGGATTTCAAGTATTCCCGCTAAAGCATGTTGTATCCCATGTTCTCTAACATTTATTGTAATAGTACAAACCTTTGCACGATATATCTTTTATCTATCTTACCTTTGACACACAAAGTCACACTTTTCATAATGATAGAATGGCATTTCCCTTCTGGTGTGTCTTCATACAAGACGACTACTAATGTTGACTGATAGTTTAGACAAAGATAAGTTGTCTATGTGTCAGCATTTATTGTGTGCTGGGTTTCCGGTAGAAACGCACGTTGCAAAGATGGATAAGTCAACTTGACAAGAGGATAGAAGATTCAGACAATCTTTCCATATGAGTTGTATGTATCAATCCGGGCATTAATGGCTGCAAGCTCACCTGCTCCATACTTTGAACCAGATACTCCAACGTGCATGAAGCTATGAGACAACGGATACTTCAACGGTCAAATTATTTCAAAGAAGATAAAAGAACACTAGTGACTCGAAGCACAACCAACTCTTTCAACCTTTGAGAAGCTTGAACATCTTAGTCACCTGTAGAACAACAAGAGCCAGCTCATCCATTCCAACTTTCTGTTGCTGTTAGCTCTCTGTAGAATAGTGCATTGCCTTTGAGAGCTTGCGTTGATCTGAGAGAGAGTCCATTTGTGATAATCTTGTGTCTCTCAGACTTCGCCTCAGATCAAGCAGTGATTATAAGCTTCGTCTTGGGGCCTTTCTCTTTCAACTCATCTTTTCTGTGAGCATTCCTCTTTGGGTGTGAAGAGAAGACCAGTTGCATCAAGTGAAGCGATCTCTCTTCTGGTAGAGAAGAGAAGGCCAGTTGTTGCTGGATAGCCAGTTGTTGCTGGATGTGTAAGTGTCTTTAAGGGGGACTGTACTCTTGTTTAGTGGAATCCCAAGTAGTTGCTTAGGGACTGGACGTAGGACTCCTTGCGATAGGAGATCTGAACCAGGATAAAATTTCCTATTGTTTGTGTGATTGTTCTCTTTGTTTTGATTAATATTAACTCTAACCATCGATCTTAGTATTGTCTGTCATGTGTGTTTATTTACAAGAATTATTGCAGGAATAATTTTTAGCATTCCATTCACCCCCCTCCCTCTGGGCTTGCTATTTGGGCAACAAGTGGTATCAGAGTCAAGTCTCTTCGAGTAAGTAGATCTCACGATCTTAAGAGCAAAGATAAATGGTAGCTCAAGGTCATGCAGAAGGTCAGTCTGTCACCAGACCTCCTCTATTCGACGGTGAAGATTACAATTACTGGAAGACTCAGATGGAGTTCTTCCTTCAAGGTCTCGATTTCCAACTTTGGTCAATTGTTGAAGAAAGAGACCTCTTGGTCACCAACAGTAAAGACAATTGACAGATGAAGACAAGAGATAAATAACTCAAAACAAGAAAGCTAAAAGTATACTGTGTTGTGCACTCAGTAAGAAAGAATTCAACATGATTTCAGCCTGTAAGTTAGCTATGGAAATCTGGGAAAAGCTGAGACTCACATATGAAGGAACTGACAAGGTAAAGGAAACAAGAAGAGATATTTTGGTAGCTCAATATAAAAGATTTCAAATGCAGTCTTGAGAGTCTATCTCTCAAATGTACAGTAGATTCACAGACATCACCAACGGTTTGGCTGGGCTTGGAAAAACGTATGAAATTGGAGACATGGTAAGGAAAATACTGAAATCCCTACCAACCTCATAGACTCTAAAAGTAACAGCCATAGAAGAAGCCAACGATCTTAGGAGAATGTCACTTGAAAAACTCATTGGGTCTTTGATGGCTCATGAGATAAATATGGAAAGGCTGGGAGAATCCTCCAGCAAGAAGAAGCACAACAATGCTCTCAAGCCACAGAAGACACATCTGATGGTGAATTAGAAAGTGACAAAAGCAATGGAAGCAGTGAAGATGAAGAAGCCTTTCTTTCCAAAAGATTGCAGTGCATACTAGCTAAGAAGAAATATCAGTCAGGAAGAAGGCATTTCAAGAAGGGTAGAGACTTCTAAAGATCTGAAGGAAAAGATATTAAAAGATCAGAACCTATATGCTATGAGTGCAAGAAGCCTGGATACATTAAAGCCGAGCGTCCAAAATTAAAGAAATTTGAGTTCAAGAAGAAGGACAACATGAAGAAATTCAAAAAGTACAAGAAGAAGGCCATGACTGCTGCATGGAACAATGAACGTGACTTAGACAATGAGTCAAGCTCCAGCGAAGAAGAAGAAAAGGCCAACCTGGCCTTCATGACAAATGATGATGATAAGGTAACTTCTAACTCATCCTTTACTTCTTGCAATGAATCAGATTCATATAGTTTAGAAGATGCTTTTAATCAATTATATAGTAAATATAAAGATGTCTGTAAACTGTTAAAAACAACTAAGAAAAATTATGCATGTCTCGAAATAACAAACTCAGATCTAAAATTTGAAACTAAACAGTTAGAAAAACAAATTTCTGAACTAATAAGAAGAAATGAACTGTTATGCAAAGTTATAAAGAGTAAAAATGAAAAGATATCAAACTTAGAAAATCAGGAAACCACAAGCAAACTTAAAAGTGAAATTACCACACTAACAAAAGATAATGAATATTTAACAGCCACAATTGAAAAATTCACAAATGGAAAATCTTCCCTAATATTAAAAGGAGTAAGAAGATCAGGTAGAAAAAAGTATGGCTTAGGGTGTACCCCACCAGACAATGAAGAAACTGTAATTCATCCTAAAATCTGTCCAATACCAAAATTCGTAGCGGAACAAAATTTCAACTATAAAATGAATAATAGTAAGAACTATAACTCGAACAGAATAATAAACAATATTCCTTGTTGCAGTCACTGTAACAAATTAGGTCACACTAAAATAACATGTACTACCAAACACCTAAAATGGATTCCCAAAAGAAACTGTGAAGAAGCTAACCAACCAAGACCCAAAAGAACTTGGATACCTATATCTCATTGATTTATTGTAGGGAAGCCTTAGAGCATCAAAGTGGTACCTGGACAGCGGGTGCTCAAGGCATATGACAGGTAACAAGAATCTGTTCTCTGATATCAAAAATGAAGAAGGTATAGTAACCTATGGCGATAATTGAAAAGGGTCAGTAATTGGTTGTGGATCCATTGGACGTCAAGACAGAATCCTTATAGAAGATGTTCTATGTGTCAAAGGACTCAAGCACAATCTAATCAGCATTAGCCAGCTGTATGACAAGGGTCACCATATCAAATTTTAGGAATACAAATGTCTGATTATCAAGGATGGTGCAACTATCTTCGAAGCCAATAGAGAAAAGAATTTATATGTCCTACATCTAAAAGAATTAAAGGATCAAGACATTTGTCTAGCACTAAGTAAAGAGCAGAATGCTGAACTGTGGCATAGAAGATTAGGTCACTGTAGCCTGGATGTAATAAGAAAACTCATCAAACATGATCTAATAGAAGGTCTGCCGAAGATTAACTCAAAATTAGGCAGTATTTGTGAGCCATATGCAAAAGGAAAGCATGTAAAATCTTCCTTCAAATCCAAGACAGTAGTCACTACTTCCAAACCACTAGAACTGCTACACAAGGACTTGTTTGGACCAATGAGAACTACTTGCCTGGGAGGAAAGAACTTTGGATTCGTTATAGTTGATGATTATTCTAGATTTACATGGGTATCATTTCTTGAGTATAAAGAGGACACCTTTCAGAGTTTTGTGAAGTTCAAAAAACTTGTTCAAAAAGATAACAAGTTCAACATCATCAATATCTGTTCAGATCATGGAGGAGAATTCCAAATCGACAGATTTGCAGTATTTTGTAATGATCAGGGTATATAACATAAATTTTCAACACCTAGAACACCACATCAAAATGGAGTAGCTGAGAGGAAGAATAGAACCCTATTGAATATGGTCAGGACCATGTTATTAGAATATAATCTTCTAAGATACTTCTGGGCAAAAGCTATAAATACAACATGTTACATTATAAATAAAGTAATGATTGGGCCAGTCCTAAAGAAGACTACATATGAGCTGTACAACAAAAGAAAGCCCAAGATCAACCATCTAAAAATTTTTAGTTGTCCATGCTTCATTCACAACAATGTTAAGAGAGGCACATGTAAGCTGTATCCCAAATCTGATGAAGGGATCTTTATGTGGTACACTTCTAAACCTAAAGGCTATAGAGTTTTTAATAAAAGAAGTTTATTGATTGAACAAACAGTGCATGTTATTTTTGATGAATCTAACCCTTCCTTAAGAAAGGAATCTGAAAGTGATGATGAAGTAATAGATAAACTTACCCAGAAGCTGAAAGAATCTACGATCAAGGATGATGAAGATCCACCCTTGGAAGAATTACAACAGGAGGACTTTATCCATGATGATCTTTCAAAGGAATGGGGGTACAAAAAGGATCACCCTAGTGATAACATCATTGGAGATCCATTAGTTAGGGTAAGAACAAGAGGTAATATCATTCCCTGTGATTATTTAGCATTTGTATCTCAAATAGAGCCGAAGATAGTCAATGAAGCACTGTCTGATGAATTTTGGATTCTAGTCATACAAGATGAACTTAATCAGTTCAGGAGAAATCAAGTTTGGTCCCTTGTTCTGAGACCATCAGATCATCCTGTGATTGGCACCAAATGAGTGTTCAGGAACAAATTGGATGAAGCTGGTGTTATCACTAGAAACAAGGTCAGACAGGTTGCTCAAGGCTATTCCCAAGAGGAAGGCATAGACTTTGATGAAACCTATGCACTAGTGGCTAGACTAGAGGCTATTCGAATATTACTTGCATACGCATCTGCATTAGATTTAAAACTTTTTCAAATGGATGTTAAATCAGCATTTTTAAATGGTTATATAAAGGAGGAAGTCTATGTGGAACAACCTCTTGGTTTTGATAATTTAGGTTTTCCAAATCATGTTTTTAAATTGCATAAAGTATTATATGGTTTAAAACAAGCACCCAGAGCATGGTATGAAAGACTTAGTGCATTCTTACTAAATCATAGTTTCATTAGAGGACAAGTAGGCAACACATTGTTTATTAAATCAAATGTCAAAAATATATTACTTGTGCAAATTTATGTAGATGATATTATATTCAGATTTACTGATGAATCCTTGTGCAAGTATTTTGAGAAGCTTATGCAGGGAGAATTTGAGATGAGCATGATGGGAGAGCTCAACTATTTCCTTGGATTACAAATCAAGGAAAGTAATGAAGGTACACACATTTGTCAAGCAAAATACACCAAGGAACTGTTGAAGAAATTTGGGTTTGATAATGCTAAGCCACTGTCCACTCCAATGAGCACATCCACCAAGTTAGACAGTGATAAGGAAGGTAAGAAAGTCGATCAGAATCTTTATAGAGGTATGATTGGGTCATTGCTTTATTTAACAACTAATAAACCTGATATTTTATTTAGTGTATGCATGTGTGCAAGATATCAATTTGAATATAAGGAATCTCATTTAATATCTGTTAAGAGAATCTTTAGATATCTAGATAAAACTCATAACTTAGGACTATGGTATCCTAAATCTTGTGAAACTAGCTTAGTTGGATATTCGGATGCTGACTATGCTGAATGCAAAGAAGATAGAAAAAGCACCAATGGTGGTTGCCAATTCCTTGCAGGATGCTTGATTTCCTGGTCTTCATAGAAGCAAAATTCAGTAGCACTATCAACAACTGAAGCTGAATATGTAGCTGCTAGGAGCTGTTGCACTCAACTCTTCTGGATTAAACAACAGCTTGAGGACTATGGATTGCACATCAAGACCATCCCGTTGCTGTGTGACAACACAAGTATAATAAATCTGACGAAAAATCCAGTACATCACTCCAGAACAAAACATATAGAGGTCACATATCATTTTATTAGAGATCATGTAGATAATGCTAATATTAATATCTCATTCATAGATACCCAAAATTAGTTAGCAGATATCTTTACAAAGGCCTTACCTGAAGAGAGATTTACGTCTCTTAGAAGGGAGCTAGGCATGTGCCATTTGTAACAGATATATCTGTAAGTAACCAAAATAAAATAATAAATTTCAGGATAAGACTTATCCTTCCCCGATAGATTTAAGTAAATCCATTCTATTTGCATTATCTTCTTCTATTTTGTCGTTATCCGCATTTATTGTTCCTCCATTTCAAAAAGTGCCTTTATGTCCCTCCGTTACGACCATAATCCTTCCCTCATCGATTAGCTCTCTCTCTCTCTCTTATATCATTCAACTTGAAAGCTTGAAAAACCCTCATCGACTCTAGCAAACCTCTCTGTGCTTTTGAAGAAACCGTTCCTTCCTACACAAATTTTTTGAGGGGTTCTGTTCCTCCTTCTCCCACGATCCTCCAGAACCCTACCTTGCTCGATTCCATCACCGCTTCTAGGAGCTTCGGCAGCATAGGTGGTTACAGTGTTTCCTTTCTTGCGGCCGATCAATAGGAGAGATATTCAGCAGTGAAGACCAAGCTCTGTGGAAACAAGGCAGTTGATCTAGCAGACCTGAAGAAGCATGGGATGCATAGTGTGGTCGAAGCCCTTTAGAGGTTGAAGTGCACGGATATATGCACAGTCTCAGAACCTAGTTATCCGCATCTGGAAAAGGCTTTCTACACATGTTTGAAGATAGAGGAAGATGGTTCTCTTACCTCCACAGTCAAAGGTACATCCATTCACATCACTCATGATTTGTTGGAGAGGCTATTTAGTGTGTCCACAGTCGGGCATAGTTTGGTTGAATCCGTGGATATTCATGCAAAGGGAGGGATTATAGGAACTGAATACAAATTGAAGGATGGGAAGATAGACATCAATCAGTTCAATGCCTTCAACAGGATCCTACATTTCATAGTTTGTCAGATTTTAGTACCAAGAAGTGCAACTTTTTCGTCATGCACTAAGGGAGATGCAGACATGATGTTTTGGGCTATTCAAAAGCAAGAAATAAACATGGCTCAAGTGATTATAGAAAGAATGAAGTCTACTGCAGAAGCCATTTGGGATAGGAAAAACAAGCTAGCAGTGTCACTTCCATATGATCATCTACTGACAAGTATTTTTAGTCACCTGGATATAGATTTGAAAGGAGAATTAATGGAAAAGATGGGTCAGCAAATCAAATCAAGGAACCTGAAGAAGAGTGGATTTTCCCTCATTGGAAATGTATGGACCAAGACTTCAGTAGCAGAGAGTGAAGCTATTATTGGAGAAGCCCCTGAAGACCCTCAAGTTCAAGAAGAAGAGGCATCAGTCAGGGAAGAGAAGCCTCTTGCTCCTGAAAGGAGGATTGAGGACATTGCACCTGAACACATTGAGCCCATTGGGCAATCTACTGAAGAAATTGTCCCTCCTACAGTCCCTGCACCGGCCATTGTTGAAGAAGTAATTGCTGAAGGTGCTGCTCATTTTGAGGGGGAGCTTGAAGATATTCATATACAAGAAACCCCCAATGTTCCTGAAGTAGAAACTACACTGAAGGCTCAGTTGCAGAGGTTGTGGCACCAAGCCACACTGAAGATGTTCAGATGGTAGATGCTCCAGCTCAGGGGGAGCCAGAAGTCCAAGAGGGGCCAGAGATTCAGGGGGGCACACTGCCAGTGCCCGTGCAGACAAGTTCCAAGAAGGTCTAGTTGAGAGCACTTCCGATGATAATGTGGAGCCATCTGTTGGCTCAGGAGGTAGAGGTAAAGGTGTTGCTCCTAAAGTTCCCCTGCTCACCAGGAAAGCACACCACATATCTCGGAAGAAGAAGACTCATGTTAACATAAAGCCAGTCATTGCTAGACTGAATGCTCATTGGGAAATCCTGTGCTCCTTACAATCAGATATATCATTTATTTTCATTAGTCAGAGCACTGGAGCCAAGGAGATTGGAGCAGTCACATTTGAGCTCCAGGAGATGAGAAATGAGCTGGGTAGCCTAAAGAAGCTAGTATCTGATTTATCAGATTTTGTGAGGGTGCAGTTGTCAACTCCTGCCCCTCCTGCTCCCACTCAGTCTATACCAGAGGTTAGTACAGGGCCATCCGAGTCATCTGTAGAGGTAGTGGGGCCATCAGGGCCATCAGTTGTAGAATCTGAGCCACCAAGGCCATCCTTGGAAGAGTCAGGGCCATAAGGGCCATGTGCATTTGAAGATATTAGTGTTGGGCCATCCGGGCCATCTGTGCCAATGGAGTCAGTGGCAGGGCCAATCGGTCCTCAAGTATCTATAGAGGAAGCTGTTGTGCCTCCAGGGCCTTATGAATCTCCCAATCTTCAGACTCCAGCCCCTTCCTCTCCACCTACATCTTTCACTGCCCCTCCTACACCTGAATGCTTCAAGAAACCCCTTCCTAAACACATATCTTCTCGTACCCCTTTCCCAACTGCCACCTCTTCATCACCTCCTCCTTCCTCTTCCATTCCTCCTACAACTTCTGAGGGACCTCCTGCCTCATCCTCTTCTGCTGGTCCTTCCTCTGCTGGACCATCCTCTCAACCTTCTCCTACTGCAACTTTTGGTTCTCTTCATCCACCAACTCCACCCTCCTTTATCACTATCATTCCTGAAGCAGACAGTGTCATTCCTGACTCAGTGCATGACATCAAGGATGAGTTTGAAGAAGCCATCCTCCACACAGTTCTTACTGTCTTTGCTTACATTCACAGGACTGATTCCCAACCTTCCTCTAGTCTTGCCTCTAGGAAAATAAAAACCTCTTCAGCTCTTCTTTTCCCCTCCAATCAAACTCTCTTTCCTCCTCTGTGGTATTCTCTTTCTGTTGTCCACAGACGGAGAACCCTCTATGCTGAATATCTCCAAAAGTGCACTTTTGCAGCCACTTTTGGTCTTCCTTACCTTAACCTTTCTGAACATCTAAACATCATTCTTCCTACTTCAGGTCTTCCTAAGGCTGAACAAGCCAAAATCTTATCTTCTGCTGAGTCTAAGACTGAGGATCAGTGGTCCAGGGCAAACAAATCACTCTATAAAAAATTTGAGGTTGCCAGGTGCAACATCTTTCCACCCTCAGACCATCTCCTCACCCTGTCTGAGTGGTTTGTCTGCCAGCACAGAGACTCGTGGTGTCCCTTCATTCAAAAGGAGATCAAATTCATCTGGAAATTCCAAATGTACCAAGACTACTGCTTTGTCAACTGCCTACCAGAGGTCCAGCTTGGTCAGTTCAGGGCAGCCATAGCTTTGCTTCGCATAGAGAATCCTGTCAACACCCCTCTTCAGGTTGATTTTGCAACCTTGAAGATGCCAGAAATTGCCTTCCTCCCCAAGCTTCACTTTCTCATTATGGAATCTGAAGTGGGTCTTATCATTTTTGAAAGATTTGCAAGAGTCATGGTCAGGATATTTGTTCAGAGGGGAACTCTTCTTGCCTTCCATAGATTCATCTTCAGAGAATATCAAAGAGGATTCATCAAGTCAGCAGTCTTAGCACCTATACTTTCAGAGTCTGAAAGATTTGTCAACTCTGACTGGTGCAAAGCTTATCCTGAGGTAGCCCTCCAGCTTGAGCAACTGAATTCCTCTCTGCACAAGTCAAGTCAGTTGATTCTCTCTCCAGACAAATTCATGGACCTCAACTCCATAAATCTGGTTTCAGATCCCTACTCTATCTGGATTGAGAGGTATAAGATCTTTATAGCTTTGAAGATGGATTTGCTTACTCACAAGCTCCACTACCCACTTTCTATTGATAAATTTCTTCAGCATGCTTGCTTTGGAACTTCTGGACCCTACAAGTCATCCCTTAGCAATCAGGAGTATACTTCTTTCATTGAAGACCAGAGACTACTCCACATCAAGAGACTTAGTCCAGAGATGGGGCCCTCTTATAATATTAGTTGGGGTGCCTTTAGAAATCTTTTTAAAGAGCAGGAAGTTCAAGCTTGGCAGCTCATAACTCACAATGCTTCTAGATTGTCTCCTGCCTACCTCCTCTAATGAATGAAATTTCATTTCTTGGCTCCATTTATCTATGTCTATCTCCTATTTTATCTTCTGTCTATCTAATTCTTTTTTCTTAATGACAAAAAGGGGGAGAAAAATAATTTGAAATACATACCTTAAAAATTTTCCGCAAATTAATGTCAGTCCTTTATATATATGCAACTCTCTATGTTTTGTCATCACCAAAAAGGGGGAGATTGATGATAAGTCCATCTCCATATAATTTATTATTAATTATATGTTTTTTTGTGATTAAAAAAACTTTTAAAAGTATTTTCTAACAACATTTTCTAAAGTTTATCCACAGGTAATAATTCAAGCAAAATCTGTAAGTTGTCTACACACACTGCTATCTGAAATTCAATGCATATGTTTTGTCTAAGTACACATCGACCTCCTTAATAGAACAACGATTTCTTTAGAAAGACATCGATTTCATCCCTACATCGGTTTCACTTAAACAACAACTTCCTGAGTACACATTGATTTCATCCTAACATCAATTTCATAAGTAAAACAACGATTTCGGTCTTACAATGACTTTATAGAAACATCGATTTTGTTTCACTAAAACATCGACTTCCTCACTACAACGACTTCATAGAAACATCAATTTTGTTTCACTTAGACATTGACTTGGTTGCTACAATGACTTCATAGCTTCAACAATGATTTGGTTGCTTCATCGACTTCATCTCACTTAAACAACGATTTGGTTGTTTCATCGACTTCGCTTCACTTAAGCAATGATTTGGTTGCTACAATGATTTCGTCTCACTTAAACAACGATTTGGTCATTTCATCGACTTCGCTTCACTTAAACAACGATTTCGTTGCTACAACAATTTCATTTTACTTAAACAACAATTTGGTCATTTCATCGACTTCGCTTTACTTAAAGATCGATTTTGGTAGAACAATGACTTCATGTCTAGAACGGTTTCATCTCCACAACGACTTCACTCGAACAACAATTTTAGTAAAACAACGACTTCATATGAAACAACGAATTCATGTTTATATCGACTTCGTTTGAAACAACGATTTCATCAGCACATTGACTTCAGTTAAACAACGACTTTGTATAGAACATCGATTACATTAATACATGGATTATGCTCACATCGACTTGATTTCAACATGGATTACATTCTCACTTGACTTATGATTATATCATTGATTTAATGTCAACATCGACTCTCTATGGGTATTGCCTGTCTAAATACATCAACGCTCTATTAATGATTACATTTAAGACAGCTGTCAAACACTCTCGTTTAAATCATTTTTAAACATTCTTTAGTTCCATTCCACATGATATTCAAATGTAATTCAAATCTTTGTGGATTTCAAGTTTTCTTGCGAAAGCATGTTGTATCCCATGTTCTGTAACATTTATTGTAACAGTACAAACCTCTGCACGATATATCTTTTATCTATCTTACCTTTGACACACAAAGTCAAAGTTTTCATAATGACATAATGGCATTTACTTTCTAGTGTGTCTTCATACAGCACGACTACTAATGTTGATTGACAGTTTAGACAAAGATAAGTTGTCTATGTGTCAACATTTATTGTGTGCACGGTTTCCAGTAGAAATGAACGTTGCAAAGATGGACCTATCAACTTGACAGGAGGATAGAAGATTCAGACAATCTTTCCATATGAGTTGTATGTATCAATCCGGACATTAATGGCTGCAAGCTCACCTGCTCCATACTTTGGACCAGATACGCCAACATGCATGAAGCTATGAGACAATGGATACTTCAACGGTCAAATTATTTCAAAGAAGATAAAAGAAGACTAGTGACTCGAAGCACAACCAACTCTTTCAACCTTTGAGAAGCTTGAACATCTTAGTCACTTGTAGAACAACAAGAGCCAGCTCGTCCATTCCAACTTTCTATTGCTCTTAGCTCTCTGTAGAATAGTGCATTGCCTTTGAGAGCTTGTGTTGATCTGAGAGAGAGTCCATTTGTGATAATTTTGTGTCTCTCAGACTTCACCTCAGATCAAGCAATGATATAAGCTTGGTCTTGGGGCATTTCTCCTTCAACTCATATTTTATGTGAGCATTCCTCTTCGGGTGTGAAGAGAAGACCTATTTCATCAGGTGTAGCGATCCCTCTTCTGGTAGAGAAGAGAAGGCCAGCTATTGCTGGATGTGTAAGTGTCCTTAAGGGGGACTGTACCCTTGTTTAGTGGAATCCAAACCAGGATAAAATTTCTTGTTGTCTGTGTGATTGTTCTCTTTGTTTTGATTAACACTAACTCTAACCATTGTTCTTAGTGTTGTCTGTCAAGTGTGTTTATTTACAGAAATTACTGCAAGAAGAATTTTTGGCATTCCATTCACCCCCCCTCTGGGCGTGCTATCTGAGCAACATAAAACACATGTTAACTATATATCTGATAATAAAAAGGAAAGTACGGACCATAGAAATGTGACTAAATCCAATAATGGATTCCGAACCTGATCCCTAGAACTAAACCAAATAGGAAGACCTATTACTGAAACGATTCCTAGGGAAGTTCTGGAACCTAATAGGACTCCTACCAAAAGTTAGGCAACTGGAAACCCAGAGATTTAACCATCAATAGATTCCATATTAATCCAAATTTGTGCCCATCGAGAGAGAGTTTTTAAAGGTTTCCCGCTACTATTGGGATGGGAATCCTCTAGGCACGGAAGGGATCAAGTTAAAACTACAACTCCAGTTTCCAGTTACGATAGGACTCTTGACAACTCTAAATATATAAATACTCATCATAAGCCCTTGGAGGGGAGTTACCAACTTGCTAAAGGAATTGCAGGAGAATACCTAGAGCACCAGAGAAGGAGGAGATCACCCAACGGGAGCTTTCTTCGCCAGACCCCATTCTGCTTCGTCGTGCAAAAGGTTTTCTTAGGAATGTCCAAAGGTAGGCAATCTCTCAAGAACAAACCAAAATAATCTTGTTCATAGACAGTCCAGTAAACCAGTAGCCAAAGCCCATGTTTGTCCCAGATTTTATCTCTCAAGTTGTGAGATTTTCACGTTCAAAGTTCTATTATTTCACGTTCCCGTGACCTTTTGGTTGCTCTTGTTCTTCGTGAAATTCTTGTCAAGACCTTTATTTCTTTTAAGTATACCTTTTTAGGAGTTGTTTAGCTGTTTCCATAAGTTACATGTCCTATACATTGAAACCTAAGTGTTTCCTTTAACCTTAAAACCTAGATTTCTGAACTGTCCTGTTTGATATCATGACGAGTCTGTCTTTAAGTTCTTGTAAAGACTGTAACAATATCAGGTAATATTAAGGTTAAAAGTAAGTTAATTTCTCTATCCATGGAAGATGTGCATGATCTATTGCACTGTCTTCGATTCTTCTTCACATGCAAACAACAACTAGAAGAAAAGAAATCCAAACTTTCTGCCAATACCGACTGTGTTGTGCAACAAATACTATCATTGGTATTACTTGTCATTTTAAGTGCCCAACCTGTTGTGTCTGTTTAGATCTCTTTATAAATGCATCTATTCAAGTTTTTCTTTACTGTCATCTATCCTTGGTACTCTATTGGCTATTGACTGATTGTCTAAAGATAATAAACATGACTAATGCCTCATCGTACCTAGTGATCAATTATTAAACTTCTCTCTCTAGGGTTTCTAGAGAGAGAAGCTCTGCGGATTCTTGTTTGTTTCTGTGGCGCCACTGGCCCTTGGGGCCTAGCAGGCCATGGCCGCCGCAGGAGGAGCTCTGTCTCAGGTACCTACTGGTGGTCTCTCGTTCGCAAGGGTTGTTGCAGCGTCTTTAGAACTTCCATCTGTTAACACAGAAGTGCATGCTCCTACGTTCACCGACAAGGGTGAACCGGTGGTATTTTTCTCCAAGGATGAGCTGGATGCTTATCTCAAACCTTTTCTGTACTCGGTGGTTGCCAAGACGGCGTAAGAAAGGCCAGCTATTCTGGAGATTCGCTCTCATCTATCGTCCAAGTGTGGTCTTAAAGACTCGTTTCTCATTAGCGCTTAGGATAATTTGCACCTTCTAAGGTTTAAATGCCATGATGACTATCTTCGAGTCGTTCTGTGTGAATCTTTCTATGTTCAAGGCAAGCTCTTCCCATAAATCATTATCAGAAGAATTTACTTTTTTCCATTGCTGGCAACATGGGACCAGTTTTACAAATAGCCCATGCAACAGAACTATTGTTAAACACCAAGGCGGCAAGGGTTTGTATTGAGGTCCACCTCTTAAAACCAAGGCCTGATAGAGTTTGGATAGGGATGGGAGAGTTGGGAGGGTATTGACAGGAAGTGTAAGGTTTCGGGTCTTTGCGGATCCTTATTGGGTCTTTTGGAGGTTCTGTGTGGTTGACGACAAGACCATTGTCGTTGACTTGGGGTTGACGGCCAGGGCTAGCCGTTGACTTAGAGTGAGCGTCCAGCGATGTGGACGTTTGAGGTTGAACTCAATGACCAGCGATGTGGACGTCAAGCCTTTGGCGGTTTAGTAGGCGACTAGTGATGTTGACGTCAACTGGTCGGACCTGTTGAAATAGGGCAGCCCGAGAGCAGAGCTTTTCCTTCTCATTTCCTCTCCTTCCCTCCACCTTTGCTTTTCTCTATTTCCTCAGCTTCTGATGGTTGATGGGAGCTCGTGGGAAGGCCCTGGATCGCGTGGTGGTGCTTGATCGGGCGGGAAACGCGAGGATTTGGTGCGATTCGCGCGGAGTCTTCAGGGGGTTCCGGCGCGATTAGTGGCTGTTTGGGGGTTTATAAAGCATTCTGAGGTAGGGACTTAACTCCTATAACCCTCCTTAACAAACTAGCATGCTAATTTTTGTGAATCAGTGTGCAAATCGTGGTTTAGGGTTGGGTTATAGCATGCCGGGATTTTTGGGTGTTTTGAGTGATTCAAGAGCTGAATCACTTGTTTCTGAAAGTTCTGTTAGTATAAATTGATGAGAGGAAGTATTTCCCTCCATCAGTCGGAGTTCTGTTGGGTGATTCTGCCCAATTGGACTAATTCGGAGCTGTTCTGGGTTTAGGGGACTGAAGAGCTTAACGTCCACATCTGTTGACGTTGAGATCTTCAGGGGTGATATTGACGACATGATCGATGGCCGTTGAGTCAGGGTTAACGACATGATGAGTGCCGTTTACTTCATATTGGCGGCAATCGATATGGCCGTTAATCTCCTATGTCCCAGCAGATTTAAGTGTTGTGTTTCAAGGCGATCGACATGTGATGTCCACCCTGTTTACACATGTGGGCCAGGCTTAGAGTGTGACTCCGCCTGTGCATAGGAGTAGTTGATTGTGGCATGAGGTGTTCACTTACTGTACGGAGTTTCAGACGTTGAGTGTGTTCTGTATGTTGTACGCACGTTGCGTTACCGCGTGCCCGTTTCTGTTGTGTTACCTAGGTGTGGGTGCGACTCCGTCTAGACGACTAGTGTGTGGTTGTCCTCCGCTAGTGAGCCAGGACGCCGAGTGTGATTCTGTCCTGTGCATACTCCTTGTGGTGGTTTTGAGCCGGTCTCCGTGGAGCCCCTTCTCTACCGCTAGGGTCAAGCGTAGGGGAAAAACCGGTCGTGGACCAAACGCGAGAGAGAGCGTCTGTAGTGTGCACACGTGGCTAGGGTTGAGAGCCTCTGTGGCGACGGGACGCCGAGACACAGACCCTAGCTGAGTCCTACTTACTGTGTGTGTGTGAGTGTATGTTACTGAGTCGCGAGGTTTACAGTTTTGTGTTGTGGTGCGACATGTACTTACTTTCAATTCTTACTTTCCGCACTTTAGTTCTGTTGCCGGTGGGGTTACTTTTCCCTACTGGGTCTCTTTTCTTGAGACTCACTCCCCTCCCTTTCAGGTGGGTCTTCGTCGACTCCCGTTCCAGGCGAGTCTAGCCACTTAGGTGTTGGTGCTCCTTAGCTGCAGTGAGTAGTACTTTTTGTTGTATTTCTGTACTCTGTACCTTGCTCAGACTCTGAGTTGTACATATTATATTCATATAGTGGAATTTTACAGCTTTACATGGTGTGTATCTTCTTACATATAGTCTCCTCGGACATTCACTTCCTACCCTTCCGAGCTTGTCTCGTGGGTTAGCGGGTCAGAATTCGGGTTACTGGTTGTTACTGGTAATGCGGATTCTGGGTCGTTACAGTTTGGTATCAGAGCCTGGTCTGATGAGATATATATAAGGAAAGACCCATCATGTAGACTCAGAGCATAAAGAGTACAATTGCAGCTATTTAGCTCGGAGTTAGTTAGTATATTTATGTGTGTATTTTGCTCTGTGTATAGTACTATGGCACCTAGGCGACGTTCTAGAGAGGGAGTGGCTGAGCAGGCGACTCGTCAGGAGGCTGGAGACGCTCTGCCACCTCAGCAGATGCAGCCTTTGCCATAGGACACACACAGTGGTATTGCTCTGCCGCCACCTCCACCTCAGGTAGCTCAGGGATTAGACATGACTCGATTTCTTGAGGGGATGGCTCAGTTTGTAGCTCAGCACCGTGATGCGCCGGTACCCTAGGGTGGTACTGGGAAGGTGTTGAGGGAGTTCTTGCAGTTTCAGCCTCCTCAGTTTTTGGGCCAGCCTGATCCAGATGCAGCGCGGGCATGGTTAGATGCAGTGGAGCGGACTTTTCGTTCCATGGAGTGTGTTCCCGAGGAGCGAGTGCTGCTAACCAGTTACCAGTTGCAGGCGCAGGCGTTGACTTGGTGGTCCTCTGAGTGGGAGACTACTTTTCAGTCTCATCCACTTAGACAGATTCCGTGGCAGGAGTTTGTCGTTTCTTTTGAGAGAGCCTTCTGTCCTACTTACGTCTGGACGGAGAGGTTGTACCAATTTCTGGACTTGCAGCAGAGGGCCTTTACTGTAGTGCAGTACAAGGCCAGATTTGTAGAGCTAGGGCGTTATGCTCCGCAGATTATGGCAGATGAGGGTCTGAGGACTCAGCAATTTGTGAGGGGCTTGAGGCCAAAGCTCAGGCAGGCGCTGATAGTTGCTCGTGTCACAGACTTGGATGCGGCCTATCAGACAGCGGCAGCGTTGGAGGCAGACACCTTGCGAACTCGTGCTCAGAGTGTAGAGGTTCAGACACAGGTTGTTCCTTCTCAGCCTCGACAGCAGCAGGGTAGTGTGCAGACGACCCCGAGGACTGCAACTTCCTACGCGTCCACTTCTACTGGGACGACGGCGAAGTCAGGATCTCGGAGGATGTTTCGGCGTGATAGGAGGCAGGCAGAGCAGAGGCAGCAGTCGGTCGAGAGTGTTCAGCAGTCGGCAGGTCAGCCTTCGCAGCAGGTACAACGTACTTTTGCTGGTCAGTGTTACCGGTGTGACCAGATGGGTCACATGGCGCGAGATTGTCCTTTGCTACCTCGTGTGCCGCAGCAGCAGACCCAGTCAAAGCCCCGAGTGCAACAACAGCAGAAGCAGCTGTAGGCACCTGTGCAGCAGCGTCAGCAGACCGGAGGTTCTGGTGGGTCGAGAGGTAGAGGTCGTGTTACTTACTTGACCCGTGCAGACGTGGAGGCAGCTCACCTAGTGGAAGGTACTATTTCAGTTTTTGGTTATACAGCTAGAGTTTTGTTTGATTCCGGTGCCTCTCACTCTTTTGTGTCTGAGGAGTTTTTAGACTCCCTTGGAGAGTTGAGTTCGGGAGAGTCTGTTGAGTTAGCAGTAGAGTTGCCGACATGGGACTTTGTCCTTACGTCCTACTGTCTCGAGGAGGTACCTGTGCAGTTGCAGGATCAGTGGTTGTCGGCTCTTCTGTTTGCTTTGCAGTTACATGACTATGATGTGATTTTGGGTATGGACTGGTTAGAGCGGTATGGTGCAGTGATGGATTGCCAGAAGAAGAGGGTGCACTTGCGGATACCTGGGGAAGCGGCGTTCTACTTCCAGGGTATCTGTAAGGTCTCGGGTCTTTAGTGGATCCTTATTGGGTCTGTAGAGGTCTTGTGTAGTTGACGGCTAGGGCTTGCCGTTGAGTCTGAGTCAGCGTCCAGCGATGTGGATGTCTGATGTTGAACTCAAAAACATGGGATCTGGACGTTAGTCTGTAGGCGGTTTAGTTGGCGGCCATAGATGTTGACGTCGACTAACCAGTCCTGTTGAAATAGGGCAGCCCGAGAGCAGAGCTTCTTCTTCTCCTTTCCTCTCCTTCCTTCCACCTTTGCCTTTCTTGATTCCTGCAGCTTCTGTTGGGTGATTTGAGCTCGTGGGAAGGCCCTGGATCGTATGGCGTTGCTTGATCGGGCGGGAAACGCGTGGTTTTGGCGTGATTCGCGCGGAGTCTTCGGGGAGATCCGGCGCGATTAGTGGCTGTTTGGGGATTCTTAAGGCGTTCTGAGGTAGGGACTTAACCCCTATAACCCTCCCCAGCAAACTAGCATGCCCAATTAAGTGAATTGGAATGCACTTTATGGTTTAGGGTTTGGGTTGTATCATGCCGGGATTTGGATAAATTAGATAATCTATGTGTTAGACTGTTTAGTTTAGATGTTCTGGTAGTGTAGATTGATGAGAGGATGTGTTTCCCTCCATCAGTCAGAATATTATTTAGTGTTTCTGCCCATTGGGACTGATTCGGTTCAGTTCTGGGTATGGGGGACTGACGATATCAACGACCACATCTGTTGAGGTTGAGATCTTCAGGGGTGATTTAAACGACAAGGTCGATTGCCGTTTAATCAGGATAAACGACATGGGGAATGCCGTTTACCTTATATTGGCGGCAATCGATCAGGCCGTTAATCTCCTGTATCCCAGCAGACTTAAGTTGTGTGATTAGAGGCGATTGACATGTGATGTCCGCCCTAATAGCACATGTGGGCCAGGCTTAGAGTGTGCCTCCGCCTGTGCATAGGAGTAGTTGTTTGTGGCACGAGGTGTTTACTACTGTACGGAGTTTCAGACGTTGAGTGTGTTCCGTCTGTTGTACGCGCGTTGCGTTACCATGTGCCCGTTTCTGTTGTGTTACCTAGGCATGGGTGCGACTTCATCTAGACGACTAGCGTGTGGTTGTCCTCCGCTAGTGAGCCAGGATGCCGAGTGCGACTCTGTCTTGTGCGTACTCCTTGTGGTGGTTTTGAGCCGGTCTCCGTGGAGCCCCTTCTCTACCGCTAGGGTCAAGCGTAGGGGAAAAACCGGTCGTGGACCAGACGCGAGAGAGAGCGTCTGTAGTGTGCACACGTGGCTGGGGTTGAGAGCCTCTGTGGTGACGGGACGCCGAGCCACAGACCCTAGCTGAGTCCTACTTGCTGTGTGTGTTACTGAGTCACGTGGTTTACAGTTTTGTGTTGTGGTGCGACGTGTACATACTTTCAGTTTTTACTTTCCGCACTTTAATTTAGTTGTCGGTGGGGTTACTTTTCCCTACTGGGTCTCTTTTCTTGAGACTCACTCCCTTCCCTTTCAGGTGGGTCTTCGTCGACTCCCGTTCCAGGCGAGTCTAGCCACTCCGGTGTTGGTGCTCCCTAGCTGCAGTGAGTAGTACCTTGTTGTTGTACTTCTGTACTCTGTACTTTGCTCAGACTCTGAGGTTGTACATGATATGTTCATATAGTGGAATTTTACTGCTTTACATGGTGTGTATCTTCTTACATATAGTCTCCTCGGACTTCACTTCCTACCCTTCCGAGCTTGTCTCGTGGGTTAGCGGGTCAGAATTCGGGTTACTGGTTGTTATTGGTAATGCGGATTCTGGGTCGTTACAGTATCGTACCTCTTACTTCTCACTTTTTAGTTTCTGCTTTGAGGGCAGGGAGGTTACTTGCTTCTGGTTGTCAGGGTTTCCTAGTTTCTGCAGTTCCTCTTGAGCAGATTGCCTCAGGAGTGGGAGACATTCCCGTAGTGTGTGAGTTTCCGGATGTTTTTTCGGAAGAGTTGCCTGGTCTACCGCCAGAGAGAGAGATTGAGTTTACTATAGAGTTGGTTCCTGGCACTGTACCTTTTGCACAGGCACCGTACCGTATGGCACCAGAAGAGTTGAGGGAGTTGAAGAGGCAGCTTGAGGAGTTGTTGGAGAAGGGCTATATTCGTCCTAGCTTTTCGCCGTGGGGGTCACCTGTTTTGATTGTCCGGAAGAAGGATGGTAGCCTGAGATTGTGTATTGATTATAGGAAGCTAAATCAAGTGACCATCAAGAATAGGTATCCTTTGCCTAGGATTGATGATCTCTTTGATCAACTTCAGTCTGCTCGTGTCTTTTCGAAGATTGACTTGAGGTCGGGCTACTATCAGTTGCGGATTAGAGATTCTGACATTGAGAGGACTGCTTTTCGGACAAGATATGGACACTTTGAGTTTTTGGTGATGCCGTTTGGGCTCACCAATGCTCCAACGGCCTTCATGGATATGATGCATCGGGTGTTCCACCAGTTCTTGGACCGGTTTGTCGTAGTGTTTGTTGACGACATTCTGGTGTACTCTGTTTCGGAGGAGGAGCACGCCGAGCACTTGAGGATCGTGTTGCAGACTTTGCGAGAGCACCAATTGTATGCCAAACTTAGTAAGTGTGAGTTTTGGCTACAATAGGTTCACTTTTCTGGGCACGTGATCTCAGGTGAGGGAGTTTATGTGGATCTAGCGAAGGTTGAGGCAGTTTTGCAGTGGGATAGTCCCAGATCTATGTTCGAGATTCGTAGCTTTCTGGGTTTGGCAGGTTACTACCGCAGGTTTGTTCGAGATTTTTCTCAGGTTGCTGCACCCTTGACTCGGTTGACGAGAAAGGGAGTTCCGTTTGAGTGGTCGGAGCAGTGTGAGCAGAGCTTCATGGAGTTGAAGCGACTGCTTACGTCGGCGCCAGTTCTTGCCTTACCTTCAGGTGAGGAAGGTTTTGAGGTTTGCACAGATGCTTCAGGTGTTGGTTTAGGTGCGGTTTTGATGCAGCAAGGCCGAGTGGTGGCTTATGCGTCTCGCCAGCTTAAGCCCCACGAGGAGAGTTACCCGACCCACGACCTAGAGCTTGCAGCTATGGTGTTTGCTTTGCGGATTTGGTGTCTTTACCTGTACGGAGTGAGTTTTGTAGTCCGTACCGACCACCAGAGTTTGAGATATGTGTTTTCTCAGAGGGATCTGAATATGAGGCAGCGTCGATGGATGGAATATCTGAAAGACTATGATTTCAGCATTGAGTATAAGCCTGGAAAGGCGAATGTGGTTGCAGATGCTTTAAGTAGGAAAGCACAGATGAGTCATCTGATGCTTAGAGAGTGGCAGTTGTGGCAGTCTGCGACAAAGGGGTCTTTCAGAGTTTCGTCCAGTCGTCGTCAGTTTGTGTTGGGTAGTTTGTTGGCGGCTCCCACCATTGTGAGACAAGTTGCTGAGGCCCAGCAGGCAGATCCCGAGTTGCACAGTGTGTTGCTTCTGCCAGAGGTTGAGCTTTGCGAGGACGGGACTGTTAGGTTCCGAGATAGACTCAATGTTCCTGTTGAGGAGTCTATCAGGAGAGTTGTGTTGTAGGAGGCACATGGTTCCAGGTACTCGATTCATCCAGGGTCGACCAAGATGTATCACAGGTTGAGACGTCAGTTTTGGTGGCCTGGAATGAAGAGAGACATAGCGGCTTTTGTTGCTAGGTGTTTGGTCTGTCAGTAGGTGAAGGCCGAACATCAGCGTCTGGGAGGACTTGTGCAGCCATTAGAGATTCCAATGTGGATGTGGGACCATGTGACGACTGACTTTGTTTGTGGTTTGCCGAGGACAGCTGGAGGTTTTGACAGCATTTGGGTTCTTGTGGACAGATTGACGAAGACTGCCAGATTCTTGCCTGTCAGGACTAGTTGGGGTGTGAGTATGTTGGCCACGTTGTACGTAGAGCGAATTGTTCCTTTGCATGGAGTGCCGATCTCTATTGTGTCAGACAGGGATCCTCGCTTCACTTCTGGATTCTGGCGCAGTTTCCAGAGAGCTTTGGGGACAGAGTTGGCTTTTAGTTCCGCCTACCACCCTCAGTCAGATGGTCAGTCAGAGCGGACTATCCAGACTTTAGAGGACATGCTTAGAGCTTGCTGTCTGGAGTGGCAGGGATCGTGGACAGCTCACTTGCCGTTGGTCGAGTTTGCATATAATAATAGCTATTACTCCAGTATCGTTTTGGCACCATATGAGGCTTTGTACGGACGACCGTGTCGCACTCCTCTTGACTGGTTCGAGGTTGGTGAACGGGTTGTCACGGGGCCAGAGTTGGTTCAACAGGCAGTTGAGGTAGTTCAGCTTGTGAGGCAGAGGCTTCAGTTAGCTCAGAGTCGGCATAAGAGTTATGCAGATCAGCACAGACGACCGCTCGAGTTTCAGGTAGGAGACCAGGTGTTTGTCCGTATGTCTCCTATGAAGGGAGTGGTGAGGTTTGGTAGGCGTGGAAAGTTGAGTCCTCGCTTTATTGGACCGTTCACCATTTCTGAGCGTGTCGGAGGTTTGGCGTACAGACTTGAGCTTCCGTCAGAGTTGGCAGCAGTCCACGATGTGTTCCACGTGTCGATGCGTCAGAGGTACCTTTCTGACGAGTCTCACGTTCTGCAGAGTGCTGAGTGGTCTGAGGTGACTCCAGTGTTGACTGTACCAGAGTTTCCGTTGCACATTGAGGATCGCCGAGTTCAGAGGTTGAGGAACAAGGCTATCCCTTTACTTCGTGTTGCGTGGCAGCGGCACTCCGGTGGTGAGTCGACATGGGAGCGGGAGGACGAAATGCACGAGCAGTTTCTATACCTCTTTGGTGAGTCTTCTTTCCTTGTGTTATTTGAATTTTGAGGGCAAAATTCCTTAAGGGGGGAGGGCTGTAAGGTCTCGGGTCTTTGTGGATCCTTATTGGGTCTTTTGGAGGTTCTGTGTGGTCGACGACATGACCATTGTCGTTGACTTGGGGTTGATGGCCAGGGCTAGCCGTTGACTTAGAGTGAGCGTCCAGCGATGTGGACGTTTGAGGTTGAACTCAACGACCAGCGATGTGGACGTCAAGCCTTTGGCGGTTCAGTAGGCGACTAGTGATGTTGACGTCAACTGGTCGGACCTGTTGAAATAGGGCAGACCGAGAGCAGAGCTTTTCCTTCTCATTTCCTCTCCTTCCCTCCACCTTTGCTTTTCTCTATTTCCTCAGCTTCTGATGGTTGATGGGAGCTCGTGGGAAGGCCCTGGATCGCGTGGTGGTGCTTGATCGGGCGGGAAACGCGAGGATTTGGTGCGATTCGCGCGGACTCTTCGGGGGGTTCCGACGCGATTAGTGGCTGTTTGGGGGTTTATAAAGCGTTCTGAGGTAGGGACTTAACTCCTATAACCCTCCTTAACAAACCAGCATGCTAATTTGTGTGAATCAGTGTGCAAATCGGGGTTTAGGGTTGGGTTATAGCATGCCGAGATTTTTGGGTGTTTTGAGTGATTCAAGAGCTGAATCACTTGTTTCTGAAAGTTCTGTTAGTATAAATTGATGAGAGGAAGTATTTCCCTCCATCAGTCGGAGTTCTGTTGGGTGATTCTGCCCAATTGGACTGATTCGGAGTTGTTCTGGGTTTAGGGGACTGAAGAGCTTAACGTCTACATCTGTTGACGTTGAGATCTTCAGAGGTGATATTGACGACATGGTCGATGGCCGTTGAGTCAGGGTTAACGACATGATGAGTGCCGTTTACTGCATATTGGCGGCAATCGATATGGCCGTTAATCTCCTATGTCTTAGCAGATTTAAGTGTTGTGTTTCAAGGCGATCGACATGTGATGGCCGCCCTATTTACACATGTGGGCCAGGCTTAGAGTGTGACTCCGCCTGTGCATAGGAGTAGTTGATTGTGGCATGAGGTGTTCACTTACTGTACGGAGTTTCAGACGTTGAGTGTGTTCCGTCTGTTGTACGCGCGTTGCGTTACCGTGTGCCCATTTCTGTTGTGTTACCTAGGCATGGGTGCGACTTCGTCTAGACGACTAGCGTGTGGTTGTCCTCCGCTAGTGAGCCAGGATGCCGAGTGCGACTCTGTCTTGTGCGTACTCCTTGTGGTGGTTTTGAGCCGGTCTCCGTGGAGCCCCTTCTCTACCGCTAGGGTCAAGCGTAGGGGAAAAACCGGTCGTGGACCAGACGCGAGAGAGAGCGTCTGTAGTGTGCACACGTGGCTGGGGTTGAGAGCCTCTGTGGTGACGGGACGCCGAGCCATAGACCCTAGCTGAGTCCTACTTACTGTGTGTGTGTGAGTGTGTGTTACTGAGCTGCGAGGTTTACAGTTTTGTGTTGTGGTGCGACGTGTACTTACTTTCAGTTCTTACTTTCCGCACTTTAGTTCTGTTGCTGCTGGGGTTACTTTTCCCTACTGGGTCTCTTTTCTTGAGACTCACTCCCCTCCTTTTCTGGTGGGTCTTCGTCGACTCCCGTTCCAGGCGAGTCTAGCCACTCCGGTGTTGGTGCTCCTTAGCTGTAGTGAGTAGTACTTTTTGTTGTACTTCTGTACTCTGTACCTTGCTCAGACTCTGAGTTGTGCATATTATATTTATATAGTTGAATTTTACAGCTTTACATGGTGTGTATCTTCTTACATATAGTCTCCTCGGACATTCACTTCCTACCCTTCCGAGCTTGTCTCGTGGGTTAGCGGGTCAGAATTCGGGTTACTGGTTGTTACTGGTAATGCGGATTCTGGGTCGTTACAGGAAGTTTCATATGTTAATCTGCCAGAGTATTGTTGCACTTGTTGTCAGCTTAGACATCTAATGGAAAATTGTCCTACATCGGGGGAAGGGATGTTGATTCCTAAGCAGACAATGCCAGTTGCTAAGACCTTCGTTAAACCGAGTAATGTTTGGATTCCTGTTGGTTAAGGGATGGGAGCTAAAGATAATACACCCTCTCAAATTTCTGGACTGGCTGATGGTGGTACAAGTGAAGTTGGTGTACTAGAAGACTTGAGCATTATTCCCATGGAGCTTGAAAAACAGGTAGAAAATGATGATCAGTCCATCTCCATTAAATTTGTTCCTTATTATATATATTTTTGATCATTAACAAAACCCTAAAAATTATTGTCTAACATTATTTTTTGAAGTCCATCAATAGGCATCAAATCAAACAAAATTAGTAAGTTGTCTACACTCACTCCCATTGAAGCTCATTGCATATATTTTGTCTAAGTATACATCGACCTCCTTCTAAAAGCTCATAATGATTACTGTTTCACTTAAACAACGATTTCCTCTGTAGAACTTCGATTTTGGTTCTACGAAGACTTCAAATTTAGAACAACGATTTCATCTCTACATCGATTTCATTCAGTTAAACATCGATTTCAGTAGAACATTGATTTAAAATTGAACAACAACTTCACTCAAACATCGATTTCATCTGTACATCGAATTTAGTTTCAGACAACAGATACTTCAATGGTTCAAATCTTTCAAAGAAGATAAATAGAAGACTGGTGACTCCATGAATCTCATATCTTGAATCCTAAAGATCTTAGTCACCTAGAGGAAAGAAGAGCTTGCTCGTCCATTCAAACTTTCTTTAGCTCTTAGCTCTCCACAACAACCTGCTTAGCTTTTGAGAGCTTGTGTAGATCTAAGAAGAGTTCTTTGTGTGAAAATCTTTGTCTCTTAGATTCCGCCTCAGATCAAGCAGTTTGTATAAGCTTGGTCTAGGGGCCATCCACTTTTACTCATTCTCATTGAGTGTTCCTCTTCGGTTGTGAAGAGAAGACCTGCTGTTGAGTGAGTGGTTATTCCCTTTGGTAAGAAGTAAGACCTGTTGCATCAGGTGGTTTAGTTCCTCTTCAGGTAGAGAAGAGAAGGTCAATTGTGGCAGATGTGTGTGTTCTTAAGGGGGACTGTACCCTTACTTAGTAAAATTCCAAGTTGTTGCTTAGGGACTGGACGTAGGACTCCTTGTGACAGGAGATCCGAACTAGGATAAAATTCCTGTTGTCTGTGTGATTGATCTTCTTGTCCTTGCGTTATACTAACTCTAACTATCGAACTTAGTGTCTTCTATCAAAGTGTTTTCATTTACAGGAAAATTTCTAGCAATCCATTCACCCACCCCTCTGGGCTGGCTATCTAGGCAACAAGTGGTATCAGAGCCAAGTCTGTTCGAGTAAGTAGATCTCACGATCTGAAGAGCAAAGATAAATGGCAGCTCAAGGTCATGCAGAAGGACTATACGTCAACAGACCTCCTCTATTTGATGGTGAAGACTACAACTTCTGGATGACGAGGATGGAGTTCTTCCTTCAAGGACTTGATTTCCATCTATGGACAATAATCGAAGAAGGAGATCTCAAGGAAACCAACAGTAAAGATAAATGGACAGATGAAGATAAGAAGAAGCTGTCCCAAAATAGCAAAGCAAAGAGTATATTATGTTGTTCACTGAGCAAGAAAGAGTTTAACAGGATATCATCATGTAAGTCAGCCAAGGAGATGTGGGACAAGCTGAGACTCACACTTGAAGGAACTGACAAGGTAAAGAAAACAAGAATTGATATATTGGTAGCTCAGTATCAGAGGTTCCAAATGCAGTCCGGAGAATCCATCTCTCATATGTACAGTCGCTTCACAGACATTACCAATGGACTGGCTAGTCTTGGAAAGACTTATGAGACTGGAGACATGGTAAGAAAGATATTAAGATCTCTACCAACTTCATGGACTCCAAAGGTAACAACAATAGAAGAAGCAAATGATCTCAGGAGAATGTCCCTCGAAAAATTCATTGGGTATTTAATGGCTCATGAGATAAACAAGGAAAGGCTGGGAGAATCCTCCAGCAAGAAGAAGCACAACAATGAGAGCAGTGAAGATGAAGAAGCCTTTCTCTCCAGAAGACTGCAACTCATTCTAGTAAAGAAGAAATACCAGTCAGGAAGAAGGTATTTCAAGAAAGGTAGAGAATTCAAGAGATCTGAAGGCAAAGAAGTCAAGAGATCTGAACCCATATGCTATGAGTGTAAGAAGCCTGGACACCTCAAGGCTGAGTGTCCAAAACTGAAGAAGACTGAGTTCAAGAAAAAGGACAACATGAAAAAATTTAATAAGTACAAGAAGAAAGCCATGGCTACTGCATGGAACAATGAGAGTGACTCAGACAGTGAGTCTAGCTTTAGTGAAGAAGAAGAAGAAAAGGCCAACCTAGCCTTCATGGCAAATGTCGACGACAATGTAACTTCTGACTCCACTTTTACCTCATACAATTAATCTGATTCTGATAGTTTTGAGGATGCCTTTAATGAATTATATAGTAAATATAAAGACGTTTGTAAGCAATTAAAATATGTTAAAAAAAATTATGCATGCCTCGAAATAACCAACTCAGATTTAAAATCTGAAACTGAACAATTAGAAAAACAAATTTCTGAATAAAAAAGAAGAAATGAACTACTATGTGAAGATGTAAAAACTAAAAATGAAAAGATATCAAATCTAGAAAGTCAGGAAACAATAAGTAAACTTAAAAATGAAATTAACACACCAACAAAAGATAATGAATATTTGACAGCCACAATTGAAAAATTCACAAATAGAAAATCCTCCTTAATATTAAAAGGAGTAAGAAGATCAGGAAAGAAAAAATATGGTTTAGGATATAATCCACTTGATAATGAAGAAATAGTCATTCATCCTAAAATTTATCCAATGCCAAAATTTGTAGCTGAACAAAATCCTAACTATAAATCAAACACTAATAAAAACAATAAGCCAAACAAGATAATAAAGAATATCTCTTGCTGCACTCATTGCAACAAACTAGGTCATACTAAAATCACCTGTATAGCCAAACATCTAAAATGGATTCCGAAAAGAAACTGTAAAGAAACTAACCAACCAGAATCCAAAAGAGCTTGGGTACCTAAATCTCATTGATTTATTGTAGGGAATCCTTAGAGCATCAAAATGCTACTTAGACAGTGTGGATACTGCTTCTGGAGTTCATTTTTAAGGGCGAAGACTCCGAGGCACCCGCAAAGAGGGGGGTGGAAAATAAAAATAGAAGAAGATGTGGTGTGTGGATATGGAGTGAAAAGTAGGAAATGACGGAAAATAAAAAGATCGTGATCGCCAGGCACACGAGGGTGCCAAATGGAGACGCACGGCGAGGGGTGCGAGATGGAAGAAGTGATCGCGAGCGTACCTTTTGGAGCGTGGGGAGATTGCGCGGGGGATGTGGGTCCTTTCTTCCTGTACGAGCACGACTGGCCGTGGTAGAGGGCATTTTTCGTGTTGATTACCCTGACAAAAAAGACAAAGAAAGAAGAGAAAAAGGGGATTAGCTACGGGTGTGTAGTATGCAATCCTTAAAAAACTGAAATAAAAGAATAAACGACAAGGGGGACGACTTACCGTATGGTGGCTTTTAAACCCCTAATAAATAGGTGTGTGTGTGTTTGTGTTTGCATGCATGTGTGTGTTTATAAAAGGAGTATGGGGCCACGAGCGGCCCGAGGGAGATAGAATGTAAATTAAAAGGGGAGAGGAGAGAGGGTGCTTCCCCAAATGGTGACGGCACGGCGGCATGGCCGGTTGGAGGAGGAAGACGACGACGCCGGCTCCGAACTCCGAGGAACGAGGCCATGGGTCGGCGCGGAATGGTAGGCGGTCCTCCTTGGGCTGTGAGTCGAGGCGAGAATCCAGCAAGGTTTCACCGCTCTGAGTGGACCCCCCCTCTACAAGTGACCCTCGGGGGTCTATTTATATAAGTGAAATATTTGAATCGCGTTCGGTACAACGGATGCGACCTTTAGAGTGAAATGTGTCCGAGTGGTAGGCCGCGATTGGAATCGCGTCGGGATAGCACGCCGCGACTTGAATTGGATTGCGTCCGGGTGGCATGCCATGATTCATTAGGTCGGTTTGATGAGACAGGTGCATGATTACCGCCATGCTTCTTAATCGTGTCCTATCAGGACGCCGCATTAAGAAACATAATCGAGTCCGCTAGGGCTACCGCGACTTGAACGCGGCCGCCGCGATTGCCTTAGGAGCAATATTCGAGGCATGGGGCTTATGAGCACTATCTCTTGATGTGGCATTTTGATTTGACGTCTCTAAATCGCATCTACTGACAAGGACGCGATTACAGTATTTCCTCATGATGATGGGCCTGGGCGCGACGACTTTTTGGGCCATAGCCGACTTTGAATCGCATCCTGGTGGCAGGACGCGACTATGCACCGAATTTCAATTGCGTCTGGGAGGAGAGACGTGACTCTAAATTGAATCGCGTCGGCACCGCACGATGCGATAGGGTTTCTAAATTTATTTATGAAAATTCTGCCGAAAGTGAAATTAGAATCGCGTCGCCCATGGCGGACGTGTTCATGAAAAGGGTAGTTTCCATGAATAAAATAAGAATTCATTATCGCGTCGTGCAGGGCTGACGCGTTAAGCATATAGTCGCGGCCGACTTTCCTATCGCATTAAGGTCACACCCATCAAAGCCGTCATATTAAGCCAGGGTATCCTGAATTGCATCCGGGTTACTAGACGTGTTTAAAGAGGCGGCTATCATATCCGTCGCGACATGGAATTGATGTCTATAATTCTCGAGAGGCTTTGGAAATGAAGGGGAAGCACCGGGGAAGAAGGGGGTGATCCAGAATGGTCGGAAAAACTACTCTTTCAAGGCAAAAAGAGGGCCATTTGTGGCGTTATGGCGCAACATGAAATTTTCCTGCTGTGGAGCCAAATTTGCATGTCTATAGCTGCCACGCCTTGGCATCTGCTTTGCAGAAGGGTGAAGCGAAGGGACACGAAGTGGAGTGCAATGGAGTGAAATGTAGTATAATGGAATGAAAAGAAATGAAGCGTAGCGAAGTGGAGTGAAGCAGGAGCGGACTGAAAAGTAGACGCCAAGGTGAAAATTAGACACGCGTAATCATTGGTGACTGCCACCTGATAAGAGTCTTTCTCCAACACCTAAGGAAGTCACCACTAGAGAAGAAGACCTAAAGAAACAAATGCTTGGACAAAGGAAAGGGATAAGAAAGAAAAAGGTGCCACGTGGGGCACAAAAGGAAAGGAAAGATCAACTTCCAGCGAAGGGGAAGTACCTAAGGACACAATCTGTTAGGTTTCACCATTGGGGGCGTCTGCCCATGCCGCAGGTGGATCATAGGGAGAGAGGAAGAGATCAACTTCCAGCGAAGGGGAAGTACCTATGAACAAAATCCGTTAGATTTCACCATTGGGGGCGTCTGCCACTGCCTCAGGTGAATCTCTGGGAGTAAAGGCAAAAAATAAAAAAGGATAAGTCCAAACAAAAGATTCTTAAGGAAATCGGCCCGGAGGCAACAACAAAGGGAGTTGGGTATTCGACCCAGAATGGAATATTTCAAGGTTGCTTGGGATTTGGGGCGTGGATGGCCTGCAAATTGCATTACAAGAGTGGGTTTCCACTGTGATTTTAACATGCATGTATGCTGGGCTAAAAGAAAAACAGGTTAAAAGGAGTAGGAAATAACCAAGGATATTATTGTTATGCTGGCGTTGAGTCACGACCGAGGGGTATGCATGGGTTCGTCGTCCTCAGGAGCCAAGCGTAACGGCCTATCCATGTGGTTAAGGATCCTCTGGGATAATCATTGTTTTTGATAAAGGGGAACTCAAATCCCAGATTCCTCAGAGCCACAAGTTCCTTGGTGTGCTCTAAAAGTATACTTATAGATAACTTGATGGTGGGGGCAGCAGCTGCCTGATGTTGCACTGGATGAGGTAACTCGAATCTTGCACTCAAAACTCGTTAGCCAAGAAAACACAGATAACATGGAAAAACAACATTCATGGCTTAGAGCATTAATAAAGCATTAAACAAACACCTCATTCAGTTTGTTTGTTTCAACCATGAGGATAAAGGGTCTTGGATGAGGGAGTTTGGAGTGCAAGATGGGAGGAACCGATGATTGGAAGAATTGATGCGAGGCATAGACAGGATCTGCATGCCATATGTAATACCATCTGGAATTTTTTGGATTTTTGAAAGTAATTGACTTTTTATGGATTTTGGAAATATATTTGAATTTTTTTGGTGTTTTGGAAAATATTTTGATTTTTGTTGATTTTGGAATATCTCGATTTTTATTGAGATTTTTGGTTATTTGATTTTTTGTTGATTTTTGAAATATTTTGATTTGTTTGGAATTTTTTGTTATATTTGGTTTTTTTTTGTTGGAGTTTTGAAATATTTGAATTTGTTTTGGAAATTTTGAAATATTTGATTTTTTGGGATTTTGAAAATATTTGATTTTTTGTGATTTTGGAATTTTTGAACATTGCCATGCCATGGCGGCATTAAGGTTATGAAAATTGACTGGCGAAGGGGTCCTTGTTGGCTCCTGTGTCATTAAAGAATGCCCAGAGTAGGGCGTGCATTTTAACATGGCGCCCACGGGCTAATTGCACTTGGTCAACAGTGCACTACCAAAGCCACGCCTGAAGAGGCAATTAGGTCTGGCAGAGAGGGGGGAAGAAAGCTTGGAGATAAGCTTGATATGGGTATTGAGGAGTTGGGTGTTGACTTCCTTCCTTGACACGACCTTCAGAAGGTTTAGTCTCATTTTAAGCACTGGGGTTTTGGAATTTTTTTGGAATCTTGAGCGATGACCACTTGATTGTAGGGACATGCGTACAACCATGTCCATTTGGATCTCCGCGGGGACTTTGCCACTCTTTGCCATGCCCTATTGACTTGATTTGGTTTTTGATTTTGCATGTATACGACCAGGTCCATTTGGATCCCTGCGGGGACTTTGCCACTCTTGACATGCATTTGACTTTGATTTTTTATTTGGTCATTTGATTCGCCCATTTTGGGGACGTCCCCTTATGACAAAGTGTTTTGCGTTGGTTGCCCTGATGATCAGATCATCCCCATATACTTTCATGAATTATATATCTATTTTGGTTATTAACAAAATCCTAACAATTAGTATCTAACATGTTTTCATGAAGCTTAGTCACAGGAAATAAATCAGGCAAAATCAAGCAAAGACTTGTAAGTAAATCCTTATATTGTTGTCTTTAATTTTTAGGGCATGAAATTTCTCTAAGTACACATCAACTCATTTTGAAGTATAACGATTTCATAAGTTTCATATCGTTTTTGAGTTTACATCGATTTCGATCTCAGAATGATTCGCTAAGTGATCACATGGATTTCGATCTCAGAACAATTTGCTATGTGATCGCATCGATTTCGATCTCAGAATGATTCGCTAAGTGATCGCATCGATTTCAATCTCAGGACGATTTGCTAAGTGGTCGCATCGATTTTGATCTCAGAACGATTCGCAAAGTGGTCGCATCGATTTCGATCTCAGAACGATTCTCTAAGTGGTCATAACGATTTCAATCTCACAAAGATTTCGTAAATGAGCATAACAATTTACTCATAACGATTTGCTTATAGTCTTATAACGATTTGGTTATAATGATTTGCTCATAACGATTTGCTTATAGTGTTATAACGATTTGGTCATAACGATTTGCTCATAATGATTTGGTTATAACGATTTGCTCATAATGATTTGCTTATAGTGTTATAACGATTTGGTTATAACGATTTGCTCATAACGTTTCGGTTATAACGATTTGCTTATGACGATTTGCTTATAGTGTCATAACGATTTGTTATCCAGAACAATTTGGTTATGAATGCATAACGATTTGTGCCTACAACGATTTGTTTACGAATGAGCAACGATTCACATGAACAATGACTCATTCACAACGATTCTATAAGTCATGTTCATATCGACTTCATGAGCTATAACGACTTGATATTTGAATATCTTGACAATTCAAAGTCATCCAGCGTATTTCTCTGTTATCTATGCATTAAATATAACCGTACATTTCTCTGCATGATGCATGTTCAGATATCTTCTATTCTTATGCTTCTGCATGTAATATCTTTCTGGAAAGATAGAATGAAATTTCTATTATGATGTATTCTCACTCTAACGTTGACTGACAACGAGAGACAACTTAGTTGTCTACGTTTTAGCATTTAATGTGTGTAGGTCTTTGACAGCGCGACTCTATACAATGTTGGATAAAGTAGAAGCTGGAGGATATCAAGAACAATTTTCTTCTTACGTGCATGGAACGCAAAGAACCGTTGACTACAAAGGAAAGCCATGCAGTCTAATGTTTTCTGAACTTAGAGACAACGGATACTTTAAAGACTACATTTTCAAAAGAAGATACAAATAGAAGACTGGTGCCTACGTAAAGAACAACGAATCTTGAGAATTCAAAATCTGCAAGCACCATAGAAGAGCTCAAGTCTCAATCCATCATCTTGTTGTAGCTCTTTGCTCTCTGTGTCTAGTGTAGAACCTTGAGAGAACTTTTGTGAACTGAGAGTGTTCTTCTTTGTAGATCTTTCCTCTCAGTCTTTGCTTCGGATCAAGCATTGTGCTATTAGCTTGGTCCAGGGGCGCATTATCCCTTGAACACATCTTTGTGTTATTCCCTTCGTGTTGAAGGAAGACCTGGGGGTTCCAAGGTGTTATTCCCTTTGTGTTGAAGGAAGACCTGGAGGGTTCCAGGGTGTTGTATTCCTCTTCGGGTTGTGAAGAGAAGACCAGCTGCGGCTGGGTGTGTAAGTGTCCTTGAGGGGGACTGTACCCTTGGGTAGTGGATCCTGAGTTGTTGCTTAGGGATTGGACGTAGGACTCCTGTGGATAGGAGGTCCGAACCAGTATAAAATCTTGTGTAGTGTGATTGCTTGCTTTGTGTTTGTTGTTTACTTTTCACTAACGCTAACAATCATCGAAGTGCTTGTTGTGTGAACATTTTTGTGGACAGGTTTTTGATAATAAAATTTTAAAGAATCCCATTCACCCCCCCTCTGGGCTTGCTAGCTGGGCAACAAGTGGTATCAAAGCTAGTCTCTTCGACAAAGAAGAAGATCCAACGATCTGAAGAGAAAAGATCAAATGGCAGCCCAAGGTCACTTCGAAGGTCAGTCAGTAAATAGGCCACCGCTATTCGATGGTGAAGACTACACATATTGGAAAACAAGGATGGAGTTCTTCCTTCAAGGGCTCGACTATCAAATTTCGTCAATTATAGAATAAGGAGATCTTCTTGTCACCAATGACAAAGACAAATGGACAGAAGATGATAAGAAGAAAATTTCTCTCAACTGCAAGGCCAAGAGCATATTGTGTTGTGCTCTGAGCAAGAAGGAATTCAACAGAATCTCTACGTGGAAATCCACAATGGATATGTGGGAGAAGCTGAGGATCACCTAAGAAGGCACAAATAAAGTAAAAGAAACCAGAATAGATATTCTGGTAACTCAATATGAAAGATTTCAGATGCAACCCAGTGAAACAATTACATAAATGTACAGAAGATTTACAGACAACAAATGGATTAGCTGGTCTTGGTAAGACCTAATAGATGGGAGACATGGTTAGGAAAATTCTCGGATCCTTACCTGCCTCGTGGACTCCATAAGTAACAGCAATAGAAGAGCCTAACGACTTGAAGATAATGTCGTTAGAGAAACTCATTGGGTCCCTTATGGCCCATGAGATTAACATGGAAAGGTTGGGAGAATCATCTAGCAGAAAGAAGCATTCCAACGCACTCAAGGCAGAAGAAGACACATCAGAAGAAGGCTCATATAGCCAACAAAGCATGAATATCAATGAAGATGAAGAAGCAATACTATCTAGAAGGTTACAATGCATCTTGGCTAAGAAAAAGAAGTATCATTCTGGAAGAAGATAATTTAAGAAAGGAAAAGATCTCAAGAAACCTGAAGTAAAGGACTCAAAGAAATCTGAGCCCATATGTTATGAATGCAAAAAGCCTAGACATATCAAGGCAGAATGTCTAAAGCTCAAGAAAACTGAGTTCAGAAAGAAAGACAGCACCAGAAGACCCGGAAGATTTAAGAAGAAAGCCATGGCAGCAGCATGGGACAACAGTAGTGACTTGAACAGCGAGTCAAGCTTAAGCAATGAAGAAGAAGAAGAAGCCAACCTGGCATTCATGTCCAACATCGAAGACAAGGTAACATCAGACTCATCTTTCTCCTCATGCAATGAATCTGATTCTGACAACTTAGAAGAAGCTTTTAATGAACTATATTGTAAATATAAAGAAGTATGTAAATCACTAAAAGCCAATAAGAAAAATCTCGCATGCTTAGAAAATACTAATTCAGACTTAAAATCTAAAAATGAGCAAATGGAAAAACAAATTATTGAACTAAAAAGGAGAAATGAATTGTTATGTGAAGACTTGAAAATAAAAATGAACAATTAGCGAGTTTGGAAAACCAAGAAACTGTAGATAAATTAAAACAAGAAGTTAACACTTTAACAACAGAAAATGAAAAATTGTCAAGCACACTAGAAAAATTTACTAATGGCAAAACAATATTAAAATTAAAAGGTGCTAGACGGTCAGGTAAAAAGAAACATGGATTTGGTTATACTCCTCCCGATAATGAGGAAATAGTAGTATATCCTAAAACATATCCAACTCCTAAATTTGTACCTGAACAAGACACAACATATAAAACAAATCTTAAATACATTCCAATTGAAAAGATAACTAAAATGTCTTGTTGTAGCCATTGCAATAAGTTAGGACACATTAAAGTATCATGTCCAACTAAACATAAAATATGGATGATTAAAAGAAAAAATTGATGATACTAACCAATCAAGACCCAAAAGAACTTGGGTACCTAAAGCTTAATGTTTTTAATGTAGGGAAACCTTCGAGCATCCAAATGGTACTTAGATAGCGGATGCTCAAGGCATATTTCAGATAACAAGAAGCTGTTCTTTGACCTTGAAGCTGAAGAAGGCATAGTTACATATGGTGACAATGGCAAGGGAACTGTAATAGGTTGCGGACCGGTTGGTAGTAAAGGAAAAGTTATCATTGAAGATGTACTTTGTGTGAAAGGACTGAAGCACAACCTTATTAGTATCAGCCAGCTGTGCGATAAAGGACATCATATCAGATTTGAAGAGTCAGAGTGCAGTATTATGAAGGATGGTGCAGTCGTGTTTGAAGCCAGCAGGGAAAAGAACTTGTATGTACTTTATTTGGAAGAACTAAAGGATCAGGACATATGTCTGGCAGCAAATAAAGAGCAGTCAACAGATCTCTGGCACCGAAGACTGGGCCACTACAGCTTGGATGGCATGAGAAAGTTGATCAAGAGAAGCTTAGTGGAAGGTCTACCCAAGGTTAGTGCAAAAATGAATGGTGTCTATAGGCCGTGTGCAAAAGGGAAGCACACCAAGTCATCCTTCAAGTCAAAGACCGTGGTAACAACCTCTAAACCCTTAGAACTTCTACATTAGGATCTATTTGGGCCAATCAGGATCACAAGTCTGAGGGGAAAGAACTTTGGATTTGTTATAGTAGATGACTACTCCAGGTTTACATGGGTTTCTTTCCTAGAACACAAGGATGATACTTTTGAAAGTTTTACTAGTTTCAGCAAGAATGTTCAAAAGGATAAGAAGTATAGCATCATTAGTATCCGATCAGATCATGGAGGAGAATTTCAAAATGAGTGCTTTGCAAAATTCTATGATAGCCAAGGAATAGAACACAACTTCTCAGCACCAAGGACACCACAACAAAATGGAGTTGCTGAAAGAAAGAATAGAACCCTATTGGATATGGCAAGGACAATGCTATCAGAATATGATTTGCCAAGATATTTTTAGGCCAAGGCATCAACACAGCATGCTATATCATCAACAGAGTAATGATCAGGCCAATCTTGAAAGAGACTTCATATGAGCTATACAAGCAGAAGAAGCCGAAAATCAGCCATTTCAGGACATTTGGATATCCATGCTTTATCCACAACAACAGTAAAAGAGATATTGGTAAGGTAGACTCCAAATCAGATGAAGGTATATTCATGGGGTATGCTTCCAAACCCAAAGGATATAAAGTATTTAACAAACAAACTTTATTAATTGAGCAATCAGTGCATATTATTTTTGATGAAACTAACCCTTCCTTGAGAAAGGAAGTAGATAGTGATATTGATGATACAGATGAATTGTCCAAGAAGCTAAAGAACACATCGATTGAGGACAAGGAAGATCCACCCTTGGAAGATCTGCAACAAAAGGATACATCACACGACAATCTTCCAAAGGAATGGAGGTATAAGAAGGATCACCCACTGGACAACATAATTGGAGATCCATCTGTTGGGTTAAGAACAAGAGGTAATGTAATTCCATGTGATTATTTAGCTTTTGTATCTCAAATAGAGCCTAAGATGGTCAATGAAGCACTGACTGAGGAATCTTGGATATTAGCCATGCAAGATGAACTAAATCAGTTCAAGAGAAACCAAGTATGGTTCCTTGTTCCGAGACCATCAGATCATCATGTGATTGTTACCAAATGGGTGTTCAAGAAAAAATTGGATGAAGCTGGTGTGATCATAAGAAACAAGGCCAGATTGGTAGCTCAAGGCTATTCCCAAGAGGAAGTTATAGATTTCGATGAAACCTATACACCAGTTGCTAGGCTTGAGGCAATTAGGATTTTACTTGCATATGCTTCTACATTAAATTCAAAACTCTTTCAAATGGATGTAAAATCTACTTTTCTGAATGGTTTTATAAAGGAAGAGGTATATGTAGAACAACCACCTGGTTTTGATGACATGGATTTTCCAAATCATGTTTTTAAGTTGCATAAAGCTTTATATGGTTTGAAGCAAACACCTAGAGCTTGGTATGAAAGACTTAGTTCTTTTTTGTTAAATCATGGTTTCATTAGAGGAAAAGTAGATAGCGCATTGTTCATTAAGTCTAAACTTAAAAATGTGTTACTTGTTCAAATATATGTTGATGATATAATATTTGGCTCTACTGATGAATCTCTTTGCAAGTATTTTGAAAAGCTTATGCAGGGAGAATTTGAAATGAGCATGATGGGGGAGCTCAACTACTTCCTCGGATTGCAAATCAAACAAGGAAAGGAAGGATCTCACATCTGTCAAGCCAAGTACACCAAAGAATTACTAAGGAAGTTTGGATTTGAAAACGCCAAGCCACTGTCAACACCCATGAGCACATCAACAAGGCTAGATAGTGACAAAAATGGTAAGAAAGTAGATCAAAAACTTTACAGAGGTATGATAGGTTCATTACTCTATTTAACAGCAAGCAGACCTGATATATTGTTTAGCGTATGTATGTGTGCTAGGTACCAGGCAGATCCTAAAGAGTCTCATTTAATTTGTGTTAAAAGGATCTTTAGAATCTTAGCCAAAACTCATGATCTAGGATTATGGTACCCAAATTCATGTGAAATTAATTTAGTAGGATATTCTGATGCTGACTATGCTAGATGCAAGGTAGATAGGAAAAGCACCAGTGGATTTTGTCAATTTCTTGCACGATGTCTGATATCATGGTCCTCAAAGAAGCAAAATTCAGTAGCACTATCTACAGCTGAAGCTGAGTACGTGGCTACTGGAAGCTATTGTACACAACTCTTATGGATCAAACATCAGCTTGAGGATTTTGGACTAAATATCAAGACAATTCCCTTGCTGTGCGATAACACCAGTGCAATAAATCTCAACAAGAATCCAGTTCAGCATTCAAGGTCAAAGCATATTGAGGTTAGGTACCATTTTATTCGTGATCATGTAACTAATGGTAATATAGACATTTTTTTTGTAGATACACAAAATCAGTTAGCAGATATCTTCACAAAGGCCTTACCTAAAGAGATATTACTTATCTTAGAAGGGAACTAAGCATGTGTAAATTGTAAAGATTTATCTGCATAAAACTGAAATATAAATTATTTCAGAATAACAAATTTTTCTCTCTGCTGTAGTTAAGCAAAATCTCATTAAAATATTACTTGTTTCTTACTTATCTGAGTCGGTTCGATTAATTTTAAAGTATTTTTTTCTCTCGAACTGGTCACTTTGTCGTTTTTTGCCATTATGGCGCCTCTTGTTTCAAAAAGTCACCTTTATTCTTTTTGATAAAAACCTGAAATCTGTGGTACAACGATTCACCCTTCGCCTTCATCTCCTTCAACTTGCCTGAGGCGATACCCTATCGACTCCGGCATCGACTTTGAAATTTCAAAGCCTCTAACTCCTTCTCGCGAGAAATTTTGTAAGGCCCTTGAATTTTACCCTCTTATAGGTGTTTGATTGTGTGAAGAACTTATGCTTGTGTGTGTGTAGATATGCATATATAACTAATTGATGTATTGTTGTAAATATATGTATATATACATCTATTATATATATTTTTTACTTACATTGCATGAGTAGTAGTAATTTTCTAAAGTATACACCGTGTAGTTCATGTACATGCATTGAGTAAGTGTAGTTCTGTAGTTTTTAAGTTCTGGCCAGGCGACCCATTGGCATCAACATGTGTGGACGCCAACCCAAAGTCAGCGGCTACATTGATGAATGCCAACTCCATATTAGCGGCTAGTGATGTTGATGTTAGCCTCCCAGATCTGTTGCGTCTTCAGATCTAGAAACGTCTTAGGAAATGACACCTCTTATTTTGGTAACCGACGCCAATGGTCAGGAAACCTTACCTAAGCGCGTCTTTGTCTCCTAACCCTATAAAATACCCAATCTCCGGCCGAAAGATCCTTTTTTGGCATTTGTCAAAAACCCTAGTTCGCTTCTGTGCGAAACCTGAACTTTGGACCCTTTGATCTGGCGATTGGTGACTCCTTCCGGCGATCTTCTACGACTGGAGGGGAGTGTAAGCATTGGGGAAAGCTCCTTCGACATCGGGTGGTTGTCTGCATTAACACAGAACCCGGATTTGGAGGACTTTGCAGGCTCTTTGGCTCAGGCCGAGGAGAGCTTCTTCGACCCAATCCTCAGTTTGTAGATTTTTCTGAAGGCAAGTAACCCATACACGTTATCCCTACATGCGTCTAGTAGGTCTTAGGCAATTTTCCGGATTTCAATTGAGTCCTGGAACCCCCTTTCTATCGAATTTTTGGAGTTCAGTCTGTGTCTTGCACAGATAGGAACTTAACGACAACCTTTGATGCCGTTAAGATCTGAAGTTAGTGGCCACCTTTGTTTCCGTTAACCAGATAGGCGACCACCCCCTTGTCGCTGTGTTCTTCTGGCAGGGACAGTTTGTTTGTCTACCTTTTATAAATTATTTTCCCTGATTTTTGCGCATGAGGATATACTGTAAATATTATATGATATGTAATACCTCTAGTGGATCATGTTGAGCAAATTTTATGAATTTTTCGTTGAATGTGTTATTTATTAAAATCCCTGAATTATCTGTCAGACAGGTTTAAATCTTGTAAAAATACTGTTGATATGGATCCATGTTGAATTTGGATACTGTGAAATTTCTGTAATATGTGCACCAGTATCAGGTTATGTTATAGAATTTGGGTAAATTTTTGATGTTTGTGTAAATAGTTATATTTTCTGAACTGTAAAATCGTGAGCATGTAATTTCAGTTTAAATTCGTAAATAAATTGTATGGAACTAGTTAAATTCCTAGAAAGATGGTTAATGTACCTATAGCACTGTGAACCATGCAAGTTTATTGTTGACCAATTTTGTAAAATAAATGTTCTAAATTTTTATAATCAGTGTGTAGTTTTGAAAAATATGAAATTTGGTATGCATAATGTTTAATTGATAAACAGTCCGTGGTAAAAATTTCATGTCAATTGGACAAGAGTAGGTACTGATTTGTTTATTACATGATGAAATGGCCAATTAAAGCATGTCTAGTGTAATTAGTGATAAATTAGATAATTGCAACATGATTAGAATAATTTGTAATTGTTTAACATTGTAACCAATAGTACGATATTAGGAAATCTGAACCATATACATGTATGAGAAAATGAAATTAGTATGTTGAACGGTGTGCAAATAGTGTGTGTTTAAAAATGGAAAATGTGTAAATGCGCCATGGGTGACACTGCTACCTTAGAGGGCTGAGGAACTGTACCATATTAAAGTCCCTACAGGAAGGTTCATGTGAGTATGAGATCCCATGGGCATTGGGATAAAATCCTGGAGGTGGACAAGTGCCACTGGTTAGGGTGGAGAGTGTTTCTCTCGGTTATGCGCAGTAACTAAGATCTATCACTATATTGCCTAGGTGATAGGTATGTGTGTGATGAGATAAGTGTGTGTCCTTCTAGAGGTGGTTTGGACTATGTGTCACGGCATATAATGAGAATAATGTGATTTTTGTATATATGGGAAATGTGCATGTGTAAAATGTGTAAATGATCATGTGGAAATGTGAACTAATGTGATAATATATGAAATTGTGAACCAATTTATGAATGTGTTATATCCAAGTCAAAACAGCAAGCTATTATGTTTATAAATGTGTTATGCATGTGAAAATATTCATAGAACCATGCTAGGAATATCTCTTCCGTTATGTATAAACTCCGTGCTTTATTTGTTATTGTATAATGACATGAATGTAAGGAATTGTGTCTTGAGTCAGCATGTTAAAGAATATGTAGAAAAGCATGTGATAGGTTTACTTTATTGTGAAATAAACATAAACTATGTAGCATGTATTATAAGTTGTAGAAATATGATGTTTAGGTTTTCTTAAAGAGTTGTTCAATCCATGTTATGCGTATTAGTTATTTTGTTTAAAAGGGTAAAACTGTCTATGCGATGTATGCAAGCTTAATGTGAATGGAATTATTTGCTGAGTCTTTTAGACTCACTCTTTCTTTGGCGTACAGCTGCAGGTATTCCTACTTCTTCTGAGGAGATAGTCAGGAGTGACTCGGAGCTTGAATAGGAGACCTTCGTGGAGAATTGTACTTTTGTCCTTTTTTTTTCATAAGTATGTAATAAAGGGCGTCATGTATTTAAGTTGTGGACAATGTATTTGATTTAAATTTCAGTTATGGGAACTTTAGTTCTTTCTTGTACTATATAGATTGTGGATAAATGTGGATGATGGAATAATAAATTTACATTCAATTCTTTTATTCCACTGTTATGTGTTCATATTTGTGTACGTCTCAGCCTATTGAATGTGTTGGGTAAATATTCCACTGTGGCAACGCTCTCTATATCGATGTGGGTTGGTATAACCGTACCAGTATAAGAAGGGTCGTCACAGAGATTGGTATCAGAGCAACAGGTTGAGATTGTACATAAATAAGCATATGCCATCATATTCATTATATGCTAAGTCTTTATAGATTGTCCACATAGTTAGGAATTAGATAGTTTAGTTCGTAATTGGGATTAAATTGTTTTGCAGGCTATGGCTTCTTGAGGTAGGCGTGGTGTTCCTACTCGTGAGGATGAGCAGAGGAGAGAGGAGAGAGTTGAGCCTAGGCGTGAGGATCAGGGTGAGCAGCAGGCCCCAGCACCCCAGGGTCCTGTGCTTCCTCCACCGCCACCAGTGGATTATGGAGTGTTCATGCAAGGTCTAGTTCAGGATATGTAGATGCAGGCCCATACTCAGACTGCACTCCAGGCTCAGCTGGAGACTTAGGTTAGATCAATAAGATAGAGTAGTCTGATTTATTTAAATTATATGTTTGCTATGTTGCTATATTGTATATTTGTGCCTTATGTTGTTTGTTGTAGCAGGCTCAGGCGTCAGTTCCCCAGGCTCATGACCATGGTGGACCCTGCATCATGGAAAAGTTCAAGAGGATGGCTCCACCCTCTTTTAAGGGGGAGAGTGATCTGTTGCTTATGGAGAGCTGGCTGAGGGAGATTGAGAAGATCTTTCGAGCTATTACGTGTGCTGACGATGATAGGGTCACGCTAGCCACCTATATGCTACAGGTATGTGTAAATTGTTTATGTATTTATTTCTTTAAGCCTAGATTGTCTGGATTGGTGCTTATGGAATGTCTTGGCAGGAGCGAGCCGATGTGTGGTGGTCCTTGTTGCTACGCACCCGGTTCGAGGGTGGTGCTGTAGAGGTGTTTTGGGACGAGTTCGTGAGGCTCTTTTGGGCCAAGTTCGTTTCGGAGCACATCCAGGAGAAGATGGAGTAGGAGATTCTCTCCTTGACTTAGGGCTCCATGACTGTACTGGAGTACGAGGCCAGGTTTTCCGAGTTATCGAATTATGCCCCTCACATTGTAGCTGATGAGCGCAGGAAGGCAAAGAAGTTCGTAATGGGTCTGAGGCCATCACTGAGGGCGAGGTTGGTGGCATTTGACCATCGTACCCTCGATGATGCTCTTAGCGTAGCTTGTCGGCAGGAAGGAGAGATGGAGCAATATCTTGAGGAGAAGAAGGCTTCGCAGAAGAGGCCTACAGCCCCGTTCCAGAGGCAGGAGAAGAAGAAGGCGGCGTATCAGTCACCGCAGCGCCCAGTGGCAACCGGCAGTCATCAGGTATCTTCTCAGCATTCCTCAGTGTCAAGAGGGAGTGTCCTCATTGCAGGAGGGCACATGGTGGTACAGAGTGTTGGAAAATGGCAGGGAAGTGCTTGAAGTGTGGGTGTAGTGAGCATAAGATCAAGGATTGTCCCAGACTTTAGCAGGGAGTCTAGCGCGGACCAGCTCCAGCAGCGGCAGCAGCAGCAGCGCCAGCGACAGGAAGACCAGGAAGGCCTCGAGCCCAAGATCGAGTGTTTGTGTTAGCTCGTGAGGACACCGAGCAAGCGGATCATGTTACCGATGGTATGGTTCTTTTCATGGGTGTGCACGCTCGAGTTTTATTTGATACGGGTACTACTCACTCATTCATTTCCGAGCGTTTTGCTAGGCAGTTAGATTTATAGTCAGGATTAGAGTCTGAGGAGTTAGAAGTCCCTTTGTCTGTGCACACACCTGCGGGAACGATATCGACAATGAAGTGTATTCCGTCCTTACTGGTGTGTATTGAAGATAGAGTTTTAGAAGGGTGTTTCTTCTTGCTAAAGATGAAGGACTACGATGCTATTCTTGGTCTGGATTGGCTAGAGGAGTGCTATGTGTTAGTGGATTGTCGTGGGAAGAAGATTGTTTTCCGCATTCCCGGTGAGGATGAATTTTCTCATCCTTTGCCAAGGAACCTAGCTGGAAAGTTTGTCATCTCCGCCATGAAGGCGATGAGAATGGTGAACAAGGGTTGTGACACTTTTCTTGCCAGCGTGGTAGTACCCAAGGCTGATGAGTCACCTACTCTTGAGGGGATAGATGTAGTGCAGGATTTTCCAGATGTCTTTCTGATGATTTATTTGGATTGCCGCCGGTTAGAAAGATAGAGTTTACTCTAGAGTTGCTTCCAGGCACCTATCCTATGTCAAAGGCCCCTTATCGGATGGCACCTGCGGAGTCAGTAGAGCTAAGGAAGCAGTTGCAAGATTTGTTAGATAAGGGATTTATTCACCCTAGTATTTCTCCTTGGGGCGCACCTGCATTGTTTGTGAAGAAGAAGGATGGGTCACTTTGGTTATGCATCGATTATAGGAAGCTAAACCAAGTGACTGTGAAGAACAGGAATCCCTTACCTCAGATTGATGATCTGTTTGACTAGCTGTAAAATGCGTCAATCTTCTCTAAGATTGATTTGCGGTCTGGTTATCATCAGTTGAGGATTAGGAGTGAGGATGTGTTCAAGATGGGTTTAGAAATCGTTATGGACATTATGAGTTTTGGTCCTTCCTTTTGGTCTGACCAATGCCCCTGCAGCGTTCTGGATCTCATGAACAGGGTGTTTAGACCTTACCTACATAGTTTTGTCGTGGTTTTCATCGATGATGTGTTGGTCTTTTCTCCGGATGAGGCCACACACCGTCAGCATTTGAGAGTAGTGTTGGAAGTTCTCCGAGAGCACAAGTTGTATGCAAAGTTAAGCAAGTGCGATTTTTGGATATGCGAGGTTCATTTCCTTGGGCATGTTATCTCCGGTGCTAGTGTAGCAGTAGATCCAGCGAAGGTCCAGGCTGTATTGGATTGGGAGATTCCCAGGACCCCTTTGGAGATTCATAGTTTCCTTGGTTTTGCGGGTTATTATCGGCGATTTATTGAGGGATTTTCATCTCTCGCCGCCCCATTGACCAAGCTAACCAGGAAGGGTGAGAAGTTTGTTTGGTCCAAGGAATGTGAGAGTAGCTTTCAATTATTGAAGGTTAAGCTTACTTCCGCTCCGGTATTGGTATTACCTAGTGGTGATGAAGGTTTTGCCATTTATACGGATGCATCTCAGATTGGCCTTGGCTGTGTATTGATGCAGCAAGGAAGGGTAGTAGCGTATGCTTCTCGACAATTGAAGAAGCATGAGCGTAACTATCCAACTCATGATTTACAGCTTGCGACAGTGGTTCATGCACTGAAGATCTGGAGGCACTATCTTTTTGGTGTCAGATTTGAGGTGTTTACTGACCACAAGAGCCTGAAGTATCTTTTCTCCCAAAAAGAATTAAACCTGAGGCAGAGAAGATGGATTGAGTTCCTGAAGGACTATGACTTCGACCTCCAGTATCATCTTGGAAGGGCGAATGTCATAGCGGATGCCCTTAATAGGAAGAGGTCATCACTCCAGCAGGATTGGAAGATGTTGGAGGATGCGACATGTGTGATGACCGAGTTAGAGCCATCATTGTGTCAGGCATTTTTAGCTCAAATGTCCATTAGGTCTTCGGTGTTGGATGAGGTGATCGAGCAACAGAAAGCCGACCCTAGACTCCAAGAATTGGTGGGCAAGGCAGGCATTGCTCATGATGAGGATGGTGTGATTAGATTCCATCATCGTGTTTGTGTTCCCGACATCACAGATGTCTGTGAGCAAGTTTTAGCAGAGGCTCATAGGTCAAGATTCTCTATTCATCTGGGTAACACTAAAATGTACCAGGATTTGAAGAGATCTTTTTGGTGGTCTGACATAAAGAAGGATGTAGCAGAGTATGTGTCTAGATGTCTTGTATGCCAGCAAGTGAAGGTCGAGTGGCAGCAACCATCTGGTCTTATGCAGAAGATGGAGATCCCAGTATGGAAGTGGGAAGCTGTCACTATGGATTTTGTATCGGGTTTTCCTCGATCTAGACGGGATAATGACTCGATTTGGGTAGTAGTAGATAGATTCTCGAAGACTGTGCATTTCTTGCCTATGAAGAAGAAGCTTATACCCCTGGAAAGAGGGTCAAGTCTACTTCCTAACCCAACTGGAAAGCCCAATTTTCATGCAGTATACACAAAGTATTAATCGTTCTTTGAACACTGGTCAGAACACGGGATTTCTAAAGCATGACACTTCATCAATGCAGAGGTTGGTTTTCTCGGGCCAAACCTTAACAAATCTTATAACAATGTGTAGAGCATCAAGTTAACTTTTGTTTCCCACTAGTTTCATCGAATTCCAATGAGTACATCATGAGTTACAAGCGTTTTGCCAAAGTCGCGCATGTTAGGGTCTTTTCCTGTTCATCTTGATTTATCACACATCGCGAGACTGTTTAAAATTATTTAAAAATCATAGTTCGCACCTATTCCATGTTCCCAACAACTTTCATGTTGAGACTTTTGTCCGAAGAGCCCTAGTTTAGGAGATATAAGCATTGCATGATTGAACCCCCTTGAGTGCAGTTTTTTTCTACGTTTTCGGTCTGACCCTGAACCGCGTCCAGGCAGGTGGACGCGATTCAAGGGCCTGGTATCATGTCGCCCAGGAGCGATGCGATCCCATGAAAAGCGTCCGTACACCTGGACGCGATTTGGGCGTTGACCAGTCCACGCCTCGCGTGGGTCTGCGCACCGTCTGGGAGTCCGAGCCGCTCTGAAATGCAGCGTCCGACCCCGACGCGTTTCAGAGGTTTTTCCCACCCAACATTTTATTATATGGTTTTCTGTAGATGTGTCCATGTCCCCCGATGCTATTCGATCGTTAACGCGGCTAGGCATGTGGACGCAATTTGGATTTTTCCCTGTTTCGCCTGTTTTGACTTTGCCTTGCATTTTTAAGTGCGTCCTCTGTGTTGGACGCATATTTCCAAGCTTACCCAAGGTTGTTTAACATGATATTTAGTGTGTAATTCGCATGTCTTGGGTCTGATCATTACATGATGTTTATTTAATGGCTTAAAAATGTTTAACCCATTTAAAAGTTATAATTACGTGACTATTATTCTAATTGCTTTCCTAATGATGTGATCATTCATGCAAATTGTGATTTACTCTTGTTACTATTATAGCTTGATCAAAATAATAATTATTATCTTAAAATCTTGCAAACCCATGTGTAGTTAAATGCATTGTTCATTGCATGCCATTATGTTAAGTGCTTTCCGCAAGTTTGAAACCGATGGATTGTGGATTGAGATGCGTACATCACTACACACTTGCACATCTAGGCAGCCCTTTCTTGGGAAATTGTAAGCTCTTTACTGGTCATTCCGAATCGGTAGACTAGCGACCTTTTCTCCAAGGCCTCCTTAAATCTCCTCTGACCATGGATTCCCACATGGCCGACGAGTTGGTCGTACCATCGAAATTCCCTGGAGATAGCGTGCACTTCCTCTCTCATCTTGTTCTCGTGAGTGTGATTTACAATCTAAACTAAATCCATTAATGTAAAGATTGGACTAAAGTATAAATCGTGCCGTTATGCTACCGAATTTATCTCTTGACCATTGTTCTCATGAAATCATGTTCAATTTACTTATTACCTGTTCTCATCATCATCATGAACATGACATTACACATGCTTACTTATTGAAACTCTCTCATTGGCCATTATTAATGACTGTGGGTATCTACATTTGAAATTTAAGTGAGATGCTGACTGGGCACGGCTAGTGTCCAAGGGCTCCAGTCTAGCCCCAATGACGGAGAGTCATAAATATACTGTTAACCATGGGGTATAATGATTACTGGCGTTGCATCTGTGCTAGGAGTCGTGCGTGTCATGTTGAATGATAGATATAATAACCACATACACGTGTCCTGGTGTACATTCTTGATGGATCTCTTCTTGGTGTACATTAGTGTCTACGTGCCTGATTAGTGTTACATGATCGTGCTCGTGCGTGCTTGCTTGCTTGCGTGATATGGTCATCCTGCATTTATTGCAATTAGTGATATCATGCGTTCTTTAAAGCTATTGACATCAAGTGAAACCTTGTGTGCTTGTACAAAGTGATATATTGCTAGTTCTATCTCGTTATATCCTTCTAGATCTTGTTCTATCATGAACACTCTATCTAGCTTGTTCACGTATCATGTTTTCAATGAGTTTATTCGTACCTGCATATCATGACATTCATCATGCTTACCTAGTTCTAAAATGTTAATCACTGATATCATTGCCTACACATTGTGATATAAATCCTACTGGCTAGTTTGCTCATCCCCTACTTTTACCCAATCTAGGTGACTATGAAGTTCAAGAGTAAGAGCAAGTCGAGGATGGGAATGCATCCGAGTGATAAGCGTTCAACTATGAGTCTAGTTATAGTAGTTTGTTTTGAGTGTTAGATTCATGTAGTAGCAAGTGAGGAATAAAATGTACTTTTTCTTTTTCTTGAGTCTTAGTCCTGTAATAGTTTCCATTTGAAATACAATGAGTTGAGATTTGAATACAAGATTAGTTGAGTTCATTATTTGGGCCCTATGATGATGTATGTTGTTATACATTTAGTGCGTGCTAGCTATAGGCTTATTTGCCAACTGTGCACGTCTCAGGATATCGACTCGAATTATTTTGCATTATTAATATCTACTGCATAATTCTCGGGACATGATAGTTTAGTGGTATCAGAGCCTAGGAATACCAAATAGGATATATGTCTCAGGATTAGGAGATACCTATGGAACCTAGGTCATGGAAATTAAATATAGTACCTGGTGAGATTGGGTAGAGACTGGGAATATGATAGAATGAACAAAACACTCCTACCCATTGACTCTTATAAGGTATCTAGAGACATTAATTGGTTTCCATCCTTTCTCAAGAACTTTCATAACTCTTACACTCAACTGCAACGGCTCGCAACAGTGGCAAGCTATACAAGACACCCTGGCTGGATTGACTCAGGCTTTAAAAAATGTGGTTCAGGTTGGAAATCAAGCTGCAGCTGCAAGGAATGGAGCTGGTGATCTGCAACGGAATTTTAGGACTTTAAACCCTCCTCGTTTCTCTGGGTCCCTGACCCAGACGAGGTAGAGAATTGGTAAGAGAAGATTGTTGCCCAACTAGCAAGCCCAGAGGGGGTGAATGGGATTCTTAAAAATATTGAGAACCTAAAATCTGTTCACAAAGAGATTAACAAAAACACTTTGATAGATGTTAGTGTTAGTAGAGATAAACAACAAACACACAAAGGCAATCACACTACACAAGGATTTATCCTGGTTCAGATCCCCTCTCCTTAGGAGTCCTACGTCCAGTCCCTGAGCAACAACTCAGGCTTTCACTACCCAAGGGTACAGTCCCCCTTATGGACCTTTACACACCCAGTCACAGCTGGTCTTCTCTTCACAACCCGAAGAGGAAATGCACCACCCTAGATACCACCAGGTCTTCCTTCTACTCGAAGGGAACACACACCCAGGAACCCCCAGGTCTTCCTTCAACACGAAGGGAACACAAGAACACAAGAATGTGAAATGAGATCAAGGCCCTAGATGAAGCTTATACAATGCTACATCTGAAGCTAAGACTGAGAGGGAAAGTTCTACAGTGAGGGACACTCTTAGTTTATAGAATCTCTCAAGACTAACACAATGAATGCATAGAGCTAAGAGCTAAACAATTAGAGGAGTGAGGCTTGGCTCTTTGAGATGCTCGCAGAAAAACTTGTGAAAGATTGTAGTTGGTATTCTCAATCTCAAAATTGTGTTCTTCTGGAGCTTCAGTCTTCTTTATATATCTTCTATTTGAAATTTGAATGTTGAAGTGCCCGTTGTCTCTATGCTTTCGTTTACGTTAGACTGCATGCCACTGTAGAGCTTCTTGTTCAATGGTCTTCATGCACGCAAAGAGAGAAGATCTTCTGTAATATCCTTTGGCTTCTATTTTGTCCAACGTTGTATGACAAGTGCTGTCAGAGACCTGCACGTATTACAAGCTTAAACAATAGACAGCCAAGCTGTCTCTTGTTGTCAGTCAACGTTAGGTTGATTTTATATAGAAATAGAAGTTCCATTCTGCTCTTCTTAAAAGATGTTTACAGAGTTTGCATGAAAATAGAAGATATCCTTAGCATGCACTGCAGTGATACGTTCAGTCATAATAAATGCATGGATGTCAGAAATATCTACGTGAAGACTTTGACTTTTCAATGTATTCAAAAATGAGCTCGAAAATCAAATCTTTATTTTCATATGGAATCGTTATATGCATGACTTATGAAATCGTTGTGAGTGAATCGTTGTGCACTCATAAGTAAACTTATACACAAATCACTATACATTAATAACTAAATCGTTATATAGACAAATCATTGTGACTCCATAAGTAAATTGTTATGCACAAGTCGTTATAATCAAATCGTTAAAAACAATGTGAATGAATCGTTGTTTGCTGTATCGAATCGTTACAGCGACCAAGTCGTTATGTAACTTGATGAATCGTTACAGTAATAGAGTCGTTATGTAAGTTATCGAATCGTTATAGGGATCAAATCATTTTGAAACTTAATGAGTCATTGTGACACTGAAATCGTTGTTCTCACTTATCAAATCGATGTGAAAGCAAATCATTGTTCTTTCTTAAGAAATTGATGTGATCACTTACGGAATCGTTATAGAAGCAAACCGTTATGAATGCTTAGCAAATCTTTATGAAAGCAAATCGTTATGAACACTTAGAAAATCGTTATGAAAGCAAATCGTTGCGATCACTTACCGAATCGTTTTGAGAGCAAATCGTTGCGATCACTTACCGAATCGTTGTGAGGGCAAATCGTTGCGATCACTTATCGAATCGTTGTGAGGGCAAATCGTTGCGATCACGTGACGAATCGTTGTGAGGGCAAATCATTTTGATCACTTACCGAATCGTTGTGAGGGCAAATCGTTGTGATCACTTATCGAATCGTTGTGAGGGAAAATCGTTGCGATCACTTATCGAATCGTTGTGAGGGCAAATCGTTGCGATCACTTGACGAATCATTGTGAGGGAAAATCATTATAAAAATAGAGAAATTGTTATTGCTTTATTGAAATCGTTATGACATAAGTGAAATCGTTATAAGCAAGAAGGGAGTCGATCTGTACTTAGAGAAATTTCATGCTTGAATTTTGAAATAGCTACAGTGTGATGAATACTTACTTGAATGACTTGTTTTTCCTTGGTTTATTTTCTGTGCTCAAATCTTGTAGAAAGTATGTTAGATTTTATCAATATCTAAGTTTTGTTAATCACCAAAATGGATTTGTAATTTATTTAAATTACATGGAGATAAATTGATCATCAATCTCCCCCTTTTTGGTGATGACAAAACTTAACAATAAGCATAGATGTTCTGAAATAAAACTAAGTAAAAAAATGAGTAATTTGCATAAGCATAGATGTGTTTCAGAATGTTATATTTCTCCCCCTTCTTGTGATTAAGTAAAAAGTTAAACTGTGAGACGTAGAAGAAGAGAGATGAGAGCACAAATAGAGAAACAAAGATATTTATTGAGCATTGGAGGGTTCAGAGAGATAGAAGGCAGGAGACAAGAGAGATGCAAAGCGCCGAATGACATGTAGCGCTTGGTGTTCCTACTCTTCAAAATAGGCTTGAAATGCTCCATGCTCAATGCGATAGGAGGGTCCCATGGTGGGAGCCATCCTCTTGATGTGAAGCTATCTCTGATCCGATATGAAATCCCCATATTTGTCGTTTCCAAGAGCTGCCTTGTAATAGGGGAAGGAACCAAAACTGGCAAACTGAAGAAACTGATCAATTTTAAAGGGATAGAAGATCTGATGCTTCCGAAGTTCCTTCTTCAAGTTTAGAAAGACCTGTATCGTTCTTCCCATTTCATGAAGGAGTCCCAGACAAGGTGAAGTGACTTGGCATCCAAAAAGTCACCGGGAGTCAGAAGAGGTTGATTAGAACGGGCCTGAGAAGCATTTAGCTCTTGAAGCTGTTGAGCTGATAATGGATAGAACTTTTCCCAATCAGCAGGCAACAACCTTTCACACTCAGATATAATAGGGGCAAGGATATCTGCCTTGAGATATCCCTGAAGATACTGGTTGAATACAAATCGATGAAAGGAAAGGTTACGACCTTCTTGCACAGAGATCCTGGCCATAACCCGAGCAGCTCGCTCAAACATGAGTGTGCCCACAGAGGAATCCATGATCAGGGAGTGAAGCGGAGGAAGGAACACTATATCAGGAATCGCCAAAGTGGAAAAGTCAACGTGGAGAGGTTCGGTGTGAGTAGTTCTAGAACTGAGAGTACAGATAGCTTGCCTGAACTGGCCCAACTGCACTTCTGGAATGCTATTAAGATAGCAGTAATCGCAGTACATTTGTAGTGACGGATGAACTTGATTTCCTTCTGAATGAAAGGTCCAAAAAGCTTTTTATGGTGAATCTGAAACCATTCGGTGAGAGGGAGAGGAGCTTCTCTGGGTGGATATCTGGCGGCTTGAACACGATGAAATTGATTGTACAGATCTCTGTTGCTCCGAGCCCACTGCTCTTCAGTTTTCGCTTCAGTCATGGAGAAAATTTTTTACTGTTGAGCCTTGGAAAGAAAGGCATAAGGAAAAATGGTATTGAGATGAGCTGAAAGATTTGGAAGGGAAGGCCAAAGAGGTGAGCAAACACTACCTTTGAAGATATTCCTCATAGACAGATTGTTACTTATTGGTGATAGAAAGAGAAAACCAAAGTGGAGGATAACAAGGTTCAGAAGGAACAGGATGGGTGGAAGTGAGTCTCCTCTTCTTAGGAACAGGGCTGGAAGAGCCTGTCCTGTGAGAATGGGTCCAACAACCAAGACTGAACGAAGTATTGCTACTTCAAATTCAACCTTGTTGTCCTGGATTTTTATGTGACCTAATTGGGCACCCTCAGGAATAATAGTAATAAAAGAAGGAGGTGTACGTGGATGGAAGAGGGATTTAGGGGTGATGGAAGGGAGATCAAATAGTCCTGAAGAAGAAGGACTAGTAGAAGAGGCTCCAGCTGAAGAAGATGCGGGAGGAACCTCAGCATTAGATAAGGGTGGAGGAATGATGGTGGAGGAGGTAGGAGATGAAGGAGTTTGGGAAGAGAAAGGTGCAGGTGAAGAAATGGT